>JANAVB010026000.1:17993996-18698996 GCA_029216955.1 Iris pallida | reverse complement strand
CGAGGTAGGAGAAAGAAGGATAAGCGACGTCAAAGGAGGTGATGTTTGTGGGAGTGGCAGTGTTATATATATATATATATATATATATATATATTAAAACCACCCCTTTTTATTCATGTAAGGCGCAAAATGCCGAAGCCTTTACAAGTAAGCGCTAAAAGCAAAGGAAATAAGACCAAAAAAGGGGGTATATATATATATATATATATATATATATATATATATATATATATATATATTATAGAGCCATAAATAAGTATTTTTAATAAATATATTTCATGAATTTGTTTTGGGCTTATAAGTAACTAATGGTTTTATAATAAATCTATTTCTAATAGACTTTAAATATGAGTATATGTTAATGGATTTTTGTGTGTGTGTGTCCGACGTTCCTAGCGTAAGTGGTAGGAGGGGGCTCTCAGCGGGGAGACCCAGGATTGAGCCCCCCTTCCTGCACAAGCCGGCTAGGTGGCAGTGGCCACGGGCTTGTGCGAGGATGACTGGACACTGTATATATATATATATATATATATATATATATATATATATATATATATATATATATATATATATATATATATTCTTTTTCCTAAATCATATTTCTCTTTTAGATTAAGGTTGTTTCGATCATGGCTAATCAAATATTTTCTATTTCCTTACGAATTTTGGACTTCTATATGTCAACCCTAGCTAATTGGACTGTTCTAGACTCAATGGAACTATTTGTGCCATAAATTGGGATCATCTAATAGAAGTATGGCATCTGTATCTATTCTGTGTCGTTACGACCATACCACATGCGTCGACTCCAGCAAAGCATGCCAGACAAGTATACCTTGCCTTTTAATAACATATTATATGCTAGTCATTTTTGTTTCTTTTATATTTCATGTTTATAACCAGTGTTCTCTTTTATTATCAGTTTATTTGTATTCATTTTCCTTTGTTACATATCATTATGTAGTTTTCTTTGATTGATTTGTTGATATGTGTTTTCTTACATATTATGTATACTAGTTTAGTTGTTTAAATGAGATATCGTCCTTGTTCATATTTTTGACATTATAGTTTATACTAGATTTAATCTCATTTGTACCTGGTCTAAAGTCGTGTCATATCGTAGGACGAGTGTGTCATAACTGAACTGCTATTCCTATTTTTGTTATTCTCAATCTGAAAGTCCACGCAGGGGAGAGGGTTGATTACTTGAAGCTAACTTAAGAGTCCACACTAGGGATAAGTGTTGGTTGTTGTTCAAACCAGAGAGTCTACACTAGGGACGAGGGTTTGGTTATTCATTTGACTTCTTGCCATATGTTCACCTAGGAACATAGCATTTGTTACCTGTTTTCTTTGTTTCCTTTCTAGCAGTTCATTTATGCGTAGTTGTTCTTATATGCTTGTATAGTTTGTTGCCTGGTTATTTTATTTTCTTCTTTGGATGCATGTATCGTTGTTACTTAATTAGTCTTTATTGTTCCTTGCTGGTTATTACTCATGCATGTTATTAATTTACTGTTAGAAAGCCATGTTTTATTATCTTGCTATGTCCCCTGAGGACGTAATGATCTCTTCAGGTATAGGCGATTGACAGGATCTCGAGAAGTACGACCCGGGCTAGGCTCTTTCTTTGTAGACCGTATGATCCTTTCTTGGATAGTGGACTTGTTAGTTGCTATTCATTTTATTCTACTTTTGATTCAGTCATTTGGTAGCAAATTTGTCTCCACTCGACAATTATTATATTCTCTATTTCAATTAATATAATTGATTGGTCATTCCTTTAATTGTTGTTGTGGATAATATTTAGTATTGGCGGTGACCATGACTTATTTATTATGAGCTGAAGATCTTATATTACAGCTTATGTGTGTATACATAGATTTTTATATTTTGGAGTGGTCTGCGTATACATACAGCCCGCATGTACGTGTCCTAGTCTATGTATTTTGTGACTGGGACGTTACACTATCGCATGAGTCTCCTGTATCAAGTGACCTTAGATTTCAAATTCGACCTCCTTGATAAGGCAAGTAAACGATTCAGCGAATCCTCTTAGCTCATTGACATGCCACTCCTCTCTATTAGTCAGGCTATTATGGTTACGCCAAGGATCATACCATAGGCTAGTCTGATTTTCGGTGCAGATGACTCTAGTAAGTCTAGGTTTGGCATATCCTTCCAGTCCATGAGCATTTAACTGTAACCGAGTAGTTGTTGTTAGTCCTGGCAGACCAAAAATCACCACTATGGAAGTACCTGCCTCTGATCCAATCATCTATAAAGATTTTTCAGTGATAAATCTCCATAATTTTTTATGGGATGTGGTATCTCTACGGATTGTAAGTGACCTCACGCCAACACCTTCCTCCCTCTTCGGTCGGCATACCTCTTTCCAGCTAATAGCATGTATCCCTCATTTCCATAGAAAATTTGCACACATTCGTTCTATTTTTTTATAGTGCTTTTAGGTATCATGATAGCCTGGAGCCAGTATATCACAATAGTCGATATTATTGCTCTGATAAACTCAATACGCCCTCCAAAACTTGTGCTTGCCAACCTGCTAGCCTAGCTTAATGTAGTTTAGAATGCCCTTACAATCAACATACGTGGCATAGTTAATAGAGAGTGGCAAGCCTACATATTTAACACGAAGTATGCCTTTATTAATGCCCATCTTTCCCACCCATGTCTCCTTTTGCCCACAAGTCCGGTTCAGGAAAATAATACTCTTATTCTTGTTAAGTTGCAAGCCCGACCACCTTTGAAGATTGTCGAATATATTCTTAAGAGCATCAAGTGACCTGTCATTGGTTCCACAAAAACTAATAGGTCATCCTCATATACCAGGTGAGCGACTACCGGTTTCGTCTTTCTAAACAGAAGGGTGATAGCTTCATCTATAACCGCCTTTGTTCGACGTAACGTATAAGGTATCTGTGTACAAAGAAGGAAGTCCTAAATAGGATATTCTAAGTACAGGGAGAAGAGGTTTCTGAAAAAGTGTAACGGTGGAGATCGAGCACTACATCGGCTCCTTTACTTCGTTGACGATCTGACGACGAATCAACATTGCTATGGCTCTCTGGCGCCTTTAATGGGACTCTAGGGTCACCGATCAAGAGGCTGTCTGGATGAGAGAATCCCTTGAACATGGTTGGTTGGTTGATAGGTTGGATAAGGGTGGTCGACTCTTCGTGGATGGAGATCGCTGCTCCTTTGAAGATTGTCGATGTTCCCTCTGTCGATTTCCATCTCTGGTAGAAGAGGAACTCCTATTTATAGATAATCGAGCACATATACGATGAGTATTAGGGTTCCTGAGATATGAAAGAATCTACCGTCATTGTACGGTACGGGCTTCTGCGGCGCTAACACGTCATAGACATCGAGATTTCCCTCAAACGAGATCTCTGGTGGTTATGAACATAACCGAAGGAGGTGACACGTGGCGCGTGCTGATTTGCTTGCTCGGATACATCCGAGTAAATCTTGGAATTTTATCTTAGATTTGGAGTCTAATTGATCATCGTCTAAGATTTAAAACAATCTGATATGATATCAATCATGATTTAATCCCAATCTTCTCTGCAAGAGGCGGCTTAAACAAACCAATTGGAGGTGGACCCATGCTTCCTGCGCCTCTGGTTAGGACTAAGTATTGCTGTACTTTTGTGGCGACGAGTAGACTGTGCTTCTGGAGATGATGGAACCTCTGTGCTTTCAGGCGACGAGTGGACTTGGCTTCGAACGACGACAAGACTTTTGTGCGTATAGAGCAACTTACAAAACTATGTTTCGGGCTACCAGAGTCACTGTGCTGTAGGCAATAAGTATGCTCGTGCTTCAGGTTGGCGAGATTACTGTGCTTTTGGAGCGACATATTGACTTGCATTGGTTGCGATGGGAGTTCCCAAGTCTCTTGTAGAGAAGTTACTTAAGCTTCTGATCCAGAGCTGATGACTGTACCGTAGGAATGGAGATGGTATGAGCATATCACCATCCTGCGCCTCATACGGAAGCAGGTAAGTAGATGCACCTCTGAATAGTGGAGACATTGGCTTCAAAAGGAAGTGTATGACACCCTTACGCATCTGAGATTGGCGTAGGCACTGGCTTCTGGAATAAAAGAAGGGAAGGAGGGCCCTACCACCTTCTTGTTCCTGAGGTTGGCACAGGTAAGTGGCTGTGCCTCTGGCTCGAAGGGTCTAGCTTCTTCAATGTGCTGAGTTACTGATATACTTGTGAGAGGCTGCGTCCACTAGAATATCAGAACATGCTTCGGTGGACGTCAATCCTCCAGCGTGTGTATCGAGAAGAAGGAAGGCCGTGCTTCAATGAAGATTGCATCCCTTGTAGATATTTCTAGGCTTCGGTCGAATCTGTACTAGATCCTTTGTAGAAGAACATAATTAGTCCCTTATGTGTGGTCTTGATGTGTTTGTACTAGACTTTGGTAGACATGACAATGAAGGAACTTCTTTTCATATATTCTGTTTTGTCTTTTTAGCACCGAGCCTCAGTCTTTTGCATCTTCTGCACTTTGGCGAAAGGATTTTTCAGCTGAGATTTTTTCATGCTTCTACAGCCTCATCCAGCAAACACGTGAAGAACTCCATCACAATAGCAAGTGATAAGGAGAAAATGGGTCACCCTGCCTATTGCCCATGGAACTCTTTGAATATCCTTCAGGTTGCCCCGAACCAGAATGGAGAAAGAAGGAGTGCATATGCACTCTCTCACTCTGTCAACCCACCATCTGTCGAATCCTATGCATGTCGTAATATGGCACAAAAAATCCCGATTGACCATGTCATATGCTTTCTTGAGATCTAATTTGAGGCAAGCTTTGTTTTTCCCCTTGTTATTGAAGTCCCTCACCATTTCATGGGCAAGCAAGCAATTCTCAGAGATCTACCTACCTTTGATAAAAGCAGTTTGATTCAGTGAGATCAGTTCCTGCATAATAGCCCCCATCCTGTCATACATCAGGTGGGTAATGATCTTGTACAAGATACTGTGACACGTTATAGGTCGAAAGTCTTCCAGGGAATTAGCTTCCTCAAAATTTAGCAATCATTACGATGAAGGCATGATTAAGCTCCTTGATCAATTTACACGACTCAAAGCATTCAACGTGTCACGACCCGCACCCTAGAGTTAGGGCACGAGAACGTAACAACGCTCAGCCTACGCCGCAGTGTCGGTGGTAGAACGCTGTCCTAGGTCTCAATGCATCTAACAGTATAAGACTAAACAGTTTATACTCCCCGAATGGGGGTGACATAGCAGAATGTAAACTCAATCACATCTAAGGTAGAGCATAAAGGAAGATAGATAAAACATGAAATCAAAAAGAGATACAACAGATAGAAGTCTAAGTGTCTAAGATACAAACTCAGAATACATCTCAAAACCCAAATACAGTAATCCATAAATACAACTTAAGATGACTGAAAATAAACTATAAGCAAAAACCCTAGCTATCTATGCAACCTCTACTGTCTCCTCTAGGCTAGCAGACAATCTCCAGGCTATTTGTAAAATTTATCAACAGGTCCAGTCAGGACAGGAGCTAGTACAGTACATCTCAACAGATCATAGCAGGTTAGAAAATATAATCATGCAGTAGAGTAAAATACAGGATCTGAAGAAATACAGTATTTAAACAAGAGAGAGAACTGTAACAGAAATATCTACTATAAATAGAGAACTAACAATGGCTAGTGAGTCAGAGTACGAGATAGCACATGTGAACAGGACAGATTTGCACAGGATATCGAGGTGCACAGGATCTACACTACAATGGAATTGTTCACACAACTACTAGCACTCTCCCGTATCCCCAATCAATACACAAGGATCTAAACAGGTTATGTTATTGCACATGATATCACATGGGGCCCATATAGGGTGCACATGATAGTATACATGGGGGCTCCGTGAACATGAGAGTACAAGATTCACAGGAGTGCACATGTAAAATGGAAGCACAAGAGTACATGATGAAAGTGAAACGCACATGACACAATGTACCCGATGCTTCCGAGGGGGATAACATCGCATGAGAAGATCCATATAGTACTAATCCGTGATAATGTCGTAACAGCATCAAGTATAGTAATCTAAAGCAGGAATATAATTCTAAGCAGGATATGAAATGATCAGAGAATGTATTCGCCTGATATCTGAATGTCCAAGGTAAAGATACTGTCCGAGGAGAGGTGTCTGGCTCCTAATTAGAACAACACAAGTCACAACATGTCTAGAAGGGTAATATAAAGCACTACAATGCATTCTACATGAATCTAGGTCAAATTAGGCCAAAGTCAACCCTTGGTCAACTCTGGTCAACTGCACTAGTCAAACTAGGTCATGTCCTAACCCAGCAAGTCTTACTAGGCCTAACCAAGACTTATCCTAGCAAGCACACATCAATACAAGGCTATACAAGCCAACATACACCCAACTCTATATAGCATGCAATTATTCAATACTCAAATAGGCAAGAATTCACATTGGATATACACTAGGTAATCTATTACTTTAAACTATATATGTCTACACATATATACACATACATATATTGGTATTCAACCTTAGGTCTATAATCATGGCATTTCAAATGGTTATATAAACTTATATATTACAACACAATATGCTAACATATATATAATATACATACATAGCTAAGTTAACTATATTCATAAATACTTATTTAAGAGGCTATGTGTGTGTATGTGAACATGGCAAAGGGGCAAGTGAGGGTTAAATGGACCTACATAGTGTATACATATCAAAGAGTGTCAAAGTGTAAGTGAACAATGTGTCAAGTGTGATAGTGTCAACATAGTGTAAGGGGGTACATGAGGTAATATAGGATTTGTGTTAACATAGAACATTACATCTCATTAACTTGTATATTTCATACATTACATCTATTATTACATTACATTCATGCTTTCATTCATTCATCATTCATTTATTCTCTTGCACTACTATATGTACCATACATTACACAATATGGAACCTACATATTCATTACAAGCTATACTTATACATGCTTACATTATCACCTCATACATCATTTATTTAACCATTTACTCATGCTTGCATTCTCTATTTAAATACATAATGTATATACATTAACATGGGTTAAAATTAAATAGAACATTATATTACACACAAGGGTGCACAAAATGCATATGCCGAATAATAACTCCTACTAATAATCAATACTGTACCATCTCAGCATGAATTAAAATTTAGGATTAAAGTATGTTGTAGATCTATGTGTTAGCTTTCCGAAACTTCAAACGGATCGCATTTTCGTTTCCGGAAACTCCCGAAATCGCAAAAACACCGAGAACGCGTTTGTCTTTCGTACAGCTGACACTCAAATAATTCTCCAAGAAGTTACAAAAAGAATTAGGCCTATTAATATATGTTTTTGGAAAGCTAACTTCAATACGCTTCTTTTAAAAAAACGGGAGATTAAACCGAGCTTTGAGCTAGAAGTTATGACATTTCTAAGTTAGGGCTGAAATTAAAAACGTGGATAAAAATCATGACGGATTTAGATAGTTTGAGCCAAAAGAATACACAATATATATCCTAATTATCCACAACAATAATAGCAATAATAATATGAGGAACCACACTCACAAACTTGATTATATAATCATCATGAACCATTTATTACATATATAAATATAGATACACTCTCATTACAATATATATATAAATCTATATATGTAACATGAACACATCCACAACACAAAGGACACTCCTATGACCTCCAAATGGACACAAAATGGACACAAATGGAGATACAACCATGGGGGTCATTCCTATGGGTTCAAAATAGACCTATATGCATGAGGAAATGAAAATGAGAAGGATTTATACCTCCCGGTAGATCGAATCGAAGAAAAACCTTTCCGGAGCGACACCGACACGTAGAGATTCCAAAAGGACACGAACGAGCTCCGAATCCTCCCAAACTTGGGTAGCTTCCTCCTTGGCTAGAATGGAGAAGGAAAGAAGAAGATTTGGTGGTGAAATGGAAGGATTTGGTGGAGAAATTGCTAGGGATTGCTCTCTAGGAATTTGGGGAAGAACAAGAGAGAGAAAAATAGATGGATAATGACAAATGGGAGGCTCAACCCTATCCTTATTATGGCTGGCCATAAAGGTGGTTTTATCCTATTAGGAAAAGTCCAAAAGTCCCTACTAACCTATTCTATGAGTATTAGGAAAGGGCTAATTGGTTGGGACTAAATTAGTCATTCTAAAGTCTCTAATCACACTAACCTTATCCATAATAATTAGTCTAACCTCTAACTAAAATATTTCTATCATGTGGACTAAAATTAATATCATGTGGGCTATGCCTAACTAGTGTGTGGGTCCCACTAGAGTCAAACTACCCCCGGGTCCCCGTTTCAAGTCGGATTGAGTTGAAATTCGAACCCGACTCAAATAATCCCAAAACAATATCATAAATAATAAAATAATATCAAAATAATTCAAAGAGGTCAAATGCAAAAAATATTCTTAGGGCAAAAATGACATTAAAATATCATAATCACATGGTTAGGCTCTAGGTCAAACAGTCTCTAGGGTTTCACTAGCAAAACGTCAAACCATAAGTCATTGATTTAAATAATTTTAAAATAATTTAAAATCAGCAAAAATCATATTATGAATTAAATATCATTATTAAAATAATTATAAACACGAAATTTTAAAATTACCCTCATTTGGGAAACTGGGTGCTACAACTCTACCCACCTTAGAAAAATTTCGTCCTCGAAATTTAAGATCGATAGTACTCCTTCTAGAGCCTCTAACCTATCCAATATCTAAGGTAACACTTCCTAACACTGGAATAATAAACGGGTATCTAAAAAATGTCAATATAGGAATACCTCCAATACTGCTCTGCTGTACGGCGGTAATGGAACTTCAATAGAATATGGACTGGAACCTATATCCAAGGGACTGGACCTATTTTAAAGTAGTCTTAACTAAGGATGAAAAAGAACTGATCATAGGCTATAGGTATGCTCAAACTATTATCTTCCTATTAACCATCTATTAATACATTCTATTACCAAAGGAACGATGCATTACTAAGACATATAGGCCCCTATCTCTCATAACACATTTATGCTCACCAAAAGACTAGTACATCCCATCAAGGCTAATACTATAATCTCTCATAAATCTCATAAGCTACATGTTTATAGACACACATCCCCACATCAAGGACTAACCTATATATATCTACAACTGATACTAATGGGGTGACGTCCCTATCTTCCAACAATCAAGGTCTAAATTTTTTTTTCTAAATCATGCAATTTGAAGGAATAGTATACAAGGTCAGGGCATACCGTAGCAGTTGGAAGTCTCACCTAGGTACACTAATCATTCTAGGTCAAAACAGTACTATGGTATCAACACACAAACAATCTAGGGTGTCCTAATTAGGAAGGTAAGGGAACAACAATCATCAAGGTTGTAGGGCTGTCTACCATCCTATATGAAAATTGGTCATTAACAAGCAACTAAGAAATTATTAAAAGGTTACTATTCCATAAAATGGCAAAAATTGAAAATTTAGGCACAACAAATCACAAATAGATTTTTGTCTTGACACGATCTAAGTTGATCAATTTCGGGATAAAACGAGATTTGGGCAAGAAGGGAAATCAATAAAATCAAAGTATGAGCACGAGCATCCAATGATGGAGGTTCAGGTCATGATTAAATTTAGTTCGACTGAGTACGAATACGAGGTTCATAGGCGATAAAAAGATTTCAAGAAGAATTGTCAAGGCTGTCGCGAATGAGACTCTAGGGTCAAGTTTAACTATGTCTCCATTCTCGTAGATTGATACATAAAAAAGCGAACCAAAGTGCAATAGGTTGATCAGACCATCATGTACTGGTTCTAATTAGACAATATGTTAGTGGGTGGCCACCCAATAAAATATGTCATGACCAAGCTCGAAGATAGATAAGCTTGCAAAACTAAGACTAATTTAGCAGCACAAGATATAAGGGTGATAATGATGAAAGGAATTACATAGTCCAAGTTTCTTAACCAACGGGTCAAGTAATCAGATAAGGTACAAGGTTAAGCATCTAAGGAAACAAGCAGAACACCATCACATGTCGGGTCAAAAGAATTGAGTCAAGGCTGGATTTCTAATTGAAATAAGAAGAAATTTAGTATAATGGTAGAGGTTATAGTTTAGCCAGTTGACCAGAAAATCATATCAAGAAAATAGAGTACAAGAAGACGGGTTTTAGTGGGACATGATATACCTACACGAAGGTGAGCTCGTCTAGGTCTTGCATATAAGATTTGTTGGAGGGTAACAGCTAGTATTACATTCCGAATATCAAGGTCACGATAAGGAACGTCAAGGATCTCAATTAGAAAGTGGGAGTTCAAGAGGTGGTAATTAATGCACAAAAATAATGAAGATCGAGTTAGTCATCTGCTTCTGATACTCTTAAGTTTATCTGGTCATAACTTGCCAATCAAATCTTTACCTCACCAGTCTCCATATGAAAATTTAACCTTTACTTAAACCCTTACCATGACTACTGTAGGCAATTCCCAATTTCCAAACATCACTCTTGAAGCACAACCCTCACATTTAGGAATCAACATTAACCATTTATTTAAATTTCTAAGTTCTTTCACCTTGTCTTAAATTTGACCCAAAACTTCTAAATTCCGTTTATGAATTCCTTGAACTTGTTCAAATTGTTCTCCTCGTATTATTTAATTTAAATCTCTAGGCCTTACAAAACTTATCTTTCATCATAAAATCAACTTCCGTATTTTCTTCGACATACACCCTTGAATATTATTCTCCTAAAATATTTCACAACAATCTCTAAACTTCCATAACTTTGTGCTCTCTCTATCCCTAGTCATTTCCTCGCAACATCTTGTTTAATATCCTTATTAAACACAATTAACTTCTCTTTTCCATTACCAACCTTCTACATAGCCTCAGAGTAAAAGTTTTCCCCAGAATCAATAACCAAGATTTTCTAAGTTCTCAAAACTAGGTTGACCTCTGATATCCTCATTAGTTTTGAATACACCTATAAACTATATCATGACCCCAAAATTTCTCTAAATGTAATTGTTTCCAGATTGGCAGTATACAACTCTTTATTCTATTCGAGACCTTTACCACATTTCTATATCAAGTTTCCATATGGAACACTCCATATTTGATTTCTTTAGATCATCATAAAATAACCAGTTACGTCTTCTCTGAGCTACATAATTTACGTCACTTCCTTAACATTTCTCAGGCAAAATGATATGAAGATTCAAGAGTTGTCAAGGTATAGCTGACAGAATTATATACGAGACAGGGAATTGATATAATCAGGACAGGTATATAAGACAAGGAATGATGGTAGTAAAAATATTGGCAGGAAAAAAATGATAATAGAATCTGTTCTGCTTATCTATTTAAAAGAGGGACCCATTTTTTTTTGAAACAAGAATTATAATACCAAATCCAAAATAAGGCCTAGCAAAATCATTGGTTTATTGTATTAAGAAGAAATAAATTTTTGTAAGAAGTTACACAAGGTTTATAAAAATAGCTAAAGCTACATCCTAAGTAAACAATGAGAAACAAAACAAACAAAACAACAATAATTCCTTCTCTTTTTTTTGAATGACTGAAACAAAAGTAGCAAAAACATGTTCGAAAATATTTAAGGTACAATCTGATAATCATATGCGTCTATCCAAAATTATGGTACTCTAAATCCTCGTCATACTACTGAGCAAGGCTACGATAATCACAGAGTCCTTGACTTATGCACATACCTCTAGAATCATGGTATTTAACATTTTCGCAATGTCGCTAGCTTGGCTGCGAAAACCTTAAATTTCCACACCCGAGAAATATATCCAAAATCAGACTATATGTCCTCACCATGCTGGCTAATGTGACTATATAAGACAAGATTTTCATAACTTAGATGACCTAGCCCATATAATTTTATCTTGCCAAAAATTAAATTAAATCAACAATGAATACCAAAAAAATCAAATTTATCAACGAATATCAAAATTCAGAAATGAACAAAATCCTTCAAATCATATAACTACAAACTCGAATGCTATAGCTAACATCAAGATTCAAATTTCAACAATCTTCATCAAAATTAATAAATACAAACTCAAATTCAATAATAATCTATCAAAATCAAATTCAATAGCAGAAAGTAAAGATAAATCAAATCAAGGAAAAAGAAAAGAGTTTTCAAATCGGAGTTAAACAAGATTCTCAAGGGTCGTCCCATGAATCTCTCAAGGGATCCTAATTGTGATTGAGTATCTTCAAAAATATATCATAATCCTACTGCAGGCTGTAGTGGTACTCTAGTTCGAATACCACTACATAAACTTGACCTGCATGGGCCACCACTAAAAACGTGTCACGACCCGCACCCTAGAGTTAGGGCACGAGAACGTAACAACGCCCAGCCTACGTCGCAGTGTCGGTGGTAGAACGCTGTCCTAGGTCTCAATGCATCTAATAGTATAAGACTAAACAGTTTATACTCCCCGAATGGGGTGACATAGCGGAATGTAAACTCAATCACATCTAAGGTAGAGCATAAAGGAAGATAGATAAAACATGAAATCAAAAAGAGATACAACAGATAGAAGTCTAAGTGTCTAAGATACAAACTCAGAATACATCTCAAAATCCAAATACAGTAATCCATAAATACAACTCAAGATGACTGAAAATAAACTATAAGCAAAAACCCTAGCTATCTATGCAACCTCTACTGTCTCCTCTAGGCTAGCAGGCAACCTCCAGGCTATCTGTAAAATTTATCAACAGGTCCAGTCAGGACAGGAGCGAGTACAGTACATCTCAACAGATCATAGCAGGTTAGAAAATATAATTATGCAGTAGAGTAAAATACAGGATATGAAGAAATACAGTATTTAAACAAGAGAGAGAACTGTAACAGAAATATCTACTATAAATAGAGAACTAACAGTAGCTAGTGAGTCAGAGTACGAGATAGCACATGTGAACAGGACAGATTTGCACAGGATATCGAGGTGCACAGGATCTACACTACAATGGAATTGTTCACACAACTACTAGCACTCCCCCGTATCCCCAATCAATACACAAGGATCTAAATAGGTTATGTTATTGCACAGGATATCACATGGGGCCCATATAGGGTGCACATGATAGTATACATGGGGGCTCCGTGAACATGAGAGTACAAGATTCACAGGAGTGCACATATAAAATGGAAGCACAGGAGTACATGATGAAAGTGAAATGCATATGACACAATGTACCCGATGCTCCCGAGGGGGATAACATCGCATGAGAAGATCCATATAGTACTAATCCGTGATAATGTCGTGACAGCATCAAGTATAGTAATCTAAAGCAGGAATATAATTCTAAGCAGGATATGAAATGATTAGAGAATGTACTCGCCTGATATCTGAATGTCCAAGCTAAAGATACTGTCCGAGGAGAGGTGTCTGGCTCCTAATTAGAACAGCACAAGTCACAACATGTCCAAAAGGGTAATATAAAGCACTACAATGCATTCTACATGAATCTAGGTCAAATTAGGCCAAAGTTAACCCTTGGTCAACTCTGGTCAACTGCACTAGTCAAACTAGGTTAAACTAGGTCATGTCCTAACCGAGCAAGTCTTACTAGGCCTAACCAAGACTTATCCTAGCAAACACACATCAATCACTACACCATATTGGCCAATTTCTAATGGGCCTTGTTTGCAGGTTCTAACGGCCTTAATCCGTTACAAAACACTAACTAGTTACACCGTTAGTATATACCTTTAGTCTGTTAGAAATAATATATATTTTCCTAAATTATTAACATACTCCATTCTCCATCGTTTAACTATATACATACTAAAAATTTCTAGCGGGAGAAAAAATAGGGTTGCCGCTCTAATTTCCCCCCAATTCACCTCATTTTACTATATACATACTCCATCCTCCATCGTGCCCATCATTTCTTCCCCATACTCTCTCTCATTCACCAATTTCTGTGTATGCATACGATCCATCGTCGACCTACGACGAGTCCCGCGAGAGGTCGTTGACTGCGGTGAGTCCTGCGAGTCCGACGCATCGTCGACCTCCGTCGTCGACTACGGCGAGGCCAACTATTTTTCGGCGTCCACCTGTGGCGGGTCGTCTGCCCAATAACCCCTATTTGAGGTGAGAAAACCCCCTTTCTGTGGTGCAAAAAAAACCTAGTCTTTACTAAGAGTTGTTTTCTTCTTTCCTTTGTGATGAGTTCAAAGTTTTGGATTTCATTAGTTCTTTTGTAGGTCTCGGTTGATTTCATTAGTTCAAAGTTTTGGATTTCAAACATCTTAAAGGCACTTTTGTTCATGGAACCAAAATTTGGGTATTTTTGAACATTTTTGAAATTTTTGGGTACTTTTGAACATTTTTGGGGTACTTTTGGACATTTTTCTAGAAATTTTATTGAGTTCGAGTTATGCTACTATCAAAATTGAGAATATTTTGTAGCTGCACAAACCGTCATTATTGTCATATCATCCAAACCTCCTCCTCCAGGAGTGGGAAAATTTTAACATTCTGAAAAAGTAGGAATGTCAAAATTTCCGTTACGGGTGCTTGCCATTTCCATTACGGAAGGAAGGAAGCACAAAGGGGAAACACAGGGGTGCTTTCCATTTCCATTACGACGTGTCCAGTAGGAGCCATGGGGTGCTTGCCATTTCCGTTACGGAAGGAAGCACAAAGGGGAAACTAAATCTCATAGATTTAGCAGGTTCGATCGATCGTGTTAACTGTTTGAAATTTTGACTAGTTGAAACTAGCAAATAAATAGTGTCCGCTGAATTCTTGGTTTGGTTAGGCAACGAGGACAATAGAAGAACATGTAATGAAGGATTATGCTTCAAGAGAGTGCAAGGATCAATCAATCTTTATTTGCCTTGTCGAATGTCATATATGCTCTTAACAACAACGAGCCTCAGATCCTGTACCGAGAGAGAAAACTGACACGGATATTGCTGGACACTCTAGGAGGACCAGCCGGCCTTGATGATTGCTTGTCTGGTGAGAGAGTTCAATCTTTGTATCTTCATAATAATATATGTATGATTATAGTTCAACATTGAATTTATTGTTTTTTTTCTCTAAAGGATTGTATTGAACTACTTGGTTGTTTTTTTAAGAAAATTGTTTCTTTTGGGGACTACATCTCTTACAACCACAGAGGTGGATTCTCATTTTAAATTTAAGTGAAGTGAGAGATTTGGCATGTATGTTATGTAGGTAACATTTTTTCATGGTACATAATTTTCCTTTTACCCTTTATATAGGTGTTGATTAAGTTAAGGTCTTAAAGAAATCAGGCTTGCCCAATATTTCATGCTTTCTCAAAATCTAATAAAATTGCATCTGATAGACACCAGTTGTGAGGTTTACTAACCTGAACCTATAAGTCCTACCATTTTTGCAGGCAAGCTTTCTGATAAAGAGAATTCACTGGGATCACCACTGAACTATGAGAAGATACAATGACCACATAGCTTCATTAGGAAATTGTTTGCACATATTTTTTTATGGGTTTTGATGTGTGTTTCAGATTCAAACTATTCACGGGTCACAAGCTAGTTTGAGATTTTATAGGCAATTGTTTACTCATCCAGGGATGGACCCAAAGCATGTTTCCCTTATACAGGAAAAAATGTATATTAAGTTTTGACCCCCTTACCATTTGGTCCCGGATCTGTCTCTAGTCCTCACAATTGATCAGATTTTATGGAGTTTCTACATGTGTCTCCAAATCAATTCATTTTAGTATACTTAGATTAGCTAAGCATACATGTACTTTTTCTAGTGTTTGAGCATGTGAAAAGGAAACTCCTACAATAGGGAATTATTATTCTATATTAGCGTCACTACTTATTCAGTCTTGACATCTCCTAGGACACTAAAACTGAAACTGCTCCTGTGGCCTCTTAGTGAAGATAGAGTATGTAATTATGACAGAAAGAAAAGGATTCAAACAGACGACCCCAAATTTTGAGATAAAGTTGTTTTTGTTGTTGTTGAAGTCTTCCATATTATACCTTAGATTAATTTAAATATGATAATGATTTTTGCATCAGATTATATATGGTAGTAGGGATCCTCTTGAAAGCTAGTGTGCCCATCTCTTGCTGTCAAAGGATGAAATATACTTTACTGAGGTTGAGTCCAAAGGATCTTGTAGTACATGTGAGCCTCGACCTGTAGCACAGGTATAGTGTTTTAGTATCTACTATCTATTATGTGGCCATGTTTTAATCGGTTGAATGTGAAAGTATTTTGCAGTACATATGTGCCTCAGCCTGTAATCCAGGTATAGTTCTTGATCTGTTGCCATCATATTTAGTGAGGTTGACTGCAAAGGATTTTGCATTACATATGAGCCCCAACATGTACTTCTTTAGCATCCATTATGCTGTCAATTATGATATGCATGAAAATGTCACATGTTCTACTTTTATAACTCTGTCATCAGTTATTTTCTCCTTCATGTTTTGAGAAAATTTCTGCACTTCAATAGTCAGTTATCTATCCCTTCACTAAATAAATTTTGTTTCTCTTGTGGCACTAGGTAGAGGAGCTTCTACACAGAAAATGTCTTAAGGAGGCATCTGAAAAGGAGCTTGAAGAATTTATCCAGTTATTGATGTCCACAAAGGCATTGCCTTTATGCTCCAAGCCTCCTAGAAGTTCATGGATGACAAGAAAAAATGTCCACCAATGGATTGAATCTCTTGAAGCTTACGCCATAGATGCATGCAAGAATAATGAACAAAAAAGAACCACTGGGAAGTAATTAGTCTTACTCCAATGATATTACTTTGATTTAGCTATATAAATTTCTTATATGATATCATGTGGTGGTAGATATTGCAGCTGAGTTATATCAGTTAACCATTCTTTAAGTCTTAAGTACTTGGCATGTGAATTGGGATGGAGTGTGTTGCATATAGAGCCTCAGCTTAACTCTCAGTTTTTTATATGTTTTGCACATTGTTTATGATTTTCTCTTGTTTCTGTGCCTATCCTATTAAGTATGTCTATCTTTATAAACCCAACCCTCCCTTCTGTCGATCAGAGTCAATCGGCCACGAAATGCCACCATTTTCCATCATCCTACACTTGGAGATTTTGAACTATAGCATGTGTGTAATCCCACTGAAAACATTTCATGATGTTCTTTTGACAAGTCAATTTAGATGCTGTTTCGTTTGTAAGGGTTACTTTTTCTTGTACATCCTTTGCAGTTACCAGTTGGTACCAATGAAGCTGAACTTGAAGAAGTTGCCATGGAGTCCAAGCCTGGACCGCTGTTGAAGACACAATCTGCCCGCTGTATGGATTGTGGGACTCCCTTCTGCCATCAGGTACATAAAAAATTTCTTGCTCTTCACGAAGGAAAATTTTGAGATTGGATGGAGGAATATTTTGTGTTTGTTTATAAGTATTTTGACTCGTATCATATTGTTGAGTTTGATGAAGTTCTATAATTACTAATTAAATGAAGGGTTTATCTTGTATGACATACTTTCTATGATTTGTTTTTATTTTTGTAACAATATTATGTGTTATGGATGTTCTGTTATATGTTGCTTGCATGATTCCATATATGATAATCAGGTTCATGATTTGATTGTGTAATATGAAATTTTCCATTACAGTAACTTGAGAAGCTTCTTCTATGTATATTCTACGTGGTGATATTTTGTTGAAGTACATAATAGGTTTTTTGTATTTATTGGACAAGAACCACAGTTTATTCCTATGAGCATCCACAAGAATAGTTGAAATATTAACACTGTTCTGGATGTCACATATGACGTATATATACCTGAAAGTTATCAGAAAACAGTTATCATTTCTTTTGCTGATCACTATGGAAGCCATTGTATTTTTGTCCGTTTAGCTACTCTCGATCCACCTTTATTAGCTTTTCACCCTTGGCATCATCACAGGCTTTGTTCCACAATTCACTTTGTAAATTATCATTCAGAAATGTCTAGCTCTCTTGATCTACTTTTATTTGTTAGACTGTCGATTCATTCTTAAAATTTGTGATGTCACTAGTAGTGTTGTCAGAAGCTTCACTTATGAAGACTGCATCATGAAACTGGGTTCATATTTCTTATTTCTCTGCTTTTGAATATTGCACAACGAATTTTGAAGGTGATGTCCATTTATTTTTTCCAAGTTCCATTTTAGATGAACATGTAGAGGCTTTTGTAAATGTACACTTAAAATATGTTATCTTTAGGGCTCGCTGGAAATTTTGAATGCTATAATGACAATCCAGCACAAGAAATGTTCATGCAATACCAATATACCAAGATTTTCAGCTACTAAAAATATTAACACAGAAAATTTCCAAGCCTTTCCTACTCATTGTGAGAAACCTTGATTTATGGCTGTCATTATTCGCCCGATCACATTTTGGAGCTGAATGAAATTATGGCAGCGGAACATTTAAGTAATATATGGCTAAAATTTCTAAACAGCTTTTACCCCCTAAATACTATTTCATAAAATAAACAGATCTCGTATTTAAACTAAGTATCTTCATTATTAGAAGACACGCCAATTGGACCATCACGACTTGCTTATAACTGCTTACTAATAGAGCGCAAAAGTATAGCACAGCAGTCTGGAAGTGAGAATTAAGAAAATATAGTACAGTAAACTTGTAATTCTTTTACAGGAGGACTAAGATCTTCATTTTTCCCATAACTAATAAAAGAGAACCAACATTATAGACTGAAACTCTACGGAGAAAACATACAACCATTAGAAAGCACCTCATGTAGAAATTTATTACAAAAGATGCATCATTCAAGTGTACAGAGAGGTTTTTATGTACAATGCACTTGCAAAACCACTGATATATCACATTAGCAATTAATTAGAAATTGTAAACTTAAAACTAAAATGAATAATATTAACAAATATAGAATGCCAATTACCAGTTATTTTCTTGCTCGTAGTAACAAATGCATACAGTCTTCGCACCACTTCCAACAGCAAATTTATTTTCTGAAAAGATACCACAACAATAATTAAAAGACTAGAGGTACCACATACTATTTCATTGTGTCAATATGCTCATCACAAAATATGCAGTTGCCTCAAAATACCAAATCACAGTTTTGACTACAAAATAGCATCATAACATAATATCACCTCTTAACTTTTTTTTGTTATGATATTTTAAGCTCAATTATGGAGACTGTCCTTTATTATGCCCTGCCAACTCTGAAGTCTGAACATGGCAGAACATTCTTAAATTAAACACAGTTAAATCTTCCTTCTAGCTTTATCATAGCCAATACATATATTTACTGAAACAGACAAGTTATTGCCATAAGAAATTAATGAGAAGCAAATCTCATTAGAGTTTACTATGCAATTTCTAGATAAAGCATCTCATTTCTTAGTTTGTTGCACTATATGGTTAAGATAGTTGAATAGCTCAATGTACTCTTACCTATTGGTACAGTGCATATCCTCGACATATGGATATACATCAATTCCACATTCCTCAAATTTTAGCACGCCTGAGTTTTAGATCCTTACCTTTATCTATCCATAGCAATTTTAGTCAACATTCTGGTTGTTTCACATGAATGACTTGCACCAATGTACTGCTTCAACTTAGCAGTTCATTCATCATTAGATAGCAGAATGAGCTTAAACTTGATCATCTCAAGTACTTGTTGTCATTTTTATGAAGAAATAAGTAAAGAAAGGGATTAAGTAATCTTTCTTATGAAATGGAGTGGATAGTGTGAGTGAATATCTGACTTCACTTGTCTTATTAAAAAATCCAGCAGGCCCTATACCATCAGACTTCACTTGTTTTATGAAATAGGGAAGTCAGAATCTGAAATTTTGCACATATAACTCGTGTTTGGTAGAAGGGGCCAAAGTGTGGAAAGGGCAGGACTAGTTTCATGATTTAGCAAAAAGTAGTTAACTACAGTAGATCTGAATGCGATGATTGATACCGAGAGATTGGCTAGTCTATGTAGGTGAATTACTTTTAAGGAACTAATGATCAAGAAAGAAATCACACCACAAAATTGATTTTAGTTTTTATGGTATGCTGTTTGGATTAATAAATAATATGCCTGTAAGGAAGTCAATTATGTAACTTATAGGTTTATCTTGCAGCTGACTTATTTGTGTTTGAATACTGTTACAGGATAACTCTGGGTGCCCTCCTGGAAATAAGATACTAGAGTTCAATGAATTAGTCCATCAAAATAGATGGCGTGAAGCTTTGGATAGGCTTCTTGAAACTAATAACTTCCCAGAATTCACTGGCCGTATCTGTCCTGCTCCTTGTGAAGGTTCATGTGTTCTTGGCATTATTGTGAAGGTTCATGTATTAGCAAGAGAAGTTCTCTCGATTTTTGATAAACTTCTTCCTAAGTTTGTCAAAGTATATCCACGGGATTATAAGAGGGTTCGTCAGAACTTAAAGGCTGAGAAAGCTAGCAAAGAAACTGACAAACGAGAAGAACTGGAGTTGATGAAGAAGGATGCATTTGAAGGGCCAAAGAAGTTGGTTTCTTCAAATGGGAAAGCTAATACGGTAAGATAAGCACTATATTCCTTCATTAGACATATATCACAGTTCTATTTCCTGATCGGATAGTCCCCTCTTTCTAAAGAAAACTGTATATGAATACAAACTAGCCCCTCCATGAATGATTTATTGAATTAAAAAACAAATACTTATTTAAACTTTGAAGTACCAATGTATCTTTTGGCTGGGAAATAGAATCTTTAATCTATCGTTCAGTTAACAGAAAAATCATTCATGTGCAAATATGCCTGCCTTTGTTTTTTTTCAAATTGAGATTCTTGGACCAATATGCCTGCCTTTGTTTTTTGCTGCTATTTTAGACCGGTTTCAGGTGCAAATTCTCACGGCCGAGGTTCATTAACGAAGAGTTTCCCTTGATTTTTCTTCCATGTATGAACTTCATTTATGTTTTTGATAGCATGAAGATGATGAACCTCTCAGCAATATGCAGACGAGTGAGTCTCAGGGAGACAGTTTCAAATGTTCCACTGTACACTAGTGCCATTGGTAATTTTCCTTGAGATAAGAGTCCTATTGCTCAGAATGTCTACATTACATGGTACGGTTGAGTTTATTGAAGCACACTGTCTCCAGAAGCTTCTGGAGGATTGGGTTTGCTGTTCAGGCGATGGGCCACCAAGAAGACTGCAGGATCCACAAAAAATGGGCATGACTTGAACCCAAAGTTTCTCGGTGTAAAGAAATTCGGAGGGGAGGTATGTTCTTTTTGGATACATTGAGCTGTTTTCATGTTTTCTCTGAATACTTGATTAGCTGTAACATTAAATTGCAGAAGGTGATACCTGGGAATATCATTGTTCAACCACGGGGCACTCGATTTCATCCTGGCGACTACGTTGGTATAGGAAAGGAATACACTCTGTTTGCCATGAGAGAAGGGCAAGTGCGGTTTGAGCACCACAAGTTGAGTGGCTGCAAATGGGTTCACGTTGACCCCAAGGAAGGCCATGTTCTTCATCCCATCTATACTGCTGCTTGCGCTGAGGCTGTTGATGAAAGCCAGTTGTGCTAGGCAGAAGGATCAACCTGAGGTATCCGAAAGTGAGAATGATATCAATTTGATTAAATATGATGAAAATCAGGAGTATGCAGTAGAAGATGCCATGGAGAAATTTGTGGAGGATCAGTCTGATAAATCAACGTTAGAATTCAATCTTGATCTCCCTGAAACAGTTGTTCATTCTGATCAAGATTCGTGCCAATCTGCTCATGATTCCTCTATAACTTTGCCATGTACTGATATTGAGCTTTATTTTTTATTATTATACAAAGGATATCTGTATTCAATCATTATCTGTGTGAGAAATCCATCAATGAATTTTTTTATCATAGATAAATTCTACAGTTGGCTCATATCATGATGCATATTCATCCTTTTTGGTCTATCATAAAATTTCTTGTGTATTGTATAATTGTCTTTGGCATATTCGATACATCTGTCATGTGTATGTTCGATATGATCTCTATCAGTCTATTGGTATTAAATTCTAAAATTAATTTTTTCCCATTTTTTAGATATACTAACGTTCCATTTCCGTTAGTATTCACCTCTAAAATTATTATTTTTTATATTTTTTAAATATACTAACGGCAATAGCCTGTTAGTATTCAATTCTATACACTTCTACAAACCTGTTAGAAAAATAATCACTAACGGCTATAGCCGTTAGAATAGTTGAAATACTAACAGACATGAACCGTTAGAAGGGCAGTTAGTAACATTACCCACGCCTAAATACTCACGGAATTTACCTGTTAGAATTAATTTTTGTAACATGTTTAGGCCGTTACAATACATGTGTTTTGGTGTAGTGAATACAAGGCTATACAAGCCAACATACACCCAACTCTATATAGCATGCAATTATTCAATACTCAAATAGGCAAGAATTCACATTGGATATACACTAGGTAATCTATTACTTTAAACTATATATGTCTACACATATATACACATGCATATATTGGTATTCAATATTAGGTCTATAATCATGGCATTTCAAATGGTTATATAAACTTATATATTACAACACAATATGCTAACATATATATAATATACATACATAGCTAAGTTAACTATATTCATAAATACTTATTTAAGAGGCTATGTGTGTGTATGTGAACATGGCAAAGGGGCAAGTGAGGGTTGAATGGGCATACATAGTGTATACATATCAAAGAGTGTCAAAGTGTAAGTGAACAATGTGTCAAGTGTGATAGTGTCAACATAGTGTAAGGGGGTACATGAGGTAATATAGGATTTGTGTTAACATAGAACATTACATCTCATTAACTTGTATATTTCATACATTACATCTATTATTATATTACATTCATGCTTTCATTCATTCATCATTTATTTATTCTCTTGCACTACTATATGTACCATACATTACACACTATGGAACCTACATATTCATTACAAGCCATACTTATACATGCTTACATTATCACCTCATACATTATTTATTTAACCATTTACTCATGCTTGCATTCTCTATTTAATTACATAATGTATATACATTAACATGGGTTAAAATTAAATAGAACATTATATTACACACAAGGGTGCACAAAATGCATATGCCGAATAATAACTCCTACTAATAATCAATACTGTACCATCTCAGCATGAATTAAAATTTAGGATTAAAGTATGTTATAGATCTATGTGTTAGCTTTCCGAAACTTCAAACGGATCGCATTTTCGTTTCCGAAAACTCCCGGAATCGCGAAAACACCGAGAACGCATTTGTCTTTCGTACAGCTGACACTCAAATAATTCTCCAGAAAGTTACAGAAAGAAATAGGCCTATTAATATATGTTTTTTGAAAGCTAACTTCAATATGCTTCTTTTAAAAAAAACGAGAGATTAAACCGAGCTTTGAGCTAGAAGTTATGACATTTCTAAGTTAGGGCTGAAATTAAAAAACGTGGATAAAAATCATGACGGATTTAGATAGTTTGAGCCAAAAGAATACACAATATATATCCTAATTATCCACAACAATAATAGCAATAATAATATGAGGAACCACACTCACAAACTTGATTATATAATCATCATGAACCATTTATTACATATATAAATATATATACACTCTCATTACAATATATATATATAAATCTATATATGTAACATGAACACATCCACAACACAAAGGACACTCCTATGACCTCCAAATGGACACAAAATGGACACAAATGGAGATACAACCATGGGGGTCATTCCTATGGGTTCAAAATAGACCTTTATGCATGAAGAAATGAAAAGGAGAAGGAATTTATACCTCCCGGTAGATCGAATCGAAGAAAAATATTCCCAGAGCGACACCGACACGTAGAGATTCCAAAGGGACACGAACGAGCTCCGAATCCTCCCAAACTTGGGTAGCTTCCTCCTTGGCTAGAATGGAGAAGGAAAGAAGAAGATTTGGTGGTGAAATGGAAGGATTTGGTGGAGAAATTGCTAGGGATTGCTCTCTAGGAATTTGGGGAAGAACAAGAGAGAGAAAAATAGATGGATAATGACAAATGGGAGGCTCAACCCTATCCTTATTGTGGCTGGCCATAAAGGTGGTTTTGTCCTATTAGGAAAAGTTCAAAAGCCCCTACTAACCTATTCTATGAGTATTAGGAAAGGGCTAATTGGTTGGGGCTAAATTAGTCATTCTAAAGTCTCTAATCATACTAACCTTATCCATAATAATTAGTCTAACATCTAACTAAAATATTTCTATCATGTGGACTAAAATTAATATCATGTGGGCTATGCCTAACTAGTGTGTGGGTCCCACTAGAGTCAAACTACCCCCGGGTCCCCGTTTCAAGTCGGATTGAGTTGAAATTCGAACCCGACTCAAATAACCCCAAAACAATATCATAAATAATAAAATAATATCAAAATAATTCAAAGAGGTCAAATGCAAAAAATATCCTTAGGCCAAAAATGATATTAAAATATCATAATCATATGGTTAGGCTCTAGGTCAAACAGTCTCTAGGGTTTCACTAGCAAAACGTCAAAACCACAAGTCATTAATTTAAATAATTTTAAAATGATTTAAAATCAGCAAAAATCATATCATGAATTAAATATCATTATTAAAATAATTATAAACACAAAATTTTAAAATTACCCTCATTTGGGAAACCGGGTGCTATACAACGACTGCCTGCATCACATCGGTTTAAGCAAATTCTAGTGTGTATTGAAAAAAGCACTTCCAAACCCATCCGACCCAGGTGATTTGTTCGGGTCCGACTACTTGAAAATTGCTTCAATCTTTTTAGTAGAAATCGGTTCCCTCAGAAGTTGGTTGCCACAGTCAGTAATCAGCTTCTTGAACTCAAAGTGTGGAAAGGTGTTCGAATAGCAAAATTTGTTGTATAGATCATGGAAAAAGTGGATCGCTTCATCACTAATGATCTCGGCATTAGTAATGAGATCTCCATTAGTCCAAGTGACCGTGGATAGCATTCCGATGTTGTCTGGTTTTTACCGTGGCATGAAAGAACTTAGTGTAGGACCATTGAGCATCTCCAGAGGTAGATGGATAGAGTGTGTGTGTATGCAACAGAGATAATCACCAATTAAAAATTAAGCTGCTATATATTATGGTAGGTAAATGACAATAAATAAAATACGGTAAAGTAAGAGATAAAAGAATCAAACTCAGTGACACAGTGATGTATACTGGTATCCCTCTGAGAGGACTAGTCAAGTCTCGAGTACTCTTGCTCAATGTCAATCCACTATGGCACAGGCTAAATGAGAGCTTGCAGTCTCTAACAATGTCGTGCTTGGTGACGAGCGCACGACCGAATCCATAAGATAATTTTGAAAACATGAACGTTTTTTGAATTACAGCCTCTGATAAAACTCTTCAGTACTAAAACTCTAGATTGAACAAAACTGTACTGTCTTTGGCTAAGAGTGGTATAGGCTTGATTTGAAAGCTTTGCTCATAGAAAACACTTTAGAATAGATAGAGAAGAGATTGTATGAATGTGTTGAAATAGTGAAAATCCTTATCTATTTATAGTATTTTTGCAGACCGAATTCGAGCAGAGTTCGGGCTGAGTTCGGATGCCTGAATCTCGCATTTGAACGTTGTAGGCAAATATGGTGGAAGACCAAACTAAATTCTGAAAAAAAACCTAAACCGAACTCGGGCCGAGTTCACCCTGAGTTCTATCAGGATCAGAACAGTTTATTTTGGGCCGATTTTTGTGTTGGGTTTTAGGGGTTTTTGGATAGTGGACTAGGAAGTATAGATAGGTAGGATTCTTAGAGAGTGGACTGATAGAAAATTAAAAATAGAAACCTAAGCCAATATCAATCCTGATCAACCTCACATATATTTCCTAAACTCAATAAAATTAAAATACAGAAGAAAATATAAAAATCTTGATCATGATTCCTGTGCGATTGGTCTTTGATCTCGATGCAACATCTGTACTTTAAAAGTGGTATGGTACAAACGTTCTTCTTTATTCGAATCCTGTAAATCTATACCAGTATGTATATTTTGCTTATTGACCAAAGTTGATGTTGATTATCAAAATCAGGTGTGATCATTAACTAATGGTCCAACACTTAGAACATCTATCTCCATCTCTAACCAATTATATTTCACTGTTGTCTAACATGGACCTCATCCAAGAACCTCTCTCTATG
The DNA here is from genome assembly GCA_029216955.1 of Iris pallida. NCBI lineage: Eukaryota > Viridiplantae > Streptophyta > Magnoliopsida > Asparagales > Iridaceae > Iris > Iris pallida. Next base: position 18,672,571 of record JANAVB010026000.1, on the reverse strand, counting down.
CACTACTTCATGCATGGACACTTTCTCCTCAGCGAGAGCAGAATTCATGGGTTCCATATAAACTCTAGTTTGAATGTCAGCAAGCTTGTCTTTAAGATCCTGGAGAGCCGGGGAAGGACTCTCCCTGTTCCATACCTTGAGCTAAAATTTAATGGATTTAAGCTTGGACACAAGCCTATGTTGTGCGGAGCCCAACACTTCAGAATTCCAGCCAAGTTGAACCACTGCCTCATATCCTTCCTTGTGAACCCAAGCTTGAATCTAAACTGTCTACCTCTGGAGATAGGTTGATCCGCTAGTATGATGATAATAGGTGAATGGTCACTAGTACCCGAAGGCAGGCATTTCGCTCTAGTAGATAAAAATATTTCAAGCTAGCGGCCATTGCAGAGGGCTATGTCAAGTTGAATTAGATACGGTTGAGAATAGCCCATTTGTTCCATATCCATATATGACCAGATTTAACCATACAGTTAATCTTCGAGGATATAAGATAGTTTTGGAATTCGACAAGAATAGCTTCCTAAATCGGCCACCCCCTATACTTCTCATTGGAAAACATGATAGTATTGAAGGCTCCCACGACAACTAAAGGTAGTCTATCCCTCACTTTGTTGCTGATGTCAGTGATTTCTCTCCACGGTCTTAATCGCTATATCCGATCATTATACCTATATACAGCCCCAATCACAATTTCAAGCCCACACTTGTTGATAAATTTAATGGTGATCATTTGGTTAGAATAGTAGATCAGGTCCCCCTGCCATACCCAAGTGTCCCATAGGACCCTAACCCGAGCCATCTTTCTATAATTCAGGTTATGAGCATAATCCCAATGCATCAAGATTCCCCTCTTAATCTTGTGGATCGACTTGTTCTTTGACTCCAAAATGTTGATAATAAAACTTTTTGATTTCTTAGTGTAATCCATAATCTCTCTCCAACTGTCTATGGAATTGGCCTCCATCACGTTCTTAGAGACAATTGTCATAAATAATGATTGTTGATTCCCTTATTGGCATGAAACTCTCTCTTAGGGGAGAAGAGAGTCCATCTTGTCGCCCCAGCGGGCTTTTACCACTCCCTATCTTAGATTCTACTTTAGCTTGCCAGATAGGATTAGGCACAACCAAAGCTTGTGAGGAAGGCTCTGTCATCGTCATCTCTGCTATTTCTAGGCAATTAAGGTTATCCTGAACAACTGGCGTAACAAACACACAATTCCTCCACATTCCAGCCTTCTTCTTACTCGGATATGGTCCCCCTCCTGTCCAACATTCTTGGCCCTAAAGTAACCACATTGGAATTAGCCCTCTTAATCGGTTTCTCTTTCTCTTCACTCTGTTGATGAACTTCTCCATACATGACCACCACCCTCTGGGAGTCCATGCATCCCCCCTCTCTCATTTCTTCCTCCTTTTGTGCTGATTTATCAGGTCCTACAATATTTTATTCCCAAAAATTATAGGCATAATATCCCTGTGAACCTCTTGCAACTGTGTTTCCTTATTGGTAACCTCTGTACTAGTAGTACTATTATTCCGTTATTGTTCGGGCCCTCCGAGTTTGATGTACACAATATTTTGGGATTCATAACTTCCTGTCTATAGCCATCTCCTTGTTGTTATTCCTTGCTAGGGAATTCCGCATCTGGGCATTGTGATCTAACATGTTCGAAACTCTTGCAGGTTTGACAGCAAGACATGACCCATTTATATTCAACTTTTTGAAATATGATATCTCCAGTTGGTAATTCGATCTCAAGTTTGTCAGGTAGTTTGTCCGCCACACTAATTTCAACAAAGACTCTCACATAGGATATACGTTCCCTATTAGCAGTAACATTATCAGTGCATAGTGATTTCCCTACACCACTAACCAGTTTCATAATAGCCATGGAACACCAGAGCTGGGGTGATATCCAAAGGAATTTGATCCAAATCGACATGGTAGCTAGACGATCTCTCTTAAAGTTGAAAGATGGGTCCCACCGACGCCTGACTACCAGCCTACCATCAAACATCCTCGGTCTATTTTAAATAACTATCTCTAGATCCTCCATCAATCCGAATTTGATAAAATAGAACCCATTTTCTCTAGAAAAAATTTCTATACTTCCTTTTGGCTTCCACATCCGCAACGCAAAGTCCTTAAGCTGACTGAAGTACATTCTATCTTCCATGACATAGAGGATAATAGTATTTTTTCCAATACTTCTCCATCTCCACAATGTCATCCTTGACAATCCCTAACACTGTAAAACCCCTCAAAATTAAAAGAATATTTAATTAGGTTAAATATATTATTTGGAGTTTTACTTATTTTAAATAAATTTTTATCTTATTTTTATTATATAAAAGGGTATATAGTCATTATTGAGTTTGAATGTGCAAATTGACTAGAAAGTATGACATACCTAGTGGAGTCGGGTGCTTTGACTAGAATACTAGCCATGTTAGGAATGTCATGGTTATATTTTAGTCTCTTGCATGTTAACAATTCCAATTGTGGCCCAAGTCATATTTTAATTAAATAATTAGTTATATAAGCCTTTATGACTTTTTTAGGAGACCCAGTTGCACCAAACATCCCTGAACTTCTTCCAAGCCAAACCGAAACCTATGTAGGCATGTTGGCATTAAAATACATTAATAAATATATATTTTATATATATTCAGATTTATATATATATATATATATATATTCCGAAGGAGACATCCCCAAGGGGACCTAGCACAAATTTGGTATGTCTTCGAACCTGCTTCACGCATTGATCCCCTAATGGAACATGTCATACTATGGTGGAGTCTTCCTAGGCCGGGAGAGGCTCGTAGAACAGCTGCGGCTATCATATGGGTACTTTGGAAGAACAGAAATAAATTCAGATATGAGGGTTATTCATTCTCAGAGTTGCAGATTAACATGGAAGTGCAGCGTTAACTTGACGGAGCGGGTGGAGGCGCAATTTAGGCCTCTTTTTTGGGTTTGGGCGCATCTTTGTATGCGGTGTATACTTGTACATCATTTTGGGGTATACGGTTATAGTTGTTGTTGTTGTTCCTTCTTCTCTCTCCTTCTGCCCCTTCGTGGTCCTCTCCTTGTGGGGACTATTGGCCTATGGGCTCTGTAGGTCTTTGGGTTTTGCACGGACTGTTGGTCAGTATCTGTAAAATATTTTTCATAAAAAAAAGAAAAAAAGAAAAAGAAACAAAAATATATATATATATATATATATATATATATATATATATATATATATATATATATATATATATATATATATATATATTTAAAAACAAAGACAATGGACGACTCCACCCGACCTTGGCCCGAAGGCCGTGGCCACCGCCACCCAGCCACCTCCGTGGGAGGGAGGGCTCGAACCCGGCCCTCACCTCAGGTGCACGGTGGTGTTACCAGTACACCACAACTCGATGTGCTATATGTTGGCCCATTAGTCATATGGTCAAACTGATTTTAATAATTGATCAAACTCTGTCTCGATATATGAAGCTAGTCAGGATGTATCGGACTCTTGGACATGATCAAGAACAACTATCTACACAGTTCAAGACCGAAGCAATATTTGCATGTTCGAGTCTGTATTTCTTTGAGCAATGTATTTTTCATTTTATTGAGTCTTGGAACACGATGTACACCGAGTCGTACTGGCAAATAGGCTATTCCAAAATGATTTCAAAATATTTTTAAAATGTCCTTAGTTTTGAAAAATATTCATATTAACAAAAGCTTCAAAAAGGTTTTCAAAAAGGTTTTCAAAAATCCCCAAAAACTAATTTTAAAAACCTAACCTAACCCTAACTGAACTCGGACAGAGTTCGGCCAGAGTTCGGCCAGAGTTCGGTTAGTGGCCGTTTTGATTTTTGAATTCTCTGGAACTTGGTCCTCCTGCAGTTGCGGATTTGACCGAGATTTCCTCATCGAGTTCTGCCCGAATTCTGCCAGAATTCTGTCTTTGGAATTCCTATAAATAGAGAAGGATTTCGATCATTTCAACTCACTCATTCACTTTCAATCTTCTCTCTATCTAAAGCTTTCAGTCTTCCAAAGAGTTTTTCTTGAGCTTTAAATTTCAGATCCCAAGCCAATTACAATCCTCTAGTCGATTTGCCAGTGCGGTGCGATCTAGAAGTTTCTGAGAGATTATAATCAGAAGGCTTAATTGAAGAATACCTCTTCACAATTGAAGTTGGACGAGTTTTTCGTATCAAAGCTCGCGTTGTAGAAGTTGCAAGGACTTCGTAAGAAAACTTACGGTTTTGCCAATAGTGGATTCAATTGGTAGCAAGAGTTCTACCGACTGGATTAGTCCTCAACAGAGGGAAACCAGTATACATCGCTGTCTTTGCGTTTGCTCACTTATCTCTGCCTTTATATTATTTAGTTGTGATTATTATTCTGTGATCTTGCTGCTAACATTTTTAATTAGCATATTTTCGCTGCCAACTCTATTCACCCCCCTCTAGAGTATTGTACTTTACGATTTCGTTCCTACAATTGGTATCAGAGCGGATGTTACAGGTAAAGCAAGGTAACATTGCAATTATTTATTCATTTAATTAATTGTTATATAGATCACAACACAACACATGACAACTGTGAAATTCATAAGTGAAGGCCAGGCCACAAACAGACCTCCACTGTTTGATGGTACGAACTATACCTATTGGAAAACACGAATGAGTTTCTTCTTGAAATCTCTTGACTTTGATTTATGGTCTATTGTTATTGATGGCTATCAAAAGCCACCTCGTATAAATGTTGATGGAGTTCTAGTTGAAAAACCCCATAACAGATATACAGAGGAAGAAAAGAAAAAGGCCAGTCTTGACGTACGTGCTATTAACGCTCTATTTTGTGCTTTAGACAGAACTGAATTTAACAGGGTGTCTATCTGCACAACGGCTAATGAAGTGTGGAAGCTACTTGAAGTCACACATGAAGGCACGACTCAAGTCAAAGAATCAAAGGTCAGCAGACTTACTCAAGAGTATGAGGTGTTCAAGATGAAGCCCAACGAAACAGTTACTCAGATGTTCGAAAGATTCCTGGATATTGTAAATCCTTTGTCCTCCCTAGGCAAAGAATACAGTAACCATGAAAAGATTCGCAAACTCCTGCGAGTACTTACCAAGAACTGGATTCCAAAGGCTACTGCAATCATTGAAGGGAACGACCTCACAACCATGTCCCTCGAAGTAATCATGGGTAAGCTACTCACTCATGAACTTGAGCTACAAGATTTTGAAGAGCCTGCACCAAAGGAGAAGACGATCGCTTTCAAGGCTCAACACAGAAAAGCTGCTGAAGGTGATTCAGACAGCAGTAAATTTGATGCTGAAGATCAAGCACTCCTAGCAAAAAAATTCAAAAGATTCGTGAGATATGAGAAGAGAGCCAAAGAAAACAACTGCAGTAACAACTGGTATCAAGATGATGTTGTCTGCTATGGCTGCAAGAAGAAGGAACACATAAAGAAGGATTGTCCTACAAACTCATCATCAAGCAAAAAGAGCAACAGGTATGAAAAAGGGAACCTGAAGAGATCAACATCTTGGAGATATGCCAACACCAGCATATGGCATGAAAGTGAATCCAGCGACTCAGAAGACGAACAATCAGAAGACGCTGCAAACGTATGCTTTATGGCATCCGATCAGGTACCTACTGAACCTGTAGTTGATACATATGATAACTTCACCTTTGAGCAACTAAGAGATGCCTTCAATGAACTGATAAGTGATTACAGGAAACTGCGTAGCAAATATCAGACCTCTAAAAAGGTACTCAAAGAGTACAAAGGAGAAATAGGAAGACTTACCGACCTACTAGCTGAGGTTAGAAATAATGTTAGTGAGTCTGGTGAGCTTTCCTCTATCAAGCTCTTATTACACGAGACTACCAAGTCATCTGAAGAGAAAGACAAAGTTATTGACCAACTCAAAGAAGAACTTTCTAAAGAGAAGAAAAGTCTTCAAAGTGCACAAATCAGAATGGAAACACTCACTTCTGATTATACTAAGTTGTATGACACTTCCAAAAGCTTGGAAATTAGGTTAGGAAAACAGCCTGAGACTGCTGCTTCCTTCCCTAAAACGTGTCACTTACCGAAAAATCGGAACATTCCCAAGCCAAACACTGTCAGACCTAACCCTATCAAACCTTTACCCCAAAAGGTTAAGCCCAAACAGGATTATAGGTATGCTTTCTTCTATACTAGAAAACCCAAACCTACCAACCATGTACACCACTCAGCTTTCAACATTCAACATGCACAATATCATTATTGTGGCCTCATTGGTCATATTTCACCTGCATGTAGAATCAGAAAGCTTGTTGATTTAAATATTTATGCTTGGATACCAAAGGCTAACATTTCAGGACCCTACAAGAAATGGGTACCAAATGTTTCATCTGCAAATTGTTTTGTAGGTGGAACACCCTTCACATGCTAAAAGTAAATGAATCCTCGACAGCGGTTGTTCACGGCATATGACCGGTGATGCTACATTATTTGCAACACTGTCGAAGAAGAAGAAGGAATGTTATGTTTTCTTCGGTAATAACTTGAAAGGGTATGTTATTGGTATCGGTGATGTTGGTAAGTCTTCCTATCCTGTAATTAAGGATGTCTGTCTGGTTACCGAGTTGAAACATAATCTACTCAGCATAAGTCATTTAGCTGATCATGGTTATGGCATCAACTTTGGCAAAGACAAATGTACTATAGTTGATAGCTCAATTGGTAGTGCTATCTTTGAAGGTATCAGGGAAGACAACATATATGTTTTCTATTTGTTGGAAGAAACTAACATTTCAGGTAGATGCTTAATGGCTAAAAGTGATAAGAGTCATCTGTGGCATATGAGACTCGGTCACGCAAATATGGACACAATCTCAAGATTATCCACAAAGAAGATAGTACGCAGTTTATCGGACATTACATTCAAGAAGGATTCGGTATGCAGTCAATGTAAAAAGAACAAAGCTACCAGATCCACATTCAAGTCAGTAAATGCAGTATGTACTACTAGACCTCTACAATTGCTTCATATGGACTTATTTGGTCCTAGCAGAGTTGCTAGCCTCGGAGGTAAGCTTTATGATTTTGTAATTGTAGATGATTTCTCTAGATACACGTAGGTATACTTCTTGACACGCAAGAATGATGCATTATCCGAATTTGTCGCCTTTTGCAAGAAAGTACAGAATGAAAAAGGTTACATGATCACTCGTATTAGAAGTGATCATGGAGGCGAATTCGAAAATGTAGAGTTTGAGCAATTTTGTGACACACACGATTTTGTACACGAGTTCTCCTACCCTAGGACTCCACAACAAAATGGAGTTGTGGAACTTAAGAACAGAACTCTATCCGAAATGGCCAGATTAATGTTAAATCAGTTTAGTCTACCCAAATATTTCTGGGCTGAAGCTGTCAATACAGCTTGTTTTGTTCTCAATAGAGTTCTAATTTGACCCAAATCGAAGAAGACTTTATTTGAGTTATGGTTTGATAGAATTCCATCAATTTCATATTTTAGAATATTTGGTTGTAAGTGCTTTATTCTTAATACGAAAGATAATTTGGAAAAGTTTGACGAAAAGGCCGATGAAGGTATATTTTTAGGTTATGCGGCCAAGAGCAAAGGATACAGAGTCTTCAACAAACGAACCATGATCATCGAAGAGTCAATCAACATCACTTTTGATGAACTGAATCAAATGACTGTCGATGACAATGACGAAGATCCAACTGTACCAAGCTCAACAACAGCTGATTCTCAACCAAGCTCGGCACTAGCTGATCCTCCTAGAGAAGATCCAGGAACCAGCTACCTTCAGAGTCTGCCGAAAAGATTAAAATTTACGGCTGATCATCCAAAGAATTTGGTAATTGGTGACATTACCAAAGGTGTAAGTACTCGTACATCCAGTAGAGATATTGTTTCTAGTGTTGCATTTATTTCACAGCTAGAACCCAAAACTATTGATAAAGCATGTAGTGATAGTTTTTGGATAGATGCTATGCAAGAGAAATTAAACCAATTTAAATGGAATCAAGTTTAGGAACTTGTTCCCAAGCCTATTGATCATCCGGTCATTGGCACCCGTTGGGTATTCCGAAATAAACTAAATGAGAATGGTTTAGTGACTCGTAATAAGGCACGACTCGTAGCTCAAGGATACAATCAGGAAGAAGGTATCGACAACGATAAGACTTATGCCCCAGTTGCGAGATTAGAATCCATTCGCATGTTATGTGTATTTGTATGTTTTCATAATTTTAAATTATTTCAAATGGATGTCAAGAGTGCATTTTTGAATGGTTTTATAGAAGAAGAAGTTTTCGTAGCACAACCTCCAGGTTCCACAGATTTTAAAAACCCTGATCATGTTTTCAAGTTGAAGAAAGCTTTATACGGTTTGAAACAAGCCCCTCGTGCTTGGTATGATCGTCTAAGCTCTTTTCTACTTGACAACGGTTTTTCAAAAGGCAAGGTTGACACTACACTTTTTATTAAGTCCTTTAATGGTAAGCTTCTTTTAATACAAGTCTATGTTGATGATATCATATTTGGATCTACTGATGAATCTCTGTGTCAAGAATTTTCTAAGTGTATGCAGAATGAGTTTGAGATGAGCATGATGGGAGAGCTGAAATTCTTTCTCGGACTGCAAATCAAACAAACTGATAATGGGACGTTCAAAAATCAAGCCAAGTACACAAAAGATTTGCTAAAGAAGTTTGATCTGGACAATGTCAAACATATTGGCACTCCGACGGCAACTTCAACAAAGCTTGATATTGATGAACAAGGCAAGCCGGTCGACACACGTAAGTATCGAGGTATGATCGGTAGTCTACTTTATTTAACTGCTAGTCGTCTAGATATTATGTTCAGTGTTTGCCTGTGTGCACGTTTTCAAGCTAATCCAAAGGAATCACATCTGTGCGCAGTTAAGCGTATCTTTCGATACCTTAAGGGGACTTCTTCTGTTGGCTTATGGTATCCCAAAACTAAGTCCTTTGACCTTATTGGTTATTCAGATGTAGATTTTGCCGGATACAAAGTTGATAGAAAAAGTACCAGTGGCACATGTCATTTCTTAGGCAAGGCTTTAGTCTCATGGTTTAGTAAAAAGCAAAATTCTGTAGCCCTATCAACAACAGAGGCTGAGTATATCGCTGCAGGATGTTGTTGTGCTCAAATTTTATGGATGAAACAAACCTTGGAAGACTATGATTTATTTTATGCACATATTCCCATTTTCTGTGATAACACGAGCACTATTAATTTGACTAAGAATCCTGTATGTCATTCTCGTACAAAATATATCGAGATTCGACATCATTTTCTTAGAGATCATCATCAAAATAGAGATATTGACCTTGTATACATAGATACTGAGAATCAATTAGCTGATATTTTCATAAAACCTATAGCAGAAGATCGTTTCAATTATTTACGTCGAGAATTAGAAATTTTGGACGTCAATAATGTTAATTGATTTTATTTTATGATTTTATTTCAATATGCAAAAACTGTGTTAGAGATAAGCCAATAAAGAGTATGTCTGTCACCACAACTACGGTTGAAGCGAAGCGGTACTTAAGAGTTCCCCGGTGAACCTCCGCCAGCTGGGACAGTACTCCTACAGCTAATCTGAAACAGTCGCATTGTAACGAAATTTAATTTATAAAATAACATTAATTATATTATTTTAATGTCAAAATTACTAATCTTTGAATTAAATATTTGAAATAAGCCAATAAAAAAGAAAGTATTTCAAACCAACCCCAGGCGAATTCGGCCAGACTTCGGACCGAATTCGGCCCGAGTTCGGTTGAAGGTATCAGGTTATATAACCAGAACCCGAGAGCCTTTCTTCTTCATTGCTTCCAAACTTCATCAAACAGCAACAACAACCACACGAGAGAACCCCCTAACCCGAGTTCTTCACCACCCCTTATCTTTCAATCTAAGTGGTGAAATCAATCCAAACTTTGGATTCGTGCGGAGTTCGTCGTTCTCTACAACATATTCAAATTTTGGGAGGAATAACTTCGTATTTCCCCACCTTTCAATTTCGTACTATTTACTTATTTTGCACCAATGGCACCTAAGGGATTTAACCCCTTCAAGAGGAAGAAGACAACCAACCCAAGTGAGGAAGGTTTATCTTCGAATCCACCCACGAATTCCCTCTTTTCGCCAGTCCAATCTAGCGATGGCGCGTTCGACGGGTTTTACTTTCAAACCCTAGATCAAGCCCTATTATGGTATAGAGATTTTTTTCATGAGATCCATATGCACAGGCGCGCCCATCAAGTGGACTGTATTTCCAGAACACCGACCTTTCTTTGAGGCATTAGGGTTACAATATTTTGTTAAACTCTGTTTCTCCGTAGCAACTAATGCCATTAGACTATTCTACTGTAATATCATATTAAATACGTTTTATGTAAGCACTCGTGTTGGAGGATTAGATATCAATTTCAATGATATTATCTTAGCAGAAATCCTTGGTATTCCCAACGAAGGTGAACCCCTTGTTGATATCACTGAATTTGATTTTCCCGATGGCACGACACTTACTAGTTTTAAAGCTGAACTCTGTGCACCTGATCGAGTTCGCTCTGGAAAGTTTAAGGAAAACAACTTGAACTTGTTTAATTATGAATTGCACCACATCATCTACTCCATTCTCCTTCCAAAGTCTACTTCAAAGGATGATGTCACATCTCTTGAATTATCTGCTATGTATCATATTCTTAAGGGGATTCCATTTTCTGCCCCTAAGACCATTATCTAGATGATGGGACGTTGTCGTGCAAGAGATAAAAATCTCTCTTATGCGATGGTTCTCCCACACATCTTCCAGCATTTCGATATTGATTTATCTACTTGTACTCAAGACCCTGCGCCCAAGTTTCTCAAGTTATCTCGTCGCAGTATGACTGCTGCTGCTCCTCCTACTGCCCCTGCTACTGCTCCACCTCCTCAGCAGTATGCTAAGACATTTGAAGGAATACACCAGCACCTTTCAGATTTGCACGTCTCGATGACGGACATGGCTCGCGAACGTACGTTCCGCGACGTCACCCGTTATCAGGTGATTGCAAATTCTTTAGCTAATCTTCGATTCGCCCAGACTGGATATTCTGCCGGTTCCATTCCTAGAGATCCAGCTTTCTCTGGTTACCGCTGTGAGGATGAGGCTGTTCATGCCTACTTTCAGCCCGGTAACGCATATGATTGGTACCGTTCTGACCGTGCTCCTCGAGATTATGTTGGTGAGTTTTACACTGGCGCTCCTCCTCACCCTTCTGGCGCGGGTACCTCTGCAGCTGATCCTTCTGGACATGCTGGTCATGCTGATAATGATGATGATGATGATGATGATGAGGAGTTGTGATATGTTATCTGATTTTTGAGACTTAGACATTATCTACTGTATACTTGAAAATGCTCCGACATTCCAAGTTTTTCTATCTTTAGACTTTATTATCAGTATTTCTTTTGAGGACTTGTACTGGATATTTTTTTTATATCTCTTGGACATTATTTCATTTTTATGGATTTTGTAGTTTATCTATCACATCAGTTTACTTATTTACTTAGCATCTTTATCTGCTTCTTTATTATAACTGCCTGTGAAATAATTCTTTGTTTATTATAAACTGCCTGAGACAAATACATGCCTGTGATGTCAATCAAATTTTTTTTTTTACTATTTCTATCATTTATCATCATTATTTTCTTGTGTTTTTTCACTGTTTGTTATTTATGCATTGATTGCGGGAGAGTTTTTCTCTTTTGCAATTATTTTGCTAAATGACAACGGGGAGAAAAATAAAGATCTAATATTCTTTTGAGAAATTGCAGGACATGAACACTTTTTTATTTTATTTTCAAGCTTAAATGTTATATCATTCATAGTTTGTCAATTATCAAAATGGGGGAGATTGTTGGCCCATTGGTCATATGGTCAAACTGATTTTAATAATTGATCAGACTCTGTCTCGATATATGAAGCTAGTCAGGATGTATCGGACTCTTGGACATGATCAAGAACAGCTATCTACACAGTTCAAGACCGAAACAATATTTACCTGTTCGAGTCTGTATTTCTTTGAGTAATGTATTTTTTATTTTATTGAGTCTAGGAATACGTTGTACACCGAGTCGTACTGGCAAATAGGCTATTCAAAAATGATTTCAAAATATTTTTAAAATGTTCTTAGTTTTGAAAAACATTCATATTAACAAAAGCTTCAAAAAGGTTTTCAAAAAGGTTTTCAAAAATTCCCAAAAACTAATTTTAAAAACCTAACCTAACCCTGACAGAACTCGGCCAGAGTTCGGCCAGAGTTCGGTTAGTGGCTGTTTTGATTTTTGAATTCTCTGGAACTCGGTCCTCCCGGAGTTGCGGATTTGATCGAGATTTTCTCATCGAGTTCTACCCGAATTCTGCCAGAATTCTGTCTTTGGAATTCCTATAAATAGAGAAGGATTTTGATCATTTTAACTCACTCATTCACTTTCTATCTTCTCTCTATCTAAAGCTTTCAGTCTTCCAAAGAGTTTTTCTTGAGCTTTAAATTTCAGATCCCAAGCCAATTACAATCCTCTAGTCGATTTGCCAGTGCAGTGCGGTCTAGAAGTTTCTGAGAGATTGTAATCAGAAGGCTTGATTGAAGAATACCTCTTCACAATTGAAGTTGGACGAGTTCTTCGTATCAAAGCTTGCGTTGTAGAAGTTGCAAGGACTTCGTAAGAAAACTTGTGGTTTTGCCAATAGTGGATTCAACTGGTAGCAAGAGTTCTACCGACTGGATTAGTCCTCAATAGAGGGAAACTAGTATACATCGCTGTCTTTGCGTTTGCTCTCTTATCTCTGCCTTTACATTATTTAGTTGTGATTATTATTCTGTGATCTTGCTGCTAACATTTTTAATTAGCATATTTTTGCTGCCAACTCTATTCACCCCCCCTCTAGAGTATTGTGCTTTACGATTTCGTTCCTACACTATATATATATATATATATAAAAAAAAATATATATATATATATATATATATATTTTATATATATATATATATATATAAAAAATATATATATATATATATATATATATATATATATATATATATATATATATATATATATATATATATATATATATTAGTTCTATATTAGGAAATACCTATTTAAATTCTTAGCCAATCAATTAGAAAACTCACCAACAACCCAAACAAACCAAGAGGGGCCCCCTATGAGGTAGTGTTTGGCCACCACAAATCCTCTCTTGGCCGACTCCCTATAATAATATATATCCAAATCTATAAATGCATGCAACCCACAAAAGCTCATATATGTTTTCCATAAATAAATTCACTTTATTTATTGTGTATCTGGGAAAATTACAACTATAGGAATCCGATCTAGAGGACGATCGCTTTATCCCTTGGACGATGCGAAGAAGAAAAGCTCTCAAAATTTTGACAGTAATTTAGATCACTATGTATCTGTACAATGAATGAGAAAAGAACCCTATTTATAGAGTCAAAAATAACTGAAAGGATAACTGTCTTCACAGCCTGTGCATAGTTAAAAATCACGCAGGATCTAACATACGCAAGGTTGTGAGCAGTTACTGGACGTGGCCTGTAACAGTTGGACACATGGCAATCATGCATGAGTCGTGTGCAAGTTACAGGACACGTAAGTGAGAGATCAGTGGCGTGGCTGCCACGTACTCCAATTTTATGAAATCCACGCAGGCTCGTTGAGGACGAAATCCACGCAGACTTGGGTCAGAAAGCTTCAAAATCCACGCAAACTTGGGGCAGGAAGCTTCAGAATCCACGCAGACTTGGGGCAGAAAGCTTCAAAATCCACGCAAACTTGATGAAGGAACATAGAAGTTCAAAATACACGCAGACTTGAGCCAAAAGGCTCAAAATATACGCAAGCTTGAGGCAGGACTGCCAGCTGTCTTGATTCGATGTGCCTCGACTGACACAAAATCTCTGACAGTGATTACTTTGTCAGTCGTATTAAATGACAAAAAACTCTTTTGCTACGCCAACTTGATGAAGGCTGAGTCTTGTTGAAGAAGATTTCAAAAGTCATGCAACAGTCGGCTGTGATCTCTCGAGTTCCGTGCATACGTGGCATACGAGGAGACATTCTTCGACTGTCGTGCTGTCAGTCATAATGACATTTCTGATAAATGATGAGCTGTCTCTAGCGTAATTTTTAAACATTTGTCTTGATCAACTCAGCGTGACTTTTGAGATTTTGTTCTGATCAACTCAGCGTGACTTTCATTTTTTAAGGCCTACAAAATCCCCTTCAAAGTTTTCAAAAAATGATAAATTATTTCGAAATACTTTGAAATTAAGATGATAAAATAAATTTAGTCACGCTGAGATGACTTTAACGAGAGATTTACTCCGAAATGTTTTGAAAACATCCAAATGAACCTATTAAATGTCATGATGACTCTTCATTTTTCGAGACTGATTGAATCCAGTTTATGGTGGAATATGAACCGCCGGTGAGCTCCTTTATATAAACGGGAAGAAGATTCAGTTTTAATCTTCATCTCGCATCAACATGACACCGAAGGAAAAAGCTGAGGAAGAAGCACGAAAGTTGGGTTTTTACACTCATGGTGACCCTACTCTCGGGGGTAAGTTCATTAGTGATTGCTATCCTTAAAGAAGGAATTTGAATCTCTAATGGAAGAACAGCTTCGCATCCGTACACCAGAGAGAAAGGTGTACATTTAGTAGCATTACGAACTGTAGTCCGGTAAGCCCACAAACACTCACCAAGTTTCTCACTCCAATTACGTTTGTTAGTAGAAACAAACTTCTTTAAGAGTTTGATAATGGTCTTGTTGAAAGCTTCTGCTAATCCGTTAGCTGCCGGATTATATGCGGTAGAAGCCACATTGTTGATCCGATGATCGTCACAGAATCGAGTAAATTTCTGACTGACGAACTGTGGACCATTATCATGAATAATGCGTCGGGGAACACCAAATCTGTAGATGACATGATGCTTGATAAAGTTGATGACATTGGAAGTTTTAACTTCAGATAAAGGAATAGCTTCAGCCCATTTGGAGAAATAATCGGTTATTACAAGAATAAACCGATGACCTTTTGATGACGGCGGATTGATCGGACCAATAATATCCATGCCCCAAGCTTCGAAGGGCCATGATACTGCCGTTGGATGCAGAAATTCTGAGGGTTGATGAATAAAATCCATATGGATTTGATAAGCTTTATACTTCCTTGCATATTCGATGGCATCTGATACCATAGTGGGCCAGTAATAACCCATACGTCGAATACGGTCTTGAAGTTTTGGTCCAGGCTGATGTGCTCCACAAATTCCATCATGTACTTCACGAATGATTTATTGAACCTCATCACCAGCAACACATCGAAGAAGTAAACCATCATAAGCTCGACAATATAAGGTTTTTGTAGTATTATTGTAATAGAATCTGAGTGATCGTCGTCTGATAGATGCCGCTTCACTCGGATTATTTGGAAGAATATCATACAATACGAAATCTAAGAAAGGAAGTCTCCAATCTTTATCTGTACTCTGAGTCTCAGCTGAATTACTGAAGATGAATTCCATGCTAGAATCAGATGAAGATGATAATGATTTATGACTAAATCCAAATCCTCTTGTTGTGTTGACATCATGAGATGTTGATTCTTCAATGTCAACTGGAAGTCCTATAGTTAGATTATTTTTGAGATGAAATAATTCTCGATTGCAAACAACAATCATTTATGGACGTCTAATTGGAATAGCCAACACCGCCGCAAGATTGGCGAGAGCATCAGCTTCTGTGTTACATGCTTGCCTAACATGTTCAATAAAGAACCCTTCAAATGAAGAAGCCATAGATATAGTCGATCTATGATAAGGAACCAGATCTTGATGGCGAACTTCATAAATACCCCTTATCTGATTGACAATGAGTTTAGAATCTCCATACGCTTCTAAATGTTGAATATTCAAATGTTTAGCGAGTTGAAGACCAATAAGCAGTGCATTGTATTCAGCTACGTTATTTGAACATAGTTGATCGAGAGAATAAGCTCTTTGGATAGCAAGACCTTCTGGCGACACAAGAACGATTCTAAGACAATATCACCATTAGGACCTATTCTTGAAGCTCCATCAAAGAATAGACACCAAGTAGGATCTTCTTCAGCAATTTGGTTTGAATCTAGGACTTCATCTGGGATTTCATCATAGAGTTTTGAATTTTTTGGAAGTGAATGAGCGGCCAAAAAATCAGCTAAAGCTTGTCCCTTGACTGATTTCTGAGGGATATAGTGCATATCATACTGAGCAAGTAAGATTCCCCAGTTAGCCAATCGAGAATTCAAAACACTGGGTTTCTTCATCATAACCCGTATAGGATTGATCCGGGAAATGACATGAATAGTCTGACCAATGATATAATGTCGTGTCTTTTGGACAGCGAACATCAAGGCTAGACATTCTTTTTTGATCAGTGAATATCGAGGTTCAGCTCCGGTCATAGTACGACTGAGATAGTAAATGGCTTGTTCATGACCATTTTGATTCTTTTGAGCGAGCAATGCACCCAGTGAATGACTCATTGCTCGGGTATATAGGAGGAACGGTATTCCTGAGACATGAGGTACCAATACTGGAGGGCTCATCAGATATTGTTTTATATCATCGAATGCTTTCTGACATTCATCATTCCAGACAAAAGAAACACCTTTCTTCATAAGTTTATTGAATGGTCTGCAGCGTCCTGAAAGATTAGAGATGAATCTCCTGATATAAGCGATCCTTCCTTGAAATCCTCGTAGCTCTTTTAAGGTGCGTGGAGGACGCATCTCTTGGATGGCTTTGATCTTCTCGGGATCCACGTGTATACCTTTAGCGGTAATGACGAAGCCGAGAAATTTGCCACTAGAGACGCCTAAGAAGGACTTAGTAGGGTTCATCTTTAATTGATGCTTACGCATTAGATCAAAAATAGTCTTCAAATCTTGGATGTGATCCTCTTTTTGTCGACTTTTAACTGCAATATCATCAACGTAGGATTCGACTATTTTCTGTAAATGTTTACGGAATATAGTGCTCATAGCTCGCTGATAAGTTGCTCCTGCATTCTTGAGACCGAATGGCATCACTGTATAACAGTATGTACCAATCGGCATTCTGAAAGAAGTGTGTTTCTCGTCATCTGGAAATATTTTAATCTGATTATACCCAGAATACCCGTCCATGAATGACATCCGTTCAAACCCACAGGTATTATCAATCATAACATCAGTAATTGGTAGAGGGAATTCGTCTTTAGGACATGCCGCATTGAGATCGCGGAAGTCTATGCATACTCTGATCTTACCAGTCTTTTTAAGGACATGAACTATATTAGCCACCCAATCAGGATGTTGTTCCTCTCTAATAAACCCGGAGGCCATGAGTTTATTGACTTCAGCTTCAATTACATCCATAATGTCTGGACGAAATCGTCGCTGTTGTTGTGTCACGACCCGGTCCCCAAATACTTGGGTCGAATCGGATCATGCCCAGCCTGCACCGTTGATGAGACGGCGGCAGTAAGCTGTAATCCCATTTGCAGGTAAATTAACAACAAGTTTGAAACTAAAAGTTGTCACAACATTTATTGAAACTATAATTAAAACTTGTTCTTCAATACATAGTTCATAAACTGGAAATAAAAGAGAACTAAAACTCTCAATTTCTAAGTAGCATCTAAGTTGACGCCACATCATCCTCCTCAGGTGGAAGTACCGCCGGGTACAGGTCGGGATCGTAGTAGCTACTGATCCACAGCTCTGAGTCGTCAGGAGTACCTACAGGGATCCAGTCAGGAAAGGAGCAAAGTACAATTCATGCAAATTAAACAATTCCATTAACAATATGAACTTGCAGTTTTAAACAGTTTGAAGAAAGAACAGTTTTGCAATTGTTACAGTAAAGTGTTGAATAGCTAATGAATATGACCGGTTTGGGTGCAGTAGTATCCTAGCGATACGGTATGGCTTGTCCCCTTGTGAGAGAGGGAAAAGCTAACACAGTAGTTAACCTAAGTTTGGATTTGGTCATATCCACCACGCTACTCCCTCAGTCCCCAACAGTATAATCAGTACTCTCGAAGGAGTTTCGTGTTTGAACAGTGGTTTAAACATGCAATGAAAAGATTGCTAAGATAATTGTAAATCTACACAAAATGTACTTGCCTTAAATTCCAATTGGACGAGATTTGTACTTCGGGGTTCGAAAGGTCACGCTCTTCCTTGAAATCCTACATTCTGGGGAACTTTGTCTCAGAAATACAAACACCAGAGTAGTCTAGTTGAAATCTCTATTTGTCTTTCCTAGTAAATTTTAGTTATTAACTAGCTAACACAACATCACAACGTTTACTAATGAGTTTGAATTTAGAAATTCAATTTATTTAGGTTTTTCGGGAAAACTTGTAATTATCAAATTAATATAAAACTTGGTATTTTATCTACTTATTGAACAAACTTGTTAAAAATATATAAAATACTTTTTTTCTTTCTTTAAAACGAGAAAATCCTGTATTATTTATTAATAATAATAATTTATCAATTAATCCTACGCGTTCCACATTCCCAGAAAATAAAGTAAAATACTACACTACAATATTACAGACCAATTAATAAAAACTGGGCTTATGCCCTTACAACCTTAATTACATAAATTGAAATAAGAAAAGACAGGTTAGTCTTGATAATACCTACAATTAATAAATTCTAATAATAATAATTAAAGAGAATTATAAGTCTCAGACTTTGGTCCAAACTTCATTTTCAACTACTCTGCCTCAACGTCCGGTCGAACCGGTGCGTTTGCATTTCGTTGGGGCCCAGTAACCAATTATGGTTGTCGCCCAAAAATACCAAAATTATTTTAAAACCATTTTATTAATTTTTCCGAAAATTTCGACAGCATTCCCTCTGTTTTCGGTCAACCCAAGAACTGGGAAATGTTCCGGTTTTACCTGCAAAATATCCCAAACCCAATATACATATAAATTTCCTCAGAAAACATTTTTCCAAATATTCCCGAAATTTTCTCGAAAAAACTCGAGAATGAAACGGTAATCCCGAAACATTGGAAACCCGAATTTCTCGGAAAACTCACAGACAAATCCACAGGAAATATTTCCTAAAAGAAAACTCACAGAACCATAATTTTCGAAAGCATCGGAAATTCCGAAACCAAAACGGAACGAAACCAAAACCGAAATCCCG
The DNA here is from genome assembly GCA_029216955.1 of Iris pallida. NCBI lineage: Eukaryota > Viridiplantae > Streptophyta > Magnoliopsida > Asparagales > Iridaceae > Iris > Iris pallida. The sequence goes on along the minus strand of JANAVB010026000.1, from coordinate 18,653,214 downwards.
AATTCCTACTAAAATTGGGTTGGACCAATATCATCATAGACGGTAAAAAAGAATTTATCGGGTCATTTATCGGGTCAGAGTGTACCGAAACCGAAACGGAACGGAACCGCAGAAATACTCGGGATGAACGGGCGTCACCGGGAACGAACGCTGGCGTCAGGGGTGCGCCGGAGGGGTCGTCGGACCGGGAGACCGCGCGGGGTCGGGCGCCGGCGGCTGACGGCGGCCACGGGGCGGCGCCGGTCGAGCACGGATCGGATCGGGATCTCGCCGGGAAGCGGCGATCGGCCGAGTATTCACCGGAAAGCTCGAATCGAGCTATGGATGGTCGCCGGAAGTTGGAAAAAGGGTTTTGCAGAGGAGAAAGGAAAGATAGTGGTCGTGAAGATGGTGGTGAGAATGGGTTTAAATAGGAAATTGAGAAAGGGTTACCACTTAGAGGAGAGCAAGAGTCTCTCCAAGCCATCAATTTTCGGCCGGTGAGAAGCCGAAGAGTCCACCGGTGGGAAGATGAAATGAGAAGCCCCCTTTTGATTAAAAAAAAACCAACAGAGCTTTTGAATGCTCTAAGAATGAAATTAATTCCTTAGTCTACAGCAACTCCCCTCTTCCAAATATTCTTCTGAATGAAGAAAGGATAGTGGATATGGACTTAAAAGATTTATTGGGTTAAGAAACCCAATATAAGTTATGGGTATTATTCATGACCTTGAGCCACAAAATGGGCTTCCTAATATGGTGAAGGCTTTCTAATAGACTTAAAACAAAATGAATAAGCTTGTAAGAAAGGGCTCATATAGGCTTTGGGCCATGGACTTTTTTTTTAAAAAATAATTTGAGCTCTAGACAAAATATAATTAAACTTATATTTTAATATAACAAAATATTTTTTTTTTAAATGTTTTAAACAGGGTTCGGGTCTTGGCCAAAAAACTCAAAAATCCAAGTTTATAGAAAAATAATTCTTACGCTAAAATGCTTAGAAATAATATTAACAATTAATTGATAACGTAGCAAAATTTTTATTTTAGCAATAAAAATTTAAATACAAATTAAATCTAAATTTTTACGGGTTTCACAACCTTCCCTCTTTAAAAAAAATTTCGTCCTCGAAATTTAAAGAGTTAGGTTGAGAAAATACCTCAGGTCTCAAACAAGTACGGGTACTTCTCCCGCATCTCATCCTCACGCTCCCAGGTAGACTCGCCTGGGGAATCATGCCTCCACATCACTCGGACTATTGTTGTCACCGAGGTTCTGGTCTTCTTCTCGCCTCTGTCCAATATCGCCACTGGCTTATCTGGTATAGTGAGGCTCGGTCCGATCTCCAACTCTGAATGGTCCAAGACGTGGCTCTCATCAGGTACATATTCTCTGAGCTGTGAGACGTGGAAGACGTTGTGCACGCCCTCTAGATTAGCTGGTAGAGCTAACCTATATGCCACTTCTCCAATCCGGCTCAGAACCTCGAACGAACTAATGTATCTGGGACTCAGCTTTCCAGCTCTGCCAAATCTGATAGTACCTCTGGTAGGAGAAATCTTCACGAAGACCTTATCTCCTTCTTCAAATGCCAGTGGTCGACGACTGCTGTCTGCCCAGTGCTTCTGTTTGTCTTGAGCAATTCTGAGCTTGTCTCTGATAAACTTTACCTTCTCTGCTGCGCCAGTCATCATCTCTGGACCCAGCAGTACTCTTTCACCAACATCGTCCTATGCCAATGGTGTACGGCAACGACGTCCATAAAGAGCTTCAAATGGGGTCATACCAATACTGGCTTGGTAACTGTTATTTTAAGAAAACTCTACCAAGTGCAGATGGTCTTCCCATGATCCTCCAAATTCCAAGACACACGATCTCAGCATATCTTCAAGTGTCTGGATCGTCCTCTCAGATTGCCCGTCAGTCTGGGGATGATAAGCTGTGCTGAACTTCAATTGGGTCCCCAAGCTGTCATGCAAACTCTTCCAAAAATGTGAGGTAAAACGAGTGTCTCGGTCAGATACAATGCTTACCGGTACGCCATGAATCCGGTAGATGTGCCGTATGTACAATGCTGCCAACTTCTCAGTGGATAAACCAACTTTAAAGGGGATAAAGTGAGCTGACTTGGTTAGTCGGTCCACAATTACCCAGATGGCATCCTTTCCTCCTTGGAAACGAGGCAGTCCTGACACGAAATCTATCGTGATATGCTCCCATTTCTATTCTGGAATGTCCAGCGGTTGTAGAAGTCCTGCAGGTCTCTGTCTACTAGCCTTCACTTGTTGACAGATCAAGCATCTAGCGACATACCTGGTGACATCTTTCTTCATTCCACTCCACCAGACAATAGTGCGCATATCTCGATACATTTTATTGGCTCCAGGATGTATGGAATATTGAGACTGATGCGCTTCCTTCATCAACTCGTTCCTCAGTTCGCCAGACGGTACGCAAAGCCTCGTACCATTCTTCAGAGCTCCGTCACTGACAATTGAGAAACCCTCAAGTGTTCCTGCCAACACTTGATCTCTCAGCTTGTAAAGTGCTTCGTCCTGAAACTGCGTCTCCTTGATCTTGTCTATCAGGTTCGAGCTCACTTGCAACTTCATCAACACAGAATCAGCATCCAGTTCCTTCCGTCCAGGCAGTACAATCTCCAGTTCAAGCTTCTCGATGTCCTCCAGCAGGTGCCTCTCCTTGGTTAAGAACATCGCCACTGGGTATCGACTAAGTGCATCAGCGACCACATTAGCCTTACCCGGGTGGTATTGCAGGTCGATGTCGAAGTCCTTCATTAACTCCAGCCATCGCCTCTGCCTCATGTTTAGCTCTTTCTGAGTGAAAACATACTTCAGACTTTTGTGATCTGTGTATATTTCCACTTTCTCTCCATAGAGATAATGCTTCGAAAGCTTCAACGCAAAGATGACTGCAGCAAGCTCCAGATCATGAGTGGGATAGTTCTTCTCATGAGTCCGTAATTGCCTAGATGCATAAGCAATCACTTTTCCATGTTGTTGAAGAACACATCCTAGTCCTTTTCCAGAGGTATCACTGTAGATTGTGAAACCACCGGATCCTACGGGTAGCGCAAGAATTGGTGCAGTAGTGAGCCTCTTCTTCAACTCCTCGAACGCTGCTTGGCAGTCCTCCGTCCAGATGAACTCTTCATTCTTCCGAGTCAGCTTTGTTATTGGTTCAGCAATTCTAGCAAAATCCTTCACGAACTTTCGATAGTAGCCCGCCAAGCCCAAGAAACTTCTGATGTCAGCAACTGAGCTTGGGATAAGCCACTTCTCCACAGCAGCTATCTTCTTAGGATCCACAGAAATTCCTTCTCCTGTGACAACATGGCCAAGAAAATCCACTTTGTCTAGAAAGAATTCACACTTGGAAAGCTTACCGTACAACTTCTCCTTCCTCAAAGTTTCCAGAACTTTCCTGAGGTGCTCTTCGTGCTCCTCCTTCGTCTTTGAATAGATCAGTATGTCATCAATGAAGACGACGACAAACTGGTCTAAGTATTCATGGAAAACCTTGTTCATAAGGTTCATGAATACAGCAGGAGCATTCGTCAGACCAAACGACATGACCAAGAATTCAAACTGCCCATACTTGGTATTGAATGCCGTCTTGGGAATGTCTTCCTTCCTGACCTTGATCTGATGATAGCCAGACCTGAGATCAATCTTGGAAAACACCTTAGCTCCACTCAACTGATCAAATAAGTCATCGATCCGGGGCAGAGGGTACTTGTTCTTGATTGTGACATTGTTCAGCGCCCGGTAGTCGATGCACATCCTCACCGTTCCATCCTTCTTGGGCACAAACAAAACAGGTGCTCCCCAGGGTGAAGCTCCGTCTCGAATGAATCCCAGAGACTTCAGTTCGTTGATCTGCTCCTTCATCTCTTTGGCCTCCTTCGGGTTGACTCTATAACATCCCTTAGAGATCGGGGGAGAGCCAGGGACTAAATCAATAATGAATTCTATATCCCGATCTGGGGGTAGCCCAGGAAGACTATCAGGGAAAACATCCATGAATTCCTCTATGATAGGATGGAGAGGTCCAGGTTCTTCAGTAATAGAGTAGACAATACTCTCCATAACCTCCGGAGCTCTAGAGACTTCAAACTCTGGCCCTCCAGGTGGGCTGAAGATTACACATCCTCTGTGACAATCTATCAGCGCATGCTGCTTGCTCAACCAGTCCATTCCAAGGACTATGTCATAGTTGGGCAAGGGCATCACCAGTAAAGGTGCTACAAACTTATGGCCAGATATTGTAATAGGGCAATTACAGGTCTCCGTAATGGGTAAGGGTCCTCCTCCAGTCATAACCCTACAAATCCTCTTGCTAAGGCCCGTAACTATATGGTGTGCAGAGATAAACTTTGTTGCTATGAAACTGTGTGTTGCACTAGAGTCGAATAAAACTAATACAGGATAAGAATGTACATAGATGTAACCTGATATGACATCCATATTAGGTTCCTGCTCCGGCTCTGGTTCCTCTGCAGTTAGGGCAAAAACTCGCCCCGTCTTCTGTTGATGCTGCCCAAATTGTTGCTGCTGAGTGGACAGAGGTCCCTTCTGCTGATTTCCTCCAGCCTTGTGAACTGACGAGGGACAGTCCTTCACTTGATAGATGGAAGACCCACAGACTAGGCAGTGCCCTAGCCTCTTCCTGCAGATGTTTGCTAGATGTCCCGGCCTCTTGTAATAATCGCAGATAGGAATCTGCCTCTGAGGTGCTCTATCATTGTTCCTCGCCTGCTGGTACTGAGGACGATTGTTGTTATTGTTGCTGTTGTTATTGCTGTTGTTGGGCTTCTTCTGATTACCCTGGAAGTTGCTAGTTCCAGGATAATCTCTCTTTGAACGGGCAGGTTGACTCTTCTCTATGTCTTGGGCTCTCTCCAGAATCTTCTCATAAGTCTTAGCTCCGCCAGAGATCACATAAGTACGAATCTCCTCTCGAAGTCCATACTTGAATCGTTCAGCACGATCAGCAGGATCAGCCACCATGTTCTTGGCAAATCGGCTGAGCTGGCCGAATTCTGCCGCATACTCTCCCACAGTCATATTGCCTTGCTTCAGGTTCTGGAATTGTCGCTCCATCTCCCGCATCTCAGAAGTTGGGAAGAACTTCCTCTGGAACATTCTCTTGAAAGTGTCCCAGTCAACTAGCCTGTTCTGGAGTCGGGGTTCATTTCGATACCAGGTACTAGCCACTTCTTGCAGTTGGAGTCCTACAGCTTCCACCATGAGATCATCGGGAAGCCGAGCGACACTGAGAAGTCGTTTCATATTGTCTAGCCATTCATCGGCATAGACAATACCTTTCGTTCCTTTAAAAGGTCGCGGGCCCAACTTCTTGAACTTCTCGATATCTCCAACCTTAGCATAACCATAAACTCTAATTAATTCTAATGGTCATAAACTTACTTAAATTAATCCTCTAGGATGGTACTTACCTTAGCAGATCTAGGCTCTTCTGGGTTCACTTCTCTCCTTTCAAGTGCAGCCATAGCCACATTGTGGGAGTTCTCCATACCTTCTTTCATAATCGCGGTCTGCACGCGATGAGATTCAGCTTCAGCCCTCTGAGTTGCCAGTACTTCTCGCAACAGACTCACGAGTTCGGAGGGGTCCACTGGTATCGGTGGAGCAGGCGGGACAGGCATCTCCGTCCGCTGTCCAGTCCTCGAGCCTGAAGGATCCGTCGTCTGATGAACTTGAGTGTCTCCAGCATTATGAGGGCGATCAGTCACATGTCGCGGAGTAGGATCCGGACTGAATAGAGTTGGTGGTGGGGTGTGTTGAGGTGACAGCTCATCTCCGGTATTGTTATTCTCATTAGTGGCCATGGTCTGGAAGGTTTACGACATAAACATAAGCAAGGTATACTACCCGTCTATAATGAAAAATATTTAATATAAAATATCGGTCCTAAGTTGTGGCAATTTGATGTTCTAGTGTTCCTAATTGTTTGTAAGTTTTCCTAAGTCGTTGATTAGAGACCTACATGGGCCACCACTAAAAACATGTCACGACCCGGTCACCAAATACTTGGGTCGAATCGGATCATGCCCAGCCTGCACCGTTGATGAGACGGCGGCAGTAAGCTGTAATCCCATTTGCAGGTAAATCAACAACAAGTTTGAAACTAAAAGTTGCCATAACATTTATTGAAACTATAATTAAAACTTGTTCTTCAATACATAGTTCATAAACTGGAAATAAAAGAGAACTAAAACTCTCAATTTCTAAGTAGCATCTAAGTTGACGCCACATCATCCTCCTCAGGTGGAAGTACCGCCGGGTACAGGTCGGGATCGTAGTAGCTACTGATCCACAGCTCTGAGTCATCAGGAGTACCTACGGGGATCCAGTCAGGAAAGGAGCAAAGTACAATTCATGCAAATTAAACAATTCCATTAACAATATGAACTTGCAGTTTTAAACAGTTTGAAGAAAGAACAGTTTTGCAATTGTTACAGTAAAGTGTTGAATAGGTAATGAATATGACCGGTTTGGGTGCAGTAGTATCCTAGCGATACGGTATGGCTTGTCCCCTTGTGAGAGAGGGAAAAGCTAACACAGTAGTTAACCTAAGTTTGGATTTGGTCATATCCACCACACTACTCCCCCAGTCCCCAACAGTATAATCAGTACTCCCGAAGGAGTTTCGTGTTTGAACAGTGGTTTAAACATGCAATGAAAAGATTGCTAAGATAATTGTAAATCTACACAAAATGTACTTGCCTTAAATTCCAATTGGACGAGATTTGTACTTCGGGGTTCGAAAGGTCACGCTCTTCCTTGAAATCCTACATTCCGGGAAACTTTGTCTCAGAAATACAAACACCAGAGTAGTCTAGTTGAAATCTCTATTTGTCTTTCCTAGTAAATTTTAGTTATTAACTAGCTAACACAACATTACAACGTTTACTAATGAGTTTGAATTTAGAAATTCAATTTATTTAGGTTTTTCGGGAAAACTTGTAATTATCAAATTAATATAAAACTTGGTATTTTATCTACTTATTGAACAAACTTGTTAAAAATATATAAAATACTTTTTTCCTTTCTTTAAAATGAGAAAATCCTGTATTATTTATTAATAATAATAATTTATCAATTAATCCTATGCGTTCCACATTCCCAGAAAATAAAGTAAAATACTACACTACAATATTACAGACCAATTAATAAAAACTGGGCTTATGCCCTTACAACCTTAATTACATAAATTGAAATAAGAAAAGACAGGTTAGTCTTGATAATTACCTACAATTAATAAATTCTAATAATAATAATTAAAGAGAATTATAAGTCTCAGACTTTGGTCCAAACTTCATTTTCAACTACTCTGCCTCAACGTCCGGTCGAACCGGTGCGTTTTTATTTCGTTGGGGCCCAGTAACCAATTATGGTTGTCGCCCAAAAATACCAAAATCATTTTAAAACCATTTTATTAATTTTTCTGAAAATTTTGGCAGCATTCCCTCTGTTTTCGGTCAACCCAAGAACTGGGAAATATTCTGGTTTTACCTGCAAAATATCCCAAACCCAATATACATATAAATTTTCTCAGAAAACATTTTTCCAAATATTCCCAAAATTTCCTCGGAAAAACCCAAGAATGAAACGGTAATCCCGAAACATTGGAAACCCGAATTTCTCGGAAAACTCACAGACAAATCCACAGGAAATATTTCCTAAAAGAAAACTCACAGAACCATAATTTCCGAAAGCATCGGAAATTCCGAAACCAAAACGGAACGAAACCAAAACCAAAATCCCGAATTCCTACTGAAATTGGATTGGACCAATATCATCATAGACGGTAAAAAAGAATTTATCGGGTCAGAGTGTACCGAAACCGAAACGGAACGGAACCGCAGAAATACTCGGGATGAACGGGCGTCACCGGGAACGAACGCTGGCGTCAGGGGTACGCCGGAGGGGTCGTCGGACCGGGAGACCGTGCGGGATCGGGCGCCGGCGGCTGACGGCGGCCACGGGGCGGTGCCGGTCGAGCACGGATCGGATCGGGATCTCGCCGGGAAGCGGCGATCGGCCGAGTATTCACCGGAAAGCTCGAATCGAGCTATGGATGGCCGCCGGAAGTTGGAAAAAGGGTTTTGCACAGGAAAAAGGAAAGATAGTGGTCGTGAAGATGGTGGTGAGAATGGGTTTAAATAGGAAATGGAGAAAGGGTTACCACTTAGAGGAGAGCAAGAGTCTCTCCAAGCCATCAATTTCCGGCCGGTGGGAAGCCGAAGAGTCCACCGGTGGGAAGATGAAATGAGAAGCCCCCTTTTGATTAAAAAAAAACCAACAGAGCTTTTGAATGCTCTAAGAATGAAATTAATTCCTTAGTCTACAGCAACTCCCCTCTTCCAAATATTCTTCTGAATGAAGAAAGGATAGTGGATATGGACTTAAAAGATTTATTGGGTTAAGAAACCCAATATAAGTTATGGGTATTATTCATGACCTTGAGCCACAAAATGGGCTTCCTAATATGGTGAAGGCTTTCTAATAGACTTAAAACAAAATGAATAAGCCTTGTAAGAAAGGGCTCATATAGGCTTTGGGCCATGGACTTTTTTTTTTTAAAAATAATTTGAGCTCTAGACAAAATATAATTAAACTTATATTTTAATATAACAAAATATTTTTTTTAAATGTTTTAAACAGGGTTCGGGTCTTGGCCAAAAAACTCAAAAAATCCAAGTTTATAGAAAAATAATTCTTACGCTAAAATGCTTAGAAATAATAATAACAAGTAATTGATAACGTAGCAAAATTTTTATTTTAGCAATAAAAATTTAAATACAAATTAAATCTAAATTTTTACGGGTTTCACATGTTGCTTGACCGGTTTAGCATTCGGCATGATATTGAGTTTATGAGTTGCTATCTGTGGATCAAGTCCTGGCTTATCTTCATAACTCCAAGCGAAGACATCAATGTATTCACGAATAAGTTTGATCATGTCTTGCTTATCAGTTTCTGATGAATATTGGTTTGGGGGATCCCTCTTCACCAACATCTATTTGAACAAGTTTGTCTTCAGTCGGAGGTTCTTTTTGTTCGAATCGGAACTCCCATTGATTATCTAACCTTTGGGCCCATTATTCTGATTCAGGTGAGATTTCAAATCCATCTTCGTCTTCATCACTTTCTTCAGAACAGTCAATGGAGACCATGTTAGAAGACAGAATGTTGCAGTGGAATTCACCAATACTTGTATCAGAATTCCAAGAGGTAGTACGAGAAGAATCAGATCTCTTATCTTCGTCAGATTCAGGATCTTTATGGACAATATTAATAAAAGGAATAGGAGCAATATAACCTAATCCGCATTTCGTCCTTCCATATTTCAGAGGAGGAGTCTGAACAGGCATTCTTCTTCCTCTCCCATTACTAAGGCCAGTTCTGAAGTCATAACCCATATTTTTAATGATGTCTTTAGATTGTTGACTATAACGACGTAGTTGTAATCTTCCAGTATCATCGTTTTTGTCATCATCTTCAGGGTTAGAAGGATTTTGGGACCCTTTGTAAAAGACTATTAGAATGTCTTCTGGTTTTCTGCTGGAAACTAGAAAGTATGAAGTTTGTACTGATTCTAGGGATACATCTGTATGAAAAGTCTGTACAACTCCTATGGTTATTGTTCTCAAGTCATCTAATAAATGCAAATAACTATTAATATGATTACACACATCAACATACTGCAAAGATGGAGACTTTTTATTAAATTTAAAAGTAGCAGTATTTACATTGGAAGAAGGCTGAGCCTTAGAGATCTTAGCCAAATCAATGACTAAAGGGGGAGAAGAAGAACGAGAGAAAGTTTTGTTTCGATTAAGATCGATAAAAAATGGCTCAGAAGAGGTGAGCTCCCTTGAAGCTTGAGATGGAAGAGTAGTCCGTCCTCTAACAGGGATTACCAGAGTATCCTATTTCATATGTGAAGATACAGGAACTGTAGTATGCCCATTAACAGGAATGATCAGTGTATCTTGAGTAGACGACTGAGGTAATGGAGAGATCCGTCCGCTCACTAGAATGATGAAAGAACCTTCTCCAAAGAGTTTGGGAGATTGTTGCTGAGTAGTTCGACCTTTAACAGGAATTATCAAGGTCTCACTTTGTGAATCCTCTTTCTCCATAGCTTGTATCACCCTTGTATACTCTTCTTTGTACATCCGGGAATCATTGAAATAAGCTTCAACCCTATGGAAGGGATTTATATCAGCAACTTCCTTTTGTACTCTTCCATTGCTGTCAATGTATTTAAAACACTGATGAAGAGTAGAAGGCACTACATTATTTTCATGAAGAAAGGGCCTCCCCAGAAGAAGATTATAAGATCCCACGATCTTAATCACATAGAAAGTGAATTTGGATCTGAAATCGCCTATCTGGAGTTTCAGATGAATCTTTCCCAAAGGCTCGCTTCGACTTTGATTGAATCCCAGGATAGTAGTAACTGTCTTGGAAAGCTTGTGAAGAGGGATTTTTAGTTCATCCAACAGACTCTTCGGTATTATACTTATAGCAGACCCTGGATCAATGAGGATACGGTCTACCTTCACCGTATCGATATAACCGGTGTAGTAGAGAGGTCGATCAAGTCGATTATCCTCCAGTAGCATGTCGTCTTGTGTAAAGGTGATATTTGGGATAATCTCCAATACACTGTTGCAATGTAAGCAAGTGACAGGTTCTTCACTTGGCTTCTTTAATTGTGCAAGACAAGAGTCAGCCTGAAGAAGTGTCTCACTTAACGTCTCCCGAGTTTCTTTAGAAAGACGTAGAAGTTCAAAGAGGGACATTCTAGCTGGAGTATTAGCAAGTTGAGCTAGAATGTCGAAGTTATAAGGTTTCTGAAGCCCAAAAGGAGGGGACTTCTTGATTGGCTGTAACACCCAGTTTCCCAAATGAGGGTAATTTTAAAATTGTGTATTTAATTGAATTAATAAATATTATTTGGATTTTTATTGTATTATTAAGAATGGTGTGTTTAAAATATTATTTAATTGATTGTCATGTATTGTGATTAGCCTAATTTGGTTTGGACCCAACCTAGATTAGTCATAGATAGTCCCAGCAAACCATTTTTAGTGATTATTAGTATTAATTATATTTATTATAATTAATATAATTTTTGGTGATTTTTAGTGATTTTTTAGTAGAATTGATTTTGGCCCTATGGTTGACTTTGACTAGTGTTGACTAGAAGACTAACCTAGTGACTAACCTAGATTATGGCCACTTGGTTAGATTAAGTAAACTTGGGTTGACCTAATTTAGTGAGGTTTAAGTCATTAGAACTTGTTAGGAGAGTTTTGGAGTTGATTAGGCTAAAATGGCTTATGACTTCATAAGTCATGATTAATGACTTAAGACATTAAAGCACATAGGCCCACCAAGTAGCTAACCCTAATTCTAATCAGCCCATGGCTGGACAAATGATCCTCCCCATCCTATTTAACCCCCTCCCAAAGTTAGGGCTAGCCTCCATTAGAAAATTTTATCAAGTTTTAGAAAAGGTATTTCTCCATCTTTCAAAAATCCTAGTAAATCCATTTTAATTCCTTTTTAACCCAAACAAATTGCATTGGGTTCTAATTTCCATCTACTTTCTATTGGAAATCATTGTTCTCAGATTTGGAAAGCTTTTGAGGTGTTTGACCATCAAGAGGAGCCCCTCTTTGTGAAGCTTTGTGAAGCTTGTGATACTCTTAGGTAAATCCATTTTCTCACCATAGATTTCTGAAATTTTTGCATCATTAGGAAGCCCTATACCTAGCCTAACTATAGGAATAGGAATCCCCAATTTTTTTGTGTCCTTTCGTATCCAAACAGGACACGTATCAGTGGGCTGTGCTAAGTGTTTGATGAAATGCCCCAATGGGCATTTCGTATGAATTTTGGGGTTTGGTTTGAATAGAAAATTAGTAATTGGTCTCGCTTATGCATTTCTATAGTTTTTGTGGTGTCTTAGTGTCGTGTCTAGGCTGCACGGACACGTGTACACGCGGTCGTGCACACGCGCGCGCGGGGGACTGTGATGCCCTGCTGCTCGGGTCTAATTCTGACACGGACACGCGTCATCGACACGAAATATTTAACACACACTAAGGGGCGACCACTGACATCACGTGTGTCAAGTGGCACGAACCCTTGTGTCGTGTCGGACACGTATTTTCGTGTGCACCATGCGTGTACTGTGTGCGTGCGTGTGCAGTGTGTGTTTCTGTTATTAAATTGATTTTGAATGATTTTAAAATGATGTTTTAATGTTTAGTTAGATCCTAAATATCATGATTAATCTCTGTTAGTATAGGTTTACATATTTGTTGGGTTAATGTGGAATATTTGGCTCAATTTTGATTTAAACAGCATTTCCTGATACTGTCTGATACCTTATTTTTCTCGATAAATTCCTAACTATTTTAATCTCATTTTTAGTGTTGTTTTCACTGTATTTTACTCTCACATATTGTTTGTTCAAATTTAGTTTAATGTTTCATTCGAATTTGGGTTTTTGGGTTGTAAATAAGAATTTAGACATTGGATTGAATTTCAAAATCCCTGTGACTGATACTTGGAAATTTTAGACTCCTAAACACATTAATTCCTTTTTTTGGTTGTTTTCCCTTGTTTATGTCTCCACATGTTTGGTAGTTCATGTTGGCTAAGGTTTCAATTCGAAATGGGCTTTTGGATTAGTGATTGGAAATTTGGCATGTGGTTCATTGAAATTGGTTTTAGAATGGTTAGTTGTCAATGTATTTTGATTTCCATTTTCTTTTCTTTAGCATTTCACTGTTATTCCTGTCACAGTTCCATTCCTACTTACCTAAGTTTTGAATTCCAGTCACAAATGCATTCCACTGTTATTCAGTTTTCTTTTTTCCTAAGAATTGTTTCCCTGTAACAGCCTATAACCTGAGATTTCCTCATTTCAATTAAACAGAGATTGTTCTTTCTTTTTACTGAACTGATATGAATGTGCGTTCATGATTGAACTATCAATAGGACTTGGGTTAGTTTGGTATCGATTTGGGTTCTTTGCTAATGTAAACTGAGATTAATGAATTGCCATTACCTGGGAAGAGTTCTGTATTTTGTTAACTGTTATGAAAAACTGAGTTTAAACCTGAGAATCAAATGCATTCCTGGTTTGAATTCTCCTAACAACCTGGGAATAAGTTTTATCTATAATGTTAGTTTATAAACTAGTTTCCTTTTCCTAACTGTTGTACTTCCCTCCCTTTAGTTTATGAAACCTGAAAGTCCTTGGCATTGTTCCAATTCTGATTCTGAGTTGGAATTCTTCTGAAAATCTGAGATTAATGGGAACTTTGTTAACTGTTAAATGGGTGGTGTGTTACTGTGTTATATAGGGACTGTTTTGATGGTTTTAAATGTGTTTTCATGAGTTTTTGAACTGTTAGATTCAACTGTTATTAACTGAGTTAATTCCCTTCTTACAACTAATTTTTGGAATGATTTGGCAATTGGATTTCAATGGGTGTTGGGGGCATTGGATAACTATTGGTTTATGTTCACAATGGAATTCGAAATTGGTTGGTTGCCTTAACTGTCATTGTATTTCCTTAGAACCAGAGAGCTTCTCACTAGTTGATTCAAATTCCTGAACACCCTACTTAACCTATTAATAGAGGCTGTCAAGTTAACCAACTGTCATTTGTTTAACTGCCAATTGCCATGAGTCCCTTGCTGTCATTGTTTAAAACTGAATGTATTCCCTGATTTCCTTTGACTCTACACACAGGCAAGCCTTCACTCACTCACTGTTCCAGGTTTGAACACAATGTACACTGTTCACTGATTTTTCCCTGTTTTCCATTGCTTCATTCACTGTTTTAGGATTCCAGATTTTTCCTTGTTTGTAACTCACTGATTTTTGCCTAATATTTTCCACACACATACAGGATTACCTATACATGCTTTCATGTATATCACTGCCATGCCACACTCTCTCACACACACACTTGAGTACAATAGTATCCCCCTCTCTTTACATATGTATGTATATATATATATTGAGATATATATATATTGTATCCTATATATGTAATGTGTGTGTACTAAATATATATATTAGATATACATGTGTATGTGATATGCATATAGTAACCTATATGTTATGTGTAGGCTATGTTATATTATATAGCTATATCAATATGTGTATTATTTTAGGTACAGGTAATGTCATGTGGTCATGTGATTTATGGTTTGGCTTGTAGGCATGATATAGCCTATGGCCTATGTGTATGTCTGTTTGCCTAAGTAAGTCTAGATTGGTCTTGTATAGCCTTGTTAGACCTAGAATAGACTAGTTAGACTAGTATAGACTTGTTTGACCTAGTTTGACTTCTAGGGTTGACCAGAGTTGACCAAGAGTTGACTTTGGCCTAGATTGACCTAGATTTATGTAGAATGCATTGTAGTGCATCTTATTACCATTCTGGACTTGTTGTGACTTCTGCTGTTCTAATAGGAGCCAGACACCACTCCTCGGACAGTATATATTCTCCAGATTCTCAGGATACAAGCGAGTACATTCTCTGATCATTTCATATCTTGTTTAGGATTATATTCCTGCTTTAGATTACTTTACATGATGCTGACACGTTGGAAACACGGATTAGTACTATATGGATCTGGTTGTGCGATGTTATCCCCTTAGAGGATACATCGGGTATTCGTGTTCGTGTACTTTATCGGGAACATCGTGTACTCCTTGTATTTGTTACATTCGTGTACGAAACGTGTGAATCATGTATAATCATGTTTTCACATGACCTTCGTGTACAGTAACATAACGTAGCTGGATCCTTGTGTATTTATTGGGGCGGGGGAGTAGAAGTGGTTATGTTTTCAATCCAGTAGATTACTCGTGTACAAACCTCTGTAGATTACTCGTGTATAACATCGTGTCGTCCACATAACCATCTTGTGCTCTGAATCACTAGCACTGTTAGTTCTCTATATATTGTAGCTATTTACTTACAGTCTCTCTCTTTTATCATATTATTCTTCAGATCCCGTATCTTACTCTCTAGCATGTTTATATTTTCTAGCCGGTTATGATTTTGTTGAGATGTACTGTGCTCGCTCCCGTCCTGACTGGACCTGTTGAAAATTTTACAGTGAATGATGAGGCTCTGGTGTCTATCCCTCTTGGTGCAGCATTAGACATCACTAGTGACTTGGACCTGCTAGCAGTGGATGATACTTCTCTGGATTAGGGTTGTCTTTACTTCTGGATCACTGTATTTGACTTGAGATATTCTGAGATATATTTATTTTAGTCACTTAGAATTCTGGATTTGTATCTCTGTGATGTTACATTCCTGGTTGTTATCTATCTTTATCTTTCTATCTCATTCCTGCTCTAACCTAGATGTGGTTGAGTTATATTGTGTTATGTCACCCCCAATCGGGGAGTATAACTGTATATTATCCTTATCTGTTAGATGTTATGACCTAGGACAGCGTTGTACCGTCGATACTGCGGCGTAGGCTGGACGTACCCACGTCACGTGCCCTTATTCTAGGGTGCGGGTCGTGACATTGGCTTATCAAATCGAGCCTGTTGTTTGCCTTTCTCAAGAGCCGTGGGCTTGGAAGGAGCAGGTTCAACTAGTGCAGTGGACGGAATAGGTGCAGTGGATGATTCTTCTTTAAGAGGAACATTAGGAACATCTTTGTCAGCAGGAGAGATATCAGGAACATCTTCGGGACTTTTGGAATAATCCTTTAGATAAGGTTTCCCTGTTCTAGTAGCACCAGCAAGTGCTTCTTCTTTATCTTTTGGCTCTGTGTCAGGAGTAGATCCGAGAGAAGTCATATGACATGACTTAATCTTTCCAGCCTTCTTGGACTTTCAAGATGTAGTCTTTTGAAGAGGAGGAGATTCAAAGTCTGCCACTAGATCAGGATGAATCCACATGATTTCTCCTGTTTCCATAGTGATTGGTACTAACCCTTCAGATTGTGGAGGAGGAATATTCACTATCTTAAGAGTTGCTTTGGGAATAGGAACGATCCCACTTTCAAGGAGTTGAGGGGGGAAATCTCCGAATTGCATAGAGACGACATTGGAGGTGACGGTCTTCTCTTTCGAAGTAAGAGAGATAGCTCCAGATTTAATCATTTCCTGGATCTTTTCTTTCAGTACATAACATGTACGAATTGTGTGACCCAACATTCTGTGGTATGGAAAGTATTTAGGATGATATGTCTTACCAGCTTCATCAGGTTTCTTGATTTCAGGTAATTGTATTTTATTACCTTTCAGCAGACATTCAAAGATACCAAGGACATCATCGTCATCAAAAGAGTATTCTTCTTTGGGGCGAGGTACTCTTGGTTGTTGTGTTGTAGAGGCAGGAGGAGTTTGAACGGTCGATGTATCTTTACTCTGAAGATTAACTTCAAGGGTTTCTTTTCCCTTGCTTTTATTGAATTTAGCATTATTATTAGTACTTTGACCTATTTCTTTAGGAGTCATCTGCACTCCTAAACCTTTGAAAGTTTCAGCACTAATTTCTGCGGCTTTGGCACTGACTATAAAGGAAGGCCAATCTTGAAATTGAGTAGATCCTGTCCACATGCTGATGATTGGCAACAAATTTGATTTGCATGTGTCGATGGTGACAGCATCAGGAGTTCCAAGAGGCATCTTCAGAGCTTCTCTTCGAAACCGTTCAATAAATTCCTCTGTAGTTTCATTATTTTTCTGCTTGATTCTTATAAGAGCAGACATAGTCATGTCATTGAGCCCTTCATAGAACCGTTCAAGAAACATTTATTTGAAACCGGCAAATGAGGTAATACACCCATCCGGGAGACTTCTATACCATTCATAAACTGTTCCTTTGAGACATCCGACAAACACCCGAGTAGGGAGGGTGTCGCTTGGTTGCAGCTGGTCAGTCATCACTACAAAGTGATTAATAAATTGACTTGGAGAAGTGGTTCCATCATAGAATGAGATAGTAGGAGGCTTGTATTTATGAGGATACGATATTTTCTTCCATTCTATCGGATAAGGTTGCTTGATGCCTAACCTTTGTAAACCATCCTTCTGTTTGAATGCCTCAAATTGAGTTCGGAGATTCCTCAATTCTTCAGTAACAACTCCGGAGGATTGTGGAGTTGTTGCTTGTAGAGAATAGTTGGAAGGAGGAACAGCATTATACGTACTACCCCCAGCTCCAGAGTCACTAGGAACTGGTTGAGCTTGCCCAGGAGTATTGGATTGTACTGCTGGAGGAACATGTACTGGACTTACACCAGTGTCAATTGGTATGGCCTCTGGTACAGTCTGTCGATTTTGCAGTTAGGTTGCCATGAGTTCATACATCGACTTCATATTATCAGCCATAGACTTCATTTGCTGTTCCAAAGAAGCAATTCTTTGTTCTTGAGGAGTCATGGAAGAAGAAGGTTCATCAGTATTCCCATCGACCATATATGTTGTGACTGTGCGAGGGATTATTGATGAACTGGTGGATGTTGTTTGATCTGAATCACTGCTTTGTGTATCAAAGTCAGTTATAGGAGAACTACCCCCAGTAGGAAGAGGTGGGAAGTTAGATTCCCCAAGAAATTCAGAATCATCTTCAGAAATCAAAGTCCTTTGAGTAGAAGCCAGGACTCTTGATCTGGTGCCTCTATATACTCCATCTGGACTATCATTTCTACCCCCAGTATCCCGAGAGGTCATATTGACAGAAGCATACAGAGGTTCATCTTCATCAGGCATAGGTTCACACTGAATCCAATTGAAAACAGATTGTCGTTTAGTTTAACATCTGCATTGCATTGTGACTCTCGGCTGGAAGTCACATTCATGATCAACATGGTTCTGATCCATTGATTGACATCTGCATTGAATTATGACTCTTGGCTGGAAGTCACATTCAGCATGGTCCATTGACACAGAATTATTCCATCTTTTCTGTTGAAGATGTTCTCGTAGATCTGTCTATGAAGATTGAGGTACATCAGAGAACATTCTTTGTACATTTTTAGGAATATATTTCTGGTTCTTGGGTCTTGATGGCTCTTGGTTATATAGAGAGTGATTAATGTGAGCCACATAATTTCTAGCATACTCTGCATCTGGATCTCTTGCTTTTGTTCCCAATTTGTATGATTTTTTGACACCAGAAGTGCTTCCTAAACGGATTTGATCAAGTTTTGCTCTTAGATCAGTTGGAGGTAACACATTGGTTTTTGAAACTTGAAGTTTTCCTTCCATTGATCTGGATATTTGCAGAGAATGAAGAGTTGAACCATCCCCTTGATTAGGAGTTGGTAACAGACCCTCTTTTATAGACAAATTCTGTACCCAATTCGAAGAAGTCGTAGAAGAAGACATTAAAAAATGTTTCTTCTTAGACTTATTCAAGTTTTGAGACATAGAATGTCCAGAAGGAAGAGTAGTCAAAAGACCATCTCCTTTTCTTTGACTAACAAAATTGTCAGTCAAAGCTGTTCCTGAAGTAAAAACTACAGGAGCAGAAGAAACAACTAAAGAATTATTTCTTTTTGAAGGGACTTTATGTGGAGGAGTTTTAGCAAGACCACCCCCAGTTCTAGTAGAACTTGGCAAAGAAGAAGAAATAGCTAAAGAGCTATTCTTCTTAGAGCATGCTGGTGACAATTTGGCTAAGGAGCCTGTATTGTCAGTGTATAAAGTTTTGGCTAAAGAGCCAGATTTTGGTGAAATGCACGCTGGAACAGATTTGGCTAAGGAGCCAGTACTGCCAGCGTGACTTTTGAATTTAGAAATACACGCTGGAACAGGCTTGGCTAAGGAGCCAGTGCTGCCAGCGTGACTTTTGGAATTAAGATTGCACGCTGGAACAGGCTTGGCTAAGGAGCCAGTGCTGCCAGCGTGACTTTTGGCTGCTGTTGTCTTCGAACACACAAGAGTGTGCGTGCTTACAGTAGACTCCTTGCCAGTGTTAGTAGTAGACACTGTGGCAGAAAAGTCACCATTGGTTGCCAACTGATTCTTAGGGACGTAGACAGATCGTCCCTTCGACTTGGCAGTAGTGATGGAGACTGAAGTGGGCTTGCCACCCTTAGCCCGCTGCATTTCTTCGTAGACGAGTTGATCGAATTGGATCGATATCACCTTCTTCGTCGAGCCAACTAACGAAGTATCGCATTGAGTTGTTGCCATCTCAGAAGAGGAGATGGTTTTCCCCAGCAGAGTCGCCAATTTATTTTCCATAAATAAATTCACCTTATTTATTGTGTATCTGGGAAAATTACAACTGTAGGAATCCGATCTAGAGGACGATCGCTTTATCCCTTGGACGATGCAAAGAAGAAAAGCTCTCAGAATTTTGACAGTAATTTAGATCACTATGTATCTGTACAATGAATGAGAAAAGAACCCTATTTATAGAGTCAAAAATAACTGAAAGGATAACTGTCTTCACAGCCTGTGCATAGTTGAAAATCATGCAGGATCTAACATACGCAAGGTTGTGAGCAGTTACTGGACGTGGCCTGTAACTGTTGGACACATAGCAATCATGCATAAGTCGTGTGCAAGTTACAGGACACGCAAGCGAGAGATCAGTGGCATGGCTGCCACGTACTCCAATTTGATGAAATCCACGCAGGCTCATTGAGGACGAAATCCACGCAGACTTGGGTCAGAAAGCTTCAAAATCCACGCAAACTTGGGACAGGAAGCTTCAGAATCCATGCAGACTTGGGGCAAAAAGCTTCAAAATCCATGCAAACTTGATGAAGGAACATAGAAGTTCAAAATACATGCAGACTTGAGCCAGAAGGCTCAAAATATACGCAAGCTTGAGGCAGGACTGCCAGCTATCTTGATTCGATGTGCCTCGACTGACACAAAATCTCTGACAGTGATTACTTTGTCAGTCGCATTAAATGACAAAAAACTCTTTTGCTATGCCAACTTAATGAAGGCTGAGTCTTGTTGAAGAAGATTTCAAAAGTCACGCAATAGTCGGCTGTGATCTCTCGAGTTCCGTGCATACGTGGCATACGAGGAGACATTCTTCGACTGTCGTGCTGTCAGTCATAATGACATTTCTGATAAATGATGAGCTGTCTCTAGCGTAATTTTTAAACATTTGTCTTGATCAACTCAGCGTGACTTTTGAGATTTTTTCTGATCAACTCAGCGTGACTTTTATTTTTTAAGGCCTACAATATATATACATAACTCTCTTCTATCAAACCCTAACCTAATATTTCCTTTACTTTCTTTTTCTTGGATGACCACTCCCCTCTCTTCCTCCCTCAAATTTCAGCAGCACCCTCTATCCCTAAACCCATCATCTTCATCCCCTCTATTAAACACCCTCTCCTCCATCAAAGAAACTCATCCTTTCATCCAAACTCCACCAAACAAACTTAGAAACCTCATCTTCACCATCTAACCTTCAACAGCCATTGCCAACACCTTCAAACCCACCAAGAAGGGATTAGTAAGCAAGGGAAAAAGAAAGTTGGGAGCTTTGGCAAGGAGGAGTCACCACAACCCATGTAGCAAGGAATTTTGATAAAGAACCCAACTTTTTTCCATCTCAAACCCATGTTATAAGTTCTGTAGGAAATCTGAGATTAAATCAGTAAAAATTAGATTTTTATGTCTTTTTTTTGTATTTTATCTCTAGAAGTTGCATGTTTAATGATGGTGAAATTCATGTTATGGTATGATTGCCTTTAGTCCGTTGTGAAGGAACTACGTGAAATTGATGAAAATTTTCAAAACAAAAATTTATTTATGTTAATATGTGGAAATATGATTTGTAAGTATTTTTTCATGATTTTATCAACTCGGATCTAATCGAAAAAATAGGGGTTGAAACTAGCTTTTTCGAGTAATCTGCTGACATAGAATATCCAAAAATTAAAGAATAAGTTAACCCTTATGTTCATGATTATTTTCTGAGAATTAATTTGTATTAATTCTGTTTAAAATTATTATTTAGCATATTTAAGCCATATTGGATAGTTGGCGATGTTCCGGACAAGTTTCGGGTAGACTAGCAGACGTAGAAGTCGAATAGTCATAATTTTTTTTAGAATTCTTAATCTGGAATTAAGAGATTATTTCTATGTAAAATAAATTAAATTTATTATTTTATAATTTTAGATATTCTTAGACATACCCTCGAAGTAGGTGCATAACTGTAACACCCAATTTTCTAAAATAAGGGTAATTTTGAACTTTTGTAAAAGTTTATTATTTAATAATAGGAATTATGATTTATGGGAATTTTTAATTAATTTAATACTATTTAAAATTGGTGAATTATAATTTTGATGTGTTAGCTAGTGAACCCTAGAACTGTTGAGCCTAGAGACTAACCATGACCATGAAGACCTAACCATGTGATTAGAATGACTATTTACAACTTTTTAGGCTAAGAATATTTTGGACATTTTGTGACTTTTGAATTATTTAGGATTTTGATTAATTGATGAATTTTAGATTATTTTAATAATATTTAAATTGAGGTATTGTGATTTTGGTCATTTTTTATATTTTAATATTTTGAAATTTTTTATATTTTAATATTGATTTTACGAGATTTGTTTAGTCGGGTTTGAGTTTCGTTTCGTTCTGACTTGTGTTAGTGACCCGGGTAGCTTATACTCTAGAAGGAACCCCTAAATTAGTTAGTCATGGCCCACAAACCCACTAATTAAGTTAGTAAGTTTAGACTAATCCCACTTGTTAGATTGGTTAAGTTAGAGGTTTAAATTTAACCCTTTTGATCCCAAACTTGAACCTAACTTAAAATTAACCAAGTGGACTAGTTGAGGCCTTATTGGGATTTCCTCCAAGGCCCAAATAGAGTTTAATGGCAGCGATTATAGGTAGGTTAGCCTCCCTTCCTTTCATTTTATTCCATCTTGCCTCTTTTCCTTCACAAAGTATTCTTCCCCAAATTAGAGAGCTTCCCTCTTTGATTTGATCTCCAAATCCTTACATTTCGCCACCAAACTTCCATCCAACCTTCTTATACTACCAAGTGAGGGCACTAGCAAAGATTTGGAGCAAAGTGCAAGAAGGAGTGTCCTTTTTAGAAGATCTTCGTGTCAGAACCGTATCCTTAGGAGTTATATTGAGATTCCACTCCCAATAGGTAAAACCAACCCTCTAAATTGATTTTTATGCATATTAGTTAGTTTTGAATCCATAGGATCAACCCCCATGCATGTACCCCATTTAGATTCAAATTTGAGGCCATTTGGAGCTCTCTTGAGATTTTAGATATGTGTCTTGTATCCTACTTGATAGATCCCAAATTAGGACACCCCATGTGTATGTATGTATGCTAATAGTTTAAATAGATATTTAAATTCAGTTTTAGAATGGTTAGAGAGTGGATTGATCTTAGTTAGGATGGTTAGAATGAGTTTCATTTGGATACCTATGTTGGTATCCAAGTATCTTGGCCTACATGTGTTTTTTTTGTCCAAAACAACTCAAATTCGTCATAATATTTATCCACATTTTTATTAACCAAAATAACTTATAAATGTCATAACTTTTAGGTTAGAACTCTGATTAATCTCCCATTTCTTTTAAAAGAACCGTATCGAAGTTAGCTTTCCAAATATATATTTTAATAAGCCAAAATTATTCTAGAACTTTCTGTAAAATTATTTGAGTGTCAGCTGTCCGAAAGACAAACGCGTTTCGGTGTTTTCGCGATTCCGTGAGCTTCCGGACACGAAAATGCAGTCCGTTTGAAGTTTCAGAAAGCTAACACAAAGGTCTACGACATACTTTAATCCTAGAATTTAGTAAAGGCCCAATTGGTACAGTATTGGTTTTAAGTAGAAGAGTGACTATACGACATTGGCATTTTGTGTAACCTATGAGCCTATGTAGTATGGATATTAAATGAATGTAGAGTATGTAATATATAATATGTCAGATGAATGAAATAATATATATGATTTGTATCCTCTTTACATTAATGTATATATATATATGGTTGAATGCAAGCATGTAGGAATGCAATCAATGTAATGTATGTAAGCAATGCATAAAAGCATGAATAAAAGAATGACATACAATGTATGCATGAAAGTATATAATGAATGCTAGATACAAATGCAAAGTATACATGTAATGATAGATATGAATGCATAATGTATACATAATGTAATGCATTATATAATGATAGCATGTATGGTAATATAGAATATATGATGCAAGCATGTATATGTCCACTGTTTTTCCTTTTCCTTACATTTTTTCCTTCCCTTTCCATTTCAGTTTTTCCCTTTTTTCTCTTCTATTTTTACATGTTGTATACAATGTATATAATGTATAGATGCATGTAAGTATGTAATATACATGAATGACATGTATGTAATGAAAATAATTATATGTATGCAACTTAATGATATGTGAATGAATATAATCCATGAACTGAAGTATACATGTATATGGGATATGAATGAATGATATGCAAGTATCTATGTATGCATTAATGAATGTAATGAATATGCATGTATGTATTGTACCTATATTATATATAGGCCTAGAGTGGTTTACCTTATATGACTTGTTGGTTAGACTTGTAGTTTGACTAAAGTTGACCTAGTTTGACCAGAGTTGACCTAGATTGGCTTAGAATCATGTAGATTGCATTATAGATTTCATTTACCTTATTTTGGATACATCATAACCTATATTGCTTTATTTAGGACATTGTGACTCAGGTTCAAACGTCTATTTCCATCAGTTGCACAAGGTATCAGGCGAGTACATTCTCTGATAGTTCTCTTATTTACTTGTCAATTACTGTACTTCAGTTCTAGTTAGTTCTATGTGATTCTCTGTTATAACACGTATGGATATTTCTGGATTCATGTATGCGACACACATACCATCTTGTCTGGCCTCTATTACTGGAATCATTGCTGGTATCATCATGTTTGGCTGGACTTATCTCAATTCTCGTGTCGTTTCTAGATTCACTTATATTACGGGGTAAAGAAATATTGAGTAAGACATATAGACATACCCCAAATCTGGAAACTCTAAACTGGAATCTATTGGAAGATAGCCATCCCTCGCCTGATCAGTGGGTGATGTGCCTGATACCTACAGCCGTTTACATGTCAATCTCGGTATTTTAAAACACACTTTTAGAATATAGCTGGTCTCACTTGAATTCTTGATCACTGATTAGAATTATTTTGTACTGGATTCATAGATTCGTCTCGTACTGGATTTACATTGGATTTATACTTGTCTTACATTTACTGTATGGACTTATCATGTTACTTTAGTTCAGCTAGAATCTTATTTTGTAGTCTTCATTGCCATGATTCTTCTCTTATTTTAGTTACCTTACTTTTCTTGTATCTTAACTGTTTCTCTATACCATCACCTGAATATAAACTACCATGTTCATTAATAAAACTGTCTATAACTGCTTTATAGTTTTCTGTCATTTACTTAGATTTTCTAGATGAGTTGTGCTCATTCCTGTCCTGACTGGACCTATTAAAAATATTACAGATGTTTGTCCTGAGCACACTTGCCCTACTTGCTTGGGATCCAGAGACGGTATAGCTACCTTGGACCTTCATACTTAGGAGTGATCGAAAGATTAGTTTAGTAGACTTGCTTTAGACTTTCATATTGAACTTATATTGTAATAAGTTGAGATCTTGACTTTGTTTTAAGATTGTTTGAGATATTATTATTTTAGTAGTTTATTAGAGCTGTTGTTGTTTTGGAGTTAGTATAGCTTTTGTTATTCTGTGTTATCATATCGTGCTTAGATTATGATTAAGTATTATCATATCTTATACTTGCCCTCTGTTCGGAGTTGAGTTTTGACAAGTACATTATATATTTGCGTGAGTTGTTGTTTAGATAGTAACCTTGTACAACGTTCTACCATCGATTCTGCGACGTATGCTGGGCGCTGTTACGCACTGTGCCATTACACAGGGTGCGGGTCGTAACATGTTTTTAGTGGTGGCCAATGCAGGTCGAGAGTCGCATTAGTGCGATGTCGTGGTTGTTCAACGATTAGTTATACTGCTGTGCACCTGCGATAGGAACTAAGGAATAGGCTTTAGCAGAGAGAGTACTCAATCACATTTAGGACTACTTGAGAAGATTCCTGGGATGACCATTGAGAATCTCATTATAAACTATTTCAAAATTCGATTCCGACAGTTTTTGTCTACTTCCTTGTTTATCGTTGAATTTGATTCTTGGTATTCATTATTGACTTGATTTTCTACCAAGATAACATTATGGGCTAGGTTGCCTCAGTCATGGAATCTAGAGTCTTCTACAGCCATATTAGCTAGTTTGGCGATAAGGTAGAGTCTGATTTTGGATGTATTTCTCGGGTGTAAGAATTTGAAGTTTTCGTAGCCAAGCTAGCGGCAATGCGAAAATTTTAAATACCATGATTCTAGAGGTATGTACCTTAGTTGCGGACTCTATGAATTATTGCTGTTGTATTTACTAGCGTAACGAGGATTCTGGTAACATGGTTCTGAATAAACGTGTATGATTATCATATTGCAGAATAAATACCATATAGATGGTGTCCTAGTATAATAGAGTGGAATATTAGTGTGGATGTCACTTGAGTATCATGGATTAGATAGAGAGAGTTAGGCCACCTGTAGCGTAGCACCATGTCTCGCACCATCAAAGGGATATACCCCAGAGGGACAGGGCTTTTGTACTGACGGTTGAGGAGACCGATGCTATGAGTGACGAGTTAGCAGGTTTGTCCTTCTTGTCCTTCTTTTCCATCTTGATTGTGTGATTCCATTAGTACCTGTCAGGATGTATTGTGCTGTAATATATAGTATAGTGACCCTGTTCGAGACTATGAAATCATGACCATTAGGACCATGTTTGTGAGCTTTTAGATAGAAATTTCTAGACCTTGATTGTTGGGGGTTTGACCTAGAAGGAATATCATGATTGGATAGACCTTATGATTATCAGAATATATCTTGGAAGGATTTTTGAATATATCATCTCTACCTTTCGTTTCAGTCTTTTTCAAAAAAAAAAAATATTTTGTTTCATCATCACTTAACTTAGGAGTAGGGATAACTTCAGATAACTAGTCTAATTCTTTGTAGAACTTCATTAGTTATAACTCTTTCATAGTATAATGGTTTGATAGCCTGTATTAGGACTTATTCTTAGGTATGGTAGTCTAGTTGACATTAGACTAGTAACCCTTATAGTTAAATCTTTGTTGATTTTGACTATCAGTTTCATATAGGATGTTAGTCTGCACAGGAGGTAGTAACCCCTCCGTCTCACCAGAAGGATAGTAGGACATATTGATGGTTAGAACAATGATATTTCGTAGGTGTACTTTAGAAACAACAAGGATATTCGAGGTCGGTTTGTTTTGTGGACATGAATAATTTTAGATTATTGATTCTTGAGATATTTCACTTAAGATTGTGATGCTAAATTTAGGAATTTAGAAATAGAGAAAAGAATGTAACTATGAAGCAATGATGATACCAAAATTGAATAAGATGTTGGTAAGAGAAAAGAGTGAACACAAGGATTTTGGGTTGTGGGGAAATTTAAAGATTTTGTGGAGGTTTTAAAATTTAAGACGAATAATATTTGAAGGTATACGTGAAGGAAATACGAAGGTCGATTTTATAATAAAGAATAAGTTCCTGCATGACATAGTAGTATTAGCTTCGAATAAATTCGAGGACAGTGATTTGAACAAGTTCGAGGATTTTATAGACTTTGATCTAGAGATTTTGGATCCAAGTTAGGACAAGGTGTAGAAATTTAAATTTTTGGGATGATTAAGTGGATAAGGGAGAGTAACATCAGAAAGAAGGAATAAGAGTTTTAACAAGAGCATGATTCATGAGAAATGCCTTAGAAATTTAGGCCCTGCTTCTAGGAGGGAGTTTTAGTCACCAGACCTAATTTGAGGTGAGTTTTCGACCTAGACTTTCACTACCAAAATAAGTCATATCAGTGACGTATTTAGCGACTCCAAGGTAGAACGTCGCTAATTTTTTGGGGTTTAGCAACGTTTAACTAAGACGTCGCTGTTGGTCGCCAACAGCGACTACTAGCGACCACAATTTGTTAAATGGGAACCTGCGTCGCAAGTTCGTTGGTACACGTCGCTGATATGGTGACGCGTAGCGACGCAATTTAAGCGGCGTCGCTGTTTATTAAATATCAGCGACGTTTAGCGACGTCCTTTTCGGACGTTGCTAAACATTTCATATAGGCTGCGCGGGTTTTCTTTTCGATCATTCACAAAATTTCCTCCCAATTTCTCGTGCGCTCCTCCTCCGCGACGCTCCTTCGGCAATTTCCCTCCTTCGGCCTCCTCCTCCGCGGCACTCCTCCGGCGATCTCCCTCCTCCGGCCTCCTCCTGCTCCTACTCAGGTAGCTCCCCTATCTCTCTTTCTCTCTCTCACACACACACTCTCCCCTGTCCCCGCTTCCCAATTTAGGATTCGAATTTGATGTGTGTGTTCTCGTGAAGTTGGACACTTCGTGTCCACTTGTGTGGACACAAATCAACCCTCTGACACGTACACATGTGGGGGGTGACACTTCTGTACAACTGATTTGGGTTTTTATTGGTTTTCCAGTTCGGATTTGGGGTTTTTGAATTCTTTTCACTGATACATTAAAATCAATCCTGACACTGTAAATTCAAACTGATATTTCGATTTTGGGTTTAAATTTGATTATGAGATTCAATGTTTAAAAGTATTTTTGAATTCGAATATTAATATACAAACTGTGATTAAATGGAATATGGAGAACTGAAAACTGGGTTTTTATTTTAGAATTTAAACTGAGATATGGGTTGAAGGGTTAGTGAGTGAATGTACTAGGCAGTAATTGGATATGGCACTTGGCCTATGTTTTGGTTCAGAAATGGCTATAACAGAGTTTCTGTTATTCGTATTAATAGCTACTCTAGGAGGAATGTTTTTATGTGGTGCTAACGATTTAATAACTATCTTTGTAGCTCCAGAATGTTTCAGTTTATGTTCCTACCTATTATCTGGATATACCAAGAGAGATGTACGGTCTAATGAGGCTACTACAAAATATTTACTTATGGATGGGGCAAGCTCGTCTATTCTGGTTCATGGTTTCTCTTGGCTATATGGTTCATCTGGGGGGGAGATCGAGCTTCAAGAAATAGTGAATGGTCTTATCAATACACAAATGTATAACTCCCCAGGAATTTCATTTGCGCTTATATCCATCACTGTAGGAATTGGATTCAAGCTAGTTCGGGTTTTTGGGTTGTTATATCTGATTAGATATAATTCAATATGTATACACTTATGTAAGTGTGTTCATATAGGTTTCAAGATGTCAGTGGCTAAGATTTCACTATTAGTTATCAACATTGGTAGCAGTATCATGTTACCCTAGGTATGATGGCTTGGCTAGTTCATGTTACCTAAAGGAAATTTGTCTATTGATATGGACTTAGATAAATTCCTATTGTGAAATGATATTGGAATAAGGATTAACCTGAGAATAGGCTTAACTGAACAGTGATATCAGTTAGCAACTGTTTTCTGAGTTTGAATGGCAGGCATTTTGGGAAAATGGTGAGATACACCAAGTCAGACACTGTCACTACAGCCATTCGACTGGCGAGGTAGAAATCTATGTACAACATTTGCTATAAGGACTTTACATTAATCTACGGTACGACATCGTGATCAGGACAAGTCCCAGCAGCCATTCGACTGGCGAGGCAGAAACTATGTAGCCGTAGATAAAGTTGACTATCCTCCGACCCCCATCCCTGGGCAATGATGATACGACAACCTATCACTACATCTTTTAGTAATAGATAATGTCTTAGCATTTGTATGTTCATCTTATTGATTCTGTTACATCCTTCAGATACTATATTCGATAAGAACATATACTACATCATATGTACAGAACATATATGATTCACACTAATGTATGCTAGAATAAATTTTGGGTTGTGTTCTGAGCCATCCGTTCTCACACTTGACAAAAAATCAAATATAACCTTTTTATCTGCCATTCGACTGGCGAGACAGAAATCTATGTACAACATTTGCTATAAGGAATTTGCATTAATCTACGGTACGACATCGTAATCAGGACATAGTCCCTGCAGCCATTCGACTGGCGAGGCAGCAACTATGTAGCCGTAGATAAAGTTGACTGTCCTACGACCCCCATCACTTGGTAATAATGATACGACAACCTATCACTACATCTTTTAGTAGTTGATAATGTCTTAGTATTACATTATGTGGGTTTATCTTGATTCTGTTACATCCTTCAGATACTAGATTCGATAAGAACATATACTACACCATATGTACAAAACATAGATGATTCAAACTAATGTATGCTGGAATGAATTTTGGGTTATGTTCTGAGCCATTCGTCCCCACACTTGGCAATTATGCATGTAAAATATATCGTTGAAGAACATAAAACTTGTGGTCGTACAATCGTCACTTTCGTACGTCAGTTCATGTCGGTCTTCACTTTCTGCAGTAATTATCTTAAAATAGATATGAATTACTATCTGCGGAACCGTTTGTGGATGTACAATCGTCATCCTGATGAATTATTATCTGTGTCAATCTTTGCAGAATTATCTTAAAATGTATATGAATTACTATCTGAGGAACCGTTTGTGGATGTACAATAGTCATCGTGATGATATGTGCGGTGTGCAGGATGAATTTATACAGGGTGTGTAACAGTTCCTACAGTTTGCCAAGGCGTTCCCTCAGTACATGGACCGTACAAAAATTAAGTGTCCATGTGTGAGATGTCGTAACTTAAAATATCATTCGAAAGTGGATGTGACATATCATTTGTATTCGAGGGATTTCATGCCAAATTATTATCAGTGGACCGCACACGGAGAACTTGTGCCTTTAGCCTCCGAGCCGAAACCTTATGTGGAGCCTTATGTAGATGTCCACGAGCATGCTGATTACGACCAAGGGTGGACGAACATGATTTTTGATACTGCGGGGCCTAGTTTCGATCCGAACAATCAATATACAGCTGAGGAGGCACCGAGTGCCGATGCTGCAAAGTTCATGGAGTTGCTGGAGAATGCAAGGACTCTTTTATATCCTGGTTGTGATGATCATTCTCCGTTGGAGGTGATTACAAGATTATTGAGCATAAAATTAGATTTTAACATGTCTCAAGAATGCTATAACCGAATCCTGGAGTTAATTAAAGATATATTGCCAGAGGGGGGCAAGTTACCTAAAGACTTCTACCGATCCAAGAGAATGGTGAGATCGCTCTGGATGGGGTATGAAAAAATTGATGTATGTTGCAACGGATGCATGTTGTACTATAAGGACGACAAGGAAGACGCCTGCAGATTTTATGGTACCGATCGCTTCAAGGCAACTAGAACAACAAGGACTTCTGGTGCACGCATGCCAACAGATTTGATGCACTATTTGCCTTTGACGCCTCGGTTGCATAGGTTGTTTATGGCAAAGGAGACAGCTGATAATATGAGTTGGCACAAGTGGGAACAAATAATAGAGTACTGGATCATCCATCCGACGGGGAAGCATGGAAGCACTTTGATCGAGTGTATCCCGATTTTTCTTCGGAGCCGCGTAATGTCAGATTGGGGCTTTCCTCCGACGGTTTTACCCCATTTGGACTTTCGGGCTCACAATATTCTTGTTGGCCTGTGATTGTTACTCCGTACAACTTGCCGCCTTGAATGTGTATGAAGACAACTTACATGTTCCTAACTGTTATTATTCCAGGTCCGAAGAACCCGAAGAGGAACATCGATGTGTACTTACAACCCTTGGTAGATGAGTTGAATCAGTTGTGGAAAGTAGGTGCAACCATATATGATGTTTCCAGAAAGCAGAACTTTCAGATGAGGGCCACACTAATGTGGACCATCAATGATTTCTCGGCCTACAGAATGTTATCGGGTTGGAGCACCCATGGTCGTCTCACATGTTCGTATTGCATGGATCGCACTAAGGCTTTCCGTTTGAAACACGAAGGAAAATCGTGCTTCTTTGATTGTCATCGACAGTTCCTGCCAAAGGATCATCCGTACCGGAGGAACCGAATGCTTTTCGTGCTGGCGTGGTAGCGAAGTCCAGTCCACCGCCACGGTGGTCCGGGGACACGATATGGGATGAAGGTAAAGAATTGTCAAGTGCTATTGAAGAGCCTACAGCGGGGTACAAGTGTGATGGATTTGGCCGCGCTCACAACTGGATGAAAATGAGTATATTCTGGGACCTACCATATTGGAGTGACCATTTGCTCAGACATAACCTGGATGTCATGCATATCGAGAAAAATGTATTTGACAATATAATAAATACTGTGATGGACGTAAAGGGGAAGACGAAAGACAATCCCAAGGCCAGGTTGGACTTAGAAGAAATATGCAGACGTCTAGAGTTACATTTGATAAAGGAAGGCAGTGGGAAGTATAAGCAGCCCAGGGCCATTTTCTCACTGGACAAGGAGGACAAAGGTAAACTTTGTAGGTAGATCCAGGGCCTAAAATTTCCAGACGGGTATGTATCGAATTTGAGAAGATGTATTGACCCGAAGGAGAACAAACTACAGGGTATGAAGAGCCACGACTGTCACGTTTTTATGGAGAGGTTAATCCCGATTGTATTTCGGGAATTCTTACCTCAGGTCGTTTAGGATCCCCTGATAGAGCTTAGCATATTCTTCAGAGATCTTTGTTCTACTAAGTTGCTCGTCGATCGGCTTGAAAAGCAGGAGAAGGACATTGAAGTAACATTGTGTAAGCTTGAGAGGGTGTTCCCTCCTGGATTTTTTGACTCTATGGAGCATTTGCCAATTCATCTTTCATATGAGGCATGTGTTGGTGGGCCCGTCGGTTATCGGTGGATGTACCCGTTCGAGCGCCATCTAAACCACCTGAAAAGAAAGGTAAAAAATTAGGCACGGGTCAAGGGTTTTATTTGTGAAGCCTATGTCTTTGAGGAGATTACAAACTTTTGTTCAATGTATTTCAAGCCTCATATTGCTACAAATAGAACAAGAGCTCCGAGGAACGACGATGGAGATATAGAATATAATGATGCATTATTGAAAGTCTTCAATGCTCTTGGAAAGCCTTCTGGAAAACTGAAAAAGAGATATTTGAATGATGAGGAACTAAAGGCTGCCCATTTATATATATTACTCAACTACGAGGAGGATGAAGTGGAAAAGCTAGAGTGGTAAGTAAAAATCTTCAACGTTCAAGTCATCTATTTGTTGATTACGTTATTATAATTTAACGAGTATATCCCGATATTTATTGGATTTCAGCAAATTTAATGATGAGGTGAGGTCAAGTAGACCATACATTGTAGATGAAGAAGTATAAGAAGAAATGAGACTTCATTTCCCATCTTGGTTGACTGCATATGTACGTAAGAAGCTAGTTAGAATCTTCCTCCATTCACAATTGCACAAGAAATAACTTAACATTAAACTTAATTTTGTATCTTCTCGTGTTTAGGTCGATCGTCCGGACGTTATCCTTGAGAATGAATCTATTAGAACTCTTTCCAAGGGACCAATTTATGCCGTCAAAATATGGCCAAGTTATTACGTGAATGGGTTTAAGTTCAAGTCAACAAATGCTCTCATCAGAGATAGCTTCCTGGATCTTGATTCCACAAAAAATAGTTGCTTGTGTATCAAATCTACAAACTACAAAGATGTCACTCCAGGCAATGATTTCTATGGCGTCTTACGGGAGATCGTGGAATTGACGTACAACTATGGCATAGAGCCTGCCAAGATCGTGTTATTCAAAGTTGATTGGTTCGATCCCATACAAGATCAAGGATGGAAAATTGACAAGCATGTTCTTGTGGATATTAACTACCGTCGTTGATACCAAGGATACGAACCATTTATCCTAGCAAGTCAAGCTTAACTCGTATATTTTACAACATATCCTAGACGGGGAACAACGAGGTATGATTGGTGGGCAGTATGCAAGACTAAAGCCAGAAATACCTACGACATCGACGAAGTGGCTTATCAGGAGGACGAGCTGCCTCTTGTACCAAATACAATTGATGTTGACTCAGCAGAAGTTTCCCATTCAATATCTACTTGTGTAGAAGAGGTACAAGTATCCAAAGGGGAAGACGAAGGAGTTGCTAGTGACGATGAGGAGGAAGAAGAAGAGGAGGAGGAGGAGGAGGAGGAGGCAAACGAAGAAGATGAATTTTTAGAGGATGATTGAGAAACTGTGATTTTGATGTATTCATATTTCTATAATCTTAAATTATGAACTATGATCATTTCTATTAGTATTCAGATTTTTGAAAACTTAAATTATGAACTCTAATATATGAAGATATTTCTAAACTGTCATTGTATTTATTTATATTTTCAATCATATGTTATTATCAGCATGTCAGGACGACGCGGAGTCACCTCAGGACGACGCAAAGATAGGTCAGGACGAGCTGTGTCCTTAGGTGGACAGAGAGCTCCGTTACCAGAGGATGGCTCCGGACCATCGTCTGACCCGAGCACTCCATTGCACCATACGATGGCAAGTCCAGGTGGCTGTACACCTGCAACGAGCAGTTCCAGTCTTGCTGATCATACTCATTCCCCTAGCCTTTCTACCGCTGACAGCAGCATGGCAGGTGGGGAGCAGGTGGAGGAGGTAGTCCCTACTCCCGCCCGGGCGGGTCCATACCAGGGCGACCCTCCATGCGTACCTCAGGACGAGACGAGGATGGAGATTTGGGGCGACGGTCCTACGAAGTAAGTTAAATGAATATATATATTTTTTATACATGTCTATATATCTATATATATTCATTAATACGTCGGTTATCGTTGTATACAGATATCGTCCCTCGTCGGTCCAGAGAGCGTTGGGCTCCTTTCTAAGGTCCAACTATGGGGGTCTGTGGATCAACTACTCGGATGCCTCGGAAAAGAGGAAGGCATTCTGGTTTGCCCACTTCAAGGTAACTAAAGATAGTTAATTTAGTATGATTAATATAATTTTAAGCATTTTTAGAAATTATTATTTTAATTTGTAATTCTTGTAGAGGACTTATTTTTATCCACCACACCGGGCCGAGCAGATTGAGAGGCAATTTTCTGCCGTCGCCGCCAAGTTGATCCTTGATGCAATTGACGATCAGAAAGCTCGTCAGCGCTCTGGAAAGCCGATTGCTGGTTGGATCACACCTGACCAGTAGACCACGATGAGGGCTTGATTTGAGAGCCCCGGTACAGAGAGCGGTCGAAGAAGGCGAAGGCGGCTGGGACGAGGGCCGGAAAGTGGTGTGGTGGATCGATTCATATGACAGAGCATTTCTGTCGTCTGGTATGTAATTTATTATAATATATAAGATTTTATTGATAGTAGGAGTATATAATTTTCTATTTTACTAAAGAATAAAATATAACAAACATGCAGGTACAGAGGGGTGAGGATGCAAACATGGTGACCGTCTTTCTGGCCACCCATCGGAAGGACGGGAAGCTCATCGACGACCGGGCTACTCAGAGCTATGTAAGTACTAATTTAGATTTCGTTAATTTTTAACACAACTTGAAGAATATACAAATAACAATATAGTTAATAATAATTAAATACTTTAGACGTTTATTAGGCTAATTTAGGTAAGTACTGATTTATAGAGATGCACAATGATTTCTAGGACGAGTTTGTTAGGCTACCTGATGAGCGTACGAGTGCTAGTGCACCGGCAGAGGGAGGGTTTGGTACATCGTAGCCCTCTCCGTCTCAGTCGGAGGACGAGCTCTGGAAGATCACTGTTGGTGGTCTTTAGAGGGGTACGTACTACGGTACAGGGTCCTATAGCGTATTTGTTGCAGCACAGGCATCCAGAGCTCCCTCTACCAGTACGCATTCACAGCCGTCACAGGCCGAGTCGTCCCGAGTCGAGGGTACCATTGCCCGCCAGATTGTTGAGCTGCGTGATGATATGCTGAGGAAGATTTCTGAGCAGCCAGGATCTCAGGCGCAAGGGGACGCTGCGTCGGTCACCGCACGCTTTGACGAGCTCGAGCGCACCGTGTGGCACGTACAGGGGACGCAAGAGTCCATTCACGACACTGTTACTAGAATAGCGGCTTGCATGGAGCAATGCAGCGCCAGACTGCTAGCCCTAGAGGAGACGCGTACACACCTATCTCCAGTGGTTACACTGCCTCCTTCTCTAGTGCTACACTGCCTCCTTCTCCAGCGGTTGCATTGCCTCCTCCTTCATCTTCATCAATGGTTCTTACACCGGAGCAGTATGCTTACCTTCTTTCCAGGAGCGGTGATGCTGCCCTTGATCAGCCGTAGTCGACAGATATATATATATTGTTTTGTGATGGCCCATTGTTGGGTCTTTTATGTGGTCATACATACATTATTCTTATGTAGAGCATTATGTTTGACATTGTTGTTACAATTTTTCATATATCTGTGTTGATTGATGAGATTGTGTTTCAAACGTGTTCGTGATTGTGTGTATCTCTGTTGTTTGATACTGTGTTCGTGATACACACCGTCGCTGTTTGATACTTTGTGTTCGTGATACACACCGTCGCTGTTTGATATGCATTTGTGTTCGTGATTGTGTATCTGTGTTGTTTGATACTTTGTGTATCTGCTGCAAATGCTGTAGGGGATGCTGTATATGCTGTATTTTTTATTTTTTTTCAAAATTAGCGACATTCAGCGACATTCAGAGACGTCCAGCGACGAAAGTTAACGTCGCTAAGTAAGTATCAAAACGTCACTAACTGTGATGAATACCGTCGCTGATCGTCACTAAACTTCGCTACGTAACACGTTGCTAAACGTCGCAATAAGTCGGTAATATAGCGACGTAACAACGTCGCAGAACGTCACCATTTAGCTCTCAAGCCAGGTCAGCATAGATGCATGTCAAGTTGCTCAACGTCGCTAGGTTACGTCGGTAACTGCTGTCATTTTACGTCGCTGGTATTCGCTGAATTAGCGACGTATATGCATCGCTAAGTGTCGTCGCAATAGCGACGTATTGCAACGTCATGTTGTTTAGTGACTAGGTTAATCGCGACAACGTCTAAACGTCGCTAATTGAAATTAGCGACGTATTTTCCCTATTTAGCGACGTCCTGCGGCGTCACTGATTTAACAGATTTTAGTAGTGTTTAGCATGCCTTTTGTGATATTTTGTTACACCCCTTGTTTGTATGTTTTGATACATTATGATTGTCTTGTGCTGTAGTATGGCTAGTATAGCTAGATGAGACCTCAGACTGATATTGTCTGCCATGACCCTTATGTTATTCTTTCAAATTGCATGATTTAGATGAGCTTTTAAGGCCATGATTGTTGGGGACGAGACTCTAGAAGAAATACGGCCATCTTAATTTTGAGGACGAAATTTTCTAAGGAGGGTAGACTTGTAACACCTACTTTTCTAAAATGAGAGAAATTTTAAACTTTTATAAAAGTTTATTATTGAATAATAAGATTTATGATTTATGGAGAATTTCAATTAATTTAAAACTATTTAAAATTGGTGAATTATGATTTTGATGTGTTAGCTAGTGAATCCTAGAACTGTTGAGCCAAGAGACTAACCATGACCATGGGAACCTAACCATGTGATTAGAATGACTATTTACAGCTTTTTAGGCTAAGGGTATTTTAGTCATTTTGTGACTTTTAAATTATTTAGGATTTTGATTAATTGATGAATTTTAGATTATTTTAATAATATTTAAATTGATGTATTGTAATTTTGGTCATTTTTCATATTTTAATATTTTAGGAATTTTTATTTTTTAATATTGATTTTACGGGATTTGCTTAGTCGGGTTTGGGTTTCGTTTCGTTTCGACTTGTGTTAGTGACCCGGGTAGCTTAGACTCTAGAAGGAACCCCTAGATTAGTTAGTCATGGCCCACAAATTCTATTAATTAAGTTAGTAAGTTTAGAGTAATCCTACTTGTTAGATTGGTTAAGTTAGAGGTTTAAATTTAACCCTTTTGATCCCAAACTTGAACCTAACTTAAAATTAACCAAGAGGACTAGTTGAGGCCTTATTGGGCTTTCCCCCAAGGCCCAAATAGGGTTTAATGGCAGCCACTATAGGTAGGCTAGCCTTTCTTTCTTTTATTTCATTCCATCTTGCCTCTTTTCTTTCACAAAGTGTTCTTCCCAAAATTAGAGAGCTTCTCTTTGATTTGATCTCCAAATCCTTACATCCCTCCACCAAAACTTCCATCCAACCTTCTTATACTACCAAGGGAGGGTACTAGCAAAGATATGGAGCAAAGTGCAAGAAGGAGTGTCCTTTTTGGAAGATCTTCATGTCGGAGCCGTGTCCTTAGGAGTATCATTGGGATTCCACTCCCAATAGGTAAAACCAACCCTCTAAATTGATTTTCTATGCATATTAGTTAGTTTTGAATTCATAGGATCCACCTTCATGCATGTACCCTATTTAGATTCAAATTTGAGGCCATTTGGAGCTCTCTTGAGGATTTTTGATATGTGTCTTGTGTCCTACTTGATAGATCCCAAATTAGGACACCCCATGTGTATGTATGTATGCTAATAGTTTAAATAGATATTTAAATTCAGTTTTAGAATGGTTAGAGAGTGGCTTTATCTTAGTTAGGATGGTTAGAATGAGTTTTATTTGGATACCTATGTTGGTATCTAAGTATCTTGGTCTACATGTGTTTCTTTTGTCCAAAATAACTCAAATTCGTCATAATATTCATCCACGTTTTTATTAACCAAAGCAACTTATAAATGTCATAACTTTTAGTTTAGAACTCCGATTAATCTCCTATTTTTTTAAAAGAACCGTATCGAAGTTATCTTTCCAAATATATATTTTAATAAGCCAAAATCGTTCTAGAACTTTCTGTAAAATTATTTGAGTGTCAGTTGTCCGAAAAACAAATGCGTTTCGGTGTTTTCGCGATTCCGAGAGCTTCCAGACACGAAAATGCGATTCGTTTGAAGTTTCGAAAAGCTAACACGAAGGGCTACGACATACTTTAATCCTAGAATTTAGTGAAGGACCAATTGGTACATTATTGGTTTTAAGTAGAAGTGTGACTATACGACATAGGCATTTTGTGTAACCTATGAGCCTATGTAGTATGGATGTTAAATGAATGTAGAGTATGTAATGCATGATATGTCAGATGAGTAAAATAATATATATAATATATATCCTCTTTACATTAATATATATATATATATGGTTGAATGCAAGCATGTAGGAATGTAATCAATGTAATGTATGTAAGCAATGCATAAATGCATGAATGAAAGAATGATATACAATGTATGCATAAAAGTATATAATTAATGCTAGATACGAATGCAAAGTATACATCTAATGATAGATATGAATGCATAATGTATACATAATGTAATACAATATATAATGATAGCATGTTTGGTAATGTAGAATATATGATGCAAGCATGTATATATCCACTATTTTTCCTTTTTCTTACAATTTTTCCTTCCCTTTCCATTTCAAATTTTCTTCTTTTTTCCTCTTCTATTTTTACATGTTGTATACAATGTATATAATATATAGATGCATGTAAGTATGTAATATGCATAAATGACATGTATGTAATAAAAATAAGTATATGTATGCAACTTAATGATATGTAAATGAATATAATGCATGAACTGAAGTATGCATGTATATGGGATATGAATGAATGATATGAAAGTATCTATGTATGCAATAATGAATGTAATGAATCTGCATGTATGTATTGTCCCTATATTGTATATAGGCCTAGAGTGGTTTACCTTATATGACTTGTTGGTTAGACTTGTAGTTTGACTAGAGTTGATCTAGTTTGACCAGAGTTGACCCAAGTTGACCTAGATTGGCTTAGAATCATGTAGATTGTATTATAGATTTTATTTACCTTATTTTGGATACATCATAACCTGTATTGATTTATTTAGGACATTGTGACTCAGGTTCAAACGTCTATTTCCATCAGTTGCATAGGGTATCATGCGAGTACATTCTCTTATAGTTCTTTCATTTACTTGTTAATTACTGTAATTCTATTCTAGTTAGTTTTATGTGATTCTCTGTTACAATATGTATGGATATTTCTGGATTCATGTATGCGACACACATACCATATTGTCTGGCCTCTATTACTGGAATTATTCTGGAATCGTTGCTGGTATCATCATGTTTGGATGGACTCATCTCAATTCTCGTGTCAAATTCTGGATTCACTTGTATTATGGGACGAAGAAATATTAAGTAAGACATGTAGACATACCCCAAATCTGGAATATCCAAACTAGAATCTACTGGAAGTATAACCATTCCTCGCCTGATTAATGGGTGATGTGCCTGATAGCTACAGCCTTTTACATGTCGATCTCGGTATTTTAAAACACACTTTTAGAATATAGCTGGTCTCACCTGGATTCTTGATCACTGACTAGAATCATCTTGTACTTGATTCATCTTATATTAAATTTGTCCCATACTGGATTTACATTGGATTTACACTTGTCTTATATTTACTGTCTGGACTTATCATGTTACTCTAGTTCAGCTAGAATCTTATTTTACAATCTTCATTGCCATGATTCTTCTCTTGTTTTAGTTACCTTTCTTTTCTTGTATCTTAACTGTTTCTCTATACCATCACCTGAATATAAACTACCATGTTCACCAATAAACTTTCTATAACTGCTTTATAGTTCTCTGTCATTTACTTGGATTTTCTAGATGAATTTTGCTCGTTCTTGTCCCGACTGGACCTGTTGAAAATATTACAGATGTTTGTCCTGAGCATACTTTCCCTACTTGCTTGGGATCCGGGGACGGTATAGCTACCTTGGACCTTGACACTCAGGAGTGATCAGATGATTAGTTTAGTAGACTTGCTTTAGACTTTCATATTGAACTTATATTGTAATAAGTTGAGATCTTGACTTTGTTTTGAGATTATTTGAGATATTATTATTTTTGTAGTTTATTAGAGTTGTTGTTTTAGAGTTAGTATAGATTTTGTGATTCTGTGTTATCATATCGTTTTTAGATTGTGATTGAGTATTATCATATCTTATACTTGTCCTCCGTTCGGAGTTGAGTTTTGACAAGTACATTATATATTTGCGTGAGTTGTTGTTTAGATAGTAACCTTGTACATCGTTCTACCGCGGATTCTGTGGCGTAGGCTGGGCACTATTACGCAATGTGCTCTTACACAAGGTGCGGGTCGTGATAATAACTGACAATTTTGGAAGTCAAAAACCGTAAAACTAGGTCCCGGTGTCACATTGAACGTATGTGTTAATGTGGATGAATCTAAGTAGTTCCATGAGATATTGGATATAGTTATTATGGTTTAAAATATGAAATTATCTAATTAAGATCTATTACAAGTTTCCTGATTAAATATTTAAACTAGTTAATTAATTATTTAGGAGCATTGGATTTAGGAGGCGTGGAAAGAGAGCTACCTTTCATCTTCACACCGCAGATTCAGACAAGTGCACCTTTCTATCGTTCAGTTCATGTTCTATCATGTTATTTATTTTCTTGTTATTTTTGTTATTGTCATAAGCCTTAGTAGTTATATCCATACGGGCTTCCGGATTATATTCCGGTGTGTTCAACTGTTAAGTTGTCTAGTATTGATATATAGAGCTTGCCTGAGATTTATGGATTTTATTTCCATTAAGACCTGTAGGATACGACACATGATTGGCACATATAT
The DNA here is from genome assembly GCA_029216955.1 of Iris pallida. Classification (NCBI taxonomy): domain Eukaryota; kingdom Viridiplantae; phylum Streptophyta; class Magnoliopsida; order Asparagales; family Iridaceae; genus Iris; species Iris pallida. The sequence continues at coordinate 18,612,326 of JANAVB010026000.1, read as the reverse complement.
TATTCTAATACCTGAGCTTGTTTACCTGAGATACCAGATTCCCTGATACTAGTAGGATAAGGTTGGTTGTTGTCATTTTATTTTTCTTTTAGATGTGTCATAGGATTTGTCGTCTAGATAGAGATCAGAACGGTAAATTGTGGATGCAACTTATTGATTCTTGAGAGTTGAGGACAATTACTATTTGCGCGGGCCATGCTATGCACTTACACTTTATATACATGTATATATATTTATTCGAAGAGGAGCCCTATTTTTTGAGTTACAACCTCTCTTAATTACTGTTGAGATTCCGACACAGAGCTACAACTATATGTACACTAGACCCGAATGTCTTTTACATTGGAGATGTCTGCGCTTGCAAACGTTGTCCTCAAAGCGTCACGTCATTTTGGTTTAGTCACCCCGAGATATTTTTTATTTACTGCACTTTAGCTTATATATTATATGCCTTGCCATGTTTCCTGGGGACCTGGTTCTTTTTTAGATATAGCTGACGAGGTCTTTCCTGAGGAGAATGGGCTGGGAGTCTATTCTTCTGTTGTACCAGCTGTGGAAGACGAGGTTGATCCAGAGTAGTTCTTCGTAGATTGTTATTTTTACTTTACTTTAGTTTATGTCAGAACTAGGGACTTGTATGGATTATTTATTTGCTGAGACTTGTATCTATGCGTTTTTCATGTGACTTTTATATTTCTATTTGATATTGTTCTAGTTCCTTATTTCGTACGATATGTCTTGTGACTATTCTATAATTTTTTTTCTGTGGAAGAGTATAGTTTCTGTGCCTACCATATAATTATTTTACAGCTTAAGATACTTTACATTGGTCCACTAAATTGGGTTTACCTATGGAATGTGTCTGTTGGCATGCTACGTGTTCTAATCCTTATGAATTTTGGGAATGGGGCGTAAAATATTTTTGTGGTGGCCTATACAGGTCAAACATTTAAATCATTATGGTTACATGACTGTGCCAAGCGAGCATGTGAATTAGGATTATACTTAAATTAAGATCTCATTTACTCTAGTTTTCCGCCTTTGACTTCTTAGTTTGACTTTTAAATATTACTTTGACTTGCATCTTGCTTGAATCTTTCAGCATTTAAATGGGTCTTTTTCCATCCTACAAATAATGGACCCACGTGACGGAATCTCGACTCCATATGGCACTTTACAGAACGCCATTATCACCCAGGGCGATGGTACTCCACCACCGACAGGAGGCCAACACACCCAACAGAGTCGAGTAACGCATCCTCAGCCATCGAGGTTTCGAAGGGATGATCTTCCACCACCACCACAGTTTCCACTATAGACGCTATCGTCGGCATCGATGCCACCACCTGGGACTCCCTTACCACCACCTCCACTGATGCCATTCATGCCTTTTTCACCTCAAGGACAACCGATGGACGAACAACATATGTTCCAGATGTTCTTTACGATGATGCAAGCCCAGCAGGTAGTATAGTAACACACTCACCAGCAGCAGGTTGTAGACTTGAGAGATAGCATTGTGTCAGCCGGGGCACATACTGCACCACCAACCCCAACTGAAGACTGGGTCTATTGCATAGTTCAGAAAGATGATACCCAAGCCGTTCTCTAGAAATAAGGACCCTACTAAAGTTCATACGTGGCTTACCAACATCGACCATCAGCTGGTAGCCGCTGAACTTCCTAAGGAGAAATGGCCAGCCATCAGAATGCAGCTGACTAGTAATGCCCATCATTGGTGGGAAGCTGAAGAGGAGCGATTGGGTCCTGATGGAGTCACATGGGTAAAGTTATCTAAACTCTTTAAGGAGATGAACATTCTCACTACAGTGCGAGCAGATCTTTGCGATCGATTCATCCACCTCACTCAAGGTAGCATGACAGTCGAAGAATACAACTCAGAATTCTTGCGGTTGAGCCGATATGCATCGTACCTGATATCGAACGAAGAGCAGAAGGCAAATAAGTTCTACGATGGGCTTACTTTTGAGATGTAGCGGCTAGTGGGATCAGTGCACCTACTTCCTACTAAACTGTCCTGACCGCAGCACGACGCCAGGAAGAATCAACAAAAAAGAGGCTAGCCTGAAGCACCCACATTCGGTGACATCGACAGTTCAAGCATCATCTAGAGGACCAGTGAAGCGCCTAACAGTTTCTCCGCAACAGAAGGCGACACCAACGTACGTTCAGGAGATCCCTACTTGTCATTACTGCAACAGAAAGGGGCATTTAGCAAGGGATTGTCGACAGAGACTTGGAGTATGTTTGAGATGCGGCTCTGATAAGCACCTAGTTCGAGATTGTCTATATCCACCACAACTTGTAGCACTGACGACACCACGTTCAGCCTTACCATCCCCGAGGCTATTCCAGCAGTCGTCTCGAGCACCACCAGCAGTAGTTGGAACTTCACGACCACCTATACTCGGAGCATTTCAGAGGGGACCACCAGTTGCACCATAGAGAGCTCAGTTTCAGCATGCTCGGCAGCAACCTAGAGCACCAACATCTAGTCAAGCCTCTGCCATGACCGTTTATGAGGCAGAGATAGCAGGAGAGGTTATTTTAGGTACCATACTTGTAGCCTCTTTACCAGCTATAGCTTTATTTGACACCGGAGCCATTACCCCTTCGTAGCAGCTAGATTTGTAGCTACCCATAGAGCTGCTACCGTACCCCTTTCAAAGAATATAAAAATTCTTACGGGAGGAGGTATAGTTACTGTGAGTGATGCATATAGATCTTATTTTGTAATAGTTTGTGGGAGAGAGATACGGGCACAATTTCTATTCTTTACTATACGAGACTATGACGTTGTACTTGGTATGGATTGGTTAAGCCAATACCAAACAACACTAGATTATCATCGGGGTTGTGTGATTTTTAGATCCCCAGGTCTTCCGGAGTTTGAATTTCTTCGAGGGACTATATAGCAGGGTACTCATCCCACTCTAAAGACGCACATAGCAGAGAAGAAGCCAGCACTACCGAAAGTTGTATCAGAATTTGAAGATGTGTTCCCAGAAGAGCTTTTCGTATTACCACCTGACAGGGAGATTGAATTCACAATAGATTTAGTTCTAGGAGCTGGCACCGAAAGAAGTACAAGAGTTGAAGGCCCGATAGATGAATTATTGGATAATAGCTTTATTCGATCTACTGCTTCTCTGTAGGGAGCGCCCGTCTTATTTGTGTCGAAGAAGGACGGATCTGTGCGCTTGTGTATTGACTCCAAGAAATTGAATGAGGTAACGATTAAGAATAAATATCCATTACCGTGTATCGATGACCTGTTCGATCGACTTAGTGGTGCACAAGTGTTTTTCAAAATCGACCTCAGGTCCGAATACCATCAGATCAAGGTATAGAAGGAAGACACTCAAAAGACAACTTTTCGGATGAGGTATGGATACTATGAATTTCTGGTAATGTTGTTTGGTCTAACCAACGCGCCAACAATATTCATGAATATGATGAATAAGTTATACCACCAGTATCTAGACAAATTTGTAGTGAGATTCATTAATGATATACTGGTATACTCCAAGAATCATGAGAAGCATGAGGAGCATATTCGAGTTGTATTAAGAGTATTGAGGAAGAAGAAGATAGTGTGATTTTTTCTTACGAGACTATGAAAAGCTCAGCAAGTGTGATTTTTTCTTAGACAAGGTCTCATTTTTGGGCTATATCATTTCAGGTGAAGGACTTTCAGTTGATCCAGAGAAGATAGAGGCAGTTACGACATGGCCAGTGCCTGCGTCAGTTTCAGAAGTGAGGAATTTTGTCGGACTTGCCAGATACTATCAGAGGTTCGTAGAAAATTTCTCAAGGATTGCTGAGCCCATAACACGGTTGACACTTAAGGAACATGAGTTCATCTGGACGACAGAGTGTCAGACGACTTTTGATGAACTGAAGAAGCATTTGGCGACAACACCGGTTTTGACCCTTCATTCATGGTCAGAAGGCTTTGTGGTATATAGTGACGCATCTGACAGTGGATTGTGATGTTTCCTGAAGCAGAGTGGTAAGGTAGTTGCTTATGCGTCAAGAAAATTAAGGGCTCATGTGAAGAATTACCTGACACATAATTTAGAGTTAGCTGCAGTCATATTTGCACTAAAGTTCCGAAGGCACTATCTATTTGGCGAGAGAGTGGAGATATTCATTGACCACAAGAGTTTAAAGTATGTCTTTACTCAAAAAGAGTTGAATACGAGACAAAGACGTTGTTGGAGCTGATAAAGGATTTCGACATCGAGTTACAATACCATCCTGGAAAGGCGAATGTTGTAGTAGACGCCTTGAGCAGGAAGCCCGTAGCCTATTTCTTGACGACATAGTGTCAGTTGCTTGAGGATCTTCAGGAGCTTGGGATCGGAGTTATATTTCAGGGCTTAGAAGGTGTTCTACCACAATTGGAAGTTCGATTTTCACTAGTTGAGAGGATTAAGGCAGCTTTGCCTAGGATGCACGATTTAGAAGACTTCGTGAGAAGACTGAGATAGGAGAGCAGACAGGGTTGCGTATTAACGAGGATAGAACATTGAGGTACGTAGAGCGCTTATATGTTCCAAATGGAGAGCCTCAGCAGGAATTGTTGGAAGAAGCGCATAGTTCTATCTACTCTATCCATCACGGGGGTACAAAGATGTACCGAGACTTGAGATGGTATTACTGGTGGCATGGAATGAAGAGAAATATTGTACGATTAGTAGCTAGATGCTTAGTCTGTCAGCAGGTCAAAGCCGAGCACCAGAGAGCAGCTGGACCTCTACAGCCATTTCCTATTCCAGAGTGGAAACAAGAGCATATCACGATGGACTTCGTCACTGGATTCCTGAGGAGCCCTAGCAAGAAGGATGCGGTCTGGGTAATTGTAGATTGATTGACCAAATTGGCATATTTTTTGCCATTCCGAGTAGGATAGTCTACCGAGATTTTAGCAGCCATGTACATGAAACAGATTATGAAGTTGCATGGTGTACCTGTCAGCATTATATCAGATCATGATTCTAGATTTATGTCACATTTTTTAGGAGTATATAGGAGAGTCTGGGAACTCGAATGAAGTTCAGTACTCCGTACTACTCTCAGACTATTAGACAGTCGAAATGCATGTTTCAGACGCTCGAGGACATGTTGAGAGCTTGTATGCTGGATTTTAGTGGATCTTAGGAGGATCATTTGCACTTGATAGAATTTTCTAACAATAATAGCTACCAAGCAAGTATCCAGATGGCGTCTTTTGAGGGATTGTATGAAAGGAAGAGAAAATTATTATTTTGTTGGAGTGATGTAGCCGAGCATCAAATTCTTGGTCCTGAGCTAGTAACCCAGATACTGGAGAAGGTGAAGCAGATTCAAAAGCATCTTTAGGCAGCCCAGGATAGGCAGAAGTATTGGACAGATATGCATCGCCGACCTTTGGAGTTCAAGGAAGGCGATTATGTATTTTTGCGGATATCACCGACTCGAGGTACCATCTGATTTAGCAGCAAAGGAAAACTAAGTCCAAAGTACATCGGTCCTTTCGATATTCTTGAGAGAGTTGGAGAAGTGGCCTATCGTCTTGCATTACCTCCATCACTAGAGTGTGTGCATAACGTGTTCCATGTGTCTCAGTTGAGAAAGTACGTGGTAGACTCTAGTCATGTGCTTGATCATTCTGAGATTACTGTTGGGCTGAGTTTATCTTACGATGAGCAGCTAGTTGGGATTCTTGACCGTAGTGAGAAGGTATTGAGAGGTCAGACCATTAGACTTATTCGAGTTGCTTGGAAGCATCATTCGTCGGGCGAGTATACATGGGAGCGTGAGGATTCTATGGGAGAGTGTTTCCCTCATTTGTTTGAGGACCAAGGTCTGTAATTTATTATGTTTTCTTAGTTGTTTCAATTTTCTATATGACATTGTTTTTAATTTCGATGACGAAATTCTTTTAAGAAGGAAAGGTTGTAAAATCCCTCAAAATTAAAGGAATATTTAATTATGTTAAATATATTATTTGGAGTTTTATTTATTTTTATTCTATTTTTATTATATAAAAGGGCTACAGTCATGATTGAGTTTGAAGACTAGAAAGTATGGCATGCCTAGTAGAGTCGGGTGCTTTGACTAGCATACTAGCCATATTAGGAATATAATTGTCATATTTTAGTCTCTTGCATGTTAACAATTCAAATTGTGGCCCAAGTCATATTTTAATTAAATAATTAGTTCTATAAGTCTTTATGACTTTCTTAGGAGACCCGGTTGTACCAAACCTTTCCGAACTTCTTCCAAGCCAAACCCAAACCTAAACCTATGTAGACATGTTGGGCATTAAAATACATTAGTCAATATATATATTTTATATATATTCAGATTTTTGGATTTATATTTATATTTAGATCTAATTAGTTCTATATTAGGAAATACCTATTTAAATCCTTATCCAATCAATTAAACAACTCACTAACAAACCAAGTGCCCCCCCCCCCCCCAAGAGGTAGTGTTCGGCCACCACAAATCCTCTCTTTGCCGACTCTCTATGAGAATAGAATTCCAAATCCTATTAATGCATGAAACCCACAAAAGCCCATATATATACATAACTCTCTTCTATTAAACCCTAACCTAATATTTCCTCATCTTCCTTTTTATTGGCCGACCACTCCCCTCTCTTCCTCCCTCAAATTTTGTTAGCACCCCCTCTCCCCAAATCAATCATCTTCATCCCTCCATTAAACACCCCCTCTCCTCCATCAGAGAAACTCATCCATTCATTCTCCTTTTATCCAAACTCCACCAAACAAATCCTAAAAACTTCATCTTTATCATCTAACCTTCAAGGGCCATTTCCAACACCTTCAAACCAATCAAGAAGGGGTTAGCAAGTAAGAAAATCAAAAAGTTGGGAGCTTTGGCAAGGAGGAGTCACCATAACCCATCTAGCAAGGAATTTCAGTAAAGAACCCAACTTTTTTTTCCATCTCAAACCCATGTTATAAGTTTTGTAGGAAATTTGAGATTAAATCATTAAAATTTATATTTTTATGTATTTTTTTTTTGTATTTTCACCTCTAGAATTTGCATGTTTAATGGTGGTAAAATTTATGTTACGGTATCAGTGATTTTAGCCCATTGTAAAGGATCTATGTGAAATTGATGGAAGTTTTCAAAACTGAATTTTATGTAGGTTAATATGTGTGAAATATAATTTTTAAGTATTTTTCCATAATTTTATCAACTCAGATCCGATCGGAAAAAAAATGAGTTGAAACTAGTTTTTTCGGGTAATCTGCTGACATAGAATATTCAAAAATTGTAGAATATGTTAACTCTTGTGTTCATGATTATTTTATGAGAAATAATTGATATTAATTCTGTTTAAAATTATTATTTAGCATATTTAATCCGTATTGGGGAGTTCGCGATGTTCCGGACAAATTTCGGGTAGACTAGCCGACGTAGAAATCGAATAGTCATAATTTTTCTTAGAATTCCTAATATGGAATTCAGAGCTTATATCTATGTAAAATAAATTAAAAATATTATTTTGTTAATTTTAGTTGATTTTAGGCATACCCTTTAAGTAGGTGCATAACCGACAATTTTGGAAGTCAGAAACCGTAAAACTAGGTCCCAGTGTCATATGGAACATATGTGTTATTGTGGATGATTCTAAGTGGTTTCATGAGATATTGGATATATTTATTATGGTTTAAAATATTTGATTAGCTAATTAAGATCTATTACAAGTTTCTTGATTAAATACTTAAACTAGTTAATTAATTATTTAGAAGCGTTGGATTCCGGAGGCGTGGACACGAGAGCTACCTTTCATCTTCACACTTAGGAATGAGGCAAGTGCGCCTTGCTATTGTTCAGTTCATGTTCTATCATGTTCTTTATTTTCTTTTTATTTTTGTTATTGTCATGAACCTTAGTGGTTATATCCATACGAGCTTCCGGATTATATTCGGGTGCATTCAACTGTTAAGTTGTCTAGTATTGGTATATAGAGCTTGCCTGAGATTATGGATTTTATTTTCATTGAGACCTGTAGGATATGACACGTGATTGGCACATATGTTATCCTGATATTTGACCATGTTTACTTGAGATACCAGATTCCCTGATACTTATAGGATAAGGTTGGTTGTTGTCATTTTATTTTTCCTTTAGATGTGTCATAGAATTTGCCATCTAGATAGAGGTCAGAACGGTAAGTTGTGGATGCCATTTATTGATTCTTGAGAGTTGAGGACAATTACTACTTGTTCGGGCCACGCTGTGCACTTATACTTTATATATATATGTATATATATTTATTCGGAGAGGAGCCCTATTTCCTGAGTTACAGTATCTCTTATTTACCATTAAGTTTCCGACACGTAGCTACGACTATATGTACGCTAGACCCAGATGTCTTTTACCTTGGAGATGCCTGCACTTGCGAACGTTGTCCTCAAAGCGTCATGTCAGTTTGGTTTAGTCACCCCGAGATGTTTTTCATTTGATGCACTTTAGCTTGTATATTATGTGCCTTGTTATGTCCCCTGAGGACCTGATTATTTCCCAGATATATCTGACGAGGTCTTTCCTGAGGAGTACGTTCCGGGAGTCTATTCTTCTGTTGCACCAGCCGTGGAAGATGAGGTTGATCCAGAGTAGTTCTTTGCGGATTGCTAGTTTTTACTTTACTTTAGTTTATCTCAGAGCTGGAGACTTGTATTGATCATTTATTTACTGAGACTTGTATCCATGGGTTTTCCATGTGAATTTTATATTTCTATTTGACATTATTCTAGTTCCTTATTTTAGCATGATATGTCTTGTGACTATCCTGTGGTTCTTTGTTTCTGTGGATGAGTATAGTTTATGTGCCTGACATGTGATTATTTTACAGCTTAAGATACTTTCTACTGGTCCATTAAATTGGGTTTATCAATGGAATGTGTCTGCTGGCATGCTATGTGTTCTAGTACTTACGAATTTTGGGACTATGACGTTACAATCACCTTCTTTGGACAATTTTTGCTTGGACGAATCTTATCGCATTGGCATCCCTACCCATACCAGATCTATACCTATTTGCCTATGAGACGGGAGCATCGGTAGATGGACGAAATGGAAAGTCAGGTCTCTTAGGCATATTGCCGAACACCTTAGATGTAGTGTTTCCCAGAGGAGGAGTATGTGTCATTGGCCACCGGAAGGGAGGAGAATGAGTATGAGGGCTCTGCCTCTTGAGGCTAGAGGCCCCGACAGAGCCCTTTTAAGCACCTGGAGCTTCTTTCTTGCGGTGAACCACAATTGTCCATCTCGCTTCCGAACTGGGACCGGATAGAGCGAAGAGGGGGAAAAATGAACAGGTGGTCGAGGGATGGAGGAGGTGGAGGAGAAGGAGAGAGAGGGGGCGGAGCATCCGGCGGTGCTAGGCATCGGTGCAGGGGGAAGCGGGGGTAGCGGGGGAGGGGGACGCACAGTACGGAACCAGCAGAGGCGCATAGATCAGTCGCCATCTTATACACACACACATGCACACACACACACATGACGCGCATGGGGGAACCTGTAGAGGCACAGACCAGTCGCCATCTTATACACACACACACACATTTATATATTATTTATTTATAAATTAAGAAAAAAATTAATGATTAGACTAACTTATTATTTATAATTAAGAAAAAATTGTATATTATTTGTTTTAAAATTATTTTTTAAAACAATCATGCATTTTTTTTGCCATATAATATTTTTGGGCCAAAATTAGCATATAATAAGTCAAAGGTGAACACCAAATGAGTTTTCCCCTTTATTTATGAATTTTATTCCAAATTCTCTCTTTAAATCATCTATAATAAGTCAGAGGTAAACACCAAACTCCATTTCTTCTCCATTGTCGACAACGTTGCAGTCACCTCCCACATTCCAAATGTTTGACACTCCATCCTCCTCCTCTCTGTCCCTCTTCAGAACTTTGTCCTCCTCATCGGCACTTTTCGGGGCCCCCTACTCCATGCAGGCATTTAGAACCCTGGCGTTTGGAACCCTATCCTCTATGTCGGTGTTCGGCACCCCTTCTTCGATGCCAGCTTTCGAATCTACTCCCTCACCATTCTTTCCGATCGAGGAGGAGGAGGAGGAGAGAGGTTCACCGCATGCTCCGTCGTCGGGTCGGGAACATAGGAGAGGAAAGATGAGGAATTTTTTTTTCTCTCGATCGGGGATCCGAAGAGTTTTGTAGGATATTTTTGTGGGGGTATATTGGTAATTTAAAAGTTCAAGGATGTATAATTAGGATTACATTGGTTAATTTGATCATGTAATTGATTTAAATAGGAGTTGATATAATGTAATCAAGTTTGTAATTGTGATTACATTACTTTCATAAAATAATTGTTCAAACAAACTTTCGAATTATGATTACAACATAATGCCAATTACATTACGTTGTTCAATCCGGTAAACCAAACGCACCCTTAGTGGTTAGTTAATCAAGAATTTAGAAATTGAACTTGCTAGATTTACGGAACTTTAGAACATTCCCAAGAAAAAGATTAGAGTAGGAATTTCTAAAATAGTGTCTAATATTTTAATATTATTTTCTTGGGTGGATCTAGGATGACTTTTATATTGGAGAGAGGTAAGTACTCTACTCAATGCAGTTATATATATATATATATATATATATATATATATATATATATATATATATATATATATATATATATATATTATGCAAAAAAAAAAAATATATATATATATATATATATTTATTATGCATGATCGTGACATAGTAGGACACACATATTTGTACTTGATCTTTTGTGTTGTGTTTATTGAAATTATGTCGTAATCGCAATTTTGTATCGTGAGTGAAATACTTGATAGATGTGTGGACAAATTTGAACTTGTCCAATGTTTGAACTGACTGATAGCGATCGTGTACTGGATGTGCAATGCGCCTGACGTTACCTCTAGTTGTCCAAATATCAAAACATGTATTTCAAACAATAGATGGTACAATATTTTCTTACATGCATATTGTTTCATGATTATTCTCTTAGCATTATTCATTATTACATTACATGTATTTCTGTATTTGTGTAATGTACTTTGTTCAATCCTGACTGGATAGTTGACATATCAGATTCGACCTGGATATTTAGCATTTGGATCGGAGGATTTATTATATAGGATTTTAGAAGACTTTGGATATTGTGTAAGCAGATGTAGATTTGTTTATGAGGTTACTTTGCCTAATTTGTCTCCAGATATTAGACATATATAATGTACTGAAAATACTAATAAGGAATGTGGTGATCATGTGTGTTGGGTTTTCATTTCTTGCTTTTATCTTCCATGGTTTCTGTGGTTGAGAAAGATTAATAGTTGTGAGCATTGGTGACTATTGATGTTAATTAGACAGCGTATTACCGCCAATTTTGCAGCGTAGGCTGGACATAGACATGTACATACGTATCCCAAAAAGTGGAAGCGGATCATGATACCCATCTTCAAGGAAGTCAGTATTACGTGAGTTAGTTCACTCGAACGTCTGTTGTCGAAAGAAAGTAAAATCTATTGGTGTTGCTTCTTGTTTTATAACTTTCATTGATAACTATACCAAAAAAGTTTAGGTTTATACTATAAAGACTAAGGATCAGGTACTACCCACTGTCATAGAGTTTTAAGCCTCTATAATGGAGATGGGCAAGAATTGATATGTGTTCTGTTCGATAATGGCGGTAAATACATTAGTCCATATGATCTTTACTACAAAAAGCAAGAGAATCGATGCCAAAACAAATGACATCTCAGCTCAATGGTGTAGTGGAGCGTGGAACATGACCCTAATTAAGAGGGTACAATATATGTAATTAGAAAGAAAACTTGTTGTACATTTAGGGGTGAAGCTCAATACTGTTGCTTATGTTATCGATTTTTCTCATAGTGCTCATTTGCAGGGTGATATGCTTGATAGAGTATGGTATGAAAAAGGGCCATCATATAGTCTAGTGTTTGGTTGTAAGGCATTTGTGCATATACCGAAGGACGAGAGATCTTAACTTGAACGAAGAGGAAGCAGTGCGTCTTTATCGGCTAAGTCTGGATGAGTTTGGCTATAGACTCTACGATATGTTGGAAGAAACTCTATAGCAGGGACATGGTATTCGTCGAGGATTAGACTGTCACGACCCGCACCCGCTTTTCGGATACAAGACGTGTCCAAGTCCAGCCTACGCCTCAGTGTCGGCGGTAGAATGCTGTCTAGTACACAAACAAGTCACAGAATCTAACAAGGCAGTCTAGATCTCATCCACAGAAATATGACACAGTCAACTGAATATAGAATGAATAAACTAAAATATCAAACTCATCATGAATCCAGGTCACGTCCGGTGGACACAAATCTACTACCAGTAGACGAAAAAAAGAATACATGGAATGGAAATAATTGAATCAAAACTGCTAATCATCAAAATACTCTCGTCTACAGTGGTACCGTGGTCCAATGCTAGCTCAAACCTGCTCGCGTGCACCTGGCTCAATACTCGGCTAAACCTGAAGAGATCATCAGGTCCTCAGAGGACTAGCAAGATACAGGAAGAACATGCCTTTCTAACAGTTTAACGTGCATGAAAAAAATCCAGGATATAAGCAGAAAAAACTAAACAATCGCGAGACATGAATGTAAGAACAGCTACGTATAAATGAACTGCTGGAAAACAAGTAAACAAAAATCAAGGTAATACCAACCCTCGCCTCGAAATGTGGACTCGCAGGTCAGTTTCAAGACAAGTCACCCTCGTCCCGTGTGTGGACTCGCAGGTTGGAAACAAACAAAATAAGAAAAATAGCAGTTCAATTTATAATGTGATCGTCCTACGATACAACTCAAACCAGTACAAGTGAAAAAGTGTCACGATCCGCGCCCGCTTTTTCGGATACGAGATGTGTCCAAGCCAGCCTACGCCGCAGAGTCGGCGGTAGAACACTGTCAAGCCCGCAAGAAATAAATGCTCAAGAAATAATATTTTATGCTCATTCACAATTCTACATTTATTACAATATTTATAATTAAAGAAAATACAAGAGTTTACAATTAATAAAATTGATACAATTGCTTTCTATTTCTAGGTTGTCCTCAGCATACCCAAGCCTTCCCAATGCTAAGAGTGATCGTGGCTAAACCTGAAAAATGTTGGTTTCCAGTCAGGAATGGAACAAGTACACAAACCAACGACAATGCAAAAACACAATAGAATTAACAAGACATGAAAATAGCATATAGAATATGAAAGCTAGCAAGAAAACTGATGACATAGCCCGATAGAGAAGTAAACAAGAAAAAAAACTAATAAAAGACATCTATCTAGGTGGTGTGAAATATTCTTTTCGACATGTGAACGGCTAGGGGGTAAATACGGTACATTGCACGTGTCATGTGCAGCTGCTATCATTCAGAAAGACACGAGAGATAGTTTTGGGTAGTCCACATGTCTACTAAGATATTTCCCCTCCCGACTACTTCGTGTGACGAGCGTGTCAACAAGCGGCAAGATATATGTATAGATATGAAATGAAAAGACTACTATAAATCAGAAAGCAATCAGAAAGTGCACTTGTCTGAGGTCCTTAGCTGGAGAAACCAATACTATACCATACCACTCAATGAGCCACAATCAATCAACACATGCAGAAGTCTCCAAATGTTGAAATAAAAAGTACCAATGTTTTCAGAATAGTCAAATTAGCTAGGATTGCCTGTCCTTAAGTCCAATTATGGACACAGGGGCAAAACGGTAATTTTGGGCAAAAACGGTGTCCGTCATTGGACCCACTTTGCACCAAAAAGCGTGACAGAGTCAATGGTCTCTAAAGTCGTCAAACTACATGTCTACGGATTCGGTTTTTCGTTATGAACCCAACTGTATGTCCAGAGTTGGATTCCGACGGGCCGTACACAAAATCATTCGTTGAGTGGGACCGTGGGGCCCGCAAAATGGCGTCCAATCCATAAAAATGATACGGTCCTGTTGGCGCAAGTTTCGTCTCGATCTGACGAGGGTGCACAAAGTAATTGGAGTTTGTGCAAAGTGGTCGATACGGTGAATTTCAACGGATACACATCAAATTCGTCGCACACACGCGACCAATTTGAATTTCGTCAAAGCCCACACGACCACGAACTCGATACGCAACTTTCGATGCTTTCGGTTCGCGACCACGTCGCCCGGATTGGCGGGATGCACGTCGTATTGGACAAATTTCTAGTTTTTAAAACAGGTTTTTGGGAAACTTTGGGATTCGATTTCTCGACGCATAGTCGATGATTTTTGAATCCACAAAAAGGATTATGAAGACCTATATGTTTTCTAAAAGTGTCTTCAAATAGTTTTTCTAATATGGTACTAGATCGATCAGAATCGATTGTCAAACTTGGATGATTGGACTGATATATGTCCTGTTTTTGGGACAGGTTTTTTGCCATGTTTGAATTGATTTATCGCGCAACCTAGGTCTTTATCCTACAAACTATTTGAAGGAATTTAAAGCCGTATAGGTTGTAAGTATACCTGCACAAGTGGCTCGAGAAACGGATGGGTGTGCACAACGATATGTCATCGTGAAGTTGGGCGGTTCACTACAGTCACTACTGTTGCTGACAGACGGTGCGCGCACACGTGGCTGAGTCCGGGCGCGCTCCAGTGAGTCGGGGCGATGCGCCTGGTGGCGGAGCGCGCGCAGGAAAGGTGCGCGCGGCTAGTGTGGCGGTTCTTCCTTTGGGGTTTCGATGCACTCTTCCTCTATCTCTCTCTCTTATTCGTGTGGGTTATGTTCGTTATTAGAAAGTCGATTACATATACATATATGTAATGTTCGACTCGGTCTGGGGATTTAAGCGGGGGTGCAAGTCCGCTCGGGGTCTGCTGCTCTGGCCGAGCGGCTGTGTGACGCTCTGGGCCGTATTCAACGTTCCAGTCCAAAAATACGTAGGACCAAGTACGTAATCATGCCAGCTGTATACATACGAAGTACAGGGGCCTTGTATGTATACATAAGCTGTAAAATACAGTAATCCAAGACAAACTAAATCTCATCCACAATGAAAAGAATAATAATAGAAAAATCAAGTTGAATATTTATGATACAATCGTCTTCGAAGGAATGAAGAAGACCACGGCCTTGGCTAGAACACCTACAGTGAATCATGAACACACACCTGGGGAAAAACCAGGTCCTTAGACGAACATAGCAAGATACAGGAAGAACAAGCTAATATGAACTGTCAGAATAATAAAATAATATATAAAAGACTATTCTAGACACAAATATGCAAAGGAGATTCTAACCGCCTAATGTGTAATTTAGAGGACAACTTTCATGCGCGTGGGTAGGATTTTCGGCTATGTGTACGTAACTGGCATCCAGTCATCTGTATCCGGCCGTAACGTCCAAAACGTCAGAGGGTATCTGCAAATAAATCGCCATAGTTCCATCTGGAGACCGTGGTTTACCTGTTTGGATTCCCATACGCACTAGTGACTGTCCTCCCCCAATATTTCCCATGCTGTTCAAGTCATGTCCATGGCTCATCCAATTTTGTAACTGATTGAGTCTCTAAAATCCTAGTCATAGCAGTTACGATCATCTATCCGTCACACAACTTTAGAGAGGGCCAGTCCATAAGTCGTGCCCCTAGAAATATGTCTCCAACCGTGTAGTGTGTGTGTCATGGCCAAAGGAGATATAAGGATATCCTCCAACAAGAAGGTAGTCCGCTAATACTAAGTTAACATGCATATAGTAAAGTAAAACGACTAATAGAGTCGCTTGCACCCAAGTATGGCTTGGACGCACAGTTTATGACAAAGGAACTAACAATATGAAACAAAATAAATAATGCAGAAAATAAATAATTTGAAAGTTTAATTAGCAAGGTATACTTGCCTGGGTCTTGAGCACTGTGGTAGCGAAGATCAGACAGGAAAATAGGTGGAACAACGGCTGCTGAGGAACTAAGGTCCAAACAAACATCTCCGGATGCTGAAAATAGTCTATTATCTAATTATAATTAATACTATACCTATTAGATTTATTTAATAAATTCTATAATTAGGATATGGCATAGGTTTTCGTATTAGCTTTCCGAAAAACTAAACGAATCGCATTTTCGTTTCCGGAAACTCCCGAAATCACAAAAATACTGAAACACGTTTATTTTTCGGACATCTAATACTCAAATAGTTTTACAAAAATCTACAGAACGAATTTTGTCTATTAAAATATGTTTTTGGAAAAATTACCTCGATATGCTTCTTTTATAAAAAAATTGGAGGCGAAATGGAGTTCGGAGCTAGGAGATATCGTCGTTCCAAGTTGCTCTTGCTACTAAAAAGCGGGGTTGGATTCTAATGACGAATTTTAGAGTTTCTATTGGACTAAAAAATAATTTTCCAATTATGGATGATTGTAAAACCCCTAAATTTCTACTATTTTTTATTTATTAATTTGCATGGATTTAAAAATTTTGTACTGTATGTCACGTAGTCGTATTGTACGTCGTATGCGAAATTTTCGTTTGCTCGACGAGTACGAATATGTGCGAGCGTACATATTTTATAAAAACATTTTCTTTTCTATTTTAATATACACTTTCAAAATTATATAATTTTGTTTTTTTTGCTATAAAAAGCCTTTTGTCTCTAAAAAAATTATTAATAATAAATAATATTCTGTATACTAGAAAAGTCTAATTATGTAAAGAATATATTTTTTTATACATATATTTCGTAATTGTTTATTGGTTTATTTTAAATAAAAATGTAATTTTCTAGATTTATTAATATTAATATTTTATTATTTAAAATGGTATTTAAAAATATTTATGATTTTCGAAATTATTATTATTGGTATTTTGAAAATATTGTTGCAATTTAAATCTTGGTTTAATTTTTGAATTATTTAAATAGATTAAATTAATATCTATATTTGGAATTTGAAATTATCTCATTTGGTTTTAAACTAAAGGATCTAAATTTAATTAGATCTAAAGTGGATCTAATTTGAATTTAGATTTGATTATTGTTTTAAATTAAATTGGGTTTAAATTCTAAGCCATATCTAATTGGGAATTCTCACATCCTATATAAATAGGCAGGTACTCCTCCAACTTTTTATTCTTCCACAAAATTCCATAGCCAATCAAGTGCAGTGCCTCGTGTCCGTGTTCCCCGTCCAAATTCTTATTCCATTAGTTTTTACATATACATTATCCTCTCTTGTGTCGACAATCCTGACACAATATAAATCCCCCAAACTATCTAATCTCCAGTTTCTAAACCCAACCCTAATCCTAAACCATGTCTTCACTACCTTCGTCGGAATGCCGTGACTACACCGGCCAACCCCCGTCACCACAACGACCACATCCAACCCGTCTACCGGAACATCAAACCATCACCGACACCACCACGTCATCCCCTCCGATCCCCGTCCACACCCAGCCAACCAAAACAAACCCAGCCACCTCGCCCGACCGTCCCGACACAACCGACCCCGCTCCTGCCACAGCACCCCGTCGTCATCACCACCGTCCCTCACCGCCATCACTACCGACCATCACCACGGATGACCTTCTCCACCCCATCGCCACCACATAGGAAGAGAGAAGAAAAATTAAAACCCTAACCCTAAATTTTACCTCCAGCGAAGCTTGCCGTCCTCTTGACTGACCGCCGCCTCCGTCCCGCCTTGTCCAGCCCCGACCGGCGGCTCCCCAAACCATCCACCGACCCACCGTCCAGCCCTCCGAGAAGCCCCGTACGCCACGAAACCCTGTCCGACGTTTCCCTCTCGCTCGCTCCGCCGTGCGCCGCCGGCGAGCACCCGCGCGAGCTCCCCCTTCGCCTGGAACCGCCGCCTCCTTGCGCAGCGCCCATCCGCCGACCTCTTCCTTCCGGCCTCCCGCACCCCTCTTCCTCCGGTCGTCCGCCCGAGCCCTCTCCTCCGTTCGTGCCTCCGCCGCCGCTAACTCCGCCACCTCTTCCCTCTCCCTCTCGCTCACTTCTCTCTTTCTCGAGCCCTCTCTCTCAATTTTTGGTCTTCTTCTTCCTCTTCTCCACAGAACAGCTCGCCTGAACCCTCTCACTCTCTTTGACTCCTCTACCTCTCACTCTCCTTCCCTCTTAATCTCTTTCACATTGCTCTATCTGAGTTTTCTCCATGAATGAATCCCTCTCTCCAATGCTCTCTCCAACTGATTATTTTTCCCTTCCCAAGGACAGCAACCCACTATTGTATTGCTATTATTTTGTTTTATATTTATTATTATTATTATTAGTTTTGTAGAAGATCAGTTAGTATATACAGTTATGTATAATAGTATTTATATACTAGTATAATAATTAGTATAATACTCTTAGTATTATTTATGTATATCATTTTATTAATTATGTAAATTAAATAATTTTTAGAAATTATAGTTGTAACAAAATATTATATTAGGCTAGGCCTACATTATTTTTAGTTTGGGTTTATGAGCCCTAAAGTAATGTTATAATATTTTGTATCGATTTTGGCATTATTGTTTAAATATTATATTTGATAGAAATTAGTTTTTTTTGGCCTAAATTATTTTCATAGATTTTAAGTATTTATATATAATATTTTGAATTAAAGAAAAACATTGTTTTTAATTATATTTGATTTCCAAATATAGTTTCCAAATAATAACTATTTTATAAAGGTAGTTATAAATATTCATTATACAAAATTCTTCGAATATGTATTCTTGTCCATGACTAAATCAAATCCTTTCTATCTTATTGTGAAATTCAAACTTTCATATATCGTCCCTAAGCCAAATTGACTATTCCGGACTCAATGACATAATCTCTGCCACCATCCGAGGTCCCTATGCATAATTGTTGTACCAAAATCGTAGATCGTGCCACCTGGATCATTGCAGCACCACCAGGCGTACTCCCAGGCAAGACACCTTGCCATTCGCTGTTTACTTATTTTAGCTCATATTTTATGCATTATTTATTTTTTTATGCAAAATAAACTGTGATACATGGCATAACTGTTAGAACTTACTGTTCATTATATTTTCTGCTGTGTATTATTTCTTACAAATTAAACCAAGATTTAAGGGACCACCATGTGTGTTGCATTCATTGGCCTTGACACGTTGTAACACGAGATTGTGTGTCGCATGTAGAACACGAAAGTACATGATTGGCTGGCCACCAGTACGTACAAGCCGTACGATAGGAATAACCGCTAATAGAGGTTGCATGCTAGTTTGACTTAGCGGTTATAGAGGTTACTGTTGTGGATACAACAAAGTAGGCATTGGGCGGGGAGGACAATTCCTTAGCGTATGGGCTTCGATGCACTTCCCTTGAGACCCGGACTCTCCGCTGGAGATACGGGGTTGATGACCCATGCTCTTCCTGCTGGAGCCTCTGGTGCCCAAGAGGGGACTATGCCGATCCTATTCAGCCAGGGCCCATGCGTAGGAAGGATTGTTCTTAACAACATTTCACTTAGAATGGTAGGCTACCCTATCCGTCAGGTACGAGTACTTTTGGTTTAGCTACTTGTATCTGACCGTGACTTGGAACAATAACTTGTCGCGAATTAGTTCGTCACATCTTGTCCTTGTTTGGTTGTAGGTGTGACTTACTACTTCGATGAGAAGGTATTGAACCTTGTTGGGGTCTGGATACCATATTGGATTCATAGCATGGGAAGATACGTTACCGTGAATTAGTTTACCATCTCCTGTCCTTGTTTGGTTGGGAGGATGGTACGCTCGTTCAGTAGGTGCGTATTGGACCATGTTATAAATTTGATTTACTTATTTATTTGAGCGATATTTATTCAGTTTATATGCCATGCTATTATGTGTCTTGTTACGTCCCTCTGAAGACCTGGTTGTCTTGCCAGGTGTGTGCTATTGTCTTTCGCAGGTGCTTAGCACTAGCCGTGATCTTCGCTATTTCTTCGAGGATGATTGCACTTGGATCGTCTTCGCTTCGCTCGCCACTCATTTCATTTTCTATGTACTTTTCTTTATTGGTAGTGGATTTGTCTCCGTCCAACATATTGTATCACGACAAATTTATTCTCATTATATGATCTTTTATTCATTTATTCTGTGTGGATGAGATTAGTTATGGTTCTACTGTATTTTACAGCTTATGTATTTATACGAGGCTTCCATATATTGGAGTATACTACGTATGAATACAGCTGGCATGTCTACGATCCTAGTCCTTCATATTTTGGGACTGGGGCGTTACAATGATAGAAGGGGGATGTATTGGGTTTATATAGGTATTTATTTCAGATTTATCTCCTAAATTAGATAGAATTTGATTTAAATAAATTGGTGTTTGCTTTGTTAGGATAGGATATAGATAGAGATGTTTTCCTAGTAGAAGTAGGATTAGTATTTATTTAAAATATTGTTTATATTTATCTAAATTATCTATAACATTATTTAAAATTACTATATATAATATCTATTGTTAATATTTATTTAAACAACCTTCATCTAATCTCATTTATACAAGTTGAAATATCTAATACTAATTTGACATTTATTCTATATTATGTAAATAGTGTACAATATAAGTAACATGTAAAAAGTAATAAAAGTTATGAAATAAATCCTAAAATTTTGAGAAAAAGAAATTGTATAATATAGTTTAGATCCTTAATGTACTAGAAAAATAGCTTTATATATTTTTATACTAAATTCACCAATGAGCACTATACTAAATATATGTAAAATAATACAAATTATATAATAAGTCAATAAATAGTTATTTAAAAATCCAAAAATTCTACAAATATTTATTTTAAAAAATCAAGGGGTTTACAAAAGTCTTATCTAGATAAGGATTAAGAAGAGCTTTAATTCCCCTTAGATTTTTCACTATTTAATTCAAATTGATTTAAAAGTAACTCAATCAAATATAATCCAATGTAGATAGAGACTAGGATTTATTTAAACCCAATTAGATAATTCTATTATTAAATTTAAACCAATACATTCATATCTAAATCCAAATCCTATTTAAATATAGATAAATTACACATTTAAATTAAACTATTTAATTTAAATCAATAAATTAAATCATAATTTAATTTATCAAAAATATATCCAAAATATCTTTTTATAATATTTATATAATAATAAATTTCAAAAATTCCAATATATATTTTAAATATTAGTAGAAAATATCGTCAAAATACCCTTTAAATAATTTAGGTAAAAATAATTTCGAAAATAAACATAAATATTTACATATTTAAAATACCTTCTTGCTAAATAAATTATTACAAATAATAAAAATAAATTTTAAAAATATACATGAAATAATTTTCATGTGCTTTACACGAGTAGAATATTCACATAATCTAGTTTTTCTAAATTATCACTTATTAAAATAAGATAGCCTTTTATAAATAACTAAAATAATAAGTTTTGGCAACCTCGATAGATACTTTTCACAACATTTAATAAAAATAATTATTGTATATATAATTTTGAAACCATCGCCGATAATAAAATCAAAAATTATTTTTTTAAAAATATGTACCTCGCACATATTCACACTCGACGAGTAAATACGAAAAAACGCAAATTCCCGCGCGGTGTACAATACGACTATGCGACGTATAAATACAAAAAAATCTGTACTATAATATAGTGGAAATTTAGGAATTTTACATCCTACCCAACTTACAATAATTTCGTCCTCGAAATTAAGAATAAGTAGGGGTGAGAAGGCACAAGGGGTATATTGGTAATGACAATTCGACGAGTCCTTGGGCGAGGCAAGAAACAACATAAACAAGCATTAGAAAATCGTGATTTAGATAATAAATCACGGACATGGCTAATAAACGTAAAAGGAAAAGATTAAGGGTTTTAAGTGGATCCATATAAATAATTTAGAGACTTAAGATATGGTTTCTTGGGAGTAGGTTGATGGCACGATTAGGAGAACGATTATATTCACTCCTAATTGAAGTGATTAGGAAGTCGTGATAGAAGGTAGAGGAAGGGACGAGTAGTTAAGACAAAGATATAGTCACATCGAGTGTTAATGGTCACAAGAGATAGGATAGCTAGAGGAATTTCAAGTACAACGCTTTTGTCCTTCTAAAATAGGTGAAAGAGAAAGCAATATAGAGTTCAAAGACGATATTATCGAATACGAATACGTGGTTCAAAGGCGGCCGAATAATTCAAAAAGAATCGTCAAGGCAATAGTTGATGAGATTCTAAGGGGTAAGTTTAACTATATCTCAGCCACGTAGGATAATAGTGTGAAAGGCGAACCAAAGTGCACTAGGTTGATCAGACCATCATGCACCGGTTCTGAGTAGATAATATGTTAGTGTGGGCCCCCAATAAAATATATGTCCTTGAACAAGCTTGATAAAAAGTAAGCTTGCAAAATTAGGTTATTTCGCAGCATTTGTCACGATGGTAAAAACATAGGCACGAGAGCGTAAGAGTGAAAGAAGGTAGAATTAGTTTAACTCCTTAAAAATCTAAGTCTTGTCATGTGATTGTTCCTATACATTCATCCTACTATCTTTTGTCTAAGCTTGGTGGGCTAGATAAGTTAGTGTCCTATAAAGGCTATAGTCTAAGTAATCATGTTAATATGGGTCATAAGGAAAATTAATGTTAGGACGTGAGGTGTCTACCCAACTTACAAGAGTTAAACTAGTGGTGTGATGGAATAATGGGACAAGTCAACCTAGTATGGATTACCTTTCTAACCAACATCAAGCACGAAAGATGGATAAGAATTAACGGTAGAGGGAATCAAGCAAGATGCAATCAAGGGATTCAAAATAGAATCGAGAAGGTCAAGTATGTGGATGAGATCCTAGACTCTAATCCTATCCGCAGGCTTGCTTGGTACGGTAAAATAACCAAACAATTTATCTTGACCTGCATGGGCCACCACAAAAACATGTAATGTCCCAGTCCCAAAATATGGAGGACCAAGTACGTAAACATTCCAGCTGTATACATACGAAGTATAGGGGCCTTGTATGTATACATAAGCTGTAAAATACAGTAATCCAAGACAAACTAAATCTCATCCACAATGAAAATAATAATAATAGAAAAATCAACTTGAATATTTATGATACAATCGTTGGGCGGAGACAAAGTCCACTATCAACTATCTCAATGAATGAAATCTAAAAGAATCGATCCATAAAATGGCAAGACGAATCAAGCGCAATCGTCTTCGAAGGAATGGAGAAGACCACGGCCTTGGCTAGAACACCTGCAGTAAATCATGAACACACACCTAGGGAAAAACCAGGTCCTCAGACGGACGTAGCAAGATACAGGAAGAACAAGCTAATATGAACTGTCAGAATAATAAAATAATATATAAAAGACTATTCTAGACACAAATATGCAAAGAAGATTCTAACCGCCTAATGTGCAATTTAGAGGACAACTTTCATGTGCATGGGTAGAATTTTAGGCTATGTGTACGTAACTGGCATCCAGTCATCTGTATCCGGCCGTAACGTCCAAAACGTCAGAGGGCATCTACAAATAAATCGCCACAGTTCCATCTGGAGACTGTGGTTTACTTGTTTGGATTCCCATACGCACTAGCGACTGTCCTCCCCCAATATTTCCTACACTGTTCAAGTCATGTCCATGGCTTATCCAGTTTTGTAACTGCTTGAGTCTCTAAAACCTAGTCATAGCAGTTACGATCATCTATCCGTCACATGACTTTAGAGAGGGCCAGTCCATAAGTCGTGCCCCTAGAAACATGTCTCCAATCGTGTAGTATGTGTGTCATGGCCAAAGAAGATATAAGGATATCCCCCAATAAGAAGGTAGTCCGCTAATACTAAGTTAACATGCATATAGTAAAGTAAAACGACTAATAGAGTCGCTAACACCCAAGTATGGCTTGGACGAGCTGTTTATAACAAAGGAACTAACAATATGAAACAAAATAAATAATGCAAAAAATAAATAATTTGACAGTTTAATTAGCAAGGTATACTTGCCTGGGTCCTGAGCACTATGGTGGCGAAGATCAGACAGGAAAATAGGTGGAACAACGGCTGCTGAGGAACTAAGGTCCAAACAAACATCTCCGGATGCTGAAAATAGTCTATTATCTAATTATAATTAATACTATACCTATTAGATTTATTTAATAAATTTTATAATTAGGATATGGCATAGGTTTTCGTATTACCTTTCCGAAAAACTAAACGGATCGCGTTTTCGTTTCCGAAAACTCCCGAAATCGCAAAAATACTAAAACACGTTTATTTTTCAGACATCTAATACTCAAATAGTTTTACAAAAATCAACAGAACAAATTTTGTCTATTAAAATATCTTTTTGGAAACCTTACCTCGATATGCTTCTTTTAAAAAAAACTGGAGACGAAACGGTGTTCGAAGCTAGGAGATATCGTCGTTCCAAGTTGCTCTTCCTACTAAAAAGCGGGACTGGATTCTAATAATGAATTTTAGAGTTTCTATTGGACTAAAAAATAATTTCGAATTATGGATGATAGAAGGGGGATGTATTGGGTTTATATAGGTATTTATTTCAGATTTATCTCCTAAATTAGATAGGATTTGATTTAAATAAATTGGTGTTTGCTTTGTTAGGATAGGATATAGATAGAGATGTTTTCCTAGTAGAAGTAGGATTAGTATTTATTTAAAATATTATTTATATTTATCTAAATTATCTATTACATTATTTAAAATTACTATATATAATATCTACAGTTAATATTTATTTAAACAACCTTCATCTAATCTCATTTATACAAGTTGAAATATCTAATACTAATTTGACATTTATTCTATATTATGTAAATAGTGTACAATATAAGTAACATGTAAAAATTAATAAAAGTTATGAAATAAATCCTAAAATTTTGAGGAAAAGAAATTGTATAATATAGTTTAGATCCTTAATGTACTAAAAAAATAGCTTTATATATTTTTATACTAAATTCACCAATGAGCACTATACTAAATATATGTAAAATAATACAAATTATATAATAAGTCAATAAATAGTTATTTAAAAATTCAAAAATTCTACAAATATTTATTTTGAAAAATCAAGAGGTTTACAAAAGTCTTATCTAGATAAGGATTAAGAAGAGCTTTAATTCCCCTTAGATTTTTCACTATTTAATTCAAATTGATTTAAAAGTAACTCAATCAAATATAATCCAATGTAGATAGAGACTAGGATTTATTTAAACCCAAAGAAATAATTATATTATTAAATTTAAACCAATACAATCATATCTAAATCCAAATCCTATTTAAATATAGATAAATTACACATTTAAATTAAACTATTTAATTTAAATCAATAAATCAAATCCTAATTTAATTTATCACAAATATATCCAAAATATCTTTTTATAAAATTTATATAATAATTAATTTCGAAAATTTCAATATATATTTTAAATAGAGAAAATTTATGAAATGCCCAAAAATTTAAAAAGTTTTATGAAAAACCCACCCCAAAATAAACTTTCATCGCGTGCCCAGCATTAACTTAAAAATTAAAAAAAGGGCACGGCATGACCCTTTTGCCCTTCTAATTTATTAAGAATATCAACAAACCCAGCAAGTTTTATGAAAAACGGTTCGATTCCAGAAGCTTGAGAATTAAATACAAAACCAAACGACTCTTCAAAAAAGTGTCTCTATCGCTCACTCCTCTTCCATACTCTGTTCGGTTGCGATTTTAGGTCATCTCCTCCAAAAATCTTAGAAATTTCTTACAAGAAATCGCCAGCGAATCTCCATCACAATGTCGCAATCATCAGCAACGGATGTAGACCAAGTTAGAGAAGAAGGAGAAGAAGTAGTTGCTGGAAAGCAAACGAAAGGAGGGATGAAAGTTAAGAGGGTTGCTCGTAGACGAACCGCTCAAAAAGAAAAAGAAGTGCAAGAACCAGTAGAAGAACAAGAACAAGAAGTAGCAGGGGAGGAAGAAGAAGATCAAGATGAAGAGGAGAAAAAAGGTAAAACTTTGAGACCTGTTCATTCTCCGTTTATATTAACGCGGCAAATGAAAATGATCATTCTCCGTCTATAAAATACACGGAGGATGCCATTTCTGTGTCATTTGAACTAGAAATGACCATTCTCCGTCTATTTTGAGACGGAGAATGGCATTCTCCGTGTTTAAACACACGGAGAATGGCATTTTCTGTGTTTTTGACCTAAAGAACGAGCATTCTCTGCCTAATATGAGACGGAGAATGACATTCTCCGTCTGTAAAATAAACGGAGAATGAGCATTCTCCGCCTAATCTGAGACGGAGAATGACATTCTCCGCCTAATATGAGACGGAAAATGCCATTCTCCGCGTGTTTTAATACGGAGAATGCCATTCTCCGTCTATTTTATAACGGAGAATGACGTTCTCTGTCTATTTTGACACGCGGAGAATGGCATTCTCCTTGTAATTTGACCTAGAGAATGCCATTCTCCGCCTCATATTAGACGGAGAATGTCATTATCTAGGTCAAAATAAAGGGAGAATGCCATTCCCCGTGTTAAAACAAAACGGAGAATGACATTCTCCGTCTATTTTAAAGCGGAGAATGGCATTCTCCGTCTATTTTAAAGCGGAGAATGGCATTCTCTTTTATTTTGACCCAGAGAATGACATCCTCCGCCTAATATGAGACGGAGAATGGCATTCTCGGTATTAAAACACGCGGAGAATGGCATTCTCCTTGTAATTTGACCTAGAGAATGAGCATTCTCCGCCTCATATTAGACGAAGAATGTCATTATCTGGGTCAAAATAAAGGGAGAATGCCATTCTCCGTGTTAAAACAAAACGGAGAATGACATTCTCCGTCTATTTTAAAGCGGAGAATGGCATTCTCCGTCTATTTTAAAGCGGAGAATGGCATTCTCTTTTATTTTGACCCAGAGAATGACATTCTCCGCCTAATATGAGACGGAGAATGGCATTCTCCGTATTAAAACACGCGGAGAATGGCATTCTTCTTGTAATTTGACCTAGAGAATGAGCATTCTCCGCCTTATTGAGACGGAGAATGTCATTATCTGGGTCAAAATAAAGAGAGAATGCCATTCCCCGTGTTAAAACAAAACGGAGAATGACATTCTCCGTCTATTTTGAGACGGAGAATGACATTCTCCGTCTATTTTAAAGCAGAGAATGGCATTCTCTGTCTATTTTAAAGCGGAGAATGGCATTCTCTTTTATTTTGACCCAGAGAATGACATTCTCCGCCTAATATGAGACGGAGAATGGCATTCTCCGTATTAAAACACGCGGAGAATGGCATTCTCCTTGTAATTTGACCTAGAGAATGAGCATTCTCCGCCTTATTGAGACGGAGAATGTCATTATCTGGGTCAAAATAAAGAGAGAATGCCATTCCCCGTGTTAAAACAAAACGGAGAATGACATTCTCCGTCTATTTTGAGACGGAGAATGACATTCTCCGTCTATTTTAAAGCGGAGAATGGCATTCTCTCTTTATTTTGATCTAAAGAACGAGCATTCTCCGCCTAATATGAGACGGAGAATGGCATTCTCCGTCTCATATTAGGCGGAGAATGATCATTCTCCGGGATAAAATAAAGGGAGAATGTCATTCTGCTTGTATTTTGACCTAGAGAATGAGCATTCTCCGTCTTTCTGAAGCGGAGAATGAGCATTCTCCGTCTTGCTAACGCGGAGAATGCCATTCCCCGTGTTAATACAAAACGGAGAATGCCATTCTCCGTGTCAAAATAGACGGAGAATGATATTCTCCGTCTATTTTGACACGGAGAATGGCATTCTCCCTTTGAATACAAAACGGAGAATGCTCATTCTCCGTCTATTTTGACACGAAGAATGACATTCTCCGTCTAATATTAGACGGAGAATGACTTTCTCTTTATTATAATAAAGAAGAATGTTGACGTAAACCTAATTGTTGTTGTTTTTAGGAAAAAAACTGTCAGGAACAGAGATGAAAGACTTTTCCGTGCAACATTCACCCCAGTACTCTCTCTCATGGATGAGGTGAAGGAAAAGTTTCGCCATTTGCCTGAAGCAGTTGTCGAAAGCTTGAAGAATGTAGGATTCTACGACTTCGTAGATGTATTCTACAGAAATAAGGTGAAAAAATCAGAACTATCTAAAGTCACCCAAGGTCTGGAGAAGTTGATGGGGACTTATTTGGAAGAAGATGGAATTGGATATTTCCAATTGAGCAGCAGTGTCAAAGTAGCACCAACTGCTGATGAGATGGCAACCATTTTCGGTCTGCCAATGAATGATGACACTGAAGTTGATGAGAAGTATTTGAAGATCATCACTGAGAAGCAGAAGACCCCCCCACCAGCAGACTCATTCAGCATGTGTACAAAACACTTCACAAGATTGCTGAAAAATTCCAAGGGCAAAGGTGCTGAAGTCTCAAACGCTGAAGTTAGGAAAAGGATATTAGAGCTGCTGGGGGGCGAAAATGCAAGTCCCGATGAGGTGGCCAAGTTAATAGTATTCAACTTGTGCCAAACAGCATTCTTCACCAGAATGGGGGGGTCGAACTTGCCAAACAAGTTCTTCGCTCTGGTGGAGAGCACAGATGTTATAAAAAGCATCTGTTGGCCTCGGATTATACTGGGGTACGTTATGGACAGCATAAAGAGGGCTGTCACAAAATCTGAAGATGGTGATGTTGATATATCGTACAAGAAGATTGAAGGTTGTACGATATACTTCTTGTATTGGTTTGCAGAGCACAGTCGACTGGTAGAGAGGAAGTGCAAACCAACAGTCGCATCTCCGAGATTCTGCACATGGGATGGGAATAAAATCTCAATATTCCTAAAAAATGAATATCAAGGTGCTAAAATGGATTCAGATTTGATATTCAAGGATATTGTTGCATTGAATGTTGATGAACTTGAAGAAGTCCCAGCAGAGCAGCAATATGTAGAAGGTGGAGACAATTCTGTTGATGAAGAAGAAGCTCAAGCTGAAGCTCAAGCACCAGCACCCTCTACAGCTGACAATGTAGATATGTTGCGTGTCTTGCAGGAGAAATCTCAGCTTATCGCTGAGAATGAGCAACTCCAGGAAAGAGCCCAGCAACTAGCGGCAGATGTAGCCCAACAACGTGCTGTGGGGCTCGTTGCTGATGGCTTGGAGAAGGAGTTAGACTCTTTAAGGAACGAGAAATCGCTCCTTATTGATGATAACAAGAAACTCCTTAAGCGAGTTGAGGAACTGGAGGCACAGGGGTCGGAACTAGACTCCCTGAGAAAGCAGAAGTCTGAGCTTACTGCTGATAATGAGAAGCTTCGTCAACATGTTGAGGAGCTACTTCTAAAAGGTAAGATTTTATATTTTTTGTCTATTTTATTCTGTAATTACATGTATCTAACAAGGAGAATGACCATTCTCCGTGTCAAAGTACACGGAGAATGAAGTTTTCTGTTTGTTTTGACCTATAAAATGTCATTCTCCGTTATAAAATAGACGGAGAATGTCATTCTCCGTATTAAAACACACTTAGAATGACATTCTCCGTCTATTTTGACACGGAGAATGACATTCTCCGCTAGTATTTTGACACGGAGAATGACATTTTCTGTATTTTGACATAGAAATGACCATTCTCTGTATGTTTTGACACGGAGAATGACATTCTCCGTCTAATATTAGACGGAGAATGTCATTCTCCGTCTAAATTGACACGGAGAATGTCATTCTCCGTCTATTTGGAAACGGAGAATGACATTCTCCGTCTCTTTTGACCCGGAGAATGACATTCTCCGTCTTTTTTGACACGGAGAATGACATTCTCCGTCTAAATTGACACGGAGAATGACATTGTTTTTAAAAAGAAGATTATATAATATTGACATCATACCTCTTGTTGTTGTTTGTTTTTATATCAGTGAAAATGACAGAGGATCTGAAAAAAGAGAATGAAAAGCTAACTAATGATAATAACAGACTTCTAGAGGAAGTTGTCTCGTTGAATGACGAAGTCAAGAATAAGAACGATACAATCGTTAACCTTGAAGCAATGGCTAGAGCAATGGAAAGAGGGGATACTCAAGCAGTTCCCCAGAAGCATTACACAAGATCAAATGTACCTGCTGGAACTAAAAATCAATCAAATGCTGCAGATGAGGATGATTTTACTACATTGCAAAAGAAGAAAACATTCGATGCTACAACAACTAAGAAGGCAGGTCCTGGTCGGAAAAGAAAAGCTCCTTCCAGTCCCAGAAAGAAAGTAGATCCAGCTGGGAAAAAAAAGCTCCTTCCAGCCCCGAGAAGGTCGACAATAAAAAGGAGATGTCAGCTCCTGAAGAACTTGAGGAAGAATCTCCTCAAACAGCAAAGCTTGTTAGAGATGGGAAAATGCTGATGCAATGTCCGAAGCTCAGACTTTGGAACGTTGCAGACGATGAGCTGAAGCAAGTATACAGGAGCATCGTATACACAAGAAGGATGTCTCCAACGTAAGTATTCTAAACTTGAACCAATTTCTGTTTAGAATACTTATGTATATATGTACTTTCCAAGTGCAATGATCATTCTCTATTGGAGTTATTTTTTATGCAATTTTATCATTAGCCTATATTATTATCATAATCGAAACTAAATTTATGTGCAGTGATTATGTATATATGTACTTTCCAAGTGCTCCAGAAGAGTGTAAAATAAGAAGAAGAAATAATGATGTCAGCATGTTGTTAAGTGCTAAAGATTTTCAAGACATGATAAATGAGACGGATATAGAAGCCGGTGTTATGAACTACCTAATAAAGCTTATGAACGACGTTCAAGCCGAATTAAGGCAGAACATTCAGTCAAGCTCGCAGGGTGCACAATGTAAATGGTTTGCAATCATGATGCCCCATTCATTGGTAAGAATCGAAACTGAAAAATAAATATTAATGTGTACAGCTACTAATAGTGTTGTAAAAAACTAACTCATGATATTATTTTTTGTTTTTTTTTTCTTCTGGAAAACAGGGTACTGCCCGGTATGTCGATGAAAAAGATCCAACAGAAGGAGCAGTGTATAATTTCAAAGTTGATATAGAAGATTTTATAATGGAGCTGGAAGATGACATTGAATGGCTATTCGTGCCACTCTTCCGCGAGGAGAATAAACACTATACGCTGCTGGCATTCAACTTCAGCTCCTATGTTTGGACGTACTACAACTCATTGCGGAAAAACACGGGCGCTAAGGGAATCCAGGATGCAGTATATATGAAGAATAAAATTGAGCCAATTATAATAAAGAAGATTGCATTGATGAGTAATAAAAGCCCAGCAATCTCGGAATATGAAACAACAGAGCTCAAGGTTTGCAAAGAATGTCCACAGCAACTAACACCCAGCTGCCTTCTGTATGTTTCATATTATATTGAAAAGTTGTCGAGATATCCATTTGATTTACGGAAGAAAACAAACAAACAAGTTCACAATACTATTGTAAAGAGAAGGCTAGATTTGGCTAAGGCTTTGCTTATGAGTAAATGTGCAATTCCTTTTGCAAAATGACAATGTAAATTGGCTAACAAATTCATTGTATATATTCTGTTTGTCAGGTTTCTTTTGTAATGTATTTGTTTTCCTTTGTATTGAAATTCAATTTTACGACTAATTTACATTGTTCTATATATGTAAATCTGTTTTGTTAAAGTTCTGTTGTTTGATTCAAACCTATAATGTCATTATCTGTGTTAATACAAACCTATAATGTGTGCATTTGGAACTTAGAAATGGCCATTCTCCGTTTCGTATGAGACGGAGAATGTCATTCTCCGGGTCAAAAGAGACGGAGAATGCCATTCTCTTTGTATTTTGACCTAGAGAATGAGCATTCTCCGTCTTACTGACGCGGAGAATGGCATTCTCCGTTTTAAAACACGCGGAGAATGATTATTCTCCTTCTATTTTGACTTATAAATGGCCATTCTCCGTCTTAGGGACGCGGAGAATGCCATTCTCCGTTTCGTATGAGACGGAGAATGTCATTCTCCGGGTCAAAAGAGACGGAGAATGCCATTCTCTTTGTATTTTGACCTAGAGAATGAGCATTCTCCGTCTTACTGACGCGGAGAATGGCATTCTCCGTTTTAAAACACGCGGAGAATGGTTATTCTCCTTCTATTTTGACTTATAAATGGCCATTCTCCGTCTTAGGGACGCGGAGAATGCCATTCTCCGTTTCGTATGAGACGGAGAATGTCATTCTCCGGGTCAAAAGAGACGGAGAATGCTATTCTCTTTGTATTTTGACCTAGAGAATGAGCATTCTCCGTCTTACTGACGCGGAGAATGGCATTCTCCGTTTTAAAACACGCGGAGAATGGTTATTCTCCTTCTATTTTGACTTATAAATGGCCATTCTCCGTCTTAGGGACGCGGAGAATGCCATTCTCCGTTTCGTATGAGACGGAGAATGTCATTCTCCGGGTCAAAAGAGACGGAGAATGCCATTCTCTTTGTATTTTGACCTAGAGAATGAGCATTCTCCGTCTTACTGACGCGGAGAATGGCATTCTCCGTTTTAAAACACGCGGAGAATGGTTATTCTCCTTCTATTTTGACTTATAAATGGCCATTCTCCGTCTTAGGGACGCGGAGAATGCCATTCTCCATTTCGTATGAGACGGAGAATGTCATTCTCCGGGTCAAAAGAGACGGAGAATGCCATTCTCTTTGTATTTTGACCTAGAGAATGAGCATTCTCCGTCTTACTGACGCGGAGAATGGCATTCTCCGTTTTAAAACACGCGGAGAATGGTTATTCTTTGTATTTTTGACCTAGAAAGGAACATTGTCCGTCTTAGGGACGCGGAGAATGCCATTCTCCGTTTCGTATGAGACGGAGAATGTCATTCTCCGGGTCAAAAGAGACGGAGAATGCCATTCTCTTTGTATTTTGACCTAGAGAATGAGCATTCTCCGTCTTACTGACGCGGAGAATGGCATTCTCCGTTTTAAAACACGCGGAGAATAGTTATTCTCCTTCTATTTTGACTTATAAATGGCCATTCTCCGTCTTAGGGACACGGAGAATGCCATTCTCCGTTTCTTATGAGATGGAGAATGTCATTCTCCGGGTCAAAAGAGACGGAGAATGCCATTCTCCTTGTATTTTGACCTAGAGAATGAGCATTCTCCGTCTTACTGACACGGAGAATGGCATTCTCCATTTTAAAACACGCGGAGAATGGTTATTCTCCTTCTATTTTTGATTTATAGATGACCATTCTCCGTGTATCTAAAACGGAGAATGAATATTCTCCGTGTTAAAACACACGGAGAATGGTCATTCAATACATTATAAAGTCAGAGAGTATAAAGGAGAATAAGTTCTTATGCTGATATGCAGAATTCAAACTATTACCATTGATATCAAAAAAAGTAAGATATGTATTCAAAAAACAATTTCCAGTTATATAAAAGAAGGAATATATGTGTATGTATTAACGAGGGGGCGCTGTCCCCTGGACCACCGTAGCAGCACGTGGAGGCAGAGGACAAGTGCTCCGATTGTGATTGCATAATTCAAAACAATTCTGGCACCTTATCTTTCTCTTCTCTTTTCCCTTGTTCTCATATTTGCTCTTGTAACGGTCCGCTTTTGGTCGTCCAGGACCCCGTTTCGGAACAGGGGGTAGAACAACATCAGTGAGATTATTTTCAAACTGTTTTTCGCAATCTGGAACTGGACGAATGGCACATGAATATAACTTTTGGTAATAATCTGATGTCCAATACTGTTCCACAAAGTCATAAACAGATTTATCTGAACCAACTCTGATGCATTGTATTGCATGGCTACATGGAATCCATATACCTTCCATCTACGACAACTACAATGACAATCAAGAAGATTCACCATATGGGAGGAAGTATCTGCGATCACCTCAAATTCGAAATCACCAGACCGATATACCCTATAACACATGCCATCATCTGTAAGCTGCTTCAGCATATCCTCAGCGTATGGAGTCAATTTGTTATTCAAACCAATTGCATCCTTGTGGCGATCCGAAATCATCTTCATCATCTTCACACGGATGACATTTACAATTGCTGATATAGGCAATTTCTTCTCAGCCTTTATCCATGCATTGAATGACTCTGCACAACTAGAAGCAACCTCACCGTATCTACATCCCGGGAAGAATGCGTTTGACCAGTGTTCAGGTTTTGTTTATTCATCCAATTCACAACATGACCACAATTCAGATCATAAATCTTCTTGATTGCTTGTCTATACCCACCTTTATACAAAAAAACAAATAAGTAATAAAGAATCAGGTCAATTCACAAAATTATGAAAAAATAAGTGCATTCTCATAAGGATAATGGTCATTCTCCGTCCAAAAGCTAACGGATAATGACTATTCTCCGTCTTACTGACGCGGAGAATGGTCATTTTCCTTGTTAAATTAAGGGAAAATGCATAGAAAATGTGCATATATCTGTCTCATTAACACACCTGGAGTTAGAGCATATACTGCTTGCCTCCAAGCTTCAAGTACATGCGGATACACTCTTTCATTTCCTTTCTCTTTCAGCGGTATGTTATTCTTCATGTGATAATAGCAATAGCTATGATAATCATTAGGAAACACTTTAGGGACTTCAGAAACTAGACCGGTGCCTTGATCCGAAAGAAAAACAATACGCCTACTACATCCAACAACATTCTTTAGATTTCTAAGGAACCATTCCCAATTGTCGCCGTCTTCGCCTGAGACTATACCGTATGCAATAGGGTAGAACTGTTGGTTACCATTCTTCGCTGTAGCAGACATCAAACAACCTCTAAACCTCCCTGTAAGGAAAGTGGCATCCAAATATAGCATCGGACGACAATATTGAAAGCCTTCTATGCAAGCCCCATATGAAAGAAAAAGCCACTCAAACCTCATTGATGAATCATCTTTCTGGAAGTCGATAACGGAACCATTATTGGTTTCCTTTACCTTGTTGACATACCAACACAAGTCACTGTAAGATCTAACATCATCTCCGTACATTTCCTGGTGCACCAGCCTAATTCCGTGGTATGCCTGTCCATATGTAACAGATAAACCGTAGTCGACCTTGAAATCATCGACAACAGATTTTACGGACTTTTTAGGATGCATCCGAACAATGTCACTAACCAAACTTTTACAAACTTTGCTGGAACAACCAGATTACCTTTATCCATATAACCAGCTCCACAATTATGTTCTCCCACATACCTCCTCACCTCAAAAATTTGATTATCTTTCGAAATAGATATAGCATGGAAGCTCCACAAACAAGCATGTGTCTTGTAATTCTTGCAACAAACAGTATACCTCCCCGACTCAGATTTCAAAATGTGGAATGGATGACGAGATTCAAAACAAACCTTTCTAACAGCATTCCTAACTTCTTCAACACCATTTAGAAAAATCTGACCAACACCAGTAATTGATCCAGGCCACATATCCGATTTCCTCTTCTTCACTGTCTCAGTTGAGCCCTCATAAAATTGTACTACTCGTTTGTCCTTTACAGTAGGAGAACATCTACTCAAAGAACTAGAAGAGGAAGACGAAGGTCTCATGTGAAAGCTTTGACAAGGAAAAGATGTTGATGAAGAACATGGAGAGTGTATTTGCTCCACATATAGATCAAAACTCACATCAAGACTACCGTTAAAACCACCAACCAATGAGCGAAGCCAAAAATCACTTTCAACATACAGTTCAGTCCCA
The DNA here is from genome assembly GCA_029216955.1 of Iris pallida. Classification (NCBI taxonomy): domain Eukaryota; kingdom Viridiplantae; phylum Streptophyta; class Magnoliopsida; order Asparagales; family Iridaceae; genus Iris; species Iris pallida. The sequence continues at coordinate 18,576,478 of JANAVB010026000.1, read as the reverse complement.
TCAGAGTGCAAAAACCTGAAACGGAAGGAAAGTGGATCCAAAGAACTCCATCGATCGCACACTTTATTCTTTAAAAAATCCACGGTACTTTCATGTGTGACACGGCAGGAAACTATGTCTCCCTTGAAACAAATGTTAACTAAACAACTTGATTCCATATCTTCCCCCCCTGATAACATAAAAACATAAGAGGCCACAAATAGAACAATAAATTTCTCATCTAATAATGATTATTCTCCGTCTAAAGTAACGGAGAATAAATATCCTCAGTTGGAACTAACTTATAATGATCATTCTCCGTCTAAAGTAAAACGGAGAATGTCATTCTCCGTCCTAATTAAGACGGAGAATGTCATTCTCCGTCTAAACTAAGACGGACAATGTCATTCTCCGTTCAAATTAAGACGGAGAATGGCATTCTCCGTCCTAATTAAGACGGAGAATGACATTCTCCGTCCTAAAAACATACGGATAATGATCTTTATAAGAAGTAATTGTCATTCTCCTTTAAAATATAACGGAGAATGCTATTAGCATAAAATAACAAGATTAAATATCTCACTAACATTTTCTAAGTTAATAATCTTCATAACAAAATCAAATTCAGCATAAATTTCGAGAGATACGAAGCTGATGGATGAATTTCTACAGATCTGAACTCTCACCTTGTTTTAAGATCTATAAAAAGAAAAGAAGAAGATCTTCTATCCACAATTGACCTAATCGCCGGAAAACCACGAAGATGATGTTGATGATGATGATGATCGATGATGATGAAGGATGATCGACGTTCGACTGACGAAAACCACAGTGAACTACGAACGATTCTGCGATCTCTAATAAAGATTATATCAATGGATTTCAAATTTCTCGTGAAGAAGAAGAAGAATACGAATTTCTCAATCCAAATCTGAGTTTGCGAATTCATAATTATATAGATGTCCAAAATTACGCGAAGGGGTATTTTTGGAATTATGATAATGGCAAATTTTGTAAATACATAACAACTAGAGAGAATATTGAAATATTTAACGTGTAAAAACTTAATTCTGGGCATTTCATAAAAATAATCCAGCGGGTGGGCATTTCATAAAAGCCCACCCCGAAATTGGGCTTCTCAGCAATTTCCAGTTATAAATATTAGTAGAAAATATCTTCAAAATACCCTTTAAATAATTTAGGTAAAAGTAATTTCAAAAATAAACATAAATATTTACATATTTAAAATACCTTCTTGCTAAATAAATTATTATAAATAATAAAAATAAATTTTAAAAATATACATGAAATAATTTTCATGCGCTTTACACGAGTAGAATATTCACATAATCTAGTTTTTCTAAATTACCACTTATTAAAATAAGATAGCCTTTTATAAATAACTAAAATAATAAGTTTTGGCAATCTCGATAGATACTTTCACAACATTTAATAAAAATAATTATTATATATATAATTTTGAAAGCATCACCTATAATAAAATCAAAAACCATTTTTCTAAATATATGTACCTCGCACATATTCGCACTCGACGAGTAAATACGAAAGAATGCAAATTTCCGCACGACGTACAATACGACTATGCGACGTATAAATACAAAAAAAATTAGTACTAAAATATAGTAGAAATTTAGGGATTTTACATCCTACCCAACTTACAAGAATTTCGTCCTCGAAATTAAGAATAAGTAGGGGGTGAGAAGGCACAAGGGGTATATTGGTAATAACAATTCGACGAGTCCTTGGGCGAGGCAAGAAACAACATAAGCAAGCATTAGAAAATCGTGATTTAGATAATAAATCACGGACATGGCTAATAAACGTAAAAGGAAAAGATTAAGGGTTTTAAGTGGATCCATATAAATAATTTATAGACTTAAGATATGATTTCTTGGGAGTAGGTTGATGGCACGATTAGGAGAACGATTATATTCACTCCTAATTGAAGTGATTAGGAAGTCGTGATAGAAGGTAGAGGAAGGGACGAGTAGTTAAGACAAAGATATAGTTACATCGAGTGTTAATGGTCACAAGAGATAGGATAGCTAGAGGAATTTCAAGTACAGCGCTTTTGTCCTTCTAAAATAGGTGAAAGCAAAAGCAATATAGAGTTCAAAGACGATATTATCGAATACGAATACGTGGTTCAAAGGCGGCCGAATAATTCAAAAAAAAATCGTCAATACAATAGTTGATGAGATTCTAAGGGGTAAGTTTAACTATATCTCAACCACGTAGGATAATAGTGTGAAAAGCGAACCAAAGTGCACTAGGTTGATCCGACCATCATGCACCGGTTCTGAGTAGACAATATGTTAGTGGAGGCCCCCAATAAAATATATGTCCTTGAACAAGCTTGATAAAAAGTAAACTTGCAAAAATTAGGTTATTTTGCAGCATTTGTCACGAAGGTAAAAACATAGGCACGAGAGCGTAAGATTGAAAGAAGGTAGAATTAGTTTAACTCCTTAGAAATCTAAGTCTTGTCATGTGATTGTTCCTATACATTCATCCTACTGTCTTTTGTCTAAGTTTGGTGGGCTAGATAAGTTAGGGTCCTATAAAGGCTATAGTCTAAGTAATCATGTTAATATGGGTCACAAGGAAAATTAATGTTAGGACATGAGGTGTCTACCCAACTTACAAGAGTTAAACTAGTAGTGTGATGGAATAATGGGACAAGTCTACCTAGTATGGATTACCTTTCTAACCAACATCAAGCACGAAAGAAGGATAAGAATTAACGGTAGAGGGAATCAAGCAAGATGCAATCAAGGGATTCAAAATAGAATCGAGAAGGTCAAGTATGTGGATGAGATCCTAGACTCTAATCCTATCCGCAGGCTTGCTTGGTACGGTAAAGTAACCAAACAATTTATCTTGACCTGCATGGGCCACCATAAAAACATGTAACGTCCCAGTCCCAAAATACGGAGGACCAAGTACGTAAACATTCCAGCTGTATACATACGAAGTACAGGGGCCTTGTATGTATACATAAGCTGTAAAATGCAGTAATCCAAGACAAACTAAATCTCATCCACAATGAAAAGAATAATAATAGAAAAATCAAGTTGAATATTTATGATACAATCGTTGGGCGGAGACAAAGTCCACTACCAACTATCTCAATGAATGAAAGCGAAAAGAATCGATCCATAAAATGGCAAGACGAACCAAGCGCAATCGTCTTCGAAGGAATGGAGAAGACCACGGCCTTGGCTAGAACACCTGCAGTAAATCATGAACACACACCTAGGGAAAAACCAGGTCCTCAGACGGACGTAGCAAGATACAGGAAGAACAAGCTAATATGAACTGTCATAATAATAAAATAATATATAAAAGACTATTCTAGACACAAATATGCAAAGGAGATTTTAATCGCCTAATGTGCAATTTAGAGGACAACTTTCATGCGCATGGGTAGGATTTTAGGCTATGTGTACGTAACTGGCATCCAGTCATCTGTATCCGGCCGTAATGTCCAAAACGTCAGAGGGCATCTGCAAATAAATTGCCACAGTTCCATCCGGAGACTGTGGTTTACCTGTTTGGATTCCCATACGCACTAGCGACCATTCTCCACCAATATTTCCCACGCTGTTCAAGTCATGTCCATGGCTCATCCAATTTTGTAACGGCTTGAGTCTTTAAAACCCTAGTCATAGCAGTTACGATCATCTATCCGTCATACGACTTTAGAGAGGGCCAGTCCATAAGTCGTGCCCCTAGAAATATGTCTCCAACCGTGTAGTGTGTGTGTCATGGCCAAAGGAGATATAAGGATATCCCCCAACAAGAAGGTAGTCCGCTAATACTAAGTTAACATGCATATAGTAAAGCAAAACGACTAATAGAGTCGCTTGCACCCAACTATGACTTGGACGCGCAGTTTATAACAAAGGAACTAACAATATGAAACAAAATAAATAATACAGAAAATAAATAATTTCACAGTTTAATTAGCAAGGTATACTTGTCTGGGTCCTGAGTACTGTGGTGGCGAAGATCAGACAGGAAAATAGGTGGAACAACGGCTGCTGAGGAACTAGTCCAAACAAATATCTCCGGATGCTGAAAATAGTCTATTATCTAATTATAATTAATACTATACCTATTAGATTTATTTAATAAATTCTATAATTAGGATATGGCATAGGTTTTCGTATTAGCTTTTCGAAAAATTAAACGGATCGCATTTTTGTTTCCGAAAACTCCCGAAATCGCAAAAATACTAAAACACGTTTATTTTTCGGACATCTAATACTCAAATAGTATTACAAAGATCTACAGAACGAATTTTGTCTATCAAAATTTGTTTTTGGAAACCTTACCTCGATATGCTTCTTTTAAAAAAACTAGAGGCGAAACGGAGTTCGGAGCTAGCGGGACTGAATTCTAATGACGAATTTTAGAGTTTCTATTGGACTAAAAAATAATTTTGAATTATGGATGATAGAAGGGGGATGTAAGGTATTTATTTCAGATTTATCTCCTAAATTAGATAGGATTTGATTTAAATAAATTGGTGTTTGCTTTGTTAGGATAGGATATAGATAGAGATATTTTCCTCGTAGAAGTAGGATTAGTATTTATTTAAAATATTGTTTATATTTATCTAAATTATCTATAACATTATTTAAAATTACTATATATAATATCTATAGTTAATATTTATTTAAACAACCTTCATCTAATCTCATTTATACAAGTTGAAATATCTAATACTAATTTGACATTTATTCTATATTATGTAAATAGTGTACAATATAAGTAACATGTAAAAAGTAATAAAAGTTATAAAATAAATCCTAAAATTTTGAGGAAAAGAAATTGTATAATATAGTTTAGATCCTTAATGTACTAGAAAAATAGCTTTATATATTTTTACACTAAATTCACCAATGAGCACTATACTAAATATATGTAAAATAATACAAATTATATAATAAGTCAATAAATAGTTATTTAAAATCCAGAAATTATATAAATATTTATTTTAAAAAATCAAGGGGTTTACAAAAGTCTTATCTTGATAAGGATTAAGAAGAGCTTTAATTCCCCTTAGATTTTTCACTATTTAATTCAAATTGATTTAAAAGTAACTCAATCAAATATAATCCAATGTAGATAGAGACTAGGATTTATTTAAACCCAAATAAATAATTCTATTATTAAATTTAAACCAATACATTCATATCTAAATCCAAATCCTATTTAAATATAGATAAATTACACATTTAAATTAAACTATTTAATTTAAATCAATAAAGCAAATCACAATTTAATTTATCACAAATATATCCAAATATCTTTTTATAAAATTTATATAATAATTAATTTGAAAATTCCAATATATATTTTAAATATTAGTAGAAAATATCTTCAAAATATCCTTTAAATAATTTAGGTAAAAATAATTTCGAAAATAAACATAAATATTTACATATTTAAAATACCTTCTTGCTAAATAAATTATTATAAATAATAAAAATATACATGAAATAATTTTTATGCGCTTTACACGAGTAGAATATTCACATAATCTAGTTTTTCTAAATTACCACTTATTAAAATAAGATAGCCATTTATAAATGACTAAAATAATAATTTTTGGCAACCTTAATAGATACTTTTTACGACATTTAATAAAAATAATTATTATATATATAATTTTGAAACCATCACCGATAATAAAATCAAAAACTATTTTTCTAAAAATATGTACCTCGCACATATTCGTTCTCGACGAGTAAATACAAAAAAACGCAAATTCCCGCACGACGTACAATACGACTATACGACGTATAAATACAAAAAAATCAGTACTAAAATATAGTAGAAATTTAGGGATTTTACACCGTGCCGGGGTTGATCTGGCTGGCCTGGCCTGGGCTTCTATGGTTTGGGCTAGATGTTTTGGTTTTTATTTGTTTAATTAGTGTATAAACATATACACACACACATAAATAGCATAAACCCCATGTATATATATATATATATATATACACACACACACACACATATACGTAAATATATAATGTATATACACACACACATATAATGTATATTTATATATAAAGACATAAATACACAAAAATACGCGTATATATAATATATCAATTTACTCTATATATCTAATATTAGTGCATAAATATATATATATATATATATATATATATATATATATATATATATATATATATATATATATATATATATATATATATATATATATATATATATGAATTTATAAACAAATATTATATGGTATATAGGTGTAGGAATATATAAATAAATAGATATATGTGTGTAAAATATATATATATATATATATATATATATATATATATATATATATATATATATATATATATATATATATATATATATATATATCCTTTTAACCATACATAACTATATATATATATATATATATATATATATATATATATATATATATATATATATATATATATATATATATATATATATATATATATATATATATATATATCCTTTTATATATATATATATATATATATATATATATATATATATATATATATATATATATATATATATATATATATATAGTTATGTATGGTTAAAAGGATATATATATATATATATATATATATATATATATATATATATATATATATATATATATATATATATATATATATATATATATATCCTTTTAACCATACATAACTATATATATATATATATATATATATATATATATATATATATATATATATATATGGATAAATATTCCATGGCCAAAATATTAATAATAATAATAACAATAATAACAAAATACAATAACCAATAATTGTATAGTTTTGAGTGACACAATGCAGTCCTACGCAATTGGCCCACCAATAATCGCGCCACCATTAAAATACCATTTAAATAAATAAATACTAATAAAATATTTCAAATTTTTGGGAAGGGAAGTTACAAATCTACCCACTTTAAAATAATTTCGTCCTCGAAATTCTAATTCGTAGTCATTCCGTAAAATTCTAAAAGAAGTCTACCTTAAACTCGACCTCACACATCGTTTATATCCTTTTCTAGTCGTTTGGTATTTACGGAATCTCAAGGACTTCTACCCACCTTTAGTCACACTACTCCCTTGAAACACAGGTCACTAAAATCTTATAATTTCCTAGCTAGCGGCTAATAACGCTTCCAAAAATATCTAGGACATATGGTATCTATAATCCTCTCGTATCTATCAAACAACCCAAATTTAACAAGCAACAATCTTACACAAGTAGCTAAGAAATATTGATAAAGTCTAATAACATGGCCATTCGTCGTTCTGAAATAGGCAGGACAGGAAGATATGGAAGAATAATCGAGAGCAACTATGAAGTTTCAAGAGCGGTAGAGAGTTTCCAATGATGCAGATAAGGAGAAAGTTTACGAACCGTTGCCTTATTTGCTAGATTGGCTACTCTAGTCCAGTCACTTGCCAAATCGAAGAACCCTTCATTTCTTAGAGGGGCTTCGAGTAGGTCATATCTATCTATTGGGTCGAAGGAATTGAGTCAAGGCTGAGAATCTAATGGAAGTCATATACCGGTACTGTGGTAAGAGTTATAGCTAGTCCTTTTGTCCTGAAAGTCGTACCATAAAAATAGAGTACAAGGAGACGTGTTTGAGTGGGACATGATATACCTAGGTGAAGGTGGACTCGTCTAGATCTTACATATGAAGTTTGTTGGAAGGTAACAGCTGGTCTCGTGCTCCGAATATTAATGACACGGCCGGGACACAAAATAATCTAAATGGATAGTGGGAGTCCATGGGCACTAATTATCATCCTAATATAAATTATGCTAATCAATCGGTAATACTCGTGCATTCTAAAATTTTTGAAAGCTTACTGTCTACCCACCTTAGAAGCTAGGATATGATTTTTGGAATGGAGGTTAAGAGGATTCCTAAGTCCAAATATAGTACCTTGACTCTTGTTAATAGAGAATAAGGCACGGCGTATGGGGATACGGTAGATATAAGTCAAGTCAATGATCGTTCCTCAATAAATGAAAAACGAGGTGTAAAATGACACATGGTCGACAAAATAGAATGAACTACTTATCCATAGTAGACAAGAGTTGTCGAAGGGAGGACGAGTGACTCAAGGCAAGGTTCTAGTCACATGGCTGGCCGATGGTAGCTACCTTGCATATACCACTATTATAGCCATGGGGATACTCTATATCTATCTATTAATTACGAACTTTCGTCTTTCTAATCAGTGAAAGACAAAAACATTAAAGAGTTCAAGAGAGATGTCACAGAATACAATTACGTGATTCAAAGGCGAATGTACAATTCAAGGAGGAATTGTCAAAGCAGTCGCGGATGAGATCCTGGATATCTCTATATCTCAGTCCACGTAGGGTAATTAAATGAAGAGCGAACCAAATGCATCATGGTTGATCAGACCGTAATACAATGATTCTGATTAGACAATATGTTAACGGGCGTCCCCAATAAACATATGTATCGAATCAAGCTCGATAAAAGAGTAAGCTTGAAAAACTAAGCTGTAATAGCAGCATTGGTCAAGAGAGTCAAATTATAAGTACGCGAGATTTTTGAAAGTAGGCGCTAGTAGTTCGAGTTTTGGGAAAAATCAAAACCTTATCCGGTGTCATTGCTTATACAGTCAACCTATTATCTTCTATCCATAAGGCCTTGGTAGACTAATGGGTTATGGACTCATGAATTCTATATTCTAAGTAAACCTATTAGTGTCAGTCAATTACCTTGCTAATAAATCACGAAGACCACGGGATGCTAGGTCGGGAGACATGCTACCCAGCTTACAGAACTTTCACTAGTTTTGGCATAAGGTCCTAAGGGACATACAGGGCATCTCCTATCCTCTATAGTATCCTAATCTTGTGATCACGTCTAAAAAGCATTTTTACCGAGAATTATGCCTCGCCCATATAATCTGGCCGTGGCAAACTCTTGGTTCCGTGATTCAGAGGCGATATGCTATCAGGTACTCTACCTTATATTGACATAAGGGTGTCTATGATCTAAAGAGGTCAACGAGGACATAGTTTTAGCAATGTTCCATTGACTATGATTCTTCGGAATGATTTTATTTCTATGGGTTGTGCCTCGCCAGTGCGCTGTTGGTTGCAGTGAACCCATATTCTCCGCTCTTGAATAAATGACGACAGTGCCCGCGGTCTAACCACTACTAGTTAACTAATATTCCTTTAACTATATCCCTAAAAATTTATGGGCCTCTAGAGATTCAAACAGGTTGACAAAAATAAGACGTAGGTATTTGTCCTATTAGTTACCATACTTAATATAAAAGATTTAACATGGGGGAAATAACTAAAAATGAAAGGAATGCAAACATTCTAGTATCGATTTCATATGCATTTTAATGGTTGAGGGAAATCTCAAATCAATCTACCTCGAGATTCGTACACGAATTGCAGAATCAAAAATTATAAACTAAATTCTTACAGCAAAAGAGAATTTAAAATAGACAATTCTAACTTATGATATAAGATTTATATCTAATACAGCAAAAGAAAATTAAACAGTTTATCGAAATTAACGCCTTAATTCTAGGCAAGTCTAACATACCAAACGATTAGTATATCCATATTTGGATCACATTGTCATATCAAAAATAATAGTGTACCTATAGAAATCTAGCAAGCTATCTAAATTGTATGGCCTATCTAATAACCTTAACTACCCAACGGTCAATTTAAACAAGGGACTCCTAGTCCTAGTCATTATCTTAAATTATTTTAATCCTAGTTTGTGAATGAGCATTTTCTGGTCGCAGGCTCGCAATGGTACGACTAGCGTACCATCACGAGTTCGCATGATTTACAAAAATTGACCTGCATGGGCCACCACAAAAACTTATCATGACTCGCACCCGCTTTTTCGGATACGAGACGTGTCCAAGCCAGCCTACGCCGCAGAGTCGGCGGTAGAACGCTGTCAAGCCCGCAAGAAATAAATGCTCAAAAATAATATTTGATGCTCATTCACAATTCTACACTTATTACAACATTTATAATTAAAGAAAATACAAGAGTTTACAATTAATGAAATTGATACAATTGCTTTCTATTTCTAGGTTGTCCTCAGCATACCCAAGCCTTTCCAATGCTAAGAGTGATCGCGGCTAAACCTGAAAAATATTGGTTTTCAGTCAGGAATGGAATAAGTACACAAACCGACGACAATACGAAAACACAATAGAATTAACAAGACATGAAAATAGCATATAGAATATGAAAGCTAGCAAGAAAACTGATGACATAGCAGGATAGAGAAGTAAACAAGAAAAAAAATTAATAAAAGACATCTATCTAGGTGGTGTGAAATATTCTTTTTGACATGTGAACGGCTAGGGGTAAATACGGCACACTACACGTGTCATGTGCAGCTGCTATTATTCATGAAAGACACGGGGGATAGTACTGGGTAGTCCACATGTCTACTAAGATATTTTCCCTTCCGACTACTCCATGTGACGAGCGTGTCAACAAGCAGCAAGATATATGTATAGACATGAAATAAAAAGACTAATATGAATCGGAAAGCAATCAGAAAGTGCACTTGCCTGAGGTCCTTAGCTGGAGAAACCAATACTATACCATACCACTCAATGAGCCACAATCAATCAATACATGCAGAAGTCTCCAAATGCTGAAATAAACAGTACCAATATTTTCAGAATAGTCAAATTAGCTAGAATTACCTGTCCTTAAGTCCAATTCTGGACACAGAGACAAAATGGTAATTTCGGGCAAAAATGGTGTCCACCATTGGACCCGCTTTGCACCGAAAAGTTTGCCAGAGTCAATGGTCTCTAAAGTCGTCAAACTACATGTCTACGAATCCAGTTTTTCGGTACGAACCCAACTGTATGTCCAGAGTTAGATTCCGGCGGGCCGTGCACAAAATCACTCGTTAAGTGGGACCGTGGGGCCCGCAAAACGGCGTCCGATTCAACTGTCTCAGAATTGGACCAAACTTGGCATACAGGACCAGAAAAATGATACGGTCCTGTTGGCACAAGTTTTGTCTCGATCTGACGAGCGTGCACAAAGTAATTGGAGTTTGTGCAAAGTGGTCGATACGGTAAATTTTGACGGATACGCATCAAATTCGTCGCGCACACGCGACCAATTTGAATTCCGTCAAAGCCTACACGACCACAAACTCGATATGAACTTTCGATGCTTTCGGTTCGCGACCACGTCGCCCGGATTGGAGGGACGCACGTCGTATCGGACAAATTTCTAGTTTTTAAAACAGGTTTTTAGGAAACATTGGGATTTGATTTTTCGACGCGTAGTCGATGATTTTTGAATCCACAAAAAGGATTATGAAGCCCTATATGTTGTCTAAATGTGTCTTTAAATAGTTTTTCTAATATGGTACTGGATCGATTCGAATCGATTGTCAAACTTGGGTGATTGGACTTATATATGTCCTATTTTTGGGACAGGTTTTTTGCCATGTTTGAATTTATTTATCGCGCAACCTAGGTCTTTATCCTACAAACTATTTAAAGGAATTTAAAGCCGTATAGGTTGTGAGTATACCTGCGCAAGTGGCTCGAGAAACGGATGGATGTGCACAACGATATGTCATCGTGAAGTTGGGCGGTTCACTGCAGTCACTACTGTTGCTGATAGACGGCGCGCACGCGCATGGCTGAGTCCGAGCGGCGCTCCGGTGAGTCGGGGCGGCACGCCTGGTGGCGCAGCACGCGTAGGGGAGGGGCGCGCGGCTAGGGTGGCGGTTCTTCCTTTAGGGTTTCGATGCACTCTTCCTCTCTCTTTTATTCGCGTGGGCTCTGTTCGTTATTAGAAAGACGATTACATATACATATATGTATATGCTCGACTCGGTCTGGGGATTTAAGCGGGGGTGCAAGTCCGCTCGAGGTCTGCTGCTCTGGCCGAGCGGCTGTGTGGTGCTCTGGACCGGGCCGAGGTTGATCGGGCTGGCCTGGCCTGGGCTTCTATGGGTTTGGCCGGATGTTTTGGTTTTTATTTGTTTAATTAGTGTATAAACATATACACACACATAAATAGCATAAACCCCTTGTATATATATATATATATATATATATATATATATATATATATTATATATATATATATATATATATATATATATATATATATATATATATATATATATATATATATATAAAATATATATATATATATACACACATATATACACACACATACACATATATATATATAATGTATATTTATATATAAATACATAAATACGCATAAATACACATATATATAATATATCAATTTACTCTATATATCTAATATTAGTGTGTATATATATATATATATATATATATATATATATATGGATAAATTGTATAGTTTTGACTAATAACCAATAACAAAATACCATTTAAATAATTGCGACACAATGCAATAACCAATAATTGTATAGTTTTGAGTGACACAATGCACTCCTACGCAATTGGCCCGCCAATAATCGCGCCACCATTAAAATACCATTTAAATAAATAAATACTAATAAAATATTTCAAATTTTTCAGGAAGGGAAGTTACAAAAAGCATGTCCAATAAAGCTATAAGGCTAACTGTGAGCAGTGGTAAGGCACATGTCAGCGGTCATCTAAATAATGAAAGCAGAGAAGCATGTAAATAAAGCTGTAATAAAAGGCAAGGTATACTTGCCTGTGGTCCTGAGCTGCGGGTATGAATCGAGCACTGAATCAGAGTCCAAGTAACCTGTTGTATACCACATACCTAATGTTAACATACATCAAAATAATACTAGTCTATATATATTCATTTGTTAGTCTTCTAATTTGGCTCTTTTGGTGAGTTTGTGTATTTGGTTAGTCATGGTTTTATTAGGGTTCCATGATGGGACTGTCTTATACAAGGTATTGTTGCTACTGGTCTGTACCCAACTGCTATGAAGAAGTGGATGCTTGATACATGGTTGTATCATAAATCCCCTATTCTATGCTACACTAATTTGGGTTGAGAGGGACTCATACTAATGTGATGCCGGAGCATACCTTACCTAGCTGATACTACCACCCAAGGATTCCCAAAAATGGCTCTAAGGTGCCTATAGTTGATGCTAATTGTATCCTACACTTCACACATTGCAATTAGCTAACTGTTGCAATTGATGCTCTGAAGTATGCAGATGGTTGCTTTCCACTCCTAGTCTACATGTTATATGTATAACAGGGAGGGTCTACTCAAAGTACCAACCCATTTATCTATGGGTTGTCCTATTAGACTGAAATCGATTCTTGATCAGTCTACACCCTTCAACTTGAGGATATTAGGGTGGTCTTTGTTCTGTGGCTTCCACACTCTATTACTCTAACCCTTGGACCAACTTGTGTCATCACTCATACTGGTGTATCCTGTATATTTGGAGGTGCTACCAAGACATTTAGCAATTACAAGCATACATTCTCAAGTATCCCATCTCGGTTCAGTCATCATTCTATAGCTAAGTTTATGCATCCAGTCCTGATTTTCTAATGAACCCTGTGCTCATCCCAAGTTATAACTGACCACATGTTGATGCCTAACTGCAGGGAACTGACTCAACTCTATACAGTCTCTGTCTCTGGTTATACTTCAACCTATTTGAATACCCACATAACTACCTTCCAGTCCCTATGCCTATCCTCAGTAGCCGATACCAGGATGAATTCATGGTTCAGGTAATCAATATTCAAGACCCTGTGTGTACCAGGATGCACCTCATCCATGGGATTGGGTGACCTATCAAGTCTGCACTAATCCTGCAAATAGATGCCTGGGTCTTCCCAATATCTGGTATTGCCTCCTATTCTTTGTTTGTCTTTACTAAGGTCTGGATTCCTCCATGGTTGACTAATATAATAACCCTCATAGTTAACCCCTTAGGCTTAGGCTGAAGGCTGGTGTTAACTTGGTTTTAGGAATTTCTAAAGCCTAAAGGATTTCCATCAGTCTGGATATACTTAATGTGAATTGATGCCTACTCTGAGTCAGATGCCCATGCCTCAATGAAAAGTAAAACATAGATTCCATGAAAGGAACAGAAACACTAGACATTGAGAAGCATCATGATGATTGCACACCCCACAGAACCCATTGAGCCATGCTTTCTTCACTAACCATTTTTATTATCCTAAGGGCAATCAATGAAACGGGTACAGGAGAAGCAAACAAAACCATTAAGTATATCAAGGAAGCCAAAGGCAAGAAATCCCAATTAGTGGGATAACTTTTAGGAGATGAACACAGGGCAGAACAAAAACAGAAATCATAAACACAGGAAAAATTACAAATTAAGATGTGATTGTACATGCAGTTGGACGCTTTGGACTGTTCAAGACCAGTCTGAGTTTGTCACATACAAAAACAAACAGGGGGAGAACTCATGTTTTTAAGTTTCAAGACACAATTTCGTGGAAACCCCAAAACAACAGAACCAAAATCAAGTGGTTTAATGTTTAAAGGCCAGAACATGTATATCCTTCTCATGCCATATAACAGAGAGTCTAATGGTCCTGCACAATTTCAAGAGACCCCTATTATGGTTGCCTATAGTTCAGAGGAGTAGGTGACCCACCCTAACCTGTTTTCCCAGAGGTTTGTTTTAGGAGGACAATCTCGGTTAACTTCAATCTTTATCTATATATATCTATGCCTTGAACAGCTATGGTTATGACACCAAAACTCCAAACTGGTACAACAATACTTCCCATCTGTCCCTGCTTCAGTCTACTGTTATGTACAACACGACCCTCCCTACCATAACTTCTGATACTTGACTGTATCAGGAAGGGTATGATACCAATCCCGAAACCATCTCCTAACCCATACCATTTACACCTTCATTTAAGAATTAACCAAAATACCTCAATCCCCATTAGATATGATGAACTATTTAAATACTAAGAATCACATGGTTTAGTGGATGAAGGGGGGAAATGATTACCTGCTTTGAGGATCGAGAGCCCTCCTTGCCAAACTCCCTTTCCGATCACAAGACCTTCACGAACTCAAAGTGGTGGAGAAGGAGTTAGGTTTTGTGATTGGCTACCCCTCCCTTCAACCTAATATAGGGTTTTGATTTCTTGGAGGGATGAGGAAGATCAGATTTGAACTTGATCCCCTGATCTTTAATGGGGATCGAGGCTTATCCTCTCTGTATCTGTTCGAACAGAACAAAGTTTATTTGGAGTCGGCTGTGACTTCATTTGAATCTTTGGATAATTACCCAAAACCCCCTCTTCCAATTTGGTTTGCATGAGTTCCCTGTATGGGTGAAACCAAATCAGCTCAATGCTCTAGGGGTTTTAGCTAATACAGATATTCACAAAACCCCCTCCCGAATTTTGATTTACCATTCATTTAAATGCCAAAAATCATTATATCATTATCTATTCTTTATGATAAATTACCAATGTATAGTATATATATTAGAAAAATATATTTGTAAAACACAAAATTATTATTTCGTAAAATACTGAGAAATAAAAATCAATAATCGGAACGGGGGTTTACATAGACCAACGCCAAAATGTACTTTTTGTAACTATGATTTCTAATTGTTGCAACCTTGCAACAATTACAAAACATTTCAAAAAGTTGCAACCAATAAAGCAATATTTTTGAAGTATTATAAACTTTGCAATATAATTAAACTGTTGCAACTACCATTGCAACGAAATCGAGATGGGAAAAAAAAGGGAGAGCAACATTAACTAATGGCCACATGTAAACCCATGCTTGCAGCGTAACCCATGCTTGCACACTAAACCATGTTTGCAACGTCACTCCAATTTCATCGATCCCTCTATTTTTTTTTCGTTCGAGGGCTTTCTCTAGCCGCCCTCCAATTTTTTTGGTCTGCACGCTCCACTCTATTTTCACTATACCTATTCTTACCAATTACTTTTTCGTATACCAAGGAAATCTACATTAAAAAAAATTTCCCTAATGGGGCCTATAAAATCTATAGGTGAATAGTTACGAGATGTAACCGTTAATATTTTAAAATACGAAAAATAATATTTTTATAATTCTTTTTTAATTTTTTGTTGGTCAGTCTACTATGGCACTATTCCTTTGTAGCCACATTCCTAGGTACTCGAATTTGTTTTTGTTCTTATTTTTTACTCTTCGGTGTAGCCTTTCAAATGAGTAGCTATGTAGTATGGGCTTTTGAATAGTTTTGATCAATCTACATATAATTTGATCTTAATGTTTTCTAGATCTTGCTCATTTTAGATAAGATTTTATTTAACAACTATATTTTTTTAACTTTTAGATAATTGTAGTAATTGTTTATGTCATTGTTCTTTGTTTCTGTTTATTTTGATTGCACCTAGAAGTAATGTATGACTGGACTGGTCCAGGCGTCAGTAGGACTGGACTGGCTGATGAACTATTAATGTCACAGTATGCTAGTATGCAACTCTAGGCAATCTTAAGCCTGATGTCATATATACCCACAAACCAAAGGCAATTGGATTTGAGACGATAGCCTCCCACAATGTGGATTTTCTTACGAAATAAATAGCAAGTGGGGATCCTTTGAATCTGTCAAAACTGCATTATGGTGTTGTTAAATCATAGGGCTCCTCGATAGTCTTCCTTGTGCTGTTAGAGCTGATGTTATAACTACTAAGCTATTTAGGACATCCAATAATGTGGTATAAATATGTCCTCTAAGTCCTTCCTTAATATCTATATTTACTTTATATTTTTAGCTAATTTTACTAATTATTTGTCTTTGTTCAACAAAGTATCCTAATATTAGAATAATATCCTAATTGTTTTTATATTTTTAGCACAACAACCTAATATCACTTGGGTTACTAAAGATTACAATATCGATTATAACTACGTACTTAATTGTTCATGTTGATGACCTTTATGCCTTCTCCTTTACCTTGTTGCATTCTGAGTAATATGAAATGACTACAAATTAATTTCTATTTCTATTTTGTTTATTTTATATCATTTATTTCTCTTCTTATATATCACCGGTATTGTTTTTTCTTTATTATATCAATGTTATTGTACTTTTTCCATGTGAGTAATAGGACGTGACTATAAAGTTCATATTTCATGATATTTTCTCTTCTTGCCAGCATTTTGTATTATATGTTTAATCGTCACTTTGTATTACATATTTAAATTGTCACTCTGATATGATTAAAATATTCTTGTGTACGAACGTTTGCGCATTTAGTATAATGCCTTTTGAAATTGATAAAGAGTGGATGAAAGCTTTTGATCGTAAAACATCTTGATACTTGGAAGGAGTTAATAATTTTGTGGAGTTTGTTGTGAAAAATGCTGATGGAAATACGTACTAAATTTATGACAAATATCCTACTGACGATGAAAGGAAGAAATATACTCCTCTAAACGTTAAATATGAGGATTGGGAAGTATTTTGTGTGAACAAAGGAGCTGAAGGGGCAGCAAGAAGAAGAGTTGTGAACAAAAGAATTCAAAAATCATACAGTTATACTCATACGACTAGGCATAAGAGCCATGCTAGGGTAGAGGCTGAACTGGTATGTTTGTTTAGTTACATAATAAAGTAGCATTACTAAACATTAGTATTAGTTTTTTTATGATAATTACTGACCTTTGCAATTGTATAAGACAGCTAATCCTGGAGAAAAGTGACACGCACCCATGTATGGGGTAAAAGCTCATATGCAAACTGATGGAAAAGTTTTATCTAGTACAATTCCATACTTATGAGTAAAAGTCTGTTGATTGTTTCTATACAATGCCAGTAAGGGTATAAAACTTTTGTTATATTGATTTGCAACGATTTTATGTTGTTGCTTATATTAAAAAGAACGAATTTGATCACCAAAAATGTCGTTCCAATTTTTATTAGCAATGAATTGATGCCGTTGCAAATAATCTATAACGCTACTATTTGCAACAGTTGTTAATGTTGCAAACTAATGTTTCAACAATTCAAAACAGTTGCTAATCGCTAGTTTTGGTGTAGTGCCATGAACAACACTCAAGATTCCGATAAGCCTTTTAAGGTTGAGGAAGTGCCTGAGTTATAGTAATCATGCTTTGAGCCAATGCTAGAGGACACTAGAGAAAGTCCAATTATGGGGAGCCAGTACATGGAAATGCTCCAAACCTTGATCATCAGCTTGCTGATGGTGGTCAGGATGACCCCCAGAAGGATGAGCATACAGAGAAGGCAGTTCTTAAAGGGAATGAGGTCATCGATATACAACTAGTACCAGAGGTTCCATTGACGAGTATAAGAGATCATCGACCATCCACAGGTACTCACCAGATGAATATACGCTACTGACAGACAAGAAAGAGCCTAAAAGTTTCATAAATGCGATGGAAGACGAATACCAGCATGAGTCGATACATGCCATGTAGGAGGAGATAAATTATTTATACGCAAACTCTACTTATAAGCTGGTACGGTGGCCAAAGGGCAAGAATGCTTTGAAGAATCAATAGGTGTTCAGAGTGAAGCAGACAAAAGATGCTACCCACATTCAATATAAAATTAGGATGATAGCCAAAGGTTACAATGATCAACGAATGGGCTTGAATTTTGATGAGATTTTGTTTGTCGATCGTCAAGTTATCATCTATTCGAGTGGTGCTACCGTTAGTAGCCAGTCTCAACTTAGAGTTGGTGAAGACGATATTTCTCTATGGTGATCTAGAAAATAAATTATATATGGATCTCCAGAGGGA
This sequence comes from Iris pallida, assembly GCA_029216955.1. Lineage (NCBI taxonomy): Eukaryota > Viridiplantae > Streptophyta > Magnoliopsida > Asparagales > Iridaceae > Iris > Iris pallida. Next base: position 18,557,663 of record JANAVB010026000.1, on the reverse strand, counting down.
TTACATGAGCAAGACAAGTCACATTTAGTCTAAGCAGGCTCCGAGGCAGTGGTATAGAAATTTTGAGTCATTTATGGGAGAGTATGGTTATGCACGAACGACTTCGGATTATTATATATTTGTGAAGTATATTGTCGTAGATGATTTTATCATATTATTGCTCTATGTAGATGAAGAACAAATAGGCAACTCTAGAGGGGGGTGAATAGAGTTTATGACAATAATGTCCAATTAAAAAAATTAAACTCTTTCATATAGAAAATAATTAGAGTAAATGCGAAAATAGTAAAGAGCAAGAAAGCATACGCAAACACAGCCGATTTTAACCTAGTTTCCTTCGTGGAGGACTAGTCCAGGCCTGAGAACTCTAGCTCAGGATTAAATCCACTATTTATGAAATAGTAGTTACATCCCGTGCCTTTTCTTCAGAAGAGCACGTCAACTTCTTACAGAGATCGCAGTGGCGATGCTTGAAATTTTTCAAGCGACTTCTTTAACTCTTGCACAAACTCCTAACTGAAAAGTACTGAGCACTTTGAGGCTTAGGAAGCTTGTGGCTAGTATATGAGAAGGGTATGGCTTATATAAGGCTTTAGAGAGAAGAGAAGAGAAGATTGGATGATTGAAAATGAAAGAATTCATGGCCTATTTATAGGATACCATACAGGCAGAATTCGGCCAGAATTCTGGTTAGAATATTCAAAAATTTGGCCGTTGGACAACTTGCATCCAGCCAACCCTAAAAATTAGGGTCCTAAAATTTAGGAGGCAGAGTTCGGCCCGAACTCTGTCTCCAGAGCACAGAATAGGTCAAATGGGCCAATGGTCTATTTGGATGTTTAGTGGGGCTTTTGGTTTGAGGTATAGGTATAGTCTAAGTCTCAAAATGCTTAGCACGGCTCAGTTTACATAAATCTAGACTCAAATAAAGTATAAAATACAGACTCAAATTTATGAAGCTTTGCAGGTGGGAGCTGTCGTCTGGCTTGTACCGAATTCAGTCTTCATGTGTCGTATTGAAATATTACAAGTATCATATTGTCAATTGTATCAATATATGGTTGACTGTGATTTTGTGTCAACAATCTCTCCCATATTGATAATTGACAAAATGATATTTGTATATTCAATATTCATACCTGGACACATTTAAAAAATAGCGTAGCTCCCCCGTAATAGGTGCAGCTAGCAATAGCTCTCCCGTAAACATTGCCTGTAGTCCTGATAACAATATTCTTTTCACAAAGCACAGATACACAAAAAATATAATAATATAATATGAATATATCAAAATATTTCTCCTCCTTTTGTTAGTAGAATGGCAAGCACACCAAAAATAATAATAATAATAAACTGCACAAAACTGAGAAACTGCAGAATAAAATGTCTCCAAGAGTCACATAATGAGTTCTAGTACAACCAAAGTGCAGAAACAATAACAACTACATCAACTAAAAATGCAGAAAAGCATAAACTACGATCCTCAGCAGCAACATAAACTACGATCCTCAGCAGCAGCATAAACTACGATCCTCAGCAGCAGCATAAACTACGATCCTCAGCAGCAGCAGCAGCAAAGTGACTCAAGAGTAACAGGAGGAGGAGGAGGATCCTGTCCAAGAGGAGGGGCGTCGGGCTCATCGTCAGAGTGCTCAGACACAGCAGGTGAGCCAACTGCTGCCTGAAGCCGCCGTGCCTTAGAGAGGAAGGCAGGGGCAGATAGGAACTGGCACTCATCAAGAGGTACACGAAAAGCACGAAAGAGCATAGGAAGATAAAGAGCATAAACCAAGGACCTTGGTTTCTTTCTAGCATTAATCATCCAGTCCATCATGGTACGTGAAAGATTAAAAAAACATGAAAATGGAGGTGATACAAAGCAGAGATTTCAAAGTATGTAACCTCATCGGTCGATCCTGCTTTGGGCAGAATCGTGTTAAAGACGATCCGATGAAGTTCATAAAAGTAAGGATTGAGAAACTTGGCGAGAAGCTTATGAGGACGTGTGTTAGGGGTACACAAGTCGTCCTTAAAGCTTTCTAGGGATGACCCATCGGGAAATAGAAACTTTCGAGCTTCAACAAATTTTTTCCATGAGTTTAGCTCCGGGAGTTCAAGGTGTTCGGCCACGTCGAAATCATCAAATAAAATATCAATGCCCGCAACCCTGAGAATATATGTGTATCATTGTGAGTAAGGTTGCAGTAAAATATTTGTATGGCATTGAGATATATAACCGAATTGGTAGTGACAAGTTCATCAAGACAAAGATCATGAAAAAGTGAATCATATTGAGAAAATATAGTAAAATTTATAGGATGACCCGCATACACCGAACATGACCAAAAATTACTAAACCATTCATTGGAAGCATCAAGTGATACAAATATCCGGTCATCATACGTGTTGGGGTCGAGTGGACGAGGTGGGTTGAACAACGGGTGAATGGATTATTGATTGGGTTGTTAAACGGGTGGTTCAACACGAGGAGGAGCATTCGATAAGGACGCACTCTCGGTTCGAAGTTCCTTCCCCCCTATTGAACAACTTGGGAGCCATGAAATAATAAAGAAAATTGAGGAATTGTAGATGAAGAGAAGTGTGGAAATATACCTCAATTTGATGATGAAAGATGAAGGAGAATGGTGAGAGAATCCTTCTCCTTGAGTTTTGAGAAGAATTATGCTCTAGGAAGGAAGAACTAGGGTTAGGGTTTGGAGAAAAATAGTTTGGAGAAGTTAGAAAGGTGGCAATGGAGGAGAGAGAAGAGGGGAACCCGGTTTTTAGTGTAGGGGTTCGAATGGTCGGAGCAAATGTGGACCGTTGGATCACAATCTGATCAGCGACTGAGGCTGCTTTCGATTTTAGAATAGCCAGACCGAATTCGGCCCGAACTCTGGGTAAGGCATAGTTCGGCCCGAATTCTGGTTTATGGTACCAGAACAGAAATCAGGCTAGATAAGAAATTTGATCAAGTAAGAAAGACAAAAATAATAAGTAGATGAAAAAATATAAAAAGTAGACCATGTAATATGCAAAGATATATACACGGATGCAAGATATAAAAAGAGAAAACTAAGTAGCGAATAGCAGAAAAAATGCAACTCTGAATCAAAGTGAAGTTTGAAATTTTGAATTTTTTTGCATATGATAAATAAAAGTAGACCATGTAATAAACAAAGAAATATGCCCCAATTCAATATTTTGAAGCTGTCATGGGGTAGCTGCAGGGGCCGGATCCCAGCTAGCGGTTGTCCTGAGGACTAGTGCACCGTGTCGCTTAGGCTTTTATGCCTTGTTGTCAGAAGGACCCTTTCGTCTTGTACCCATGACAATTTCATCATAAAGAATCAAGACATAATCGATATTTACGCAGGTTACTTTAATGAATAACAGCTTCATCCAAAATTCCTAGTTCATGACAAAGAAAGTTAAAACGCTCTTCGGATAGAGGTTTGGTAAAGAAATCTGCTTGCTGATGATCGGTGTCAATAAATTCTAAGTTAATAGTGCCATTTTATTGATGATCATACAAAAAGTGGTGACGTATTTTAATGTGTGTCACGACCCGATCCCAAATAATTGGGTCGAACCGGATCATGTCCAGCCTGCACCGTTGTGAGACGGCGGCAGTAAGCTGTTCCATTAGCAGGTAATCACAACAACATCTAAACATTTGTCACAACTGAATATTCAGGAATTTAAAACTTTATTTAACATTTGAATAATACAACTAGAAAGTAAAAGAACTGAAATGGATACTAAATTCAAATACAAAATTTTAAAACAACAAACTGGAAACAGAAAAATCTAGCTAAGCGTTCGGCTAATCGGCCTCAGGTCCTGCGTCCTCCAATGTGGACTCTGGCAACACCACAGGGTACAGAACCGGGTCATAATAGCTGTTGTATAACAGCTCAGCATCCTTAAAATCCCCTAAAAATGTTATCTCCAGTCAGGAAGGAGCAAAGTACAATTCATGATAATCCAACAATTAAAATAATAATAGAGTTATGTACTTTTAAATAATTTAAAATAAATAGTTCTCCAGCAGTTAAAATATTGTGATGTGAATAGGCAATGTATATGACCGGATTGGGTTGTACAGTTGTATCCTATTGATACAATATGGCTTATTCCCGTGTGTATGAGGGGTAAGCTAATACAGTCATTATACTACTTTGGATGTGGTCATACTCATTACACTACTCCTCCAGTACCCAACAATCAATCAGTCAATGCTCTCAGAGAGAGTTCCGTGTTGCATCGTGGATTAAACTTGCAAAAAAATGATTACTAAATAATTGTAAACTAACACAAAATGTACTTGCCTTTGTTTATGACTGGAAACGGTGTTGGTTCCGGGAAGATGCTAGGTTCGTCTCCGAGATCCTACAGTTGGAGAACTTGACTTAGAACCATTGTGAAACCAAGCTAGGTGTGCTAGTTGAAATCTCTAGTAGCAGGTCCTAGTTAGATTTTAAGTTTGTTTATTTAATGCTAACGGTTTACGACGCGTACTACGTTGGTTCTCATTTAGTTGGATAGCCAGTTTCTGGTTTTACTTGGAAAAATTGTCGTTACCGGTTAATTCGCAAAACTTTGTATTTTTAATATTATACATATAAAACTACATTTTCTTTCAATGATAAAACGTGGGTTTTGTTTTTTATCAATATTTTATTCAAGTTATTATATCGTGAAAAATCCTTATTAATTTATACAAAATATTTAATAACCATTTATATAACTAAGCTCCTAATTATGAAGAAGATAAACCAACCAGAAAATAAAGAAAAAATTAACCAAGAAAATAAATGAAAAACCTAGACTACGCAATACAGGGGCACAGCTGCTGACAAAATAGGAATATAGGCTTATGCCCTTACAAACTTTACATAAATTAAATAAATTTAGAGTTTGCTGGTGAGTTCTGAACGCCGGAAAGCAGTCCGTTCAGAAGGCCGAGGCCTTGCACTCAAAATGCTATAAACCAGTAGCAAGTTCCAAATTATATTTTAATTGTAAAATATGAAAATAAAGTAAGTCTCAGACTTGGTCCAATCGTCACAGTTAGCTAATGCCTCAACGTCCGGGTAAAACCGATTTCGTTTGCATTACGCTAGGGCCCACGGACCGGTATGGTCGTCGTCCAAAAATCTATTTTAATAAATATTTTCGAAAATTGATTTGAAATTTATTTATAAAATTTTATAAAAATTTGAGCAGCATTTCCTCTATATTCGGGACAACCCAAAATTAGGAAAATGCGCCGAAACACCCATAATAAAAGCTAGGTGTGCTAGTTAAAATCTCTAGTAGCAGGTCCTAGTTAGATTTTAAGTTTGTTTATTTAATGCTAACGGTTTACGACGCGTACTACGTTGGTTCTCATTTAGTTGGATAGCTAATTTCTGGTTTTACTTGGAAAAATTGTCATTACCGGTTAATTCGCAAAACTTTGTATTTTTAATATTATACATATAAAACTACATTTTCTTTCAATGATAAAACGTGGATTTTGTTAATTATTAATATTTTATTCAAGTTATTATATCGTGAAAAATCCTTATTAATTTATAGAAAATATTTAATAACCATTTATATATCTAAGCGCCTAATTACGAAGAAGATAAACCAACCAAAAAATAAACAAAAAATCAACCAAAAAAATAAATGAAAAACCTAGACTATGCAATACAGGGGCACAGCTGCTGACAAAATAGGAATATGGGCTTATGCCCTTACAAACTTTACATAAATTAAATAAATTTAGAGTTTGCTGGTGAGTTCTGAACGTCGAAAAGCGGTCCGTTTAGAAGACCGAGGCCCTGCGCTCAAAATGCTATAAACCAGTAGCAAGTTCCAAATTATATTTTAATTATAAAATATGAAAATAAAGTAAGTCTCAGACTTGGTCCAATCGTCACAGTTAGCTAATGCCTCAACGTTCGGGTAAAATCTGTTTCATTTGCATTTCGCTAGGGCCCACGGACCGGTATGGTCGTCGTCCAAAAATCCATTTTAATAAATATTTCCAAAAACCGATTTGAAATTCATTTATAAAATTTTGTAAAAATTTGGGCAGCATTTCCTCTATATTCGGGACAACCCAAAACTGGGAGAATGCGCCGAAACACCCATAATAAAAGTCCCAAACCAGGGAACACCCAAAAATTAACTTCCAAACCATTTTTACACAAAAATTAAATTCACAGAATAGTTTCCGAAGCTTATTAGGAACCCGAAACATAATTCGAAAAATCCCGAAATGAAATTGGAAACCACAGCACCCAAAAATCCAGAAAAACACCCTTCGAAAAAATCCAAAATAACCACAGAACATCACAGAACGTCTCCGGAAAATCCGAAGTTACTACGTCGCTCTAAAACCAAATTCTCGGGAAGGAATCGGGGACCAAGTTTCATCATCGACTATGTATTGGAAATGGGGACACGAAATTATACCTTGGGTTGCTCGGCTAGAGCTCTCAGATGATAATAAAGAAGAAAAGAAATCCGCGGACAGTGGACCGGCTCGGGACAACGCCTCGCCGGGGTACGGCTGCGCTGGACAGCGGGATCCGAGCACGAAAATGCACGGACAGCAGGTTCGGAAGCCCCGGGACAGCGCTGTTCGGAAACAGCGGAGCACGGGTGGCTCACGGAGGTGGGCGCCGGCGTGGGGAAACCGATGGACGCGGGCGAGTGGGTCGACCGGGGTCGGTATCCGACTAGCGGCTGGCGGCCCGGAGCTGGCGGCCCGGGGTGAGGTCGCCGGGGCGGGCACGCCGGAGCTAGGGCAGCCCAGGGGGGCGCAGGTGCCGATCGGGACTCGGGACGCGGCTGCGGGGAGGTTCGCGCGGGCAGAGGTCTGCGGTCTGGAAGGCGGGGCGCGGCCGGGGTTGGCCCGGAGATGAGCTCAGGAGTTGGTTGGAGCTAGGGCTCCGAGGAGTTCGCGGTCGGGTTATGGAGTGGTGGGCTTTGGAGATTGAGAGAGATGAGAGGAAGGGGAGGGAGTGATGGAGAGAGTGCTGGAGTTGGGGTTGATGGTGGTTTTTATTTGAAGAATAAGGAAGAGTAGAGTAGGTGTGGATGCTGAGGAGAAGAAATATGAGTGAGTTGTGGGGAGCTGGGTCGTGGGAAGAAGTGGTCGTGGGGGTTAGATTAGGAATAGGTTTTGTTAGTATTTTTTTTTACTCCAACTAATAATTATATAAAATATATTGGTATATAAGTTCCATGAAATAAAAAAATATTCAGGGGAAGGGTCGAGAGATAGGATTCGGGTTCAGCTCGGGGTCAGACCCCGGACACGGGATCGGGGACAGGGTACAAACAAAGATCCAAAGATCATTCTCTAAAAAAAATAATATTTTTCCAAATTCGACTAATAAATAATATAATAATATAAATAATAGTAATAATAATATAATAATAATAAAAAATAATAACTAAACTAATATTACACTACAAATCCATTAAATCTAAAATCTGGGTTTCACAATCTTTCCTCCTTAGAAAATATCGTCCTCGAAATTAAAGGCAGGGTTAGGGGTTACCTCAAGTCTCAAACAGGTACGGATACTGCTCCCGCATCTGGTTTTCTCGCTTCCAGGTCCACTCGCCTGGTGAGTTGTGCCGCCACATGACTCTGACTATCGGCGTCACAGAGTTCCTGGTTCTCTTCTCTCCTCTGTCCAATATTGCCACTGGCTTCTCTGGCACTGTAAGGCTGGGTCCAATTCCAGCTCCGAATGATCCAAGATGTGGCTCGGGGTCGGGATGTAGCGTCTCAGCTGCGAAACGTGGAAGACGTTGTGGACGCCTTCGAGACTTGGGGGTAGAGCCACCCGATAAGCCACTTCTCCAATCCTGTTAAGTACTTCAAAAGGACCAACATACCTGGGGCTTAGCTTTCCTGCTCTGCCGAAACGGATGGTTCCTCTGGTAGGAGAGATCTTCACAAATACACTGTCACCATCTTCAAACTCCAAAGGCCGTCGGCTGCTATCGGCCCAATGCTTCTGTCTGTCCTGGGCAATCCTGAGCTTGTCTTTGATCATTCTTACCTTCTCTGCTGCATCGGTCACCATCTCAGGTCTAAACAATACTCGTTCTCCGACGTCGTCCTAAGCAAATAGAGTGCGGCAACGACGTCCATAGAGTGCCTCGAACGGTGTCATACCGATGCTAGCTTGGTAGCTGTTGTTGTAGAAGAACTCTATCAAGTGCAAATGGTCTTCCAAAGACCCTCCAAATTCTAAGACGCAGGATCTCAGCATGTCTTCTAGAGTCTGGATTGTTCTCTCTGATTGTCCGTCAGTCTGGGGATGGTAGGCGATACTGAACTTCAGTTGTGTTCCCAAACTGTCATGCAAACTCTTCCAAAAGTGAGAGGTAAATCTAGTATCTCTGTCAGACACAATACTTACCGGAACTCCATGAATCCGGTAGATGTGTCGCATGTACAGTGCTGCTAACTTTTCGGTGGATAGACCAACCTTGAAGGGGATAAAGTGAGCTGACTTCGTCAGTCGGTCCATGATAACCCAAATGGCATCCTTCCCTCCTTGGGATCGAGGCAGTCCTGACAGGAAGTCCATTGTTATGTGCTCTCATTTCCACTCCGGGATGTCAAGCGGTTGCAATAGTCCTGCTGGCCTCTGTCTGCTAGCTTTCACTTGTTGACAAATTAAACATCTAGCCATATACCTGGATACATCCTTCTTCATTCCGTACCACCACACTATAGTTCGCATATCCCGATACATTTTGTTGGCTCCAGGATGTATAAAATACTGCGACTGGTGTCACTACAACAAAAAACCCATTTAATGACGGCTAAAAAGCGTCATTAATGACGAACCATAACGCTTTTTTTTTCATAACAACCGTTATGAAAACGGGTGTTATAAATATTTTTTAAAAGCGTCATAAAATAACCGTCATGAATAATTTCTATAAAAACGTTATGAATAGTTAATATATAGTGCACAATTCAGAACAATTTTAAAACGTCATGAAAAGATAATATGTATAGGCTCAATGCAGCACATTTATAACACTTTATACTATTTAAATTAGCATATTTATAATGCTCTATATTGCACGTATATATTACATTCCAAAAACTTAACATTATATATCACCATCTTTATTACATTTATCAAAATAGAGTACATATCAACATCTTCATTACATTGAATATCCAAATACATATATATATATTTACAATTACCAAAATTGTCCATATCAAAACTTGGCCACATCAAAACTGTCCACAGAACAAGTAGCAAAACCCTGAAAAAGATAAAAACAAGCAAATATAAGGAATTAGCTCCCAAGATTATAATACTTCCAACTACAAAAGTAGCAAAAGCCTGATACTTATTGGGAACAATTCAAATTCATAATACATATTTAATATCCAAATGCTGAACTGCATAAATTCTTCATGAGAAAGGAGTTAACATACAGAATGCCTACATTGAACTACAAGGCCATACTTCTGGAGAAAAGAGAATGTAGTAGTAGCATCCCAATCATACGTACATAAGTAGATCACATCAAATAAATAAAAAATAAAATCACACTTTAAAATAGAAATAATTAAATTTATAGTAGACTACCATCTTCTGAACCAGAGTAATTAAGCTCTTTTGATGACCAATCTAAACTTGTATAGCGAGCTAATGTATCTTGAAGGTTCTGCCCACCATGAGATACCCAGAACTAAGCACAGTTGCAAGTTCAGAAAATGGAAATAATTAAATTTATAGTAGGCTGGCCATCATGGTATAAAGTACATACGACAGAGAAAAAACACTCCTATGTGAATGGGACACTAGCATAGCCTTCAATTCAAGGATCTGATAGCAGAAAACTATAAAAGCCTAAGAATCGAGAATAAGGTCTAATATTCATGTTAAAGTGTAGATTTTTTTCTAGATAACAGAATAACAATAAGAAAAATATATGGAGTATCCAGTGTACCTTACCGATATTTTAACAGTTTATTTTCTGATTCAGCTTTTGTACAAGACTGTCGCCTCCTCAAGATTCCACGATATTGCTTTGGGTTGACATAAACAGGCTCTTCAACTGCATCTGTTGGTAATAGCACCCTAGGATGAAGCATTAATATGTGGATGCATCTAAAACCAGTTGTATTGACAGATACAAAATTAAGGTGCATTAATTTAAAAAAATTGGTTCATCCATATATGTGAGAAAATATAGCTGGGACGTCTCACCTGTTCTGATAACACATTAAGTTATTATCATGTTCTTGGTGTGTGCAACATGAATCCCATCCGTGTTTGGACTGTTTCCTGGTGTGCTGATCAAGTGCTTCAATAGTCAAATCATGTATTTTCTAGAAAATTGCATGTCTACAACACACGTCCAAAGCAAACAAACTTCAATAGTCAAATCATGTACTTTCTGGAAAACATTTTCTGGCTTAGAACAATTAAAAAATATAATCCAAAATTACTAAATTATCTCTATCACTCTAATAGCAGTATGTCTTCCTTGTTCATAAAGTTCGAATCTATGATCTCCAAAGCACATTGTCATTAGCTAAATGTAACTAGGATGAAAGTTTGCAATAAGATGCATCTAATAAATCAGGGGCACAAAATAGGATACCCCAACGTATCAGAGTATACCACATATCTGTCTCAGACGCATGTCAGACACGGAATAGACACTTCAAAGTATCAGAGTATACCACATGTCTATTATAATCCTGCATTACAATTGCCAGTTTTGTAATGCCAGTTAACAGTCTTATGATGAATGCAAAAAAAAAAACTTTTCGATGATCTAAACACCGGTATTGTAATTTTCCATTGAGGACAGTTCACCCTATTGATCCCCACACGCGAAGCCTGTTGAAATTCAGTAAGCTGCTGCCCGGTTTGCTATAATATTTTTGAAACATACTATAAGAGCATCGAGTGCAGGTATTCCATGCTAATATCATGGGTACACGAATCAAGACATATATACAAAAGAATATAACTGATGAAGATCAAGCTATAAGAGTTATGGACCTAAAGAAACGTTAAGGCTTGACACACGGATAATGTCTAGATTAAAATACCATACAAATTGACTCAAAATACAAGTAGGAAAGCTGTATGAAATGGAAAATAGACCTCCTGAAGACATTCCCATACGAGAAGTTAAGCAGACAAAGTATTATTTGTGAATAATACCCATTTTCCAATAAGATTACAGTTTCGACTCTGGTTGTTAAAGTCGAAACATGCCCACTGTCGAATCATTTTAATGTCTTTGCGTGTTTCATTCATGTATATAAGAATCTTGTAAGAGGACAAATGTTTTAATAGTATCTTGTCAGAACTCAAGAAAATTAAAGAAAGAAATGTCAGGTTTGAGCATCTTGTGATTAGTACCTATACTATCTCCTTCTTGCGAACTTCTCCTTTAGGAATTGAAACATACTCCTCTGCTTCCAGAAAAGTCCAGGTTGTGAATGTTCCTGCATATTAGACATGTCCTACACATAGGTCCCCTTAGGATTTAGTTCTTCCCACTATTACCTACCTGTCCTGCTCTTGGGTTCAGAGATGAGAGGGAAGAACTCATTCTTGAGGCTAACCATGTGCATAACCCATTGCCATGACCAGTTCATATCATGACAATAGATGCCCTGCATCCTCACTTCACTACAATTTATAATATCTGTCCATTCGATTTTGTTGCATGGACATTCAACCCACTGCATAGCTCTTTGCTCACTGCTCTCCTCACTCAAGTTTTGACCTGATACTTGGGTTAGTATCTGTCCAAAATTTTCCTTTGGAGTCATATGTACATTGGTTTGTAAGTTGTGCCCATTATCTATTTTTTACTGTATTTGATATTGCAACAATACTCCTGTGCAGTGGAGTAACTGCCCTTTTGTTCATGGTCAGACCCTCATCTTAACTTAGCACTCTTTAGTGATCAGTTGGATATTTTGGTCAGTATCCTAATCTCATAGTCCATATGTACAGTGTTGACACTAATTCACTGCATTCTCATATTAGCCTCTGCATGTGTTGATGTCCTGCATTTCCATATTACACTACCATTCAAAGCCTGTCTTGCTCCTACAGGTAATGACCTAGTAATCTTCTGGTAGCATCTATCCTAGTAATCTTCTGGTAGCATCATTGTAATACAGATCTTACGACACTTCAGGTAGTTTTGGATAAGAACAAGACAAAGATGCAGACAGTTGTAAACAAGATTGGTTCCATTCAAAATGAGTACAAAACTATACAGCTTGAAATATTGGCTGGCAATCGTTCCCTTCTAACTACAGATTGAGAACGGGATTCATTTTTAAGTTAATTTAGCAACAGCGTATGCTCTTCTTTTCAACTCCTAACTACTTTATTATCTTCAAATGCTAACTAAATAATTGCTAAACATGGATGGAAATATGGCATATGCTAGAATTAACTGCTTAATAAAATCTGGAAGTATGTTTTGTAGTTTGAAACGTTTGATAGAGGTAAGCTTGAGCATTATCAATATGATTTATAGATGGAGCTTGTCTTCTTGTTTATTTGTTTAATCTACGAATATGTATCTCATTTAGTCTTGTAAGGACATTATTTGCACTATAAAGACTTCTACAACTGGTGGCTTTTCTTACAAAACAATATTACAGTTAAACCTTATTAGTTATGTCCAGCTACATTGGTTTCTAAACGATATGTATATCAATCATTTCGTATTACCTGTCATTTCATATATTGATATTGTTTCTGCACCATTTACTGAATTCCTTACTCGGGTAAACTGTCAAACGGCATGGGCACTTGACAACTCTAGTTCCTGTCTTTTCTTTATTCCTTCCTAAAGCTATCATGGGCCATGGCCAAGTTATTTGTTTAGAACATAGCAATTATCTCATAAAGAAAGTTGACAATATACAGAGTACTTCCTACCTCTTGAGCTGGTAAAAGATGACAAGGAATGACAAGGGAAAGGTAAAGAAAATTCTACAGAGCTACCTCTTGTAGAAGTCGCTGTAGAAGTCGTCCTTGAGGTGGCTCCTCCTAGCGGGGCTGCTCGTCTCCCCTCCGAACACCGGCTTCTCCCCGATCCCGGATCCGGGTCGGGACCAGGAGTCCATCGAGCGCTCCCGGCTCCGGCGGAGGTCCGCCACGGAGGAGCGGCACGGGGGTCCGCCAAAGACGTCGGCGAAGTCGACGTCGGAGGAGCTCCTCCGTTGTTGTTGGGTTGTGGGTAGCAATCCGAACGGATCTTGCATGAGGAGGACCCGATTGTCGACCATCGGGAGAGGGAGGAAGAGGAGGAGGAGATTGGGTTAGGGTTAGGGTTAGGGTTAGGGCTGGGATGAGTGGATGGGAAGTGGAGGAGGAAAGAAGAACCTTGACCGATACTGCCAGCTCCCTCCCCATCTCCTCCTTCCTTTCTAACTAGGTTTAGGGTTTTGGATCTAGGGTTAGGGTTTTGGAGTTGGGGGAAAGGAAGGAGAAGAAGAGGAGGAGAGGAGAAGATCGACCAGAATGACTTTGGTGGAGGAAAAATTTTGTTGAAGCGCGGGTGCAGCAAGAGTTTTGCCAACAATTAAACTTAAAAAATATTACAAGTTTGCCACCGCTCTAAATTATTAATAACGCTTTGTTTTATAAACGTTATAAAAAGCCCAGAATTAGCCTAAATCGTCATAGAAAAAAGGTATTTTGAACTTTGATGACGCTTTTTTATTAGCCGTCATGAAATCCACTTATCAAGCGTCATTAAAAGGGTTTTTTGTTGTAGTGTGTGCTTCTTGTATCAGCTCGTTCCTCAATTTGCCAGTTGGTACGCAGAGTCTCGTACCATTCTTCAGTGCTCCGTCGCTGGCGATTGAGAATCCTTCAAGTATTTCTGCCATCACTTGATCTCTGAGTTTGCAAAGCGTCTCGTCTTGGAATTATGCCTCCTTGTCTCTGTCCAATAGACTTGAACGCACTTGCAACTGCATCATTTTTGAATCAGCTCCTGGTACAATGGCTTCTCTCCCCAGTTTTTTCATTTCTTCTTCGGGCAGTACAATCTCCAGTCCAAGCTTTTCTAAGTCCTCTAGCAAATGACGCTCCTTGGCCAAGAATATTGCCATCGGGTATCGACTAAGTGCATCTGCAACAACATTAGCCTTACCCGGATGGTACTGCAGGTTGATGTCGAAATCATTCATTAGCTCCAGCCATCGTCTCTGTCTCATGTTCAGCTCCTTTTGAGTGAAAAAATATCTAAGACTTTTGTGGTCTATAAATATTTCCACTCTCTCTCCATAAAGGTAGTGCTTCCATAGCTTCAATGCAAATATCACCACTGCAAGCTCCAAATCATGTGTGGGATAGTTCTTCTCATGAGTCCGTAATTGCCTAGATGCGTAAGCAATTACTTTCCCGTGTTGTTGAAGAATGCAACCCAATCCCTTACCAGAAGCATCATTATAAATTGAGAAACCGCCGGTACCTGCGGGTAGCGCAAGTATCGGCGCAGTTGTAAGCCTGTTCTTCAGTTCCTCAAAAGCTGACTGGCAAGCTTCAGACCAAATGAATTCTTCATTCTTCCTGGTAAGCTTCGTCATTGGTTCAGCAATCTTGGAGAAATCCTTCACAAACTTCCGGTAGTAGCCAGCCAAACCCAAAAAGCTTCTGATTTCTGCAACCGAACTTGGTGCAGTCCACTTCTCAATAGCAGCTATCTTATTTGGATCCACCGAAATTCCTTTTCCTGTGACAACATGGCCCAGAAATTCCACTTTGTCTAAAAAAAATTCGCATTTAGATAGCTTACCATAGAGCTTCTCCTTCCTCAAGGTGCTCAGAACTTTTTTCAGGTGCTCTTCATGCTCTTCTTCAGTCTTCGAGTAGATCAGTATGTCATCGATGAAGACAACAACAAACTGATCCAGGTATTCATGGAAGACCTTGTTCATGATTTTCATGAATACCGTAGGAGCATTCGTCAGTCCAAACGGTATGACCAAGAATTCAAATTGCCCATACTTGGTGTTGAATGTCGTTTTCGGTATATCCTCCTTCCTGACCTTGATTTGGTGGTAGCCTGATCTGAGATCTATCTTCGAAAATACCTTGGCTCCACTTAGTTGATCAAACAGGTCGTCGATCCGGGGCAGAGGGTACTTGTTCTTGATGGTGATGTTGTTCAGCGCCCGGTAATCAATGCACATCTGTACGGTTCCATCCTTCTTGGGCACAAACAAAACTGGTGCTTCCCAGGGTGAAGCCCCGTCTCTGATAAATCCTTGTGCCTTCAGTTCGTCAATCTGGTCCTTTATCTCCTTTGCCTCCTTGGGGTTGACTCTGTAGCATCTCCGAGAAATAGGAGAAGAGTCGGGTACTAGGTCGATGGTGAATTCCACACCTCGATCTGGCGGCAATCCTGGAAGACTATCTGGAAAGACGTCCATGAATTCCGCTATGATAGGGTGAGGAAGCCCGGGTTCTTCGATGATAGAGGAGTAGGTAACACTCTTCATGTCTTCCGGAGCTCGAGAGATTTCAAACCTCGGTTCTCCTAGTGGGCTGAAGATTACATATCCTCTATGACAATCTATCAGCGCATGCTGCTCACTTAACCAGTCCATCCCTAGGACTACATCATTGTTGGGCAAGGGCATCACAAGTAAGGGTGTTAAGAATTGGTGGCCTGAGATAGTTATGGGACAGTTACAAGCCTCGGTGATGGGTATGGGACCACCACCAGTCATAACTCTACTAATCATCTTGCTAAGTCCCGTATCTAGGTGGTGTACAGAAATAAACTTTTATGATATAAAACTATGTGATGCACCCGAATCAAATAATACTAGAGCAGGATGTAAAAATACATAAATGGAACCTGTGATGACATCAGCGGTGGGTTCATGCTCTGGTTCTTGCTCTTCTGCTGCTAGGGCAAAAGCTCGCCCGGTCTTCTGCTGGTGTTGTCCGAACCGTTGTTGCTGAGTGGGTAGGGGATCTCTTTGCTGAGTTGCTCCGGTCCGGTGGACTGACGAGGGACAGTCCTTCACTTGGTGGGTGGCAGACCCACAGACTAGGCAGTGTCCTAGCCTCTTCCTGCATATGTTCGACTGATGTCCTGGCCTCTTGCAAAAATCACAGACAGGGATCTGCTTCTGAGGCGCTCGTTCATTGGTCCTTGCCTGATGGTGCTGCTGTTGATGGTGCGAAGGCCTGTTGTTGTTGTTGGGCCTCTTCTGGTTACCCTGAAAGTTGCTAGTTCCAGGATAGTCCCTTTTTGAACGAGAAGGCTGGCTCTTCTCCACATCCTGAGCTCGTATCAGAATCTTCTTATATGTCTTGGCACCACCTGCGATCACAGGGATACGAATTTCCTCCCTTAGTCCATACGTGAATCTTTCAGCATGGTCCTTGGGGTCAGAAACCAAGTTCTGGGCAAAGCGGCTAAGTCGGCCGAACTCTGCCGCATACTCTCCAACCGTCATTTTTCCTTGCTTCAGGTCCTGGAACTGTCTTTTCATCTCCCGCATCTCTGACATTGGAAAGAACTTCCTGCGGAACAGTCTCTTGAAGGTGTCCCGGTCAAGCTGATTGTCCTGGAGTCGGGGTTCATTTCGATACCAGGTGCTTGCCACATCTTGCAGCTGGAGTCCTACTGCTTCGGTTTTGAGGTCCTCTGGGAGTCGACCGACGCTCAAGAGACGCTCCATGCTGTCTAGCCATTCATCGGCGTAGATGATACCCTCGGTCCCTTTGAAAGGTCGAGGGCCCTGCTTCTTGAAACTCTCTATATCTCCAACCTTCACATAATAATACACCTCTAATCAAAAGAATGGACTTAATGATATATAACTTAACTCCTGAATTTATGTTTACCTTGGCAGGTCGTGGCTCCAATGAAGTTGTTGCTCCTCTCTCGAGGGCAGCCATAGCCACGTTGTGGGCATTCTCCATGCCTTCTCTCATGGTCGTGGTCTGCTCGTGATGGGCTTCAGCTTGGGCTGCGGTCTGTTCTCGATGAGCTTCTGCTTGGGCTCTCTGGGCTTCAAGCACTCCTCGTAGCATGCCTAATAGATCGGTGGGATCTACGAGCACTGGTGGGGCAGCTGGTGCAGGCACTACCGAAGAGGACTGCAGCTCAGTCCGGGGAGGTGTAGGGTTCGCCGCTTGAGATGTAGTGGAGTAAACGCCGTGGAGTGCTGGTGATTGATGGGGACGGTCGATCAGCTGCAACGGTGAGGGGTCTAGACGTGCTGGGGGAGATGGGGTGTGTTCGGGTGATGACACCTCATCGCCAGCAGGGGTGGTCTTTTCCTTGGCCATATTCTGGAAGGTTTAGGATGCAAACATAAGCAAGGTATCCTACCAGTCTATAATAAAACAAAAATATTTATGTATGTAATTCGGACCTATGTTGTGACAAATCAATGTTCTAGTGTTCTAATTATTTCTAGGTATATTTTTCTAAGTTGTTGTTTCATGACCTGCATGGGCCACCACTAAAAATATGTCACGACCCGATCCCAAATAATTGGGTCGAACCGGATCATGCCCAGCCTGCACCGTTGTTAGACGGCGGCAGTAAGATGTTCCATTAGCAGGTAATCACAACAACATCTAAACATTTGTCACAACTGAATATTCGGGAATTTAAAACTTTATTTAATATTTGAATAATACAACTGGAAAGTAAAAGAACATAAATGGATACTGAATTCAAATAACAAAATTTTAAAACAACAAACTGGAAATAGAAAAATCTAGCTAAGCGTTCGGCTCATCGGCCTCAGGTCCTGCATCCTCCAATGGGGACTCTAGCAACACCATATGGTACAGAACCAGGTCATAATAGCTGATGTATAACAGCTCAGCATCCTCAAAATCCCCTAAAAATGTTATCTCCAGTCAGGAGGGAGCAAAGTACAATTTATGATAATCCAACAATTAAAATAATAATAGAGTTATGCACTTTTAAATAATTTGAAATAAACAGTTCTCCAGCAGTTAAAATATTGTGATGTGAATAGACAATGAATATGACCGGATTGGGTTGTATAGTTGTATCCTATTGATACGATATGGTTTATCCCCGTGTGTATGAGGGGTAAGCTAATACAGTCATTATACTACTTTGGATGTGGTCATACTTATTATACTACTCCCTCAGTACCCAACAGTCAATCAGTCAATGCTCTTAGAGAGAGTTTCGTGTTGCATCGTGGTTTAAACTTGTAATAAAATGATTACTAAATAATTGTAAACTAACACAAAATGTACTTGCCTTTGTTTATGACTGAAAACGGTATTGGTTCCGGAAAGATGCTAGGTTCGTCTCCGAGATCCTACAGTTGGAGAACTTGACTTAGAATCATTGTGAAACCAAGCTAGGTGTGCTAGTTGAAATCTCTAGTAGCAGGTCCTAGTTAGATTTTAAGTTTGTTTATTTAATGCTAACGGTTTACGACTCGTACTACGTTGGTTCTCATTTAGTTGGATAGCCAGTTTCTGGTTTTACTTAGAAAAATTGTCGTTACCGGTTAATTCGCAAAACTTTGTATTTTTAATATTATACATATAAAACTACATTTTCTTTCAATGATAAAACGTGGGTTTTGTTAATTATCAATATTTTATTCAAGTTATTATATCGTAAAAAATCCTTATTAATTTATACAAAATATTTAATAACCATTTATATAACTAAGCGCC
Source organism: Iris pallida (assembly GCA_029216955.1). Taxonomy (NCBI): domain Eukaryota; kingdom Viridiplantae; phylum Streptophyta; class Magnoliopsida; order Asparagales; family Iridaceae; genus Iris; species Iris pallida. The sequence continues at coordinate 18,538,926 of JANAVB010026000.1, read as the reverse complement.
TAATTACGAAGAAGATAAACCAACCAAAAAATAAAGAAAAAATAAACCAAGAAAATAAATGAAAAACCTAGACTACGCAATACAGGGGCACAGCTACTGACAAAATAGGAATATGGGCTTATGCCCTTACAAACTTTACATAAATTAAATAAATTTAGAGTTTGCTGGTGAGTTCTGAACGCTGGGAAGCGGTCCGTTCAGAAGGCTGAGGCCCTGCACTCAAAATGCTATAAACCAGTAGCAAGTTCCAAATTATATTTTAATTATAAAATATGAAAATAAAGTAAGTCTCAGACTTGGTCCAATCGTTACAGTTAGCTAATGCCTCAACGTCCGGGTAAAACCGATTTTATTTGCATTTCGCTAGGGCCCACGGACTGGTATGGTCGTCGTCCAAAAATCTATTTAAATAAATATTTCTGAAAACCGATTTGAAATTCATTTATAAAATTTTATAAAAATTTGGGCAGCATTTTCTCTATATTCGGGACAACCCAAAACTGGAAAAATATGCCGAAACACCCATAATAAAAGTCCCAAACCAGGGAAAACCCAGAAATTAACTTCCAAACCATTTTTACACAAAAATTAAATTCACAGAATAGTTTCCGAAGCTTAATCGAAACCCGAAACATAAATCGAAAAATCCCGAAATGAAATCAGAAACCACAGCACCCAAAAATCTAGAAAAACACCCTTTGAAAAAATCTGAAATAACCACAGAACATCACAGAATGTCTCCGAAAAATCCGAAGTTACTACGTCGCTCTAAAACCGGATTCCTGGGAAGGAATCGGGGACCAAGTTTCATCATCGACTACGTATTGGAAACGGGAACACGAAATTAAACCTTGGGTTGCTCGGCTAGAGCTCTCAGATGATAATAAAGAAGAAAAGAAATCCGCGGACAGTGGACCGGCTCGGGACAGCGCCTCTTCGGGGTACGGCTGCGCTGGACAGCGGGATCTGTCACCCACAGTTTTCACAAACAGGGGTATTTTGGTAATTTTCCACTTTAAAAATTATTTTGGAATTATTTAATTATTATTTGTATTATTTTGGGGTTATTTGAATCGGGTTCGAATTTCGACTCATTCCGACTTGTTTTGACTTGTTTCGGAGATCCGGGGTAGTTTTGATCTTAGCGGGCCCACACACTAGTTAGACATGGCCCACATGTTAGATATTTTGGTTAGAGACTAGACTAATTACTTTAGTTAATTTTAGTTAGAGATTAGTGGTTTCGGTTTGACTAAACTACCCCCGGCTTAACCCTTTCCTAATTATTAGCTATTTTAACCATTGGTGGGCAAACTTGTAAATACCCAATAGGACAAAACCCACACATGTGGCCGGCCATAGAGGAGGGATAGGGAGGAAAGAGAAAATCACTTTTACCATTCTCATCCACTTTTTCTTCTTCTTCTCCAAAGGGCTCCTTCCACTTTTGAAGCTTCCATTGATTTCCTTCTTCAAACCAAGGTGAATCCTTCTCCAAACTTGATTCTTTTCTCTTGTAGATTGTGTAGGAACCCATTAGGAATGATTCCCATGGTGGTGTCCCCATTAGAGACCATTTTTGTGTCCTTTGAACATTTCTAGGAGTGTCCAACATGTAGGTTTGTGTCCCAATAGGAAAAACCCTCCTTTGGACACATGAATATTGTTCTAATATTAATTTTGTGTTGTTCTTCATATTATTCCAGATTTTTGCTTGTTAGAGAATGAGTTTATTCATGTGTCTTAATGTATCATATTCTTTCTTTTATTTGTTTATATATATATGTGGTTATATATATATTTCTATATATATATATATATATATAGATGTATATATATATATGGCTTATATATATTGGGGGAAATATTTGTGATGTGTTGTGTGGATTTGGTGTGTCCTAATGGACAGCCATGGTCGGCCAAGAGGATGGGGTAGTGTTGGTGTTGGTGTTGGTGTTGGTGTTGAGGTTAGTAGTGGTGGTGTTTGTGTGTTGTTGGTGGGAAGTTGTGAGGGTTAGATAGATGAGTTAGTGGAGTGTTTAGAGAGGGGAGGGCTGCTGAAATTCAGCAGCTATTAGGGGTAAAAACAGCCCCCCACAATCCCATGACAGCCCCCACTTGGTCCCTACTAAAAATCAGTCCAAAACCCCTTAAAACCCATCCAAAACCACTCAAACTTCCACCCTCCATAGCCACCAATTCACCTATAGATATGCCCACCTTCCATACCCAAATGACAGCCCCAAACACCCACAAAATCAGTTCCCCCTCGCTACAAAAATCTGTCCATTTTACCTTTGTGTGTGTGTGTGTGTTGTGAGAAGTATTTGAGGTTTGTGTGTGTGAGAGAGAGGGCCTAGTGAGTGATACTAGTAACCTATAGTAAAGCCTATTTCTAAACTAGTAGGAAACCTATTAGGAAACCTAGAGAGGCCTATTAGAGTGTGGTATCATGTGAGGAGAGTGGTGTTGGTGAGTGGGGTAATGGAAAGGGTAAATTCATGATATAGGCAAGGTAACGGGTAAAGGATTAACATGTGTCGTAAGATGGCCTAGATGCTTAGGATACCCCAATCTCTTGGTAGGTAAACCTTAGATAGGTTAATATCTAGCTATCCTAAGGAGCCTAGGCTAGTGCCATGGGTATTGGCGGGGTTTTCTTGGGTTTGGGTAAGGTATCGGGATTTACCTTAGAAGGGTAAATGCTAGTTTTGCCTAGAATGTGATATTAGTGTTAGAAGTCTAAGATGGTGTTAGAACTTGATCCCCGTGGTTGGTAATGATCAAATATGGTACTCTAAGACTAGTTTTGACGTTGGTTGACCGTTTTGACCAAAAGTCAACAAAAGTCAACCGAAGGTCAAACTTAGCCTTTAAGCGACCCGATTTGACCGAAACCAACCCAGAGTTGACCAGTTGACTGAAAGTCAACAGTTGGTCAACATTAGACCAGTTTGACCTAGGGTTGACCTAGAGTTGACCAGAGTTGACCAGAGTTGACTTTTTGACCAAAAGTCAACTGTAAGTCAATCGTTGATCCCGATTGACCTAGTTTGACTTGGAATGACTTCCAGTGACCTAGTATGACCTAGTATGAACCAGTATAGCCTAGTATGACTCAGTTTGACCTATATTGACCTAGTATTGACTTAGACTTGCATTTATGGCTTGTTTTAGCTTCCTTTTTCAGTATTTAGCCATGTTTGACTCATAGTATCTTATTTTTGGTCTGTGATCACTCTGAGTATCTGTTCACCTATCAGCTCAGGACCACAGGCAAGTACATTCACTGATAGTGTTCATTGTCTTGATATCTACTATATCCGATTCAGTCGTAGTGTTATACTTGATTCCTGACACGACAGTTCACGGACTAGTATACATCGGATCCTGTCATGAGATGTTATTCCTGGACTTTCTTGATATATGGGTTTGAGATATTTCTGTATTCCTGTACTTATATAGACACACATTGGGAGTGGGCTGGCCCCCTGCTCTCGAACCCTGTGTCATGACGTGCTATGTCCGGATCCACAATACTATTCGAGGAAATAGAGGGGAATTATTAGGGGTTGTGTGATCAAAACCTCAGAGATGATATTTCAGTGTTTTGCTGGCGCCGCCCTTACCTCACGTAGGGTGTAGCAGATAACTCCCTGCGGTTATCCAGGTTGGCCGGCATGGCCCTCTTCGGAGGCCCTCTTCGGAGGTTCTGCGTGATTGTCAAGCCAAGTGGATAACCGTTCTCCTGATTTCCTAGCCGATCATATTTTGCCCTAATAATTTAAATCACTTTTTATTTATTGTTGTCATATCTTACATTCCAGTTCACTTTTACTTACTGTACTTCACCATGCTATGATTCATTTCTCATATGCTCTACCTGTCTTTTATACTGTACCATGATGATGGAACTAAGTTCTGTTTGAAAGGAGGGTTACAATCCTGGTCCTTGTTTGGTTTAAGGGTTGTAACTCGGCTTTCAAATGGTTCCCAAGTCGCCTAAACTCTTTGTCTTGTATTTCATTATTACTGTCTCTTATAGTATTTCTCAATTCATATGGAACTGCTGTTGGTGTTTTGTACTTGCTTATTTTCCTGACAGGATACGTTGACAAAACTTTACAGATGACTTAGAGGCTGATTGCCTGACTTACTACGGGATAGAGTCTGATGGACTTGACCTAGACAGGGGCTTAGTGGTAGAGCCTCTTGACTTTGCTCATCCCGAGTAGCCTAGTTCTAGTTAGGTTTGCCTGGCCTGCGAGCCAGCTAGTTCTTTTCTGTTGTAGTATCTTTATACTTAGTATTATTCTGAGACTCTGGATTTTGTGTTAGCTGTGACTTGTGGATATTTCTGGACTCATTTCTTGCTTATTCTATCATATCTTTTTCATGCTTTCTACCTTAGTTTTGATTTATGTGATTGAGACAGTATTGTTTTGTTCCTCCGTTCGGAGTGTATATACTATACAGGTACATTTATCTGTTTAGTCGTAGTATTTATAGACCCTATATACAACGTTCTACCGCCGATTCTGCGGTGTAGGCTGGACGTAACCATGTGCTCGCGCCCCTCTTCAGGGTGTGGGTCGTGACACATTTTTGTGGTGGCCCACGCAGGTCAGTGTCGCAACTAGTGTGAACTCGTAATGGTGCTCGACTTAGAGTGCTAATTACGAGCCTGCAATTAGGACGTAGGATTAGGGTATGATAGGAGATACTCAATCACATATTAGGAGATTCTTATCTTTTGATTACCATGACAAATTCTTTTGTATTGAATTTAATTGTCCGTCTTTGATATTCCTATCATGTGCCATATTGATTCCTTGTTTCAACCTATCCTCAGGATGGCGATCACTCGCTCTCAGGCAGCGGGTCCTAGCGCTGTACCAGGGAGGCCCGATCCGGCAGGAGGTCTTCCACCTCCGGCTGCGGGAGCAGCAGTGGCAGATCCGGCAGTTCTTCCACCTACAGCTGAGGGAGCTGCTACCACAGTTCCTGCCCTTCCGGTGGAAGCAGCAGCAGCAGCAGCAGCGACGATTCCGGGAGGTCTTCCACCTCCAGCAGCGGGACCGTTTATGGTTATTCCAGATGTTCTTCCACCGTCGCCTCCGATACCGGCAGATGCTCAGGGTATGATGGCCCTACTGCAGCAGATGCTACAGACGCAGAGGGCACAGGCAGAGGCACAGCACCGTCAGGTAGAGGTGCTGCGACAGACGATGGAGAACTCGCACCAGTTAGCTATGGCAGCAGTAGAGAGAGGTGCACCAGCGACAGTTCAGGGAGCACCGGCACAGCAGCAGGGCCAGGGGAGGCCCGGTACACATCTCGACTTCAGGAAGATGAACCCGCAAGATTTTAAGGGTACCGAGGGTATCCTATACGCGGACGACTGGCTAGAGGATATCCAGCGGAGTCTGGAGTTGGCAGAGGTTTCGAGAGCTCTGTGGGTGACTTCTGCAGCGAGGCAGTTCTTTGACATAGCATTGACTTGGTATCGTACGGATCCACGTACGTCGGTTAAAGGTATATCTTGGGAGGACTTTAGGAAACTCTTTACGGAGAAGTTCTACCCAGATGTAGCCTTGACAGCTTTGGAGGAGCAGTTTGCCAGTCTGGTGTAGGGGAACTCGTCAGTGGACGAGTATGCAGCGGAGTTCTTCCGCCTGAGCAGGTTTGCACCCAGTTTGGTTCAGGACAAGGGGTGCAAGGCCCGAAAGTTCAGGAGGGGTCTTATTCATGCAGTGCGCACTCGCACATCTGGGCGACGGGACGCGACATTTGAGCAGATCTTGATGGAGGCTCAGATTGCTGAGGAGGACTTCGACTTCAAGTCGAAGAGGAGCAGTGATGTCTTGGGAGCCAGTTCGAGTGCAGGGCCAGCGAAGCGCCCACATTTCCAGTAGAGGCAGTTCCAGTAGCATCAGCCTCAGTTACAGTTACAGCAGGCACCGGGGCGTGCCCAGCAGCTTCAGGGTCAGAGGCAGAGGCCAGCGGTGCAGTGCAGCTTCTGCGGGAAGCCAAGGCACAGCAGAGAGGAGTGCAGGAAGAGATTGGGCGCCTGCTTATACTGTGGGGTATCCGATCACCAGGTAAAGGACTGCAGTATCAGAGCAGCTGCGGGCAGAGGACAGCCAGCCAGAGGACCAGCGGTTCAGCAGAGAGGTCCTCCACTTCAGACTCAGCATCAGCGTTTTCAGCAGCATCAGAGGGGAGCCCCTGCGGGCAGAGTGTTTGCCCTGACAGCAGAGGAGGAGGCAGAGCCAGTAGGCGATGTAGTGGCAGGTCATGTTCTTCTCGATTCATTTCCTGCATTTACCTTATTTGATTCCGGTGCCTCTCATAGCTTTGTGTCTGTCTCCTTTGCTCTGAGACACAATATTATTGCTGAACCCTTGGGTAGGACTTGCAAGATATTGACCGGGGGAGGCATCATCCTGGTCAACAATATCTGCAAGGGATGGAGAGTTACTGTAGGAGGCCGAGTTTTGGGTGCGTTCTTGCTCGTAATGCCCCTTCCGAGGTACGATGTGGTACTCGGAATGGATTGGTTGAGCATGCACCATGCTACTATAGATTGTAGAGGTGATAGGATTTTGTTTAGGCCGCCCGGAGAGCCAGAGTTTGTGTTTGCTAGAGGAGCAACTGAGCCGGAAGATGGGTTCTGCGGAGCTTTACTGGCGGGGCAGGCATTGCCGCATCCACTGATAGCTGATTTCATGGATGTTTTCCCTAAGGAGTTGCCTGGGATGCCGTCGGATAGAGACGTTGAGTTCTCTATAGACCTAGTGCCAGGTGCTGAGCCCATTTCACAGCATGTCTATAGAGTCAACAACAGCGAGTTGGCGGAGCTGAAGAAGCAGGTCGACGAGCTGCAGGACAAGGGATTCATTAGATCCAGTTCATCGCCTTGGGGAGCGCCAGTCCTGTTTGTACCGAAGAATGATGGTACGATACGTATGTGTATTGATTACAGGGCGCTCAACAACCTTACTATAAAGAATAAGTACCCATTGTCGAGGATCGACGACTTGTTCGATTAGCTGAGCGGCGCCAAGGTGTTTTCGAAGATAGATCTGAGATCCGGCTATCATCAGCTAAAGGTGAAGAAAGAAGACGTTCCGAAGACAGCTTTTCAGACTCGGTACGGCCAGTACGAGTTCACAGTGATGCCATTTGGGTTGACCAACGCCCCAGCTGTGTTCATGAACTTGATGAACAAGGTATTCCATCAGTACCTTGACAAGTTCGTGGTGGTCTTCATAGACAACATCCTGGTTTATTCGAAGACGCCAGAGGAGCACGAGGAGCATCTGAGGATTGTGCTCGAGATGTGAAGGAGGGAGCAGTTGTATGGGAAGTTGTCGAAGTGTGAGTTTTTTCTGGACCAGGTCGAGTTCCTGGGTCATGTTGTGACCGAGCACGGGATCTCAGTAGACCAGAAGAAGATTGCTGCAGTAGAGTCTTGGTCTACGCCCAGTACAGTTGCCGAGATTCGGAGCTTTCTGGGATTGGCGGGCTACTATCGGAAGTTCGTCCAGGATTTCTTGCGGATCGCGGAGCCGATGACTAGACTCACCAGGAAGGACGTGGAGTTCGTCTGGACTGAGGAGTGTCAGGCCGCCTTCGATGAGCTGAAGAAGCTCCTATCTTGACATTGCCGTCTGGGACCGGTGGTTTCTCGATTTACAGCGACGCTTCTGGTCGAGGTCTGGGTTGTGTACTTCAGCAGCACGGGAAGGTGATTGCCTATGCATCTAGGCAGTTACGTCCTCACGAGAAGAACTACCCGACTCATGATCTGGAGTTAGCCGCTGTCATCTTTGCCCTGAAGCTGTGGAAGCATTATCTGTACGGAGAGCCGGTTGAGATCTTTACTGACCACAAGAGCTTGAAGTACGTGTTCACTCAGAAGGAGCTGAACATGAGGCAGAGACGTTGGCTCGAGCTGATGAAGGACTTTGATATCGCCTTGTAGTACCATCCAGGGAAGGCCAACGTAGTCACAGATGCCTTGAGCAGGTATCCAGTGGCTATGTATCTGACATCAGACCATCATCTTTTGGCCGACCTGGATAGTTTGGAAATCGAGGTGATCATTCCAGGCATGGAGGTACAGATGTGGGGTTTACAGATTCAGTCTGAGTTGATGGACAGGGTCAGATCAGCACAGTTTGATGATGTTGCCCTGAGGAGCATCAGGAAGCAGGTGCAGATAGGGCTGCTTGATGATTTCTCCATTGTCGAAGATGGGTCGCTGCGGCACGGTGCTAGACTGTGCATTCCGAGTGGAGAGCTTCGGGAGGAGGTTCTTCAGGAGGCTCATCGCTCTCAGTACTCTATGCATCCTGGTGCCAACAAGATGTACAGAGATCTGAGGGAGCACGTTTGGTGGTACAGCATGAAGCGCGAGATGGCTCAGTTCGTATCTCGCTGCTTGGTTTGTCAGTAGGTGAAGGCCGAGAGGCAGAGGCCTGGTGGATTGCTACAGCCACTACCCATTCCCGAGTGGAAGTGGGAGCACATCACCATGGACTTTGTGTCCGGACTTCCACGGTCTCCAGGAGGGAAAGACGCGATTTGGGTCATAGTTGATAGATTAACCAAATTGGCCCACTTTTTGCCTTTCAAGGTGGGTTTGTCTACGGAGAGGTTGGCAGAGCTATATGTTTGGCAGATCGTGCGATTGCATGGAGTCCCTGTGAGCATAGTTTCAGATCGAGATAGCCGTTTCACTTCCCACTTCTAGAGGAGTTTGCGGGCTAGCTTGGGCACCTCGCTCAAGTTCAGTACTGCTTATCACCCCCAGACAGACGGGCAGTCGGAGAGGACTATCCAGACCTTGGAGGATATGCTTCACATGTACGTACTAGATCTCAGGGGTTCTTGGGAGGACCATCTCCACCTGTTAGAGTTTGCTTACAACAACAGCTACCAGGCCAGTATAGAGATGTCACCATTCGAGGCTCTATACGGACGGAGATGTCGTACTTCCTTATCATGGGACGATGTTGGTGAGAGGGTGCTGCTCGGACCAAAGATGGTGGTGGATACAGCGGAGAAGGTCCGGCTGATTAGAGACAGACTTCGGGTGGCTCAGGATAGGCAGCGGCATTGGGCCGATAGCCACCGGAGACCGTTAGAGTTCGAGGTTAGTTTTAGTTCCTGTTTGTGCTTATTTGTGTTTTGTCTGTCCTGTGTTCTGAGTTTGTTTTATGTCTAGGCTGGCGCTATGGTGTTCCTGAAGATTTCTCCGACACGGGGCACGATTCGCTTTGGCGGGGGCGGGAAGCTTAGTCCGCGCTACATCGGACCTTTCACCATTCTTGAGAGGGTCGGTGCAGTAGCTTACCGGCTAGACTTGCCGCCTACGCTAGAGGGGGTACACAACGTGTTCCACGTGTCACAGCTGAGACGGTACGTGGCAGACCCCAGCCATGTATTGCATCATTCAGCGATCGAGGTAAGGCCTACTCTTCACTATCCAGAGCAGCCGGTTAAGATTCTGGATCGTAGGGAGAAGGTGCTCCGGAACCAGGTGATCCCCTTGGTTCGCGTTGCATGGAGGCATCACTCTCCAGGTGAGTCTACCTGGGAGAGAGAGGACGACATGCGGAAGCGTTTCCCCTATCTCTTCGAGCCCTGAGGTATAATTTCTGTTTCTGCATTGTGATTCATGGTATGTTTGTTTTAATTTTGAGGACAAAATTTTTTTTTAAGGTGGATAGATTTGTCACCCCCAGTTTTCACAAACAGGGGTATTTTAGTAATTTTCCACTTTAAAAATTATTTTGAAATTATTTAATTATTATTTGTATTATTTTGGGGTTATTTGAATCGGGTTCGAATTTCGACTCATTCCGACTTGTTTTGACTTGTTTCGGGGACCCGGGGTAGTTTTGACCTTAGCGGGCCCACACACTAGTTAGACATGGCCCACATGTTAGATATTTGGTTAGAGACTAGACTAATTATTTTGGTTAATTTTAGTTAGAGATTAGTGGTTTCGGTTTGACTAAACTACCCCCGGCTTAACCCTTTCCTAATTATTAGCTATTTTAACCATTGGAGGGCAAACTTGTAAATACCTAATAGGACAAAAGCCACACATGTGGCCGACCATAGAGGAGGGATGGGGAGGAAAGAGAAAATCATTTTTTCCATTCTCATCCACTTTTTCTTCTTCTTCTCCAAAGGGCTCCTTCCACTTTTGAAGCTTCCATTGATTTCCTTCTTCAAACCAAGGTGAATCCTTCTCCAAACTTGATTCTTTTCTCTTGTAGATTGTGTAGGAACCCAGTAGGAATGATTCCCATGGTGGTGCCCCCATTAGAGACCATTTTTGTGTCCTTTGGACATTTCTAGGAGTGTCCAACATGTAGGTTTGTGTTCCAATAGGAAAAATCCTCTTTTGGACACATGAATATTGTTCTAATATTAATTTTGTGTTGTTCTTCATATTATTCCAGATTTTTGCTTGTTAGAGAATGAGTTTATTCATGTGTCTTAATGTATCATATTCTTTCTTTTATTTGTTTATATATATATGTGGTTATATATATATTTCTATATATATATATATATATAGATGTATATATATATATGGCTTATATATATATTGGGGGAAATATTTGTGATGTGTTGTGTGGATTTGGTGTGTCCTAATGGACAGCCATGGTCGGCCAAGAGGATGGGCTAGTGTTGGTGTTGGTGTTGGTGTTGGTGGTGTTTGTGTGTTGTTGGTGGGAAGTTGTGAGGGTTAGATAGATGAGTTAGTGGAGTGTTTAGAGAGGGGAGGGCTGCTGAAATTCAGCAGCTATTAGGGGTAAAAACAGCCCCCCACAATCCCATGACAGCCCCCACTTGGTCCCTACTAAAAATCAGTCCAAAACCCCTTAAAACCCATCCAAAACCACTCAAACTTCCACCCTCCATAGCCACCAATTCACCTATAGATATGCCCACCTTCCATACCCAAATGACAGCCCCAAACACCCACAAAATCAGTTCCCCCTCGCTACAAAAAATCTGTCCATTTTACCTTTGTGTGTGTGTGTGTTGTGAGAAGTATTTGAGGTTTGTGTGTGTGAGAGAGAAGGCCTAGTGAGTGATACAAGTATCCTATAGTAAAGCCTATTTCTAAACTAGTAGGAAACCTATTAGGAAACCTAGAGAGGCCTATTAGAGTGTGGTATCATGTGAGGAGAGTGGTGTTGGTGAGTGGGGTAATGAAAAGGGTAAATTCATGATATAGGCAAGGTAACGGGTAAAGGGTTAACATGTGTCGTAAGATGGCCTAGATGCTTAGGATACCCCAATCTCTTGGTAGGTAAACCTTAGATAGGTTGATATCTAGCTACCCTAAGGATCCTAGGCTAGTGCCATGGGTATTGGCGGGGTTTCCTTGGGTTTGGGTAAGGTATCGGGATTTACCTTAGAAGGGTAAATGCTAGTTTTGCCTAGAATGGGATATTAGTGTTAGAAGTCTAAGATGGTGTTAGAACTTGATCCCCGTGGTTGGTAATGATCAAATATGGTACTCTAAGACTAGTTTTGACGTCGGTTGACCGTTTTGACCAAAAGTCAACAAAAGTCAACCGAAGGTCAAACTTAGCCTTTAAGCGACCCGATTTGACCGAAACCAACCCAGAGTTGACCAGTTGACTAAAAGTCAACAGTTGGTCAACATTAGACCAGTTTGACCTAGGGTTGACCTAGAGTTGATCAGAGTTGACCAGAGTTGACCAGAGTTGACTTTTTGATCAAAAGTCAACTGTAAGTCAACCGTTGATCCCGATTGACCTAGTTTGACTTGGAATGACTTCCAGTGACCTAGTATGACCTAGTATGAACTAGTATAGCCTAGTATGACTCAGTTTGACCTAGATTGACCTAGTATTGACTTAGACTTGCATTCATGGCTTGTTTTAGCTTCCTTTTTCAGTATTTAGCCCTGTTTGACTCATAGTATCTTATTTTAGGTCTGTGATCACTCTGAGTATCTGTTCACCTATCAGCTCAGGACCACAGGCGAGTACATTCACTGATAGTTTTTATTATCTTGATATCTACTATATCCGATTCAGTCGTAGTGTTATACTTGATTCCTGACACGACAGTTCACGGACTAGTATACATCGGATCCTGTCATGAGATGTTATTCCTGGACTTTCTTGGTATGTGGGTATGAGATATTTTTGTGTTCCTGTACTTATATAGACACACATTGGGAGTGGGCTGGCCCCCTGCTCTCGAACCCCGTGTCATGACGTGCCATGTCCGGATCCGTAATACTATTCGGGGAAATAGAGGGGAATTATTAAGGGTTATGTGATCAAAACCTCAGAGATAATATTTCAGTGTTTTGCTGGCGTCGCCCTCACCTCACGTAGGGTGTAGCAGATACCTCCCCGCGGTTATCCAGGTTGGCCGGCATGGCCCTCTTCGGAGGTTCCGCATGATTGTCGAGCCAAGTGGATAACCGTTCTCCTGATTCCCTAGCCGATCATATTTCGCCCTAATAATTCAAATCACTTTTTATTTATTGTTGCCATATCTTACATTCCAGTTCACTTTTACTTACTGTACTTCACCATGCTATGATTCATTTCTCATATGCTCTACCTGTCTTTTATACTGTACCATGATGATGGGACTAAGTTCTGTTTGAAAGGAGGGTTACAACCCCGATCCTTGTTTGGTTTAAGGGTTGTAACTCGGCTTTCAAATGGTTCCCAAGTCGCTTAAACTCTTTGTCTTGTATTTCATTATTACTGTCTCTTATAGTATTTCTCAATTCATATGGAACTGTTGTTGGTGTTTTGTACTTGCTCATTTTCCTGACAGGATACGTTGACAAAATTTTACAGATGACTTAGAGGCTGATTGCCCGACTTACTACGGGATAGAGTCTGATGGACTTGACCTAGACAGGGGCTTAGTGGTAGAGCCTCTTGACTTTGCTCATCCCGAGTAGCCTAGTTCTAGTTAGGTTTGCCTGGCCTGCGAGCCAGCTAGTTCTTTTCTGTTGTAGTATCTTTATACTTAGTATTATTCTGAGACTCTGGATTTTGTGTTAGCTGTGACTTGTGGATATTTCTGGACTCGTTTCTTGCCTATTCTATCATATCTTTTCCATGCTTTCTACCTTAGTTTTGATTTATGTGATTGAGACAGTATTGTTTTGTTCCTCCGTTCGGAGTGTATATACTGTACAGGTACATTTATCTGTTTAGTCGTAGTATTTATAGACCCTATATACAGTGTTCTACCGCCGATTCTGCGGCGTAGGCTGGACGTAACCACGTGCTCGCGTCCCTCTTCAGCATGTCCTTTGTATACTTTGACTGACAGATGAAAGTTCCATTTGATGTTTGTTTGACTTAGTCCAAGAAAGTAATTGAGCTCCCCCATCATGCTCATATCAAACTCAGTCTGCATATACTTGGCAAAATCATGATAGCGGATTTCATCAGTAGAACCAAATATAATATCATCCACGTAAATTTGTACTAAGAGAATAGTGTCTTTGAAAGATTTTATAAAAAGTGTAGTGTCAACTTTTCCTTTTGAAAAACCTTTTTCAAGCAAGAAATTGCTTAGCCGTTCATACCAAGCTCTAGGGGCTTGTTTGAGGCCATATAGCGCTTTCTTGAGCTTGAAAACATGGTCGGAAAATTTGTGATTCTCAAAATCGGAGGGTTGTTTTACAAAAACTTCCTCCTTAATAAATCCATTCAAGAAAGCACTTTTAACATCCATTTGAAATAATTTAAAATTTTGAAAGTTAGTAAATGCGCAAAGCATCCGTATGGATTCTAATCTCGCAACAGGAACATACGTCTGATCGTAGTCGATACCTTCCTCTTGGTTGTATCGTTGAGCTACTAGACGAGCTTTGTTGCGTGTAACTGAACCATCTTCATTTACTTTGTTTCGAAAAACCCATTTAGTACCAATAATTGAGTGATTTATCGGCCTAGGAATAAGTTCCCAAACTTGGCTCCTCTAGAATTGGTTGAGTTCTTCTTGCATGGCAGAAATCTAAAATTTATCATTAAAAGCTTCTACAATGTTTTTCGGCTCAATTTATGAAATGAAGGCAGTACTAGCAATTGAGTCTCTTATTGATGATCTAGTACTTACTCCACGTGAAACATCACCTATAACCAAATTTTCTGGATGTGACGGCTTGAAAGAAAATTTCTTTGGCAAGCCCTCCAGAGAATTGGTTTCAGTGGTTATGTTCATTGGAGTAGAAGTTGATGGTTCAACATCATCATCAAGAGTAGCTGTTGCATGTTTTCCTCATCGAAAGTCACATTTGTTGACTCTTCCACAATTAATAAGCGTTTGTTGAACACTCTATATCCCTTGCTCTTAGCCGCATAGCCAAGGAATATACCATCGTCAGCTTTGGCATCAAATTTGCCTAAGTTGTCTTTGGTGTTAAGGATAAAACATCGACAACCAAAAATTCGAAAATATGAAACGTTTAGAGTTCTTCCAAACCAAAGCTCATAGGGTGTTTTCTTCGTAATAGGACGAATAAGCACCCTATTTCAAATATGGCACGCTGTACTGACAGCTTCAGCCCAAAAATATTTCGTAAGAGAAAATTTATTTAACATGATTCTAGCCATATCGCCAATTGTCCTATTCTTCCGCTCTACAACACCATTTTGTTGAGGACACAAAAACTCATGATTAAAACCATTTAAATCACAAAACTTTTCAAAATCACTATTTTCGAATTCGCCTCCATGATCACTTCGGATTCGAGTAATCATGTAGCCTTTTTCGTTTTGAACCTTTTTAGCAAATATTTTGAAAACAGAAATGGCATCACTTTTATTTGTAAGAAAGAAAATCCAAGTAAATCTAGAAAAGTCATCAATTATAACAAAAGCGTAGAGTTTTCCACTAAGACTGGCTACTCTACTAGGGCCAAATAAATCCATATGAAGTAGTTGCAATGGTCTAGTAGTACTTACAGAGTTTATGGAATGAAATGAGGACTTGGTTGCCTTATTCAATTCACATTCGGCATATACCATGTCCTTTTTGAATGTGATGTCGGGTAATCCTCTGACTAGCTTCTTGGTCGATAGCCTGGATATAGTGTCCATGTTGGCATGACCAAGACGCTGGTGCCACAATAATCTTTCATCCTTGTGAGCATAGAGACATCTTCCTGCACTGTTAGTATCTCTAGATAGATAAAAAAATATAAATATTGTCCTCTCTTATCCCTTCAAAAATAATGTCTCCTATTGACCTATCATAAATAAAGTATTTATTTTGTCCAAAGTTAATATCATACCCATGATCAGCAAGATGACTTATGCTGAGCAGGTTATGCTTTAACTGGGTCACTAGGCAGACATCCTTTATTACAGGAGAATGAAGATGACCTATAGTACCATTACCAATGATATACCCTTTAAGATTGTTGCCGAAGGATACATACCCTTCCCTCTTCATCGATAGTGATGCGAAAAGATTTGCGTCTCCCGTCATATGTCGCGAGGATCCACTATCGAGAATCCACTTACTCTTAGTTGAGGAGGGAAGGTCCACCTACATCAAGAGTAGATGTGACCTTTGGTACCCAGGTTCTTGAGGGTCCTGAAAAGTTAGTTTTCGGCAACCATGCATATATGTTTCTATCTACTAATCTCCTAACTATATATTATGGTAAAATGTGTCCATGTAACCCACAATAAGTACAAATAGCATTCCTATTTATGTTAGTGCATGTTGATGATGTCTATATGTAGAGTGATGTGGAGTAGCATGGTGATGATGTCTATATGTAGAGTGATGTGGAGTAGCATGGTGATGATGTCTATATGTAGAGTAATGTGGAGTATGATGATGATGTCTATATCCAAAAGTAGTATGATGGTGATTTTATTTTTGTGCAACATAGTGATAATTGTATCTATGTGTAGTAAGATGATTCTGTGTCATATGAGAATTATTTCTACGTGCATATGGTTTGTGTGCTTTATAAAAGTGGTGTACATATAAGCATGATTTCGTGCTGCAGGTGGATGACGCGGTTGACTAGAATGAGTAGTGTCATGCTTTGTGAGTGTCTCATGTGATTGGGTTTGAGGTTGAGCAACCTGTTTTCCCAATATAGTCTCTAATTTCTTAGAGACAGTCTGTATTTCATTAATTTTAGTGTTCAAACCATAAAACTTAGTGATAGAGATCTTGTGTCTATTCTTTTCTTTAGCGATCTCAGTATTGAGTGCTGTGATCTCTTGTGTTTGCTTTTCTATACATGCTTCGGCATCATGTAGGCTTAATTTAAGATTAGACACCTCATTTGTGACTTCCGTGGGTGAAGGGTCTCTACTATTATCAAGCAATGAAGAGAGACTTTGAATCTCGACTTCATAACTTTTGATCTTTTTTTTTGCGTGTTTATATTTACCAATGACTTTCTTGTGGTCATTGAGTAAATCATTGAATGCATCGCCAAGTTCATCAAACGTGAAATCATCGAGAGTTTCGCTTGTTACCTTGTCGGATGTAGCCATTAGGCAAACATTGGCGGTATCTTGAGGAGAGTCCTTTTCTTCCTTGGAGTCACTAGCTTCGCTTTCATGCCAAATGCTTGTGTTGACATATTTCTTTGAGGAAGCTTTCTTGTATGGTTTCTCATATCGGTTGCTCTTCTTTGTGAATGGACAGTCTTTTCGGACGTGTCCAGTCTTCTTGCAACCGTAGCATGTTGGCTCTTCTTCGTCATCTTCTTGTGGTTCCTTCTTTCTTCGATTGAAGCGAAGGAATTTGTTCAAGTTGCGGACAAGGAGAGCTTGATCTTCACCTTCCGAGTTGTCGTCATCCGTCTCTTCAGGATTAGCCCTTCGTCGGTGAGCTTTAAGGGCAATCTCCTTTGCCTTAGGAGAAGGCTCTTCGAAGTCTTTGAGGTCAAGCTCATGAGTCATCAGCTTTCCCATCAAAGTCTCTATGGACATAGTCGTGAGATCATTTCCTTCTATGATGGCTGTCACCTTAGGGTTCCAAATCTTTGGTAGCCCACTAAGTATCTTGCGGATCTTCTCGTGATTTGTATATTGTTTGCCAAAAGAAGACAAAGGGTTGATGATGTCGAGGAATCTTGTAATCATTTGTGTGATCGTTTCATTTGGCTTCATCTTGAAAGCCTCATATTCTTGAGTGAGACGACTTATTTTTGACTCCTTTCACTTAAGTGGTTCCTTCATGCGTCACTTCTAGAAGTCTCCATACTCCGTGAGAGGTGGTGCATGTTGAGACCCTGTTGAACTCATTCCTTCTATAGTACAGAATAAAGCATTAATAGCTCTTGCATCTAGACTTGCCTATTTCTTCTCCTCGTCAGAATATTTGTCATAGGTTTTCTCAACAAGATCACCATTGACAACTATCCTGGCGGGCTTTTAGTAACCATCGGTGACAATGGTCCACAGGTTAAAGTCTAGCGACTTGAGATAAAAACTCATCCTTGTTTTCCAAAAGGTGTAGTTAGTTCCATCAAATAGGGAAGGCCTATGAGTGGACTGTCCTTCACCGTGATTGGAAATCATGGATTGTGTGGTTGCCATGGATCAGCTCTAGGATGTTAGTCCTTGTTGAGAGAACAGAGCTCTGATACCAATTGAAGAACAAATAGACAACTCTAGAGGGGGGTGAATAGAGTTTATGACAACAATGTCCAATTAAAAATTAAACTCTTTCACAACAGAAAATAATCAGAGTAAATGCAGAAATAGTAAAGAGCAAGAAAGCATACGCAAACACAGCCGATTTTAACCTGGTTTCCCTCGTAGAGGACTAGTCCAGGCCTGAGAACTCTAGCTCAGGATTAAATCCACTATTTGTGAAATAGTAGTTACACCCCGTGCCTTTTCTTCAGAAGAGCACGTCAACTTCTTACAGAAATCGCAGTGGCGATGCATGGAATTTTCCAAGCGACTTCTTGAACTCTTGCAGAAACTCCTAACTGAAAAGTACTGAGCACTTTGAGTCTTAGGGAGCTTGTGGCTAGTAGATGAGAAGGGTATGGCTTTTATAAGGCTTTAGAGAAAAGAGAAGAGAAGATTGGATGATTGAAAATGAAAGAATTCATGGCCTATTTATAGGATACCATACAGGCAAAATTCGGCCAGAATTCTGGTTGGAATATTCAAAAATTTGGCCGTTGGACAACTTGCATCCAGCCAACCCTAAAAATTAGGGTCCTGGAATTTAGGAGGCAGAGTTCGGCCCAAACTCTGTGTGGAGGCAGAGTTCGGCCCGAACTCTGTCTCCAGAGCACAGAATAGGTCAAATGGGCCAATGGTCTATTTGGATGTTTAGTGAGGCTTTTGGTTTGAGGTATAGGTATAGTCTAAGTCTCAAAATGCTCAGCACAGCTCAGTTTACATAAATCTAGACTCAAATAAAGTATAAAATACAGACTCAAATTTGTGAAGTTTTGCAGGTGCGAGCTGTCGTCTGGCTTGTACCGAATTCAGTCTTCATGTGTCGTATTGAAATATTACAAGTATCATGTTGTCAGTTGTATCAATATATGGTTGACTGTGATTTTATGTCAACAGTAGATGATATGCTATTGATGGGGGAGTTGAAACACCAACTAGGAGAAGGTTTTGGGCACATCGAAAACTATTCTTTGGATGGAGATCAACTGCGAGAGATATAGAGAGAGAGAGAGAGTCCAAGTTGTTTTACATGTCCCAAAATAAGTACATTTACAAGATATTTCATCATTTCATGATGGATGAGTCAAAGAAAGTCAGCAACTCCCTTGCAGCTCACTTTAAACTTAGGTTGTGTTTGGTTCACTGTAATATAATCGTAATAGAATTGGATTTGTAATGTCATTGAGTTTGTAATGTAATAGAATTACAATTATATTACCATATTTAGTTGTGTAATTAAACCATGCAATACAATGCCAATTACATCTAAGTGTTTGATTTAACATGTAATGTAATAGAATAATAATTATGGTGTATTATTTTTAGAAATATACCCTTTGTATATATATATATATATATATATATATATATATATATATATATATATATATATATATATATATATATTTATATATTTATATATTTATATATTTATATATATATTTATATATATATTTATATATATTATATATATGACATAATTTTATTCTATTACATATATATATGACAATTAAATTATTTATATATATATGACAATTAAATTATTTATAATTAATAAGAATATAATTATTTATAATTAACAAAATATATAATTAATGTGAAACATAGAGCGCATATTTGAATTTTGCTGTTTCGAAATAACTTTAAAAATATTAAAATAGTTAACAATCAAAAAATATAATCAAGTTGAAACAAGTAAGAAAACAATTTGATACTTCCAAAAAGAAGAAATTACAGTTCCTAAGAACAACGGGAGGGATTGTTGACATTTAAATTGCAGTAAATACATTATTATCCAATTTATCTACAACTGGCACTAATAACCACTACTTTTTCTCGATATGTGTTGAGAAAGTTAAAGACATCAAAATGGTGTCAGTGTTTTATTTATGAATCCCTCTCTCTTTTCTTCATCTACCAGAATCCAACGTCCTATAGGGGATCAGCGGCCCATGGAGAGAGGAATGAGAAGGAGGGGGGATCTGTTGCAGGCTTAGCTTTGGGCTCCATCGTGTGGTTTCGGAAGCTTCGAACGACGACAAGGAGAGAGGACCAGAAGGAGGAGGATTCGCAGGCTCCACTTAGGGGTCGGGGGTTGAATGAGAAGAGAATTTTTTTGAAAAATTCTCTCGATCGAGGATTTGGAGATTTAGTGGAAGATTTGTGTGGGGATAAATTAGTTATTGAAAACTTTGAAAGTGTAATATAATAGGATTACATTGAATTAAATTGAATAGGGGTTGATTTAATGTAAAATAGTTAAATCGTGAAAAGAAACTGTTATATTGTGGCAAAGTTTTTAGCTGTTATAATTTCAAGAAATAGTTATAGTATTGTTTGATTGGATATATCTAGTCGTAAATGGTTATAATAGTTTCTAACCGACTATAATAGTTGTAAATGATTATAATTAATTTACTTTAGTCAGAGAGACATAAATTAAATGTTTTTGAAATTAATAGCAGGTTAATTGGGTTTGTTTTTATGTTTGTGAAGAAATAGGGTAAGAGACGCGGAATCTCAATACAAGAAGACAGAGGAGGAGATGAAAGAGTCTGTAAGAGAGAGAGAGAGAGAGAGAGGGAGAGAGAGAGAGAGAGAGAGAGAGAGAGAGAGAGATAGAGAGAGAATAGTTTAATATGAGAATATGGAGAAAAAGAAAAAGAGATGAGAAAGTGGAGGGAGAAGTTGTAAAGGGAATGGGATCTGATGTCCTCATATTTTCTGTCCCAATCATGTCCCCTCTCACATACAATTGTGTGTCCTACTGATTTCATAATAAAATAATACCCAAAATTAGTGGTACCCACAATTGTATGTGAGAGGGGACATGATTGGGACAGAAAATATGGGGACATCATATCCCATCCCGTTGTAAAGAGAGTTGAGGAGACAATAAAAATAATAAGAATTATAAGTATTAAGTAAAATGACAGTTTTTATTTTTTACTTTAATTTTTTTTCTTTCTCACTTCTATAATTGTGGGTAAAAATTAATACTTAATTTATATTATTTAATAATAATAATAATAATAATAATAATTAAGGAACTACACAAATTTTTTAATCTATACGAATAAAAATAAAAATAGGGCCGACCTTGGCCCAGGGCGGCCAGGGCGACCGTCCTGGGCACCCGGATCATGAGGGGCCCAAACAAAATAGTTTAAAGATAAATATGTTAATAATTTTGCATCTCAAAATAGAATTAATATACCATGGGCCCTTTTAAACACAAAGTTATTGTTATATAGTGTTTAGTACTTTAAACTCCTTACTAAAGATTGTAAGTTCAATCCTTGGTTGTAACAATTTTTAAAAAAATTATATTACGTATGGGGGCCTTATTTAAAAAGTTCGTCTTAGCTCCCCATGAGCACAGGACCGGCCCTGAATAAAAATCATACATCTTCTCGACTACCATTTTCAACAACCATCCAAACGAAGGAACTACAAAGTTTAACCTTCCCACTCACTTCCACCAATGATCCAAACGAAGGAACTCGTAAAATATGCGTACGCATAACACGCATACGCAATGCACACACAAACACTCTACTTCCATAGTTTTTACTTCGTTTTACTTCCGCGAACCAAACAACCCCTTTGAATAAGAGGACATGGAGAGAAGAAAACAAAAGAACGAGAGATAGGAGGAGAGAGAAACGAGCTAGAGTACAATGAAGATGAAGGGGATAAAATGACACGTCCCGCTCTCATAGGAGCTATCGTCCTCGCTAAGGCGTGATGCCGCGTGAGCCTAGATTATGCTCACACAAGGCAGGTCCATAACGGTCGATTATAGGCTAAGCGACAGGGGTCGTCGCACAGAAGTCCCAAGCATAAACATTAAATAACAGCAACAAAAATTTGAATCAAAACACAAGTCATTCAAAATGCTCTTTATTGATATTCAAATAAAGGTTACAATTGTGGGCACGAGGCCAAATTACAAGTCTCTCAAGCTCACTTTTCTCTAATATTATAAGTCACTTTATTCTCTCTTATTTCTCAATACAAGCTTCAAGGCGACGAGTGACAGATTCTTGGGAATGGCGATATCCATACATTATGTTTCGTATATGTCCTGACTCCATACGGTCGCACGCCTCAAACGCCAAGAAACTCCGTGCCTCGACGCATCCAAGCGACCTCCGCACCATCGGGCTTCTACCTGTGCTTGCACATGAAAACTGTGTGGATGTCAGTACTCAACTGTACTGGTGGAGTGAGCTCCTCGTCCACCCATACAAAACCAACACATTTATTTACCTTGTGCAGCTTAATTTCCTTTTTGATTGTTTTGCTAGTCTTGCCTTAGGATCAATTTTAGGACAAAGACACCTTGGCCTATACTCGAAAACGCAATGACAGGGTTGTGCTATACTCTATTCATGGCTTCAATATATTCGAGGCAATGCCTCGCCAAGTAGAAACTTATGCAAACTCGATCGTGCTAAGACTTTCACTTGTTTTTATGTGCCTCTAGATTATTCTCGTGCCAATAACTTTAAGGGGATGACTCGTGCTGGTCGTGCCAAAAGACTTGATCGTGCCTTAAGATCGAGGCCGTGCCTCCCAAGGATCAACTAGACTTAACTAACTTGCCATACGGTCCTTTCTGACTTAACTCGAGATGACTCGATGACGATGCCACATTCATGCCGAAGCACGTGTCCTTGTCATAGCCAAATCTTAGGCTCTAGAATGGTGTTGCAATCGTGCACACCTAGCCCACGCCGATTCAAGGTTAGCGCTTGCTATAATTATACCTTGTTAATCCAACTCGTGACTTGCTAGTACTCGATGCAATCCAAAGGCATACACGCGAATAACTGCTCTTATGCCAACACATCTATATGAGTAGTCACTAGCAAAGTCAAGCTATACTGGATCTTTGTATATGGTGACCATTCGCATGCGAGGTACGAGCTCCCACCGAATGAATCATAGCCTATATTGTAACGGTTCACTTCAATCGATTTGTACCGTCGACGAAGGCCATACAATATCTGAAATTCCTCCTAGATTGACACAAACTCGGTGCTCTGGGATCGTTCGAGGAATTCCCCTTGCGTGCAAGTTGTCCAATGACTATGCAAGACTCAACTCGATCTACCAAGTCCTTTTTTAATCATAACCATGCTTTCCAACTTTCTATCGAGACTCCCAAGTAGCGGGATCGATCTCGTAAACTTTCTTATCGAGACTCCCAAGTAGCGGAACCGATCTCGACGACAAGCAGTCACGTAAAATTCTATCCTTCGAAATCTAGGGAACAACTACTAAGTAGTCTTCCATCTTAACTTGAACAGAACGTGTTTATTTGACCGTGGCATGCTTTTCCTTAAACCAATCTGTGGCTTGTGCCTTAGACATGTCACGCCCCGACCCAGAATTACCCGAATCATCGTCCTCGCAGGGGGCATGATGCCGCACGAGCCTGGAGTTGCACTCGTACAAGACAAGATGACAAGTTTGCAAAATGGTTATCTTTTTATTCGATATTAGCAAACAGAAGAAAACATAGTATACGAAACAATTCTCTTTATTGATAACGAACTGATAGGCTTTCAACAGCCCAACTAAATTTGCCAGGTTGGCTACAACTATTAAGTTCTATCTTTCCCACAAAGGATTTTACCATTCCATACATTATTCCTTCTATATCTTGGCCGCATCAATCTTGTTGCAAGTACGAGCGTCAATGCAATCGCACGCTTCAAACACTACAACATTCCATGCCTCTGCGCGATGAATCGAAGCTTCGCCACGACCAATCCTTTCCCTGCACCTTGCATGAAAGCTGTTGGAGGATCAATACGTTCGTCCTCGCATGTACTGATGAAAAGACCCACATTCTAAACTGACATTTAGTATTTATGCTGAATCATACAACTTAGCTTATGATCTTGCTATATTTCCCTTAGGGTCGATTTTATGGCATATTCGAAAGTGGTAAGCATGTTATCATGGCAAGCATGTTATTTGAATTGAGTAGGCAAGCAGGCAATCAATCTCGTATTTGTTTTGTGGTGCGACTTCTTACCAACATAGACGTACTCGCCCTTGTACCGACACAAGGTGAATATGCCCCATTTCTTTCCTATCATGTTATAAGTGCTCTCTATGCAGGATCTATGTGTGCAGGATACATATGTGCCTGCACTTTTAACCTATTGTTCCTCAACTATATGAAGGACATTGCTGTATCCGCGCCCGAATGGACTAAATGCTTTTTTTTCTTTCTTTTCTCTCTCTTTCTTTTCTCTCTTTATTTTCTTTCTCAAATTGGGTAGCCCAGTGCCTCTCATAGTGGGTTGTTATCCAAATTATGGAGGCTTTTCATTGCACACCATTATTTGTGCCTTTTCACATCTTGTTAAGCTATCGCTAATCGTCTTATGGATGTGCGCCTCTCAAAAATTATATCCATCCTAGGCCGAACGGTCCCGACGCACCCGTTTCCCGTGCACGAGAAATTATCATAATTTTCTCAAGTCTATTTGACCATGCAACGCACTATTATTCAAACAACCAAATATAGTCTTGAGTCCGAGATTCAGACTTTATCATCTCGTATTTCTTCTATTAACTTTCTATGTTCTCACCTTTCATACTTTGTTTCAATGTTCAATGGCATCATGACTAAACTCAATTTTTGTCAACCAAATGACCCGAAGGTCCCGAACACTTTTGAGGCATCATGTCATATCTGACAGTTTTGTCACCTACATGCCACAACTGTTCTTTTTGCAACGAAGCCATCTTTTATGATTCTCATGCACGTAGGCACGCTTTGACATAATTATTCTCATTTCTTTGAGTCGTGCATGCGATGCACGCCTCGATACCCTAATTCTATGTTCTTATCCTTAATGTATAATGTTTATGGCTTGCATGCTAGGGCGCTCGCCTTCAAAATCTTTCAATGTGATAACCTTTCTAACTCGTGTGCGAAGGCACGGAATGGCTCGTGCATGAAGGCACTCGCCGAATACAGTTATCCCATGTTCTTGCAGCTTGCGCACCGAGGCGCTCGCCTTTGCAATATCCAATGTTCCATAGCGACTCGTGCAATTGATGTATGCTTTATTATAATTGTTCTAACTAGTATTCGACACACACTATAACTTATCTTTCGATCGGACCACGCCCATGGCGTCGATAGGTTAACTTAGCATACAATAATACATTCTTACTTAGGCATGAAGGAGTAAAAAGAAGAGTCAATCTTTCCACCTTAATCCGTTATGCCTTGTTGTTTGTCGAGCCGATGCGGCTCGATTTCATATCTTTATTACGCGGCCAAATCTTCTGACTTAGCCATTCGAGCACTTCTTATTTTATTGAACTATTCGATCGATTTTGGCCTGCCGTGACCAAGTGTCAACCCATTGCGAGGTGGTGATTAGGGTTTTGCGGACCCGTTGCGAATGAGGTAAAATGTCGACCTCTAATATTTTAGCGTAAAAAGATATCCTACACATAAAACCAACTAAAATTAATACTTGCATCGATTCAGACTTGCGCCTTGGGTAGATTCAATTTCTTAGAATCTTCGAGCCGACTCAACGCACTTATCCTTTGGGGCAATACGGCGCTTCGCATCGATTCAACTCGATGCATTTCTTTGGGACAATGTAACTCTTCGTATCGACTTAGTTTGAGCATTGCTCGGGACAATGTAACTTTCATACCGATTCACAACGATACATTTCATTCGATCAATGCGACTCTTTAAGTCAACGTCTCAGCATAATGCGCCGTACGGAACGGGGCATTACAGAATATACCACTCAAGATAAGGTTCATCCTCGAACCAAAACCAACACTACGATTAAGTGTTTTATAGATCGTTTCATGATCTAGTCCCACCAATGTTGTTCAGTTTCACACTATCTTGCAAGCTTTTCATTAACATTTTAAAGTATTTTCTGCGGCTCGATTTGAATTTTTATATACAACTCGATTTAGATTCGTACTTATATTCAAGGTGCCCCAAAGATATATATATATTTTTTGACCAAGTCCAGTGGTAGCAAATTGGAACAAAGTTGACAGGTAAATTTCAATCCTATGCTTTCCATCTCGTACTCCCTATCGGACTTATCTTTAACAATTTTTCTTGAAAATTTATCACATATGTATATTTGATACCTACGTGATTCATTCAATAAAGTCACTGCACGTGATGCGATTCAAAATCGCATTCCTCGTTTCGTATATTTCGTATGGACTATCAATTATATACGTTGCGTCAAGCCGTCGCACATCTGATCGCAACGATCCTTCGTAATGCCTTGCATTCGAAGTCTCCGCCCAACTATTTCCGAAGTCTGGCTATGCAACTTATCTCGATACGACTTCCTTAGTTGACTTGCAAATGCATCAATATTCAGGACTACGCCCGCTAGGTTACTTACCTAGACACCGTGCTTAAATTTTACCGACGCAACTTTAAATTGACATTGCACAAAGGCCACGATCTATCCGACATAAAAGTTTACATCGAGGCAACGGTGCTCAAGGCAACAATCGTTTTGACTCAAAGTCTTTACGATGCATCTTACGTTCGATTCCCAATGAGTAGGAATTCACTAGCCAAATTACCAACTTATCCGTCGTAACATCGAACATAATTTCGATTCATGCAAGCTCAATTGCAAGGTGAATCTAAATCTAACGACTTAACTCGTAAGTTATTCTTTTACCACTCGCGCTCGTGCATAGCACGATTCTCAAAATTGCCTAGACTTATCGTCAACAAGCACCATATTATATTTGTTATCGATGTAATTTTATATGCGATATCGCATGGGTCATCTTACAGTCTGCAATATTTAATTTTATTTGGCGGTCAAGTCTTTTAGGGTTAGCTGCCCCGAAGCTACCCTCGATAACTATGGATCATTAACGAAGGATAGTTTATAACGAACCATGCTATACTTATTTCGTCGCCATATCACGTTTTGACGATTTCTATGCGAATACCCAATTTCGAACAAAACTATTTCTATCGGTGCAATAGATGCGCAACTATCCTCCGAGTAAAGTCAGGCACTACGGTCGATGATTCTGCAATTCACGAAGCATCTACTCATATTGAGTTCAAGTCTATCTTATTTGCGGTCGACACACGAGATACTATACGCATCTATCAATCGTCGATGACTTATAGTCACGTCTTGATCAATCACAAAGTTCATGATCAACCAGTTTGTTCATTCTCGTATTGTTATTTATAAAATTTTAATAGCGTGAGGCACACTCCATTTTATATTCTCACATCGTGCTTACGTTTCCTTACGTATGGAACTCGATACGTCGTATCAATTTCGATAGCGTAAGTGTCAACTTTGATTCTGTTTCAACGTTGATAACTTGCATTGCATACGTCCAAGTTCTCCACAAAGATTTTCATACGTCTCGAATCATTTCTCGATTCGTTGCATTCCGTTATAC
The DNA here is from genome assembly GCA_029216955.1 of Iris pallida. Classification (NCBI taxonomy): domain Eukaryota; kingdom Viridiplantae; phylum Streptophyta; class Magnoliopsida; order Asparagales; family Iridaceae; genus Iris; species Iris pallida. The sequence continues at coordinate 18,511,753 of JANAVB010026000.1, read as the reverse complement.
TTCGATCGCGTAACCAAGTTACCGATTTTTCGATATCGTGCCCTCGAGTCATGCAATCATGCCCTCTAAGTTTCATATGATTTCCTCGTGCTCATAGTGAGTCTCGTCTCGACATAACCTACTATCTTTCTTAGGCACGGCTATCCGAATCAACCAATATTTTCATCAAAATCGCAAGTCGCGCGATTCGATTATACTTTACATCGGCTAACATTTCGATCGAGATCGCAAGTCGTGCGATTCGAATACCATTCGCGTATTCTACCATTTTTGTTGAGATTATAAGTCGTACGATTCGATTATAATTTGTATTGCCTAACATTTTCATCGAGATCGCAAGTCGTGTGACTCGTTTATAACTTTAAGTTTCCTATCGGATCGATCCAAACATTGCCTCAAGGCATAATCGTTTTGTTAATCTCGGTCGTCCAACCGACTTATAATTTTCGTCTGACGTATCATTCATTGATACGAGTCCCGTCTTATCATTCCAACTAATTTTTGAAGAACACTTGCATTAACATATCGTCATAAAAAAATTCAATCGAGTCTCGGTACTCCCGTCCGTTGCGGACAAACCTTCCGCAATTCTCACAACGCATCGATGCAATTCATCGCACAAGTGGTATATCATATACCACTCAGAATCGAGTCATTCATCGCAAACGTGGTATGGCATATACCACTCGAAAATCAAGTTATTTCCATCGCATCATAATCATTATGAACCAGCAATCTCTTCCGACTCACGATTTCAGCAGTGATCGTGCTTGATCACAATCGTAACTTTGATTAATCAAAATTCGACACAATTTAGCTAATGTGTACATTCGCTAATACAAGTTCAAGTTCGGTGTGCTGCCAAATGATTCGTTCTATCGATTTATGATTTTAGTTCCTTCCGTTGTATCTCGTGCAACGATTAATTTTCGATATCCGTTGTACTCCGTGCAACAATTTTACTTTGACACGCATTACACCACATGCAACGATTTTACTTTCGACATTCAAAGTCAATGCTCAAATCCGTTCAAAATATTCGATATTGACTTATCACTTTTATTGCAACGCACATTCACAATCAACTCGTTGCACTTCCTACAACGTATTATTTAACTTTTCGTATTAGTGCAACCGATATTCACAACCCATTGCACTTCATGCATCGTTTCATTTCTAATTCAACATGTTACATTACAACACAGCATCTCATCGCATCTCATAATTTGTTGCACTTGCAGCAACTAACATTTTACGGCTCGTTGCATTCAATACAACAAAACGTTTCATGACTTTCTCCGCAACATAATGTAAATTTGAAGTACTTGCGGCAACGTTACCTGATTTTGTATTGGACTTATTGTATGGAACATCCAGTGCGGCATCGAGTAGAGTTAAGAGTGATTCGATTGGTGGTGGGCAACTCTTTGGAATTGAAACAAAGCAAGCGTCCTGAGAAAATTGAGCCTAGAGCTCTTATACCAATCTGTCACGCCCCGACCCGGAATCACCAGAATCATCATCCTCACAGGGGACATGATGCCGCACGAGCCTGGAGTCGCGCTAATGCAAGACAATATTACAAGTTCTCAAAATGGTTATCTTTTTATTCGATATTAGCAAACAGAAGAAAACATAGTATAGGAAACAATTTTCTTTATTGATAACAAACTGAGATTACAAAGGATTTTAATGGCCCAACTGAATTTGCCAGGTTAGCTATAACACTCAAGTTCTGTCTTGCCCATAAAGGATTTCACCAATCCATAGATCATGCCTTCTATATCTCGGCCGCATCGATCCTGTTGCAAGTCCGAGCGTCAATGCGATCGCATGCTTCAAATGCAATGGCATTACATGCCTCTGCGCGATCAAGCGAAGCTTCGCCGCAAGTAATCCTTTTCCTGTACCCTGCATGAAAGCTGGTGGGGGATCAGTACGTTCATCCTTGCATGTACTGATGAAAAGACCCACTTTCTAAACCGACATTTAGTATTTATGTTGAATCATACAACTTAGCTTATGATCTTGCTATATTCTCCTTAGGGTTGATTTTATGGCATATTCGAAAGCATAAGCACGTTATCATGGCAAGCATGTTATTCGAATAGAGTAGGCAAGCAGGCAAGCAATCTCCTATTTGTTTCGTGGTGCGACTTCTTACCAACATAGACGCACTCATCCTTGCACCGACAAAAGGTGAATACGCCCCATTCCTTCCCTATCATGTTATAAGTGCTCTCTATGCAGGATCTACGTGTGCAGGATACATAAGTGCCTGCACTTTCATCCCATGGTTCCTTAACTATATGAAGGTCATTGGCGTATCCGTGCCAGAATGGACTAAAGGTGTTTTTCTTTTTTTTCTTTTTTTCTCTTTTTCTTTTCTCTCTTTCTTTTCTTTCTCAAATTGGGTAGTCCGGCGCCTCTCGTAGTGGGTTGCTATCCCAATTACGGAGAACTTCCGTTGCATACCATCATTTACGGCTTTTCACATCTCGCTAAGCGGTCACTAATCGTCTTATGGATGTGTGCCTCTCAAAGATTATATCCCACCTAGGCCGAAAGGTCCTGGTGTCCCGGTGCACCTGTTTGGTGGGAACGTTCCCGTTCATGGAAAATTATCGTAATTTTCTCAAGTCCATTCGACCATGCAATGCACTATTATTCAAACAACCAAACATAGTCTTGAGTCCGAGACTCAGACTTTATTATCTCGTATTTCTTTCATTTACTTTCTATGTTCTTACCTTTCATACTTCGTTTCAATGTTCAATGGCATCATGCCTCAACTTAATGTTCGTCAACTGAATGACCCGAAGGTCCCGAACACCTTTTGAGGTATCATGTCATATCTGACAGTACCATCACCTACATGCCACAACTGTTCTCTTCACAATGAAGCCATTTTTTATGATTCTCGTGCATGTAGACACACTTTGACACGATTGTTCTCATTTCTTCGAGTCGTGCATGCGATGCACGCCTCGATATCCTAATTACATGTTCTAGCCATAATGTACAATGTTCGTGGCTTGCACGCTAGCTTGTTCGCCTTCAAACTCTTTCAATGTGATAGCCTTTCTAACTCTTGCGCGAAGGCACGGAATGGCTCGTACATGAAGGCACTCGTCGAATACAGTTATCCCATGTTCTTGCTCTTGTGCACCGAGACACTAGCCTTTGCGATATCCAATGTTCCATAGCGACTCGTGCAATTGATGCACATTTCATTTCAATTATTCTAACTAGTGTTCGACACACACTATAATTTATCTTCCAATCGGACCACGCCCGTGGCGTCGATAGGTAAACTTAGCATACAATGATACATTCTTACTTAGGCATGAAGGAGTAAAAAGAAGAGTAAATCCTCCCACCTTAAACCGATACGCCTTGTTATTTGCCGAGCCGATGCGGTTCGATTTCATATCTTTGTTGCGTGGCCAAATCCTCTGACTTAGCCATTCGAGCATTTCTTGTTTTATTGAACTACTCGATCGATTTCGGCCTACCGTGTCCAAGTCTCAACCCGTTGCGAGGCAGTGATTTGGGTTTTGCCGACCCATTGCGACTGAGGTAAAATGTCGACCTTTAATATTTCAGCATAAATGGATAGCCTGTACATGAAACCAACTAAAATCAATACTTGCATCGATTCGGACTTGCGCTTTGGGTAGATTCCATTTCCTAGAATCTTCGAGTCGACTCAACGCACTTGTCCTTCGGGGCAATACGGCGCTTCAAATCGATTCAACTCGATGCATTTCCTTGGGACAATGCAACTCTTTGCATCGACTTAGTTCGATGCATTGCTCGGGACAATATAACTCTCGTATCGATTCGTATCAATATATTTCATTCAGTCAACATGACTCTTTGAGTCAACGTCTCAACGTAATGCGCCGGGCGGAGAGGGGCATTATAAAATACACCACTCAAAATAAGGTTCCTCCTCGAACCAAAACCAACACTCCGATTAAGTGTTTTATAGATCGCTTCACGATCTCGTCCCACCAATGTTGTTCAGTTTTACACTATCTTGCAAGCTTTTTATTAACATTCAAAGTCTTTCCTACAGCTCGATTTGAATTTTTGTATGCAACTCGATTTGGATCCGTACTTATATTCAAGGAGTCCTAAAGATAAATGTATTTTGACCAAGTCCAGTGGTAGCAAATTGGAATAAAGCTGACAGGTAAATTTCAATCCTATGCTTACCATCTTGTACTCCCTATCGGACTTATCTTTAGCAACTGTTCTCGAAATTTTATCGCATACGTATATTCGATACATACGTGAATCATTCAACAAAGTCACTGCATGCGACGCGATTCAAAATCGTATTCCTCGTTTCGTATGTTTCGTATGGACTATCAATTTTATACATTGCGTCGAGCCGTCGCACATCCGATCGCAATGATCCTTCGCAATGCCTTGCGTTCGAAGTCACCGCCCAACTATTTCCGAAGTCTGGCTATGCAACTTATCTCGATACGATTTCCTTAGTTGACATGCAAATGCATTAATATTCAGGACTACGCCACTAGGTTACTTACCTAGACACCGTACTTAAATTCTACCGACACAACTTAAAATTGACATTGCACAATGGCCACAATCTTTCCGACACAAAAGTTTACATCAAGATGACGGTGCTCAAGTCAACAATCGCTTTGACTCAAAGTCTTTACGATGCATCTTACGTTCGATTTCTAACGAGTACAAATTCACTAGCCAAATTCCTGACTTATCCGTCTCGCAATATCGAACATAATTTCGATTCACACAAGCTCAATTGAAAGGTGAATCCAAATCTAACGACATAACTCGTAAGTCATTCTTTTACTACTCGCGCTAGTGCATAGCACGATTCTCAAAATTTCCTAAACTTATCGTCAACATGCACCACATTATATTTGTTATCGATGCAATTTTATATGCAATATCGCATAGGTCATCTTACGGTCTGCAACATTTAATTTTGATTTGGCGGTCAAGTCTTCTAGGGTCAGCTGCCCCGAAGCTATGCTCGATAATTGTGGATCATTAACGAAGGACAGTTTACTACGAACCATGCTATATTTTATTTCGGATCCATATCACGTTCCGACGATTTCTATACGACTACCCAATTTCGGACAAAACCATTTCTATTGGCGCAACCGATGCGCAACTATCCTCCGAATAAAGTCATGCACTACCGTCGATGATTCTATAATTCACGAAGCATCTACTCGCATTGAGTTCAAGTCTATCTTATTTGTGGTCGACACACGAGATGCTATACGCATCGAACAATCGTCGATGACTTATAGTCTCGTCTTGATCGATCACAAAGTTCATGATCAACCAGTTCGTTCATTCTCGCATTATTATTTACAAAATTTTGATAGCGCGAGGCACACTCCATTTTGTATTCTCACATCGTGCTTATGTTTCCTTACGTATCAATCTCGATATGTCGTATCAATTTCGATAGCGTAAGGGTCAACTTTGATTCTGTTTCAACGTCGACAACTTGCATTGCATACGTCCAAGTTCTCTACAAATATTTTCGTACATCTCAAATCATTTTTTGATTCGTTGCATTCCGTTATACTTCGATCATGTAACCAAGTTACCAATTTTTTGACGTCATGCCTTCGAGTCATGCATTCTTGCCCTCTAAGTTTCATATGATTTTGTTATGCTCACAGTGAGTCTTATCTCGACAAAACCTACTATCTTTCTTAGGTGCGGCTATCCGAATCAACCAAGGTTTTCATCGAAATCGCAAGTCGTGCGATTCGATTACACTTTGCATCGGCTAACATTTCTATCGAGATCGCAAGTCGCGCGATTCGATTACCATTCGCGTATTCTAACATTTTTGTCGAGATCGCAAGTCGTGCAATTCGATTATAATTTGTATCGCCCAATATTTTTATCGAGATCACAAGTCGTGCGACTCATTTATAACTTTAAGTTTCCTATCGGATCGATCCGATCATTGCCGCAAGGCATAATCGTTTTGTTAGTCTCAGTTGTCCGACCGACTTATAATTTTTGTCTGACGTATCATTCATTGATGCGAGTCCCGCCCTATTATTCCAACTAATTTTCGAAGGACACTTGCATTAACATATTGTCATACAAATTTCCAATCGAGTCTCGGTACTCTTCCGTCCGTTGCGGACAAACCTTCCGCAATTCTCACAACGCATCGATGCAATTTATCGTACAAGTGGTATATCATATACCACTCAGAATTGAGTCATTCATCACATACGTGGTATGGCATATACCATTCGGAAATCAAGTTATTTCCCTCGCATCATATTCGGTATGAACCAGCAATCTCTTCCGACTCACGATTTCTGCAGTGATCGTGCTTGATCACAACCGTAACTTTGATTAATCAAAATTCGACACAATTCGGCTAATGTGTACATTTACCAATACAAGTTCAAGTTCGGTGCGCTGCCGAACGATTCGTTCTATCGATTTATGATTTTAGTTCCTTCTATTGCATCTCATGCAACGATTCATTTTCGATATCCGTTGCACTCGGTGCAACAATTTTACTTTGAAACGCATTACACCTCGTGCAACAATTTTACTTTCGACAGTCAAAGTCAATGCTCAAATCCGTTCAACACATTCGATATTGACTTATCACTTACATTGCAACGCACATTCACAATCAACTCGTTGCACTTCCTGCAACGTATTATTTAAGTTTCCGCATTGTTGCAACCAATATTCACAACCCATTGCACTTCATGCATCATTTCATTTCTCATTCAACATGTTACATTGCAACACAACATCTCAAATCATATTTCACAATTTGTTGCACTTGTAGCAACTTAGCCATGTCAAGCCCATCTTTGACATACTCTCGCAAGGAGACAGAATTCAACTCCCTCCGCCAAGACGTGAACCTCGACCTGCAGAGATGGAGAGCCCAAAGTAGTGTCACTTCCATCGCTAAGTCCACCACGCTACTCAAGACTGCTTCCAATTGAAGTGGTACATCCAGAACCTCATCGATTCCAAGGCTCTGGCCATTGATTTCGAAGAGGTAACCGTGGCTACCAATATGGTGTCAGTACAATTCGGCAGCTTCCCTCCAACGAGGACCCAAGATGGCGTAGTACCCGTCCCCCAGACAACAATGGAGGTAACTAATCTTCTACCTCCCCGAGACCAGACGACTGGACTGGTTCCCCTCACTACATCAAGAGGCAAGGTCATATGGGTCCACCCGGACTTGGTGCCTGAAGTAACTCAGTCAACATCATACCGACAAGAAGAAGGGTGGGAAGACTAAGGCCTGCCACACAATCTCAGCAGGTGTCGAAGAAGCGACAGCTGTCGTTACCCGATTAGGTGCACAATCTCAACCCATACCGGGTAACTCGGTTGAAGAACATCAGCCGGCCACTGCTAATATCCCAGGACCTTCTCAGCCTCCGTCGGCCGACAAGCCTAAGCCATAGGAGACCCGCTTTGACAAGCCTCTCCGTAAAGACGCACCTCAGGGGCTGGAGAGGCCTTACAATTTTGACATTCTGGCACAATTGGCCAACACACCACCCAAATTATCATTATATGAGCTCTTGAGGCTCTCCAAGGATGTTCGTGTCGCATTGAGCGAAGCACTCCGGAATGCCGACGCTTATTTGGCACAGGTCAAGCTTACAGGGGAGAGCTTGCAAGCGGATCTCCAGGAAAGTGCTTGTACAGGTGCAATGCCCAACATCGTGTTCACTCCGCAGGACATGCTCATTAAGACCAACCTGCACGATCGCCCTCTGTATTATACTGGATACGTCGGCAAGATCAAGGTAGATCGGTTGCACATTGATCTCGGTTCTTCGATAAGCATCATTCCGAAGAGCTTGCTTCACCTCTTACGTATCACTATGCATCGGCTGACACCTACCAGCAACGTCATCAGCGGTTTCAATTTCGGGAGAAGCTATCCCATTGGTAAGATTCGCCTGAAATGCCAAATTGGCGACCTTCAGTCGGAAGTAACTTGTTATGTCATAGATACAGATACGTCCTACAACATTCTCCTAGGGCGTCCGTAGATACACGATTATATGATCGTGCCCTTCATATTGCACCAGTGCTTCAAATAGGTCGACAAGCATGGATTCGTAAAGACAAAATTTGCCGACATTGATCCCTTCAAAGGGGTTGAATCCTACTATTCTGATTCCTGCTTGTATGAGAAATCCAAAAGGCACCTAATCAAAGAGGATGCTCAAGAGCAGACGGAGGCTACAATAGGATCAGAAGAACCTCTGAAGATCCACCTCTTGTAGCCACTCTGCGTAAAGAAGCAACTAGTCTCCCTGTGCTCACCGTACAAAAGGAGCATATGGTTATCCGACTTCCAAGGTCTAGCCAAGGGCCGAGACCCACTGTGGAGCCGCTGACAATCAAACTGCCAAGAGTCGGCTACCAAAAATCAGAAGAGATCAATCCTTCTGTTAAGCCGATGACCATTCGTCTTCCCAGGACAAGTCGACAATCGAGCGCTAAGCCAGGGACTACTAGTGAGCCAACGACTCCACGTCCAGCACCAAGCGCTAAGCCAGGGACCGCTAGTGCGCCAACGACCCCACGTCCTGCACCACCAGTGGAACCATTGATGATCAAGCTGCCTATGTCATCCTTCTAATCTTCATTAATACAAGGGGTGGCTGAAGAGGAGCTAGAGCTAGCCAAGTATCTGGATGCACACACTGATGTTCCTTCTGCTGATGATGTAATCCTACCAGAAAAGATACCTTATTTTATCAATAAAGGGCTATCTTTGAACTACCTCGAGCTTAACAAGCTCCGTATAATGTATGCTATGGAACACGGTATAGGCACCAACATACACACACAAGTGATGAATGTCTATACCACGAACCAACTTACTCCTATGGAAGGCGCTTGCTTCATAGTCGAGGGAGAAGATCACCCAATCATCTTCGGCCGAAATAATGGTTAATAGTCCTTCAGGCCAGAGGAAGTCGATCTCGAACCCGACACCGGGAGACTTCCTCTTTATCTATATATCTCCCACTCCAAGTACCTCATACAAAAATAGGGGTATGACATGGAGACTACACCAGGCTTGAACTACGACACCGGCCGGCGATTACCTTTGCAATTGCCAGTCCCGGCTGGAAAACCACAGGATTATTACAACAAGACCAGGCGTGGTCTAGGCTATGTTACACCTCCAACAACTCCGGAGATCTCGGATGAGGAATGCGAATGGCATTCACATTCGACTGGATCACCCACTTCCGATTCGGATGTCAGCATCGGGGACGTATTCAGGCAAGCTTGGTCTGTCAACATGGCATTTGCTGACGCCTACGAAGAAGACGAAGATGTACCCGAACTTCTCAAGTTAGAGCCTTGGATCTAACAGCTAGATGCGCAATGGGAGAAGCATTTCGAACGAAGATCCCCCTACCGAAGATGAGGTTATGCAAGTTGACCTCGACGATAAATCCTCTTCAAAGCCAATCTTCGTCAGCAAAAGCCTGACAGACGAAGAGTGGGAGTCGCTATTGCAACTCGTCAGAGAGTACATTGACCTGTTCGCCTAGAGCTATAAAGACATGCCCGGGCTAAACCCCGAGGTTGCACTCCATAAGCTCAACATTCATCCGGACGCAAAGCCGGTCAAGCAACAGCAACGACGATTCCGTCCAGATATCATGAATTCTATCGAAGCCGAGGTCAACAAACTAATAGCCAGCGGCTTCATCCGTGAGAAATAATATCTCGACTGGGTCGCCAACATAGTACCGGTCCTCAAGAAGAATGAAAAGATTCGAATTTGTATCGACTTCCAGAATCTGAACGAAGCATGTCCTAAAGATGAGTTCCCTCTTCCTATTACTGACATAATGATTGACAACACATGTGGCTTTGAGCGCATGTCGTTCATGGATGGCTTCTTAGGATACAACCAAATCAAGGTATTTTCTAACGAAGAAAAGCATACATCATTCCGAACGCCAATTGGCGTGTACTGTTGTACTGTTACACAGTCATGCCCTTTGCTTTAAAGAATGCCGGTGCCACATATCAACGAGCTATGAGTGTCATCTTCAGAGATCACCTGCGTAAGACAGTGGAATGTTATGTCGACGACATCGCCGTCAAAAGTCGCTCTAAGGAAGATCATCTGCACGATTTGAGGACAGTATTCGACCTGATGTGAGCACACAACTTGAAGATGAATCCCACCAAATCCTTCTTACACTACCGGAATAAGTCGTTATAGCGACGCCCAAAGACGTTGCTAAAATGACAAATTTTGTCGCTAAAAATATTTAGCGACGAAATTACCGACGTTTTGGGCTTGTTGCGGAAATGTAAGTCGCTGATCTTCAAAACGTCGCCAAACGTCGCTAGTACCGACGTGTACCAACGTATATATACGTCGGTATATTACCGACGTCTACCGTCGTATCGTCGGTAGTTTAGCGACTTGTTCAAAGTCGCTACACGCCGGCAAAATCCTAGGAATTTATCGACGTTTATCGTCGTTTAAAATGTCAGTAAATGTCGGTAATTCCTAGGATGATTACCGACGTGCACCGATGTTTACCGACGTTCTCCGAGTATAAGGACGTCGGTAACATTGGTACCCTGGAAAATTTTACAGATTTATCGACGTTTACCGACGCAAACGTACGTCGATGGACATCGATAAACGTCGGTAAACGTCTCTAAATCTACAAAAAAATAAAATACAGAATGTCCATTTCTCCATGCAGTTTAAAAACATAACCATTTCTCACTGTAGAATAGGATCCAAACAATCACAGAATGTCCAGTTCTCAGAATGTCCATTTCTTACTGTACACAGGTTTCAGTCCCTATAACCAAGTCAACAACAATCACATAATGTCCAATTTTCAGAATGTCCATTTCTCACTGTACACAGGTTTCAGGCCCTATAACCAAGTCTACAACAATCACACAACAACAAGTATCCAAATAACCAAGTCTACACCAAATAACAAAGTCTACAACCAAATAACCAAAGTCTACACACAACCAACAAATAGAATATCCAAGTCACAACCAACAAATATCCAAGACACAAACAAAGAATGAAACAAACACAAACAAACAGTCCTAACTAGGACTACTAGGAATCTGGTGCAGGAGGGGCACCGCCACGACGAAGGGATAAGAACAACTCATACTCCTCAAGTGAAATCGATACCGATGGAGCAGGCAGTGACGTCGGTGGAGTTGGTGTCGAAGAAGAAGGTGGTAGAGGCGGCGGACTCGACGACGATGAAGGCGCACCCGGAGGACCAGTACGCTCCAACGTTGTAAGTCGCTGGTGGTATGAATCAACGATAGATAACATTCTATCACTGCTCTGGACCATCGAATCCTGCGCCAATCTCAGCCTCTCGGACATGGTCACATGTCCTTTCTGCAGCTCCATCACCGTGCTCTCTAACCCTCCAACGGTACGTTGTCCTCTCAGTCGTCTCCATGAGGTCCATAATGCCGCGATCAAGCGCATCCAATCGTACTAGCAGCGCAAGATCATCCGTAGGGTGCTGAGACTACTCCTCGATCCATCGTAGCAGGTCGTCACGGAGACACTCCATCATCTGGTGGACTCGGGCAGACTCCTGGGACGGCTGTAGACCATGCACACTAGCAGGAGATGCCCTAGAGGACTGGGTCACAACTAGGGCGCCATAGGATCCCGTACCGTAGTACGTACCCCTACGGAGTCCACCAGCGGTGGTCATCCACAGCTCGTCCGCCGATGGAGCTTGAGTGGGCTGCGAAGAAGTATCGACCTCTCCTGCATCAGATATACTAGCAGCTGCCCGTTCCCGCAGCCTCTGATACTCGGCCTAGAAAGTATGGATAGTACTCTATAATTTCTAATTTCTAATTAATGTACTTATTATTACTAACTACATGAATATTTATTTGCATCATATTTACTAAGTTATATAAAAATTGACATGAAGTATTAAATTAAGATAACGTATTGTAATACTTACATAAGTCTGCTCGGCCCTCTCGTCAATAAGGTCACCGTCGCGACGATGGGTGGCCAGGAAGACGGTCACCATGTCGGCATTACCGACCTTCCTTACCTATAATTAAATATATTATCTTAGTAATAATTTATCGATTTTGTATTAAAATAATATTTCTAAAATAGGAAGACATACCAGACGACAGAAATATTCTGTCATCGGAATCGACCCACCGCACCACTTCGAGGCATGTTGCCTAGCCGCCTTAGCCTTCTTCGACTTCTCCTTGTACCTTGGCTCGTCGAATCGAGCCTTTATCGTATTCCACTGATCAGGGGTGATCCAACCTTGGATCGGCTTTCCGGCACAATCATGATCCTTCTGATCATTGATAGCGTCGCGGATCAGCTTGGCAGCGACGGCAGAAAACATCCCCTCGATAAGCTCGGCCCGGTGCGGTGGATAAAAAAATATATCCTAGAAGAGTGCAAACCAAATATTTATCAGTTATATATAATATGCAAAAATTATATGATTCATGTTAAAAGCAAATATATTTTAACCTTGAAGCGCGCAAACCAGAAGGCCTTCCTCTCGTCCTGAGCATCAGAGTAGTTAATCCAAGCACCACCATAATTATGCCTCAGTATGTGGCCTAGACGTCTTTGTACCTCTGGGGGACAATATCTATACAAACATATTATATTCATGAAAAAAGTTAATTTATGATAAAAATAGAAAGATAAAAAATTATAAACCAAAACACCTACTTTGTACCATCGGCCCAGATCTCCGTCCTCCTCTCCTCCGGAGGTGCGCACGCATCATCTGCATGATGCTGGTCGGCCGTCGATGCAGCCTCTGCCATCTGCTCATCCGTCTCCATCGTCGTATCAGCAGTAGGAATGCTAGACGGGCGAGCACTCTCAACAGGCCTGGAACTACTCGTCCCAGGAGATGCCACGTGACGTCGTCCCAGCAGGCCCAGCTACTGTCCGATATAGAGGAGTAATCGGCGACGAGGATCCAGATCTGGTACCAGAAGGAGGTACCGAAGGAAAACTCCATCCTCTAGCAGTACCTGTAGGAAGTACCGGAGGATCATGACCTCATTGTCCCCCTCGGAACGCTCCACGACGACCTGCCATACCTAATAACTGTAGGCCTTCAAAATGAAAGTCACGCTGAGTTGATCAGAACTGAGTTTCAAAGTCACGCTGAGTTGATCAGAATTGACTCTCAAAGTCACGCTGGGTTGATCAAGACAATGTTTACGCTAGTGACAGATCATCATTTGTCAGAAGTGTCATTATGACTGACAGCACGACAGTCGAAGAATGTCTCTTCGTATGCCACGTATGCACGAAACTCGAGAGATCACAACCGACTATTGCGTGACTTTTGAAATCTTCTTCAACAAGACTCAGCCTTCATCAAGTTGGCGTACTAGAAGTGCTTCTTGTCATTTAATGTGACTGACAAAGTAATCATTGTCAGAGATTTTGTGTCAGTCGAGGCACGTCGAATCAAGACAGCTGGCAGCCCTGCCTCAAGCTTGTGTATATTTTGAGCCTTCTGCCTCAAGACTGCGTGTATTTTGAACTTCTATGTTCCTTCATCAAGTTTGCGTGGATTTTGAAGCTTTTAGCCCCAAGTCTGCGTGGATTCTGAAGCTTCCTGTCCCCAAGTTTGCGTAGATTTTGAAGCTTTCTGACCCAAGTCTGCGTAGATTTCGTCCTCAACGAACCTGCGTGGATTTCATCAAATTGGAGTACGTGGCAGCCATGCCACTGATCTCGTGCTTGCGTGTCCTGTAACTTGCACACGACTCATACATGATTGCCATGTGTCCAACAGTTACAGGCCACGTCCAGTAACTGCTCACAACCTTGCGTATGTTAGATCCTGCGTGATTTTCAACTATGCATAGGCTATGAAGACAGTTATCTTTTTCAGTTATTTTTGACTCTATAAATAGAGTTCTTTTCTTATTCATTGTACAGATACACAGATATCTAAATTGCTGTTGAAATTTTGAGAGCTTTTCTTCTTCGCATCGTCCAAGGGATAAAGCGATCGTCTTCTAGATCGGATTCCTACAGTTGTAATTTTCCCAGATACACAATAAATAAAGTAAATTTATTTATGGAAAACAAATTGACGACTCTTCTAGGGAAAACCATCTTCTCTTCTGAGATGGTAACAACTCAATGCGACACTTCGTCAGTCGGCTCGACGAAGAAGGTGATATCGATCCAATTCGATCAACTCGCCTACGAAGAAATGCAGCGGGCTAAGGGTGGCAAGCCCACTTCAGCCTCCATCACTACTGCCAAGTCGAAGGGACGATCTGTCTATGTCTCTAAGAATCAGTTGGCAACCAATGGTGACTTTTCTGCCACAGTGTCTACTCCTAACACTGGCAAGGAGCCTACTGCAAGTACACATACTCTTGTGTGTTCGAAGACAACAGCAGCCAAAAGTCACGCTGGCAGCACTGGCTCCTTAGTCAAGCTTGTTCCAGCGTACAATCTTAATTCCAAAAGTCACGCTGGCAGCACTGGCTCCTTAGTCAAGCCTGTTCCAGCGTACAATCTTAATTCCAAAAGTCACGCTGGCAGCACTGGCTCCTTAGCCAAGCCTGTTCCAGCGTGCAATCTTAATTCCAAAAGTCACGCTGGCAGCACTGGCTCCTTAGTCAAGCCTCTTCCAGCGTGTATTTCTAAAGTCAAAAGTCACGTTGGCAGCACTGGCTCCTTAGCCAAATCTGTTCCAGCGTGTATTTTACCAAAATCTGGCTCTTTAGCCAAGACTCTATATACTGACAATATAGGCTCTTTAGCCAAATTGTTACCAGCATGCTCTAAGAAGAATAGCTCTTTAGCTATCTCTTCTTCTTTGCCAAGTTCTACTAGAACTGGGGGTGGTCTTGCTCCTCCACACAAAGTCCCTTCAAAAAGAAATAATTCTTAAGTTGTTTCTTCTGCTCCTGTAGTTTTTACTTCAGGAACAGCTTTGACTGACAATTTTGTTAGTCAAAGAAAAGGAGATGGTCTTTTGACTACTCTTCCTTCTGGACATTCTATGTCCCAAAACTTGAATAAGTCTAAGAAGAAACATTTCTTAATGTCTTCTTCTACGACTTCTTCGAATTGGGCACAGAATTTGTCTATAAAAGAGGGTCTGTTACCAACTCCTAATCAAGGGGATGGTTCAACTCTTCCCTCTCTGCAAATATCCAGATCAATGGAAGGAAAACTCCAAGTTTTAAAAACCAATGTGATCTAAGAGCAAAGCTTGATCAAATCCGTTTAGGAAACACTTCTGGTGTCAAAAAACCATACCAATCGGGAACAAAAGCAAGAGATCCAGATGCAGAGTATGCTAGAAATTATGTGGCTCACATTAATCACTCTCTATATAATCAAGAGCCATCAAGACCCAAGAACTGGAAATATATTCCTAAAAATGTACAAAGAATGTTCTCTGATATACCTCAATCTTCACAAACAGATCTACGAGAACATCTTCAACAGAAGAGAAGGAATAATTCGGTGTCAATGGACCATGCTGAATGTGACTTCCAGCCAAGAGTCATAATTCAGTGCAGATGTCAATGGATCAGAACTATGTTGATCATGAATGAGACTTCCAGCCGAGAGTCACAATGTAATACAGATGTCAAACTAAACGATAATCTGTTTTCAATCGGATTCAATGTGAACCTATGCCTGATGAAGATGAACCTCTGTATGCTTCTGTCAATATGACCTCTCGGGATACTGGGGGTAGAAATGATAGTCCAGATGGAGTATATAGAGGCACCAGATCAAGGGTCCTGGCTTCTACTCAAAGGACTTTGATTCCTGAAGATGATTTTGAATTTCTTGGGGAATCTAACTTCCCACCTCTTCCTACTGGGGGTAGTTCTCCTATAACTGACTTTGATACACAAAGCAGTGATTCAGAACAAACAACATCCACCAGTTCATCAATAATCCCTCGCACAATCACAACATATATGGTTGATGGGAATACTGATGAACCTTCTTCTTCCATGACTCCTCAAGAACAAAGAATTGCTTCTTTGGAACAACAAATGAAGTCTATGGCTGATAATATGAAGTCGATGTATGAACTCATGGCAGCCCAATTGCAAAATCAACAGACTGTACCAGAAGCTACACCAATTGACACTGGTGTAAGTCCAGTCCATGTTCCTCCAGCAGTCCAGTCCAATACTCCTGGGCAAGCTCAACCAGTTCCTAGTCACTCTGGAGCTGGGGGTAGTACTTATAATGCTGTTCCTCCTCCCAACTATTCTCTACAAGCTACAACTCCACAGTCCTCCGGAGTTGTTACTGAAGAATTGAGGAATCTCAGAACTCAATTCGAGGCATTCAAACAGAAAGATAGTTTACAAAGGTTAGGCATCAAGCAACCTTATCCGATAGAATGGAAGCAAGTATCATACCCTTCTAAATACAAGCCTCCTACTATCTCATTCTATGATGGAACCACTTCTCCAAGTCAATTTATTAATCACTTTGAAGTGATGACTGACCAGTTGCAACCAAGTGACGCCCTCCTTACTCGGGGTGTTTGTCGGATGTCTCAAAGGAACGGCCTATGAATAGTATAGAAGTCTTCCGGATGTGTGTATTACTTCATTTGCCGGTTTTAAATAAATGTTTCTTGAACGATTCTATGAAGGGCTCAATGACATGACTATGTCTGCTCTTATTAGAATCAAGCAGAAAAATAATAAAACTACAGAGGAATTCATTGAACGGTTTCGAAGAGAAGCTCTGAAGATGTCTCTTGGAACTCCTGATGCTGTCACCATTGACACATGCAAATCAAATTTGTTGCCAATAATCAGCATGTGGACAGGATCTACTCAATTTCAAGATTGGCCTTCCTTCATAATTAGTGCCAAAGCCGCAGAGATCAGTGCTGAAACCTTCAAAGGTTTAGGAGTGGAGATGAATCCTAAAGAAACAGGTCAAAATACTGCTAAATTCAATAAAAGCAAGGGAAAAGAGACTCTTGAAGTTAATCTTCAGAGTAAAGATGCATCGACCGTTCAAACTTCTCCTGCCTCTACAATTCAACAACCGAGAACACCTCGTCCCAAGGAAGAATACTCTTTTGATGACGATAATGTCCTTGGTATCTTTGAATGTCTGCTGAAAGGTAATAAAATACAATTACCTGAAATCAAGAAACCTGATGAAGCTGGTAAGACAGATCATCCTAAATACTGTCCATACCACAGGATGTTGGGTCACACAATTCGTACATATTATGTACTGAAAGGAAAGATCCAAGAAATGATTAAATCTGGAGCTATCTCTCTTACTCCGAAAGAGAAGACCGTCACATCCAATGTCGTTTCTATGCAATTCGGAGATTTTCCTCCTCAACTCCTGGAAAGCGGGATCGTTCCTATTCCAAGGCAACTCTTGAGATAGTGAATATTCCTCCTCCACAATCTGAAGGGTTAGTACCAATCACTATGGAAACAGGAGAAATCATATGGATTCATCCTGATCTAGTGGCAGACTTTGAATCTCCTCATCTTCAAAAGACTACATCTAGAAAGTCCAAGAAGGCTGGAAAGATTAAGTCATGTCATATGACTTCTCTCGGATCTACTCCTGACGCAGAGCCAAAAGATAAAGAAGAAGCACTTGCTGGTGCTACTCGAACAGGGAAATCTTATCTGAAGGATTATTCCAAGAATCCCGAGGATACTCTTGATATCCCTTTGCTGATAAAGATGTTCCTAATGTTCCTCTTGAAGAAGAATCATCCGCTGCACCTATTCCTTCCACTGCACCAGTTGAACCTGCTCCTTCCAAACCCACAGCTCTTGAGAAAGGCAAACAACAGGCTCGGTTTGATAAACCAATCAAGAAGTCCCCTCCTCTTGGGCTTCAGAAACCTTATAATTTTGACATTTTAGCGCAACTTGCTAATACTCCAGCTAGAATGTCCCTATTTGAACTTCTACGTCTTTCCAAAGAGACTCGGAAGACGTTAAGTGAAGCACTTCTTCAGGCAGACTCTTGTCTTGCACAATTGAAAAAGCCAGGTGAAGAACCTGCTACTTGCTTACATTGTAACAGTGTATTAAGATTATCCCAAATATCACCTTCACACAAGACGATATGCTATTGGAGGATAATCGATATGATCGGCCTCTCTACTACACCGGTTATATCGATACAATGAAGATAGATTGTATCCTCATTAATCCAGGGTCTGCTATAAGTATAATGCCGAAGAGCCTGTTGGATGAATTAAAAATTCCTCTTCACAAGCTTTCCAAGACAGGTTACTACTATCCTGGGATTCAATCAGAGCCGAAGCGAGCCTTTGGGAAAGATTCATCTGAAACTTCAGATTGGAGATTTCAGATCTAAAGTCACTTTCTATGTAATAGAGATCGTGGGATCTTATAATCTTCTTCTGGGGAGGCCCTTTCTTCATGAAAATAATGTGGTGCCTTCTACTCTTCATCAGTGCTTTAAATACATTGACAGCAATGGAAGAGTACAAAAAGAATGTGGCTGATATAAATCCCTTCCATGGGGTTGAAGCTTATTTCAATGATTCCGGATGTATAAAGAAGAGTATACAAGGGTAATACAAGCTATGGAGAAAGAGGATTCACGAAGTGAGACTTTAATAATCCTGTTAAAGGTCGAACTACTCAGCAACAATCTCCTAAATCCTCTGGAGAAGGTTCTTTCATCATTCCAGTAAGTAGACGAATCTCTCCATTACCTCAGTCGTCTACTCAAGATACACTGATCATTCCTGTCAGTGGGCGTATTACAGTTCCTGTGTCTTCACATGTGAAACAGGATACTCTGGTAATCCCTGTTGGAGGGCAGACTACTCTTCCATCTCAAGCTTCAAGGGAGCTCACCTCTTCTGAGCTATTTGTTATCGATCTTAATCGAAACAAAACTCTCTTTCATTCTTCTCCCCCTTTAGTCATTGATTTGGCTAAGATTTCTAAGGCTCAGCCTTCTTCCAATGTAAATACTGCTACTTTTAAAGTTAATGAAAAGTCTCCATCTTTGCAGTATGTTGATGTGTGTAATCATGTTCATAGTTATTTACATTTGTTAGATGACTTGAGAACAATAACCATAGGAGTTGTACAGACTTTTCATACAGATGTATCCCTAGAATCAGTACAAACTTCATACTTTCTGGTTCCCAGCAGAAAGCCAGGAGACATTCCAATATTCTTTTACAAAGGACCCCAAAATCCTTCTAACCCCGAAGATGATGACAAAAACGATGATACTGGAAGATTACAACTACGTCGTTATAGTCAGCAATCTAAAGACATCATTAAAAATATGGGTTATGACTTCAGAACTGGCCTCAGTAATGGGAGAGGAAGAAGAATGCCTGTTCGGATCCTTCCTTTAAAATATGGACGGACGAAATGCGGATTAGGTTATATTGCTCCTACTCCCTTTATCAATACTATCCATGAAGATCTTGAATCTGACGAAGATAAGAGATCCGATTCTTCTAGTACTACCTCTTGGGATTCTGATACAAGTATCGGTGAATTCTACTACAACATTCTGTCTTCTAACATGGTCTCCATTGACTGTTCTGAAGAAAGTGATGAAGACGAAGATGAGTTTGAAATTTCACCTGAATCAGAACAATGGGCCCAAAGGTTAGATAATCAATGGGAGTTCCGATTCGAACAAAAAGAACCTCCGACTGAAGACAAACTTGTTCAAATAGATGTTGGTGAAGAGGGATCCCCCAAACCAATATTCATCAGTAAAAGTCTTTCAGAAACTGATAAGCAAGACATGATCAAACTTATTCGTGAATACATCGATGTCTTTGCTTGGAGTTATGAAGATATGCGAGGACTTGATCCACAGATAGCAACTCATAAACTCAATATCCTGCCGAATGCTAAACCGGTCAAGTAACAACAGCGACGATTTCGTCCAGACATCATGGATGCAATTGAAGCTGAAGTCAATAAACTCATGGCCTCCGGGTTTATTAGAGAGGAACAACATCCTGATTGGGTGGCTAATATAGTTCCTGTCCTTAAAAAGACTGGCAAGATCAGAGTATGCATAGACTTCTGCGATCTCAATGCGGCATGTCCTAAAGACGAATTCCTTCTACCGATCACTGATGTTATGATCGATAATACCTTGTGGGTTTGAACAGATGTCATTCATGGACGGGTATTCTGGGTATAATCAGATCAAAATGTTTCCAGATGACGAGAAGCACACTTCTTTCAGAACGCCGATCGGTACATACTGTTATACAGTGATGCCATTCGGTCTCAAGAATGCAGGAGCAACTTATCAACGAGCTATGAGCACTATATTCCGTGAACATTTGCGAAAAATAGTCGAATGCTACGTTGATGATATTGCAGTCAAAAGTCGACAAAAAGAGGATCACATCCAAGATTTGAAGACTATTTTTGATCTAATGCGTAAGCATCAATTAAAGATGAACCCTACTAAGTCCTTCTTAGGCGTCTCTAGTGGCAAATTTCTCGGCTTCGTCATTACCGCTAAAGGTATACACGTGGATCCCGAGAAGATCAAAGTCATCCAAGAGATGCGTCCTCCACGCACCTTAAAGAGCTACGAGGATTTCAAGGAAGGATCGCTTATATAGGAGATTCATCTCTAATCTTTCAGGACGCTGCAGACCATTCAACAAACTTATGAAGAAAGGTGTTTCTTTTGTCTGGAATGATGAATGTCAGAAGGCATTCGATGATATAAAATAATATCTATGAGCCCTCCAGTATTGGTACCTCCTGTCTCAGGATTACCAGTTCCTCCTATATACCCGAGCAATAAGTCATTCACTGGGTGCATTGCTCGCTCAAAAGAATAAAAATGTCCATGAACAAGCCATTTACTATCTCAGTCGTACTATGACCGGAGCTGAACCTCGATATTCACCGGTCGAAAAAGAATGTCTAGCCTTGATGTTCGCCGTCCAAAAGATACGATATTATATCATGGGTCAGACTATTCATGTCATTTCCCGGATCAATCCTATACGGGTCATGATGAAGAAACCCAGTGTTTTGAATTCTCGATTGGCTAACTGGAGAATCTTACTTGCTCAGTATGATATGCACTACATTCCTCAGAAATCAGTCAAAGGACAAGCTTTAGCTGATTTTCTGGCTGCTCATTCAATTCCAAAAATTTAAAACTCTATGATGAAATCCCAGATGAAGTCCTAGATTCAAGCCAAATTGCTGAAGAAGATCCTACTTGGCGTCTATTCTTTGACGGAGCTTCAAGAATAGGTCCTAACGGTGACATTGTCGCTGGAGTTGGAATTGTTCTTATGTCGCCAGAAGGTCTTGATATCCAAAGAGCTTATTCTCTCGATCAACCATGTCCAAACAATGTGGCTGAGTATAATGCACTGCTTATTGGTCTTCAACTCGCTAAACATCTGAATATTCAACATTTGAAAGCGTATGGAGATTCTAAACTATTGTCAATCAGATAAGGGGTACTTATGAAGTTCGCCATCAAGATCTGGTTCCTTATCATAGATCGGCTATATCTATGGCTTCTTCATTTGAAGAGTTCTTTATCGAGCATGTTAGGCGAGCATGTAACACAGAAGCTGATGCTCTTGCCAATCTTGCGACGGTGTTGGCTATTCCAATTAGACGTCAACAAATGATTGTTGTCTGCAATCGAGAATTATTTATCTTGAAAACAATCTAACTCTAGGACTTCCAGTTGACATTGAAGAATCAACATCTCATGATGTCAACACAACAAGAGGATTTGGATTTAGTCGTAAATCATTGTCATCTTCATCTGATTCTAGCATGGAATTCATCTTCAATAATTCAGCTGAGACTCAGAATACGGATAAAGATTGGAGACTTCTTTCTTAGATTTTGTATTGTATGATATTCTTCCAGAGGATCCAAGTGAAGCGACATCTATCAGACGACGATCACTCAGATTCTATTACAATCATACTACAAAAACCTTATATCGTCGAGCTTATGATGGTTTACTTCTTCGATGTATTGTCGGTGATGAGATTCAACAAATCATTCGTGAAGCACATGATAGAATTTGTGGAGCACATCAGCCTGGACCAAAACTTCAAGACCGTATTCGACGTATGGGTTATTATTGGCCCGCTATGGTATCAGATGCCATCGAATATGCAAGGAAGTGTAAAGCTTGTCAAATCCATGCAGATTTTATTCATCAACCCTTCGGAATTTCTGCATCCAACGACAGCATCATGGCCCTTCGAAGCTTGGGGCATGGACATTATCGGTCCGATCAATCCGCCGTCATCAAAAGGTCATCGGTTTATTCTCGCAATAACCGATTATTTCTCCAAATGGGCTGAAGCTATTCCGTTATCTGAAGTCAAGACGTCCAATGTCATCAATTTTATCAAGCATTACGTCATCTACAGATTTGGTGTTCCTCGACGCATTATTCATGATAATGGTCCATAGTTCGTCAGTCAGAAATTTACTCGATTCTGTGACGATCATCGGATCAACAATATGGCTTCTACCGCATATAATCCGGCAGCTAACGGATTAGCAGAAGCTTTCAACAAGACCATCATCAAACTCTTAAAGAAGTTTGTTTCTACTAACAAACGTAATTGGAGTGAGAAACTTGGCGAATGTTTGTGGGCTTACCGTACTACAGTTCGTAATGCTACTAAATGTACACCTTTCTCTCTGGTGTACGGATGCGAAGCTGTTCTTCCATTAGAGATTCAAATTCCTTCTTTAAGGATAGCAATCGCTAATGAACTTACTGCCGAGAATAATGATCGTCTTCGACTTCAGGAGTTAGAAGCTCTGGATGAAAAGCGATTATCTGCTCAACAGAATATCGAATTCTATCAAGCTAGAATTTCAAGAGCTTTTAACAAGAAAGTCAGAGTTCGAGCATATCAAAAAGGAGAACTTATTCTAACAGTCAGACATCCTATGACTATGACTCATATGAGCAAAGGCAAATTTGACGCAAAGTGGGAAGGCCCCTATATTGTGAGGAGAGTTTTCTCAAATGGAGCTTATCAACTCTCAGAACTTGATGGTCGAAAAGTTATGATTCCTATCAATGGCAAATTCCTTAAAAAGTATTATATATAAATATAAATTATCAGACAAGTTCATGTTTATAAATAAAATTTTATTTTAATCATGAATGATAGTACATGATATTAAGGAAGATCACTATCATCCTTCTCTACATTTGGATGCGGACCGCTGCCGTCCTTCTTGAAAATGCGATCAGCAAAGGAACTGAGAACTTCTTTGCTGGAGCCCACGAGAAACTTACAGGCTGCCATCCTCATAGCTTCCTCTTCTTCATTCCTTCATGGATCAAGTAGAAAGTCCAGAATGTCCCGTGGTGGCTTGGGTGCAGACGAACCTTCGCCTGCTTCTACCTCCTTCGGCCGAACTGGATCGGCAGGGCGCTCTTCAGTGTCCTTCTGAACTTTCGAGATGATTTCAGCCTTCTTGGATGCTTCTTCAGACGACATTTTTATGTTGAAGAGTAGAAGTGTTCGTCCTTTGTTAGATTTCTGCTATATTTATAGACAAAAATTTCTCGAATAATGAAACGACACATTCATCCGACGGTTCGCCCGTTCATTAATGCTTGACGGTTCATCCGTTCATTTATTACATTCATCTGACGGTTCGTCCGTTCATTAATGCTTGACGGTTCATCCATTCATTTATTACATTCATCTGATGGTTCACTTGTTCATTATCACCTGACTTTTTGTCCATTCATTATCTTCTATCAATTTATTAAAAAAAGTGGAAATTCGTTATTTATCATGTTTTCATAACCTCTGAATAAATGCTGAATCTACCTACTCATTTGTCATTTTCCATCTTTGACCTCTGCATAGAAATCAATCTATTTTCTTTTGAGTTCCTACATATTATCACGTCCATATTACCTCTGATAATATTATGTACTCTAAATCAGAAAAGAAGGTTTCATTATCTATCATGTCCACAATTCATCCAGATAGATACAAATCATTGAGCATAGAAGGATTATCATTTCTATTCTAATATCATCATAAAAAGTCTATTACATTTTCTTAGACTTTCTTACAAATCATAATGGAAATCTATTACAATTTTGGATTTTCATTCTACACACACAACAATAATCTAATAGAGATCTATTTTCTTCCTTGGATCTTCTTTGACGGGTTTCGTTGTTTGTTGCAATTCCTGACTGTCTGAGCTCCAGTGGCGACCAGAATAGCAGGAATCAAACTCTGGTCTTATCTCTCAGACGAGAGGAGAACCACAGAGTATGGCAGCCCGAAGACGTGTTGCTGCCAATACAACTGGTGGATTAGGAGCGGCCTTTCAGAGGAGACAGGAATGTATCCAACATTGGGATACAATTCCTAGTTCTGCCGTGAAAGGAACTCTACTGCCCGATTTCTCGAGGTAGAGTTAACTCCACCGTCCAACTCTCCGTGTATAAAGGCTCTTCCTACCATCGGAGGAAGACCCTTCTATCCCACGAAGAGTTCTGAGTTGTCTGATTTGCGCGTCAAAAGCGCATGAGCTCCCTGATGTTGATGTCAGAAGAACGCTCCCCACAGCATCCAAATCACCAATGCCAGTTCTGAAAAAAATTTGCAGCCAAGCTT
The DNA here is from genome assembly GCA_029216955.1 of Iris pallida. Classification (NCBI taxonomy): domain Eukaryota; kingdom Viridiplantae; phylum Streptophyta; class Magnoliopsida; order Asparagales; family Iridaceae; genus Iris; species Iris pallida. The sequence goes on along the minus strand of JANAVB010026000.1, from coordinate 18,486,998 downwards.
CTGCAGAAAACAGCAAAGAAAAAGAGATTAATTAACAGAAATGTCATTTGGCACACACTGGCCAATCAAGCACACCCTGTTCAGTCAGAAACAAAAGTTCATCTTCAACAGTGAAAAGTGGGCTATTATACTGAACTTACCATCGAGATTAAGATTAGAAAGCATTGCTTTCCTGTTGAGAATGAAATCTCGCAAAAAGGTCATTCTCAGAAGAAGAAGAAGAATGAAGAGATGAGTATGGGTGGAACTTAGTTATCTATTTAAAGGTCAAAGTGCAAGCCTATTTTTGGGAAAGATCCGAGTAAAAAGCGCTCATAACCACGGAATGAGTGTCACGTGTGCTTTGGAAGACAGCATAACATTTGAAATAGTCAAAGAAGCCACCTAATGCCTTTTCATTAGCGCACGCTATTCGGAGTAAAGCTAGCTTTCAGCGTGAATTCGTACCACAGAAATATTTGAGCACTGATGGCCTTACAAAAGAGGAAAAGAAGTGCAACATTTTCAAAAGAAAATAGAAGCATAAAAAAAATGCGCCCTATTTTGCGGAACGACTGAGCTTGTCGCCCAAATCCTCTACGCTGTTGACCCCCATACGGTGTAACAGAGCGTTGAGCGCTTCTCACTGCTCTGCGAGGCTACGCCCATTGGAAGAAGATGAGCCATCCAGACCAAAATGGCTCAGGAAAGTTCTTGGCTAATTGTGTAGGGTCATCTTTGAACTCAAAAACTAAAGGCTCTGGTTCCTTACCCCCGAGAGTAGGGTCGTCATGGGCATAAAAACCCAACTTTCGTGCTTCTTCCTCAGCTTTCTCCTTCGGTGTCATGTTGACGTGAGATGAAGATTAAAGTCGAATCTTCTCCTTGTTTATATAAAGAAGCACGCCGGCGGTTCATATTCTACCATAAATTGGATGCAATCAGTCTCGAAAAATGAAGAGTCATCATGACATTTAATAAATTCATTTACTTGTTTTCAAAGTATTAAGGAGTAAATATCTCTTTAAAGTCATCTCAGCGTGACTAAATTCATTTTATCATCTTAATTTCAAAGTATTTCGAAATAATTTAACATTTTTCGAAAACTTTGAAGGGGGTTTTGTAGGCCTTCAAAATGAAAGTCACGCTGAGTTGATCAGAACTGAGTTTCAAAGTCACGCTGAGTTGATCAAAATTGAGTCTCAAAGTCACGCTGGGTTGATCAAGACAATGTTTACACTAGTGACAGATCATCATTTGTCAGAAGTGTCATTATGACTGACAGCACGACAGTCGAAGAATGTCTCTTCGTATGCCACGTATGCACGGAACTCGAGAGATCATAGCCGACTATTGCGTGACTTTTGAAATCTTCTTCAACAAGACTCAGCCTCCATCTAGTTGGCGTACCAGAAGTGCTTCTTGTCATTTAATGCGACTGACAAAGTAATCATTGTCAGAGATTTTGTGTCAGTCGAGGCACGTCGAATCAAGACAGCTGGTAGCCCTGCCTCAAGCTTGCGTATATTTTGAGCCTTCTGCCTCAAGACTGCGTGTATTTTGAACTTCTATGTTCCTTCATCAAGTTTGCGTGGATTTTGAAGCTTTTAGCCCCAAGTCTGCGTGGATTCTGAAGCTTCCTGTCCCTAAGTTTGCGTAGATTTTGAAGCTTTTTGACCCAAGTCTGCGTGGATTTCGTCCTCAACGAACCTGCGTGGATTTCATCAAATTGGAGTACGTGGCAGCCATGCCACTGATCTCTCGCTTGCGTGTCCTGTAACTTGCACACGACTCATACATGATTGCCATGTGTCCAACAGTTATAGGCCACGTCCAGTAACTGCTCATAACCTTGCGTATGTTAGATCCTGCGTGATTTTCAACTATGCACAGGCTGTAAAGACAGTTATCTTTTTCAGTTATTTTTGACTCTATAAATAGAGTTCTTTTCTTATTCATTGTACAGATACACAGATATCTAAATTGCTGTTGAAATTTTGAGAGCTTTTCTTCTTCGCATCGTCCAAGGGATAAAGCGATCGTCTTCTAGATCGGATTCCTACAGTTGTAATTTTCCCAGATACACAATAAATAAAGTGAATTTATTTATGGAAAACAATAACATCATATGATAATACAACAAATAGAGACTAGAAATATAAAAGTACAACAAATAATAGAGACTAGAAATATGAAAGTACAATAAATAATAGAGACTAGAAATATGAAAGTACAACAAAGACAAGATAATAACCAAGACAACATATGATGATACATTCTACAATAAACATCTAAGTCCAGATAATATATTCTAGAAGAAACATCTAAGTTTAGATAAGTATATCTCTCTCAATCATCTTCAGAATAATCATCTTGTTCGTCTTCCTCGACCTCATCTTTCTCTTCCTCCTCATCTTCACTTTCATCTTCGCCTTCGTCGGCTTCGTCTTCCTCTTCGGATAATTCTATATCTTCTACATTATGTGTCGTGTAATGTGTAACTTCCGTGGAGTCCACATCGACAATATTGGTTACAAGAGGTAGCTCGTCCTCCTGGTAAGCTTTTTTGTCAACATCAAAAGTATCTCTAGCTTTAGTCTTGCATACTGCCCACCAGTCAGACTTCGTTGCTCCCCGTCTCGGATAAGCTGTAAAGTACACTAGCTGAGCCTGAGTTGCTAGGACAAATGGTTCGTATCATTGATATCTACGCTTGTAGTTTATATCCACAAGACCCTGCTTGTCAATTTTCCAACCTTGATTTTCAATCGGATCGAACCATTCACACTTGAACAACACGATCTTTGCAGGTTCTCTGCCATTATTATATGACAACTCCACAATCTCTTGCAAAATGCCAAAGAAATTATTTTCTGGATCGACATCTTTGTAGTTCGAAGACTTGATACACAAACAACTGTTTTTCGTGGAATCAAGATCCAGGAAGCTGTCTCTGATCGAAATATTTGTCAACTTGAACCGAAAGCCATTGACATAGTAACTTGGCCATATTTTAATAAAAGTAATTGGTCCCTTGGCAAGAGTTCTAATTAATTCAATCTCGGGTAAAATTAGACGATCGACCTGAATATCAAAGAAGCGATAATAAGTCATTTATTGCGCAGTTGCATTAGAAGAGGCCAGTAATTACCGAGCTACTTACATATTCGCTCAACCAAGAAAGAAAATGACGTCTCATTTCTTGTTCTAATGCTTCGTCTGTTAGGTAGGGTCTAACCAGCCTCAACTCATCATTATATGTGCTGGAAAATAATGAAGCAACCGTCGATTAGTACAATAATATTAGCTTATATTATTACATTGAGATGACGTAAACTCATCATCCTGAGTTACTTATCCCTCTAGCTTCTCTACTTCATCCTCGTCGCAATTGAGTAATACATACAACTGAGCAGCCCTTAGCTCTTCGTCATTCAAATATCTCTTCTTCATTTTCCCCGAAGGCTTTCCGGACGCATTGAATACTTTCAGTATTCCATCAGTAAATTTTTGATATCCGTCGTCGTTTCTCGGAGCCCTCGTTCTATTCATAGCAACATGAGGTTTGAAATAGGAGGAGCAAAAATTTGTAATCTCCTCGATAATATAGGCTTCACAAATAGAACCCTCGACTCGAGCCTTATTTTTTACCTTTCTTTTTAGGTGATTCAAATATCGCTCGAACGGGTACATCCATCGATATTCGACAGGTCCACCAACACGTGCCTCGTAGGAAAGATAAATCGACAAATGCTCCATAGAGTCGAAGAATCCATGAGGGAACACCCTCTCTAGCTTGCACAGTGTTACCACAATGTCCTTCTCTTGCTTTTCTAGACGATCAACGAGCAATTTCTTAGAACAAAGGTCCCTGAAGAATATGCTAAGCTCCGCTAATGGATCCCAAACTGCCTGCGGTAAGAATTCCCGAAATGCAATCGAAATTAACCGCTCCATGAATACGTGACAATCATGGCTCTTCATACCTGTCAGTTTGTTCTCCTTGAGGTCGACGCATCTTCTCAAGTTCGAAACATACCCATCTGGAAATTTCAGACATTGAATCCACCTTCAAAGTCTCAATTTATCCTCCTTCTCCAGAAAAAAAATCGCCTTAGGCTGCTTCAACTTCCCATTCCCGTCCTCTATCAAATGCAATGCAGGACGTCTACATATTTCTTCCAAGTCCAATCTAGCCTTTGGATTGTCTTTCGTCTTCCCCTTTACGTCCATTACAGTATTAATTATGTTGTCAAACACATTCTTCTCGATATACATGACATCAAGGTTATGTCTAATCAGATTGGTGCTCCAATATGGAAGATCCCAGAATATACTCCTCTTCGTCCAGTTATGAGTGCGACCAAATCCGTCACACTTGTAGCCCGTAGCAGGCTGCTCAATAGCTCTTGGTAAATCTTTTACCTCTTCCCATATCATGTATCCGGGCCACCTTGGTGGAGGATTAGCCTTCTCCACAACGCCAGCACGAAAAGCATTCATGTTCCTCCGGTACGGATGATCCTTCAACAGGAATTGTTGATGACAATCGAAGAAGCACGGTTTGCCTCCGTGTTTCAAACGAAAAGCCTTAGTGCTGTCCATGCAATACGGACATGAAAAACGACCATGCGTGCTCCATCCAGATAACATTCCATAGGCCGAAAAGTCGTTGATGGTCCACATAAGTGCTGCCCGCATCTAGAAATTTTATTTTCTAGATACATCGTACGTGTTGGAACCTACTTTCCACAGCTGATTCAACTCATCAATCAACGGGTGTAAATACACATCGATGTTCCTTTTCGGATTGTTCGGACCTGGGATAATAACGGTGAGGAGTATATACGGAGTCTTCATGCACATCCAAGGCGGTAGATTGTACGGGGTGACGATCATAGGCCAACACGAATACTGGGATCCCGAAAGTCCGAATGGGGTAGAACCGTCGGAGCAGAGACCCAATCTGACATTACGCGGATCAGAAGCAAAATCTGGATACTCTCGATCAAAGTGCTTCCATGCTTCTCCATCAGATGGGTGATCCAACACTCCTTCGGTATGTTCCCGCTTATGCCAACTCATGTTTTCTGCAGTTTCCTTCACCATAAACAACCGCTGCAACCGCGACGTCAACGGCAAGTAGTGCATCGAAGAGGTAGGCTTCCTGGCACCGACAGACTTTCCTCTACCATATGCCTTGTAGCGATCGATACCACAAAATCTGCAGGCGTCTTCATCCTTGTCGTCTTTGTAGTACAACATGCACCCGTTGCGACAGGCATCAATTTTTTTGTATCCCATCCAGAGTGATCTAACCATCCTCTTAGACCGGTAGAAGTCTTTAGGCAACTTTGCACCCTCAGACAATATTTCTATAAGCAACTCCGTAAGACGGTTGTAGCAATCTTGCGACATGTTAAAATCGGACTTGATGCTCAACAATCTTGTAACGACCTCTAACAGTGAATAATCCTCACAACCAGGATATAATGGAGTCCTTGCATACTCCAGCAACTCCATGAACTCTGCAGCATCGGGATTCGGTGCCTCCTCAAGTGCATCATGATCATCCGGATCGAAACTAGGCCCGGTCGAATCGAAAACCATGTTCACCAACCCATCGTTGTAAGGAGCGTTGTTGTGGACATCCACATAAGGCTCGTACTCCGATGCTAAAGACAGAAGTTCTCCATGCTCGCTCCACTGATAGTAATTCGGCGTGAAACCCTTCAAGTATAAATGATACGTGACATCCACTTCTGGATGATATTTCAAGTTACGACATCTCACACACGGACACTTAATTTTGGTACCGTCTATGTACTGCGGGAACGCCTTGGCAAACTGCAGGAACTGGTGTACACCCTCTATGAATTCATCCCGTACACCGCACATGACATCAGGATGACGGTTGTACATCCAAGTACGATTCTGCAGATAGTAATTCAGCTCCATAATTCTGTAAGATAGATACATCAAGGTAGTGAATGATATGCAAGTGTTAAAGCTTTGAAATAGTAGCTCAACCGAGGGATAGAGTTAATTGGAGGAAGTTACTGGGGAAAGTGAAGACCGACATGAACTGATGACGCACGAAAATGAGGGTCTCAAAGCTGGAACAAGTCAAGTTGTGCTTTGGAAAAAGAACTCTTGCAAGCTCTTTGTTCACAAAGCAAGCTATAAATAGAGAATACAGAACAAATAACGAGTTCGTAACTCAAGTATAGAGCATACAAGAGTCGTAAACTCGAGAGATGTTCTGCATTCGTTATATCTTGCTTTGTGAAGAGCTTAACAAGACTAGAACATATCCAAAACACAACTTTACTTGTTACAACTTTGATCCCCAAATTCTCGTTTGTCAGTTCATGCGGTCTACACTTTCCGCAGTATATGTACACATGACATTTTACGTTAAATGGTCAGAGATTATCGGTCATCTTCTTTTCGCAATGCTAACTTTTGTTTCGCGTGTTTGTGCATACGGTGGTAAGAGATTATCATGGCGGCATATTGAATCAGATGTTGGCAAATTAGTTGGTTTAGAATGTTAGGTTGCAGATATTGAAGTGGATAGAGGTAGGCAGATATTGAAGTGGATAGATGGATATTTGTATGAGTTAGCTTCAGTAGAAAGACTGTGACTCTGCATGAGTCATATTAGAGGAGTTACTCTACATAATCATGTACTAAGTATAAGATATGGTTTAGGGCTTAATGGTCTAAGCTAAGCTAGGAGTCCAATAACACCAATAGTAATGTCTGTAACTAGGGTATTTGTGAATATTATGTATCAATATGAGAATAAAGTTTGGGTAGGTATTTGCCCTACCAATATCCTATTCACATAGGTAAAACCATTACTATGGCCTATTTACCTAATTACCTATACACTAGCCTATCCTTAACTCTGGTAAAAACCAATACCCAAACTCAATACCCCATACACTACAACATAGGTATCTCCCATACCCATGTGTCAACCCATTACCTAAACCTATAGGCTTCCTAAACCTATATATTACCTAGTCACTCTAGGTAAAGCCATTACCTATACTCATAGGTAAAACAATTCCTATCTTGAAGTTACCTATACTTATTGTCCTAGTCCTCATCTATACACATTATCCTAAGGCCTCGTTTGGTTCACCGATTTAAGGAACTAGGAAAGGAAAGTTGTTTCTTTCCTTTGTTTGGTAACCACAAACTTGAGAATAAATTTCCTCACAAGGGGGAAAATTGGAGGGAATATGGTTCTACTCATGACTCGAATATCAGAGCTAATCGTCGAGCTTGACATAAGTGATAATGTGCAAATTGGAGGGAAAATTGGCAGGGTTACCACCTTGTCAACTGGGTAGTTTGTAGAAGGAAAAATTTCTTAATGTGTAAATCGTTCCTAATTACAACTGATAATGTTAAATGTTATACATAAATGTACATGTTATGTATTCCACCTACCTGTTCATGTGTACCCATGGACTGAACTCTAATGAGATGGACTGCAACATGGTTATGTGGGCTGAACACATACCTAGGGTGGACTGAAACATGATATGCAGTGTGTTATACAACAAGATGGATAGGTAATGCAATAGGCACATGTGGGCTGAACACATACCTAGGGTGGACTGAAACATGATATGCTCTATGGTATGCAGGACAGATTCATGTAAGTGGACTGAAACATGATATGCAGTGTGTTATTTTAGAGCTTGAGCTTGGCTTGAGATTGTTTATATTAAGCTTGAGCTTGGCTTGGTTTGAGCTCGAGCTTGGCTTGATAAGCAAGCTTGATTCAAGCTTGATAAACAAGCTCGATAAGCTCATTTCAAGCTCATTAAGCTTGATTTCAAGCTTGTTCACCTTTATTTCAAGCTTAATGAGCTCGATTTCAACCTAGTTACGCTTGAATTCAAGTACCTGTAATTTAACAATTTATTTATAAAAATTTAATTAAAAAAGTTCCTTCATATCAATTATTAAGGACATAAATATATAAAGCACACAACCATATCATTATACAAACATACATAAAATTAGAATTCAACAAACAAACGAGCTTCTAAACAAGCTCCTAAACGAGCTTGGCTCATTTGCAGCCCTAGACATGAGCTCGGCTTGAGCTCGGCTTGTTTACTAAACGAACCGAGCTCAAACGAGCTTTTATCGAGCCGAGCTTCGAGCAGCTCGCAAACGGCTTGGCTCATTTGCAGCCCTAGACATGAGCTCTGGTATTCGAAGGGTCGTGTCTGTGTCGCATCATAGGAGTGGTCGGGGTCGTGTCTGTGTCGCATCAGAAAGGGTCGTGTCTGTGTCGCATCAGAAAAAGGGAGATAGGGTTAGGGTTTACCTACACAGCTTGGGGTTGAGTCGGGGTCACCGGGGCTAGAACAGCGGCGGAGGAGACTGGTGGTCATCGGAGGGATGGGGTTGTCGGGCAGGGGGTCACCGCGAGCGGGAGATTAGAAAATTTTGGGTGAAAAAATGAAAAATCGATCGGGCCAGAACCCTATATGAAATGTTTTAGCGACGTCACTTAAAGACGTCGCTAACCGTCGCTATTTATTAAAACCTGGTGACGTCTTAAAAGTGGCGTCGCTGAATAAAAAAATCAGCAACATTTTGCAACTAGAATGCGACATCAGTTGTCCAAAACATTAATGGTGTCGCTAACTGTCGCTCCAACGTCACTGATAGTGACGTTCAGCGACGTAAATATAAAACTTCGCTAAAAGCACAAAACTTAGCGACGTATTTATCTGGAGTCGCTAATTTTGTCGCCATTATGACTTATTTTGGTAGTGTTAGGCGTATCCAGCAGAAAAATCTTGGATTTTATCATTACCTTCCAGGGAAGCCATATAGATCCTGAAAAGACGAAGGCAATCATGGAGATGGATCCTTCGAGAAATCTTCGAGAACTCAGAGGCCTTCAAGGGAGGCTAGCTTATATCAGGAGGTTTATCTCTAACCTCTCCGGACGATGTCAACCATTCACACACCTCATGAAGAAAGGCGTCTCCTTTGTATGTGATGAAGAGTGCCAACGTGCCTTTGACAACATTAAAGAATATATGTCGAACCCTCCAGTCCTGGGGGCCCCGGTCACTGAAAAGCCATTTTTGCTTTATGTACGAGCGATAGAGCATTCCTATGGTGCTCTACTAGCACAAAATAATGATACGGGGCATGAACAAGCTATCTATTATCTCAGTCGAATGATGATAGGGCCTGAGCATAGATACACCGTTGTGGAAAAGGAATGTCTTGCTTTGGTGTTTGCTATTCAGAAAATGCGACACTATGTTACAGGACAGACCATCCATGTTATATCACGGGTCAACCCCCTCAGGGTCCTTATGACCAAACCAGGTGCACTCAGCTCTCGCCTTGCTACCTGAGCGATATTATTGTCCCCCTACCACATGATCTTCGTCCCGCAGAAGGCTGTTAAAGGTCAAGCTCTGGCAGACTTTTTAGTGGCCCATCCAGGTTCGGAGCCAACCAGAATATATGAAGAGATTCCAAACGAGGTCGCCAATTCAAATATGGCTTCCCATGATACCGTCTGGCAAATGTTCTTCGATGGTGCTTCAAGAACCGGGCCCAAGGGCAATATCGTCGTTGGGGTCGGAGTGGTACTGCTTTCTCCCTCTGGATTGGTGATCAATCGGGCATACTCCCTTACGAAACCTTGTTCAAACAATATGTCTGAGTACAATGCCTTGGTTATCGGCCTCTGACTTGCAAAGGAACTGGAGGTAGAGTACTTGGAAGCATATGGCGATTCACAGTTAATCTTTAGTCAGATCCGGGGTTCATATGAAGTTCGCCATGAAGACATGATCCCCTATCATCAGATAGCAATCGCCATCATCACGTCCTTGAAAGGGTTCTTCATAGAACATGTTCCAAGACGCCAAAACATTGAAGCCGATGCCCTAGCAGGACTTGCCGCTTCTCTGGCGGTTCCAAATCATATTCATTATTTGGTGGACGTAATAGGCCATGAATTGGTTTGTCCTAAGAATAATGTGCAATTTGCTGTGAGTTACTCTGCCCTGACGGTCGACGAGACACCGGACTGGAGACTCCTATTTATAGACTTCGTAGTCTATGGTATCTTGCCGGAAAACTCGAAAGAAGCCACTTCTATTAGAAGACGTTCTCTCAGTTTCTTCTACGATACAGAGACAAAAATATTGTATCGACGATCCTATGATGGATTACTGCTCCGGTGTCTGTCAAATACAGAATCCAAAGAAGCTGCATGCGAAGCTCAAGATGACGTTTGTGGGGCCCATCAACCTGGTCCGAAATTGTAAGACCGCTTTCGCTGGATGGGCTATTACTGGCCTACGATAGTAGCAGATACGATAGACTATACAAAAAAATGTAAAGCTTGTCAGGTCCACGCAGATTTTATACATCAACTATCCAAATTTCTACATCCGACAGTGGCATCCTGGCCATTTGAGGCATGGGGAATGGATATTATCGGTCCAATCATCCCACCTTCGTCGAGAGGATATCATTTTATACTGGAAATTACGGACTACTTCTCCAAATGGGCGAAAGTTGTTCCGCTTGCAGAAGTGAAGACATCAAACGTGATCAGCTTCGTCAAGCATTACGTCATCTATCGCTTTGGACTGCCTTGAAGGATCATCCACGACAATGGTCCACAGTTCGAGTCATGCCTTTTATCGATTTTGTGACAAACACCAAATTCAGAATGTTGCTTCAACACCGTACAACCCGGCGACTAATGGTCTGGATGAAGCATTCAAAAAAACCATAATCAAGCTTCTCAAGAAGTTCGTGTCCTCAAACAAACGTGACTGGAATGAAAAGCTTGGCGAATGCTTATGGGCGTACCGTACTACAGTCCGGACAGTCACTGGGAACACACCATTCTCTCTGGTATACAAAAGTAAGACAGTTCTTCCATTAGAGACTCAAATCCCCTCGTTCCGCGTCGCCCTCACTTATCGATTGACGACGGATGATAATTACCGTCGTCGGCTACAAGAGTTGGAGGCCTTAGATGAAAAGTGCCTGCTAGCTCAACAACGAATTGAGATTTATCAAGCACGCATCTCTGGAGCCTTCAACAAGAAGGTCAAGCTGAGAACATTCTAAGTAGGCGATCTCGTCTTGGCAGTTCGGAGGCCGATGGTTATGACTCAAAAAACTGCCAGCAAATTCTAGCCAAAGTGGGAAGGCCATTTATCATCGAGGCTGTATTCTCCAATGGTGTATACCATCTCACAAAGCAAAACAGAGACTTGCTCATGATGCCCATCAACGGCAAGTTCCTGAAGAAATATTATGTCTAAACAACATCCGTCGAATCAATCGGATTGTTGAGTTATGTACCCTTAAGTACCGCTGAACTTATACTCTGGTCATTCCAAATAAATCCATATCGCATCTTCTGGGTAGTGAATCATGTATGATCATACCTCTGAACTTCCTCCCTAAAAGAGCATCTTCCTCATAATCTATTACCCGTGCTTTCAGTGCATAAAAAAGGGTAACAGGTCCACCAAATTTCTGAAACAACCACGTCAATGTCACCTCTGAGTTGTTTCTCTTCCATCATAAAAAAATCACCCCTTACGTAGAACTTTCACGTCCATATCACCTCTGAGTTGTTCTATGTATTCTTCGTTGAGCTCATTCCTGCCACGTCCTCATTACCTCTGAGTAGGAAGACTCCGTTGTAAAACCCTCATATTTACTACTTCCTCATTACATCTGAGTAAGTATGTTGGTTTTCTCTCGACTTATTATCCATATCCAAAACCAGGGTACGCCAAGGATAATAGGCCTACAAATGTCCACAGTTGACCATAAATGTCCATAGTTGACTACAAATGTCCACAGTTGACCATAAATGTCCACAGTTGACCACAAATGTCAACAGCTGACCACAAATGTTGTACTAGGTCCTCTAGTACATGCGCTTCTTTTTTCACCATCACATGCCTCTGGAACACAGCTGTTACATGGCATTCTTTCTTCCAATACTAAGAACTTCCATATCTGCCTTACCACGGAGTTGTTCTAGGTATCTCTGTCGAACTTATTATCCATACCTAAAACCAAGGTATACCAATGGTAATAGGTCCACAAGAAAGTCCTCCAGTGGGACAAATACCATAATATCGAAGATACGGTACAAGCACAACAGATAAAGGATGATGTAAACATAGTCATTCATTTAAAATTAAGAGTACTACATTTTCTGGGACCACGTCCCTGTTAAAAAAATGGATGAACATAATAATGAAAGAAAGAAGAAGCCGATTATGGTTCTACGACGCACAGCTCTCTGGGACGGTCTTTCAGCTTGGCCGTCGACCGCTCAATCCTCAGCTTGGCCTGACGCTCAGCCTCCTGATTCAACCTCTCTGCATCCTCCAGATGCGTATATGCCTACAAACCGTCTTCAAGTTTCTTCAGTACACGCTCCAAGGCATCAGAGGTTCGGGTGACCTGGTCGGTCTCCCGGAGAATTAGCTCATTATCTTTGCGAGAAGCCTGGAGCTCAGATTCTACAGAAGCTAATTTTCTCTGAAGCTCGAGGATATGCTCGTTCGTATCGGCTATCCCACGAGAGGCGGCCTCTTCCCGAACGACACAATCCTCTCCTCTACGACTTAGTTGATCGTACTTCAGAGATAGATCTCGAAGGTCCTTTACTAGAACAGGCTTGGACGTATCCTGTACCGTCCTTACCTTTTCCATGGCTGTTATAAGGAAGGCACGCTCTTGATCTATTGCTAAAGACAGATTGACTTACCGCAATCCTTGAAACTGAGCCACCAGCTGATCAGCTTCTACTAATTAGTATTATAATTGGATTCAATATATTTTTATTTGTAAATTGTATTTTTTTTAAAATGGAAACATAATCAACAACGTTTCAATGCTGTTGTAAAATAATATTTTAACAACATTTCTAAACATTGTAAAATTTATTTACAATATTTTTAAATTATTGTTGATATTATAATTACAACATACAAATATTTATTACAATGTTTGGAAAACATGGTTGAATAAAATATACAATATTTTGTAGAAGTTGTATAAACTCTTTTTATCAACAACGTGCCAAAATTGTTGTAAGATAATATTTTAACAACGTTTCTAAATATTGTAAAATTTATTTACAATACTTTTAAATTATTGTTGATATAATAATTACAACATACAAATATTTATTACAATATTAGGCAAACATGATTGAATAAAATATACAACATTTTGTAAAAGTTGTATAAACTTTTTTACAATATTTGTACAATGTTGTATAAAATATATGTACAATGTTTACTGAACATGGTAGATATTGTTTTTACCACAGTTGCATAATATTGTTGAAATTATATTTACAACATGTGCAATTTGTTTTAAAAGTATTGTTTACAATATTTAAAAAATGTCGTAGAAAAGTTTTGTTCAGATTTTAGAAATTTCAACAATGTTTATAAACTGTTATGAGAAGAACATCTACAACATTTTTACAATATTCAAATGAACATTGTGGAAGATATCCCCCCTTTTACACCCCTGGATATAACGACCTTCTATTGAACGTCGTAAAAGACCTTTTACAACGTTTTTTCAACGTTGTAAAAAGGGTTTTTTCTTGTAGTGTATAAGTAGAGAGCTACCAGTGACTAGTGATTTAGAGTACAAAGTCGACATGTGAACGGCTTGATTTGCACATGGCTATACTAAAGAGGCGTACATGGCTATTCTACTTTGGAATTATTCACATGACTATTTATACTCCCCCGTACCCCCAATCAATACACAAGAATCCAGCCAGGTTATGTTATGATTCCATGTAATGGCCCACAAGGGGTGATACATGGTAGGCCCATAAATGGGTGATCTGGAAATGCCCATAAATGGGTGATTCAAAAAAGACTCTGTGATCATGAGAGTACATGTCACAAGTGATCAATGAACCGAGAAGCATAGTGATACGCCATGTAAGTAAAACGCACAGAACATGTAGTATCCGATGCTCCCTGAGGGGATAACATCTCAAGAAGGGATCCATAAAATACTAATCCGTGTGACCAACGTGACAGTATCAAGTAAAGTAATTTAAAGCAGGAAAATAATTCTAAACATGATATGAAATGATCAGATAATGTACTCGCCTGATATCTGAATGTCCAAAGTAAATATACTGTCCGAGGAGAGGTGTCTGGCTCATAATCAGAACAGCACAAGTCACAACAAGTCCAAAATGGCAATATGAAGTTCTACTATGCATTCTACATGATTCTAGGTCAATCTAGACCAAAGTCAACTCTTGGTCAACTTAGTCAACCCTGAAAGTTAAACCTAGGTCAACTATGGTCAAACTAGGTCTAACAAGTCTAAATTAGGTCAAACAAGTTATTCTAGGTCTAAACAAACTAAGTATATGCAAATCAAGTATCCAAGATAGCTACTAACTCATAGCCTAAGTCACTTGCTAAACCAAGCACAAAACTAAACCATAAGCTAACACGGCACACAAACTTCGTCATATAATGTATATATATTATTCACATTCACATATTCATATACATAGATATATATAGGAAAGCTATATATATAGGCACATACATATATATAGAGAGAGGGAAAGAAAGGTAAAGGAGTAAGTGTGTATGTGTGTGTTTGGCATGTGTGTGAAAGGATATGTGTTAATGTTCTAAAATTTAGTGATAGGTAGGTGTATGTGACATGGGATACATGATGTCAAAGGGTGTATGAATGCATGTGTGTAAAAGGTTATAGGTTAACTCAGTTTATAGAAATACATACATACATACTTACCTTGTATACATGCATACATACATATCATGTATATTACATTTACATGATACATACATATATACTTGTATTATATTATACTTACATTCATGCATATTAGATACTTGTATTTATATTAACATATTATAAATATTTATTTCATTCATGCATCTATGCATTACCTACATATTTTACACATATGCATACATTATATTCATATCATTTCATACATTAACATAGAGACATACAAACATGCACACATCATATATTTCATACCTTGCATTAACTTACATATCATGCTATATATTATCATTCATTCCTTTCATATATTACATTATCTTTAAGTTGAATACATCATATATGGATACAATACATTATCTTGCATGCTTGCATTCATATATTGCATTCTATATTACCTATATACATGTATTTCCTCCATTAATTCATGCTTGCATCATATACTCTACATTACCATACATGTTATCATTATATATTGTATTACAATATTTATACATTATGCATTCATATCTATCATTACATATATATCTTGTATTCATATCTAGCATTCATTATATACTTTCATGCATACATTGTATATCATTCTTTCATTCATGCATTGCTTATATGCATTATATTAATTGTATTCCTACATGCTTGCATTCAACCATATATACATTAATGTAAAGAGAATATATATCATATATATATCATTTCATTAATCTAACATATCATGCATTACATACTCTATATTCATTTAATATCCATACTACATAGGTTCATAGGTTACACAAAATACATATATCGTATAGTCACTCTTCTACTTAAAACCAATACTGTACCAATTGGGCATTCACTAAATTCTAAGATTAAAGTATGTCGTAGCCCTTCATGTTAGCTTTTCGAAACTTTAAACGGATCGCATTTTCGTGTCCGGAAGCTCCCGGAATCGTAAAAACACCGAAACACGTTCGTCTTTCGTACGGCTAACACTCAAATAATTTTACAGAAAGTTTTAGAACTAATTTGGCTTATTAAAATATATATTTGGAAAGCTAACTCCGATACGGTTCTTTAAAAAAAACGGAAGATAAATTAGAGTTCTAAGCTAAAAGTTATGACATTTCTAAGTTGCTTTGGTTAATAAAAACGTGGATGAATATTATGACGAATTTGACAAAAGAACACATATAGGCCAAGATACTTGGATACAAACATAGATATCCAAATGAAACTCATTCTAACCATCCTAACTCAGATCAATCCACTCTCTAACCATTATAAAACTGAATTTAAATATATATTTAAACTATTATCATACATACATACACATGGGGTGTCCTAATTTGGGATCTATCAACTAGGACACAAGACACATATCTAAAATCCTCAAGAGAGCTCCAAATGGCCTCAAATTTGAATCTAAATGGGACACATGCATGAGGATAGATCCTACGGATTCAAAACTAATTTATATGCAAAGAAAATCGATTTAGAGGATGGGTTTTACCTATTGGGAGTGGAATCCCAATGAAATCCTTTAGGACACGGCTCCGATACGAAGATCCCTCAAAGTGGACACTCTTCCTTGCACTCCTCTTCCAATCCTTGGTAGCACCCTTCCCTTGGAGAATGGGAATGATTGAGAGAAGGTTTGGGGAAGGAATGATTTGATTTGGAGATCAAATCAATGGGAAGGCTCTCTAAAATTGGGGAAGAACAAAAAAAAAATAAAAGAGACAAGATTGTAATGAATGAAATGAATTGTTCTCTCCTAAAGGTGGCTGCCATAAAGAGTCCATTAGGGCTAATGGGAAATGTCCTAATTGCCCCTCTAGTCTCATATGGTTAAGTCTAGACTAGGTTCAAGTTTGGGGTCAAAATAATCTAGTTTTGAGTCTCTAACTTAACCATTCTAACATGATAAAAATTAGTTTAATTAACTAACTTAATGTTGGGTCTTGTGAGCCATGCTTAACTTAATATTGGGTCCCATCTAGAGTTCAAGCTACCCGGGTCACAATACAAGTCGGAATGAGACGAAACTCAAACCCAACTAAACAAATCCAATAAAAACAATATTAAAAATATAAAATTTTCCTAAAAAATTAAAATATAAAAAATGACCAAAATCATAATACATTAATTTAAATATTATTAAAATAATCTAAAATTCACCAATTAATCAAAATTCTAATAATTCAAAAGTCACAAAATGACCAAAATACCCTTAGCCTAAAAAGTTGTAAATAGTCATTCTAATCACATGATTAGGTCCCCATGGTTAGTCTCTAAGCTTAGCAAAACTAGGGGTTAACTAGTTAACCATCAAAATCATAATTCAATATTTTAAATAGTTTTAAATTGATTAAAAAAATTACCAAAAATTACAACATGAGTTAAATCTTATTATCGATTAATCAAAATTATAAAAGTTCAAAATTACCCTCATTTTAGAAAAGTGGGTGTTATAAGTCTACCCTCCTTAGAAGAATTTCGTCCTCGAAATTAAGGTGGTTGTACTTTTTCTAAAGTCTCGTCTCCAACAATCATGGTCTCAGAACTTACCTAAATCATACGATTAAAAAGGATGGCATACAGGGTCATGGCATATGGTGGTAGTGAAAGTCTCATCTAGGTATACTAGTCATGCTAACCAAAAGGGTCATAGGGTATCAAATATACAAGTAATCGGGGGTGTTAAACTGGAAAAGATACAGAAATAACAAATCATCAAAACTGTAAGGCAATCTACCATCCTATATAAAAACTGGTACTTATCAGAAAATAAAATAAGATAACTACCAATTTTCTATAAAGGGGTACTATTCAAAGAAAAATCAATATCAAAAGTTACAGAATGAAAGTCAATTGCATTGAAATCCAATCACAATATATATATATAGAGAGAGAGAGAGAGCGTTAGAGAGGAAAAAGCTAGCATTATGTAAAAGTTATGTGGTTAGTGTGTGTATGGGTGTATGTGGACATGTTCATAGGGTTAGATAGTAGACGTGTGTGTGTGAAATATACAAGAAAGTGTATAGGAGGATTTGGGTTTTAAAACAATAGCTATCAAGTTACACTACTAATGGCATTTTGGTTAAACAATCTACAATGCACTACCTATTTACTCATAACATGCATAGCTAACCATATATATACATATATCTATATGTATAGAGAGGTAGAGATTAAGTTATGTATCTATATACATTATAACATGTATGCATAAACTATATATATATGAACATAACATAGAGATGAAGGGTTAGGTTTACATGGCAGTTGTGAACATTAGTGTGCATTAGTGTAGAGTGTCAAGAGTACAGGGGTTATAACTTAAAATGAAGGGTTCAATCATTCAATTCAGTTTAACATTACATATTAAATCTGAAATTGAACTAAACATTTAAAATTAATGTGAAAAATGTTAACATGTATTCAGTTTTAAGATTTTGAAAAAATTCGAATATCAAACCAACCCAATGTTTTTCACAACCTAACATGTAAAAATATGAAACCTAACATTATATCCCTACATACAACAATGTATATACCTCAAAATATTACATTTAAAAACAGTAATTTGAACTAATATTTAAAATCCAGTATTAAGGGTTAATATGCACACAGTCTCAGATTTGACAAGTTCAAACATAAAACTCAACCAATTTCTTTAAGAATTGAAACCTTGTGTATAAGATACATGTGCTGTGATGTAAACAAAACTAATAACATGAAATTTATATTTAAATTACGAATTTAAACTGGAAAAGTAGAGAACCGGTCTTTGTTACTGTACTGTATCAGAATATTGGGGTTTTGAGAATTTAAACATCAACAACATATTAATATGCATTTAGATGGGTTGATAATCAAAGTGTAGCATGCATACGTGTCAGACAAAGTATCTGTGTCCAATATATATATTCTCATGTCCCAATATAAAAATTAAATTCTATATCAAGACCAATATTTAGATTCCTACCAAGATTGCAAAGCAGGTGATTGATGTAATCAAGACAGTTTTATTATTATTATTATTATTTAATACAAGAATAATAGCAAGAAGGAAATAACGATAAAATATGTTCTGCTTATTTGTTTAAAAGAAGGAACCATTTTGAAACCAGAGCTATAATATCAAATCCAAGATAAGGTCTAGCAAAATCATCGATTCATTATTTTAAGAAGAGATTCATAGTAAGAAGTTACACAAAGGTTTATAATACAGCTAAAGCTACTCCTACTCCTAAGTTAAATAATGAGAAACGAAACAAACAAAACATTTTTTTGAAAGACTGAACAAAAGTAGAGAAAACTTGTTCAAGAGTATTTAAGGTACAATCTGATAATCATATGCGTCTATCCAAAATCATGGTGCTCCAAATCCTCGTCATACTAGTAAGCAAGGCTACGATAATCACAGAGTCCTTGACTAAGGTACATACCTCTAGGTTTATGGTATTTAAAATTTTTGCATTGTCGCATGCGACGGCGAAAACCTTAAATTTTTACACCCAAGAAATAGGTCCAAAATCTGACTATATGTCCTCACTATCCAGCTAACATGACTATCAAACATTCTAGATCCCATAACTGAGGTAAGCTAGCCCATATGATTTTCTTTCTCAGAAGAAAAAAAGCAAACATAACACAGGAACAACAGAACAAATTGATCAATCAACATGGAACAGATGGAATCGAATTTCAAGATAGTTATAAGAGACAATTGCGGGAATAAAATAGAGAAGAACGGAACTTGCAGCAAGATCTCTAATGGTCTGTGCATCCTCGACTGTCCTGACGATAGCTCGCCCTGCTGGTTTTCCATGGTCTGCTGATGATGTTGCATGAACCGCTGCTGTTGAGAGAAATCGAGAATGATGGGAAAAAATCTCTGTACATACAGAGGTGCACCTCCAATGTAGCAGAAACGCCAACCTGAGTCGGTACAACGGAAGCTGCGGTCTCGAGGCCTAGATGAACAGGACGAGAGGTGGCCAGCCTCTCGATAGTATTCCTCGGACCAGAGCGATGAGACCATGTCTCCATAACCATCAAAAAGACAGATCAAAACAAGAAGCAATTACTGAAAATGAAGCAAAAATTCAAAGGAGGACAGTTTATATTCAAGGGAAGACAATAAACAACAAATTTAGATAAAATAAATCTGATTAAGAGTTTTCCTAGTGTGATTGAGTACCCTCAAAAATATCCTAATCCTACTGCAGGCTGTAGTGATACTCTAGTTCGAATACCACTACATAAACTCGACCTGCATGGGCCACCACTAAAAATGTGTCACGACCCGCACCCTAAAGTAAGGGCACGAGACGTGGGTACGTCCAGCCTACGCCGCAGTGTCGGCGGTAGAACGCTGTCCTAGGTCAAACATTTAACAATATAAAGGTACCTGTACAGTATATACTCTCCGAATGGAGGTGACATAGCAGATACAGTATCAATCACAACTAAGGTAGAGCAAGATAAAAAATAGGTAAAACATGAAATCCAAAAGAGATACAGCAGATAGAAGTCTAAGTGTCTAAGATACACAAACCCAGAAAATATTTCAAAGCTCAATACAGTAATCCATAGAATAAATACAACTCAATACAACTGAAATAACTAACTATACAACCTCTACTGTGTCTCCTCTAGGCTAGCAGGCAACATCCAGGCTATCTGTAAAATTTATCAACAGGCCAGTCAGGACAGAAGCGAGCACAATACATCTCAACAGATCATAGCAGGTTAGAAAATATAATCATGCAGTAAAGTAAGATACATGAACTGAAAGAAAGTACAGAATATAAACAGAGAGAGAACTGTAATAGAAATATCTACTATAAGTAGAGAGCTACCAATGACTAGTGATTTAGAGTACAAAGTCGACATGTGAACGGCTTGATTTGCACATGGCTATACTAAAGAGGCGTACATGGCTATTCTACTTTGGAATTGTTCACATGACTATTTATACTCCCCCGTACCCCCAATCAATACACAAGGATCCAGCCAGGATATGTTATGATTCCATGTAATGGCTCATAAGGGGTGATACATGGTAGGCCCATAAATGGGTGATCTGGAAATGCCCATAAATGGGTGATTCAAAGAAGACTCTGTGATCATGAGAGTACATGTCACAAGTGATCAATGAACCGAGAAGCATAGTGATACGCCATGTAAGTGAAACGCACAGAACATGTAGTATCCGATGCTCCCTGAGGGGATAACATATCAAGAAGGGATCCATATAGTACTAATCCGTGTGACCAACGTGACAGTATCAAGTAAAGTAATTTAAAGCAGGAAAATAATTCTAAGAATGATATAAAATGATCAGAGAATGTACTCGCCTGATGTCTAAATGTCCAAAGTAAATATACTGTCCGAGGAGAGGTATCTGGCTCCTAATCAGAACAGTACAAGTCACAACAAGTCCAAAATGGCAATATGAAGTTCTACTATGCATTCTACATTATTCTAGGTCAATCTAGACCAAAGTCAACTCTTGGTCAACTTGGTCAACCCTGAAAGTCAAACATAGGTCAACTATGGTCAAACTAGGTCTAACAAGTCTAAATTAGGTCAAACAAGTTATTCTAGGTCTAAACAAACTAAGTATATGCAAATCAAGTATCCAAGATAGTTACTAACTCATAGCCTAAGTTACTTGCTAAACCAAGCACAAAACTAAACCATAAGCTAACACGGCACACAAACTTAGTCATATAATGTATATATATTATTCACATTCACATATTCATATACATAGATATATATAGGAAAGCTATATATATGCACGTACATATATATAGAGAGAGAGAGAAAGAGAGGTAAAAGAGTAAGTGAGTGTGTATGTGTTTGGCATGTGTGTGAAAGGATATGTGTTAATGTTCTAAAATTTAGTGATAGGTAGGTGTATGTGACATGGGATACATGATGTCAAAGGGAGTATGAATGCATGTGTGTAAAAGGTTATAGGTTAACTCAGTTTATAGAAATACATACATACATACATACATACTTACCTTGTATACATGTATACATACATATCATATATATTACATTTACACGATACATACATGTATACTTGTATTATATTATACTTACATTCATGCATATTAGATACTTGTATTTATATTAACATATTACAAACATTCATTTCATTCATGCATCTATGCATTACCTACATGTTTTATACATATGCATACATTGTATATTCATATCATTTCATATATTAACATAGAGACATACAAACATGCATATATCATATATTTCATACCTTGCATTAACTTACATATCATGTTATATATTATCATTCATTCCTTTCATATATTACATTATCTTTAAGTTGAATACATCATATATGGATACAATACATTATCTTGCATGCTTGCATTCATATATTATATTCTATATTACCTATATACATGTATTTCCTCCATTCATTCATGCTTGCATCATATACTCTACATTACCATACATGTTATCATTATATATTGCATTACAATATTTATACGTTATGCATTCATATCTATCATTACATATATATCTTGCATTCGTATCTAACATTCATTATATACTTTCATGCATATATTGTATATCATTCTTTCATTCATGCATTGCTTATATGTATTATATTAATTGCATTCCTACATGCTTGCATTCAACCATATATATACATTAATGTAAAGAGAATATATATCATATATATATCATTTTATTCATCTAATATATCATGCATTACATACTCTATATTCATTTAATATCCATACTACATAGGTTCATAGGTTACACAAAATGCATATATCGTATAGTCACTCTTCTACTTAAAACCAATACTGTACCAATTGGGCATTCACTACATTCTAGGATTAAAGTATGTCGTAGCCCTTCGTGTTAGCTTTTTGAAACTTTAAACGGACCGCATTTTCGTGTCCGAAAGCTCCCGAAATCGCAAAAACACCGAAACGCGTTCGTCTTTCGTACAGCTGACACTCAAATAATTTTATAGAAAGTTTTAGAACAAATTTGGCTTATTAAAATATATATTAGAAAGCTAACTTCGATACGGTTCTTTTAAAAAAACAAGAGATAAATCGGAGTTCTAAGCTAAAAGTTATGACATTTCGAAGTTGCTTTGGTTAATAAAAACGTGGATGAATATTATGACGAATTTGACAAAAGAACACATATAGGCCAAGATACTTGGATACAAACATAGATATCCAAATGAAACTCATTCTAACAATCCTAACTAAGATCAATCCACTCTCTAACCATTATAAAACTGAATTTAAATATCTATTTAAACTATTATCATACATACATACACATGGGATGTCCTAATTTGGGATATATCAAGTAGGACACAAGACACATATCTAAAATCCCCAAGAGAGCTCCAAAAGGCCTCAAATTTGAATCTAAATGGGACACATGCATGAGGATGGATCCTACGGATTCAAAACTAATTTATATGCAAAGATAATCGATTTAAAGGATGGGTTTTACCTATTGGGAGTGGAATCCCAATGAAATCCTTTAGGACACGGCTCCGATACGAAGATCCCTCAAAGTGGACACTCCTCCTTGCACTCCTCTTCCAATCCTTGGTAGCACCCTTCCCTTGAAGAATGGGAATGATTGAGGGAAGGTTTGGTGAAGGAATGATTTGATTTGGAGATCAAATCAATGGGAAGGCTCTCTAAAATTGGGAAAGAACAAAAGGAAAATAAAAGAGGCAAGATTGTAATGAATGAAATGAATCATTCTCTCCTAAAGGTGGCTACCATAAAGAGTCCATTAGGGCTAATGGAAAATGTCCTAATTGCCCCTCTCTAGTCTCATATGGTTAAGTCTAGACTAAGTTCAAGTTTGGGGTCAAAATGATCTAGTTTTGAGTCTCTAACTTAACCATTCTAGCGTGATAAAAATTTGTTTAATTAACTAACTTAATGTTGGTTCTTGTGAGCCATGCTTAACTTAATATTGGGTCACATCTAGAGTTCAAGCTACCCGGGTCACAATACAAGTCGGAACGAGACGAAACTCAAACTCGACTAAACAAATCCAATAAAAATAATATTAAAAATATAAAATTTTCCCAAAATATTAAAATATAAAATTTTCCCAAAATATTAAAATATAAAAATGACAAATTATAATACATTAATTTAAATATTATTAAAATAATCTAAAATTTACCAATTAATTAAAATCCTAATTAATTCAAAAGTCACAAAATGACCAAAATACCCTTAGCCTAAAAAGTTGTAAATAGTCATTCTAATCACATGGTTAGGTCCCCATGGTTAGTCTCTAAGCTTAGCAAAACAAGGGATTAACTAGTTAACCATCAAAATCATAATTCAATATTTTAAATAGTGTCACGACCCGCACCCACTGTTAGGGTACGAGAACGTAACAACGCCCAGCCTACGTCGCAGTGTCGGCGGTAGAACGCTGTCCTAGGTCACATCATCTAACAATATAATGCTAAGCAGATACAGTCTCAATCACATCTAAGGGAGAGCATGATAAGGTTAGATAAAACATAAAATCCAAAAAGATACAGGAGATAGAAGTCTAAGTGTCTAAGATACAAAAACCCAGAAATACATCTCAAAACTCAAATACAGTAATCCACAAAGTAAATACAACTCCAGACAAATGAAATAACTATCTAAACAACCTCTAAGGTGTCTCCTCTAGGCTAGCAGGCAACCTCCAAGCTATCTGTAAAATTTATCAACAGGTCCAGTCAGGACAGAAACGAGCACATCTCATCTAGAAAACCCAATTAAATGACAGAGAACTATAAAGCAGTTATAGGCAGTTGTATTGATGAAAATGGCAGTTTATATTCAGGTGATGGTAAGAAAGACAGATAAGGTACAAGAAAAGTAAATAACTAAACAAGAGAAGAATCATAGCAATGAAGTCTGTAAAAATAGAACTAGCTGAACCAGGGTAATATGATATAAAGTCCAGACAACAATGTAGACCAGTGTAACTCCAATGTAAGTCCAGTACAAGATGAATCTAATACAAGATGAATCCAGTAAGGGACGATTCCAGTCATAGTGATCAATGATTCCAGGGTGAGTCCAGCCTATACTCTAGCAGTGTGTTTTAAAATACCGAGATCGACATGTAAACGGCTGTGGGTAATCCGGCACACCTCTCACTAATCAGACGAGAGATGGCTATCATTCTAGTAGATTCCAGTAGGGGTGATTCCAGTAATGGGGTATGTCTACATGTCTTACTCTAGTATTTCCCCTTCCAGCAAGTGAATCCAAAATTTCGACACAATAATTCAAGATGAGTCCAGCCAAAATACAATGATACCAGTAAATGATTCCAGTAAATGATTCCAGTAGGTGATTCCAGTAATAGAGATCATACCAGTAATAGAGGCCAGAAAATAAAGGTGTGTCATATACATGAATCCAGAAATATCCACACGTGTTGTAACAGAGAATCGCATACAACTAACTAGAACTGAAGTACAGTAATTGACAAGTAAATGAGAGAACTATTAGAGAATGTACTCGCCTCGTATCTGAATTTCTGAAGTAAATATACTGTCCGAGATGAGGTACCTGACTCCTAGTTAGAGCAACACAAGTCAAGATGTATACAAGGGATGATAATAGTAATCTATAATGCATCTGCATGCTATCTAGGTCAAACTAGACTAAAGTCAACACTTGGTCAACTCTGGTCAACCACACTAGTCAACTAGGTCAAGTCCTAGCCCAAATAAGTCTAATAAGTCTAATAAGTCTCACTAGGCCTAACCAAGCCTAGGCTAGCAGTCACACACCAATCACAAGGCTATACAAGCCAACACAAGTCACACATCAAGATATATCACTATCATGCATATTCTATATTATATATATATATATATATATATATATATATATATATATATATATTTAATATATATATATAAGAGAAAGGAACTAACATGTAAAGCTATGTGTGTGTGTGAACATGGAGGTGTATATGAAAAGAGAAATCAACACTAGTTATGAGTTTACACTACACATGGCACAAAGCTAACCCATCTACATTACATATATATTATACTTAACATGCATGGCTACAAGTATACATCTATATACATTAGAGTAGAGACTATTTAAGTTATAACTAACATGCATCTATACTTTACATAAATCTATATATATTATAGCAATCATTTAGAGAAGGGTTACATGGCATGGTGGTTGATATAGAGTGGGGTGTCCTTGTGCAGAGGGTGAAGTTTATTATTAGTTTAGTTCCACATTTACATATAAACTAAAGTGAGCTATCACATAAACTGGTCTAACTAACCACATAAAATGAACCATGTTATCTGAAATCTGCCATTAAGCCAACATCCCATATGCATACAGCTCATGCATTGTCTAATACTGAAATTAACTAACATTTCGAATTAAGGAGTTGAAGGTTAACATTACATTCATAGACATTCCACTATATTGAAAACTAAAATTGGCTTGGCAATAGGAAAATGAAGGTATATATACTTGCATGGACAGTTCAGTGTTCGAACAACCTAAAATGAACTAACATTCAATCTAAATATCAGCTATACATTGGTTCTATGTCTACATATAAAATCTGATATTGCATTTACAATATTTATACATTATGCATTCATATCTATCATTACATATATACCTTGTATTTATATCTAGCATTCATTATATACTATGGAACCTACATATTCATCACAAGCCATACTTATACATGCTTACATTAGATAGGAAACTTACACCTCATACATCATTTATTTAACCATTTACTCATGCTTGCATTCTCTATTTAATTACATAATGTATATACATTAACATGGGTTAAAATCAAATAGAATATTATATTACACACAAGGGTGCACAAGATGCATATGTCGAATAGTAACTCCTACTAATAATCAATACTGTACCATCTCAGTATGAATTAAAATTTAGGATTAAATTATGTTATATATCTATGTGTTAGCTTTCCGAAACTTCAAACGGATCGCGTTTTCGTTTCCGAAAACTCCCGGAATCGCGAAAACACCGAGAACGCGTTTGTCTTTCGTACAGCTGACACTCAAATAATTCTCCAGAAAGTTACAGAAAGAATTAGGCCTATTAATACATGTTTTGGAAAGCTAACTTCAATACGCTTCTTTTAAAAAACACGGGAGATTAAACCGAACTTTGAGCTAGAAGTTATGACATTTCTAAGTTAGGGCTGAAATTAAAAACGTGGATAAAAATCTTGACAGATTTAGGTAGTTGAGACAAAAGAACACAAGTATATAACATAATATATCAAGAACTCACTCTCTACACTAATATATATATATATATATATATATATATATATATATATATATATATATATATATATATATATATATATATGAGACACTATAGAACACATCTCCAATACAAAAATATGAGATTAAACATGTAATAATTCATTCATACATAACAACAATACATAGTGTGTCCAAATTTGGGATTTTTCCACATGGACACAACCACAACACAAAGGACACTCCTATGACCTCCAAATGGACATGAAATGGACACAAATAGAGATACAACAATGGAGGTCATTCCTATGGGTTCAAAATAGACCTATATGCATGAGAAAATGAAAAGGAGAAAGGATTTATACCTTCCGGTAGATCGAATCGAAGAAAAGCCTTCCCGTAGCGACACCGACACGTAGAGATTCCAAAAGGACACGAACGAGCTCCGAATCCTCCCAAACTTGGGTAGCTTCCTCCTTGGCTAGAATGGAGAAGGAAAGAAGAAGATTTTGTGGTGAAATGGCAGGATTTGGTGGAGAAATTGCTAGGGATTGCTCTATAGGAATTTGGAAAAGAACAAGAGAGAGAGTGTGGATGAGAATAATGAAATAAACTTGAGCCTATCCTCTCCCAAAGTGGCTGGCCATATGGGGCTATTTGTCCTATTATGGTAAGGTCCAAAATGCCCCCACTAACCTATTCTATGAGTATTAGGAAAGGGCTAATTGGTTGGGGCTAAATTAGTCATTCTAAAGTCTCTAATCACACTAACCTTATCCATAATAATTAGTCTAACCTATAACTAAAATATTTCTATCATGTGGACTAAAATTAATATCATGTGGGCTATACCTAACTAGTGTGTGAGTCCTACTGAGTCAAACTACCCCCGGATCCCCATTTCAAGTCGGATTGAGTTGAAATTCGAACCCGACTCAAATAATCCCAAAACAATATCATAAATAATAAAATAAATTTCAAAAATATTTCAAAAATACAAAATAACAAAAATATCCCTGTTCTTAAAAACTGGGGGTGACAAATTTTCTCGAAATTAAAACCAAACAATAGTAAAATGTCAAAATCACAAGTCATAATTTTAAATAGTTTAAAAATAATTAAAAATCACCAAAAATTATAATATAAAATAATAATCAAAAAATAATAATTATAATTAAAAAATTTCAAAATTACCCTCATCTGGAAAACTGGATGTTACAAATAGTTTTAAATTGATTAAAAAAATTACCAAAAATTACAACATGAGTTAAATCTTATTATCGATTAATCAAAATTATAAAAGTTCAGAATTACCCTCATTTTAGAAAAGTGGGTGTTACACCCTCTTGGCAGTCGACACCTGGTTCTGCACCTCCTCCCGGGTTCGAGGACGTCGGGGGGAAACCCGGCCTGAGGCGCCTGGCTCAAAAAGATAACTGAGCCAGGTCTTGGTATGAGGAAGGTTCCCTTCCGAGCTATCGTTCTTCTTCTTTGATATCTGCTGGCACGTACTATGGTGACATAGTAGTTCCCGATAAACAGCCACAAAGTCCGGAAACCGTTACTCCAATTCCTCAAATTCCTCGTTCGTAGGGGTATACGTTTCAAAAACTTCATCTCCCTAGGGCAGCTTAGAGACTTCACGCATCTCGTGGAGAGGAAGACCCATCTCCCCTCCAGGTGTAAAGAAGGTCCCCGTTCAGCGGTTGTATAATGCAAGAAGAGCTATGAACAGCTTCTTGTTTATGGGCAGACCATAACAGGTGCCCCGAATGGCATGATACAGGCCAATCTCGAGCAGGAGATCCTTGTATGTCTGCAAGATCCACGAGGTCAAGTTGATCCATGAAGGGGTGGGTTTCATCCAGTTCATCAGTGCCAACCGACCAATGGGATAGGACCCCTTCTGAGCAAGCTGGTTCATGAAAGTGTCAGCTTGGAAGAACCGAAAGTTGGGGCCCTGCACATTTATGAAGCTACCCAGGGCCAACCCTATCACAGAGCGGCTGATCTATAGCTTGCTTGCAACTACCGACCTCGATGTTTTATTATAGTGAATATCCCCCACGAACATCCCCTGCTGGCTCAGAGTTAGGGAGTCCGCCATTTTTCTGTCCATCGACAGCATATTAAACCATGACAGCGGGAAGTGACGCTTCATCTGAGAAATGTGGATCGCCATCCCGTTGGAAGAAAAACTTCAACCTTTTTAGATATCTAGAGCGTTGGGGTTCTTTACAGTCAGAGCATCCTTAAAAAGGAACGAGGGTTTCAGATGTGTGCCCCCTAATTTTCCCGAGTTCATCATATCCGAGAGAAAGAAGAAGGATTGGTTCCTGATATCCCTCAGCCTCTCCTCAGGTTGATCTTTGGTGATTTGGGCCGACACATAATCGACCACATGGTCGAACCTCACACCCACAGCAGACTGAGCTTGACCTACCAGAAGCTCCCCTGAAGGATTGACCGGCAACTTCACTGAAAAAGACAAAAGAAAGAAGTCAGAAGATAGCCAGAGAAAACCACTTAATATCTTCTGAGCTTATGTGGCTCTGTTAGGTGAGTCTTCATGCGGTCAAGTTCATAAGGTGCTCATGCGGTCATGAGACAACTCTCATGCGGCTCGGTCATGAAGCAACTCTCATGTGGCTCGGTCATAAGACGACTCTCATGTGGCTCGGTCATGAAGACACTCTCATACGGCTCGACCATGAAGCATATATCATGCGGCTCGGTCATGAGACAACTCTCATGCAGCTCGGCCATGAAGAATCCCTCATGCGGCTCAGTCATGAGACATCTCTCATGCGGCTCGGCCATGAAGCATCTTTCATGCGGCTCGGTCATGAGACAACTCTCATGCGGCTCGGCCATGAAGCATCCCTCATGCGGCTCAGTCATGAGACATCTCTCATGCGGCTCGACCATGAAGCATCCCTCATGCGGCTCGGCCATGAAGCATCCCTCATGCGGCTCAGTCATGAGACATCTCTCATGCGGCTCGGACATGAAGCATACCCCATGCGGCTCAGTCACGAGGCATTCATGCAGCCCATACGGCACAACTTATGCACATTTATCATACTGAACTTGAGCAGTCCAATGAAGACGAAAAGCGCATTAACTATGCCAAAGAATGATAGGGAAAGGCCCGCGCATAAAATATGCGACATAGCTATTGTGGTTAGGGTTTTGAATTCATGCAGTCTTTTTCCAACGCTCTTACTATCAATAGAGGGATGAACGTCGGGGTGAATCAAACTCTCCATCTTCGACGAGGAAGCAAGTCCTTTGCCCTTCGCAGCAGCACTGGAGGAAGCCTTGGGAGCCATTGATGATCGAGAAAGAAGGAGAGAAGACGGCGACTAGGGCAATAGAAAGATTGAAGAAGGAAGTAAGTAAAGAACCCTCTCTTCAAAACTGCTTGTACTTATAGGCTGTCAGAGGCGTGTGAACCGATAAACACTGCTTCAAATTTCGTGCTGCCTAAAAGATAAAACTGATTCTTGGGATTCTATCCCCTTTCATGTAAAAGACTTCCCCGAATCCTCAAAGCAAATCAAAAATTTAATGTCGACTCTTGGGATTCTATCCAAAAGACGGCTTTAAATTATCAAAGTAAATCAAAAACAATTAATGGGACGCCTACGTAGCACGAGACCAGTATGCGGCCAGAGAAGCCTATGCGGCATGAAGAGCTTATGCGGACATACCCATGCTTCTTATTCAAAGTATTTCAATTTTACAAATTGAAAACTTTGAAGGGGGTCTTGTAGAAGCATGGAAAAGAATAAAAATTTCTATGCGGCCCAGAATCACATAAAACTTCATGCAACTCAAAAGCTGGGGTTCATGCGGCTCAAAGTCCCTGGGAGCTTCTTGCGGCTCAGAAAGCTTCATGCGGCTCAGGAAGCTTCATGCGGCCTTATGCGGTTCAAAATCTGCCTATACAGCTGGCCATAATTACTCTGACATAAAGGCGACAGCTCTGACAGAGATGATGGCTCTGACATAAAGACAAGACAGGACATGATCCTAAAAAGACGAGAAAATCATCATGATATCTGACACAGTTCACAAATTCCAAAGACAACTCTTTATGCGGATCGCCTATGCGACCTTCATGCGGCTCTGTCATGAGACTACTCTCATGCAGCTCAGTCAAGAGACCACTCTCAT
The DNA here is from genome assembly GCA_029216955.1 of Iris pallida. Lineage (NCBI taxonomy): Eukaryota > Viridiplantae > Streptophyta > Magnoliopsida > Asparagales > Iridaceae > Iris > Iris pallida. The sequence goes on along the minus strand of JANAVB010026000.1, from coordinate 18,455,668 downwards.
GCGGCTCAGTCATGGGACCACTCTCATTCGGCTCGGTCACGAGACCACTCTCATGCGGCTCGGTCATGAGACCACCCTCATGCAGCTCAGTCATGAGTCCACTCTCATGCGGCTCGGTCATGAGACAACTTTCATACGGCCCGGTCATGAGACACTCTTCATGCGGCTCGGCTATGGGATATTCCCTCATGCGGCTCAGCCAGGATGCATTATTCATACGGCTCGCCACCGAGTAGCAGTTGAGACACGTGGCAGAAATTGACCAAATCTTAACAGTTCGAATTTACTGCAACAAACAGATCATGATCAATATTAACCAATCCCCAACTGCCCACTTCTCGAGGCACAGTTACAAGGATGTGGCCCAAAATTAGTCACGTGGCTGTACACCCCCATTACTCATGAATTTCTATAAATAGCAAGGTGCTATTCCCTTATACACACACAGAGACATACAGAGAGATATATACACACCCAGGCAGAGAGATAGCATTTCTTCACTGAGTCGAGGTTGCGTTTGATCGTCCAAGGAGTAAGACAGAGTTGATAGCACTTTCCCGAGCCTCTACCATCACCCTCCAGAATCAAAACTAAATAATTGTACTTAGATTGTTTTTCCTAAGTTTTGTTCCTAGGCTCTCTTTTGTACAAGCAAGTTTGTAATTGTGAATTAAAGTTCAGTCCTCCTATAAAACGGTTCTGTTCTACGACAATCAATGGCAAACAAGTGGCAGAAAACTCATGTATGGTCCCACCAGGATACCAGGGCCCTCAAAGCATAACATTCATCGAATGTCAGAGGCCAGCAGGAAATCAGGTATCAGGATCCAGGACCGTATCTCTAGCGGAGATAACCGACAATAATAGAAAAGTGCATACGTGGTCCATACGTTAAGCAACTGTTCTTCCCACCCAATGCCTAGCAGAGTCACATCCATGACTCATATACCTCTACTAACTGCCAAGTCTCCTAACATGCCTCTATTAGCAGTTAGTCCTAATGCATGCGCACAGGTGATCAGCCATCACGCAAGTACCTCTACATGCTACTCATCTCATACATACCTCATGGTACAACTGTGTTAAGGTTTATGTTATATACTATAGTCCCTTAACTCTATGTCCATATGCAATCAAAGGATAATAAGTAAAGCAAAGCAAATATCACTGAGCAGGCAATAAATCAGGAACTGTAATAATGGTACAACTATAAGAACTAAAAATAAGTAAACAGTGTTATACAATAACAAAATGTAGACTAAATATAAGCAGTAAATATGGCAAGATATCTTGCCTAAGGTTGTATACAAAAGGACGACGTCCAATAGCTCGAACCGTCAGAATAGTGAAGCGATGAAAGCCAAATCCCGCATACATCCTCGGATGCTGAAATAAACACCACGAACGTGTTTGGAATATAAGCTATGTCTAGGAAATGCCTGTCCAAAAGTCCAATTCTATAACAAGAGTAAAATCGTAATTTTGGGTCAAAACGATGTCTACCGTTGGACCTGTTTTGCACCGAAAAGTGTACCAGTATCTACGATCCCTAAAGTTATCAAACCATATGTCTACGGGTCCAATTTGAGGAGATAAACCCAACGGTATATCCAATTTTAAATTCCGGTGAGCCGTGCACAAATTCGTTCGTTAGAGTGGGATCAGAAAATCATCATGATAACTGATGTGGCGTTCCAGTCGACCTTCTCAGAATCGGACCAAACTTGACATACAGGATCAGAAAACTGATGTGGTCCTGCTGGTATAAGTTTTGTGTCTATCCGACGAACGTGAACGAAGTAATTGGAAAATTAGCAAAGAGGCCGATACGGTAAATTTTGACGGATACGTATCAAATTCGTCGTGCCCACGCAACCAATTTGAATTCCGTCAAAGTCCACACATTCGCGAAGTTGATACGCACCTTTTGATGCTTTCGGTTCGCGACCACGTCGCCCGGTTTGGCGGGATGCATGTCGTATCGGAGAAAAATCTAAGTTTTGAAAACAGTTTTTACGTTGTTTTTCCTAATTTTCTACTGGATTTATCTTACTAGATACACAGCTATAAATAAAACTAATCACAGGATTTCCATCTTGGTTGTGTTGTCTACAACTATTGTTCAGGGTGTTTACCAAACCATTCTCTGGATCGGCAAATAAATGCCTTCTAAATCGTATTGAGGAAGTTGAAATTCTGTTCGCGACAATATTTTTTGCCAATATTGATGTCGGTTTTTTGGGCAATCTAGGGCATACGAGTTTAAACAAATTGAAGAGACTTGTAGTCCTATAGGTTGTGCACACACCTGATTAAGTGGTTCGTGAAATGATCACTTGTACACGACGAAAAGTTATCACGAAGTAGGGCTTCCTGCTGACCCTATTTTTGCGGTTGTTGCTACTGTGGTCCTCCCACCGCACGCGTGCGGTCTGGCCGGCCGTCGGCCATGTGCCAGTGCGTGCGGCGGCGCCGGGGTGGTCGCGGGGTGATGCGGCGCTGGTGGGGTACGGGGTGGCATTAGGGTTCTCGATGGATGTTTGCTGTTGTTGGTGTCGTTGGTGTTGTTGTATATATAAGCCTCCGGTACTTTGCTCGGGTGTCCCTGGGGTTGACTCGGGCTGATTGGAGCACTGTTGCCGCAAGAGAACAGTGGCTCGGCCTATTCTTTTTTTCTTTTTTTTCTTTTCTTTTTGTATAGTATATCTGTTAATGTTTGGGTATATAGATTTATACCTAAATATAAATATATGAATATGGATATTTACATGCAACTACTATTTCTAATAGTTTCTAAAAATTGAAACTAGGTAATGCTTATTAAGTAAATATACACATACATATATATTACCAATATAATTATATCAATCTATATATTTAGGAATACTTGTATTCATTTATGAAGAAAATCCAAGTAAAAAGTTTTAAGAGAATTATATTTTTTTCCTCAACATAAAATAAATAAATAAATAAATAGCCTAATTAATATTTTGGGGAAAATAACTTGTGCAATTATTCTTTATTATTTATTTATATACTAAAAATTACTATTTCGTATTTAGGTACAAGTCATTCATATCACTATTAACTAACTATTAAAAAATACCATAAAATAACTACAATAATTATAAAATAGGGGGTTTTACAGGCGCTCGCCTTCAAAATCTTTCAATGTGCTAGCCTTTCTAACTCATGCGCGAAGGCACGGAATGGCTCGTGCAGGAAGGCACTCGCCGAATATAGTTATCCCATGTTCTTGCGGCTTGCGCACCGAGGTGCTCGCCTTTGCGATATCCAATGTTCCATAGCGACTCGTGCAATTGATACACGTTTCATTTCAATTGTTCTAACTAGTGTTCGACACACACTATAATTTATCTTTTGATCGGACCACGCCCGTGGCGTCGATAGGTTAACTTAGCATACAATGATACATTCTTACTTAGGCATGAAGGAGTAAAAAGAAGAGTCAATCCTCCCACCTTAAACCGATACGCCTTGTTGTTTGTCAAGCCGATGCAGCTAGATTTTATATCTTTGTTGCGCGGCCAAATCTTCTGACTTAATCATTCGAGCACTTCTTTTTTTATTGAACTACTCGATCGATTTTGGCCTACCGTGACCAAGTCTCAACCCGTTGTGAGGTGGTGATTTGGGTTTTGTGGACATGTTGCGAATGAGGCAAAATATCAACCTCTAATATTTCGGCGTAAATGGATAGCTTGCACATGAAACCAACTAAAATCAATACTTGCATCGATTCGGACTTGCGCCTTGGGTAGATTCGATTTCTTAGAATCTTCGAGCCGACTCAACGCACTTATCCTTCGGGGCAATGCGGCGCTTCGCATTGATTCAACTCGATGCATTTCTTTGGGACAATGCAACTCTTCGTATCGACTTAGTTCGATGCATTGCTCGGGACAACGTAACTCTCGTATCGATTCGCATCGATACATTTCATTCGGTCAACGCGACTCTTTGAATCAACGTATCAGCGTAATGCGTCGTACGAAGCGGGGTATTACAAGACAGACCTTGTTCTCTAGGTGACACTATCGCTCAAGTCATATACTTTATGTGACGAGCCTTGAGATCATGGGATTATGTCACTTGATAACCGCAGCCAACAGGGGACAGTGCTTGTTATGACTTCGATAGCCCAGCAAAACTCTTGTCTAACTTGTTCGTGCAACGACTTGACGAGCAAGGGCTGCGTCAAGCCTTGCATTGAGGGAACGTGTTGTGCATGCGTTCGACTTGAACAACCAAGTTCTGTGGGTGCCTAGATTTACGCCACAAGCCGTGCACTGCAACGTGTACTGTAACTTAACCCGTGGGACGAGCAAAGCAATGCCAAGCCCTGGACGATGGGGACCGTGCATGCTTTATCAAGTATTCATGCGGGCGACGCCTATGACTTAGGCTAATTCTAGCATTGTGGCAACTTAGCAACTTTGACCAACTTACTTCTCCCAAGCCACGGGACGAAGGACCGAGTGTCATTTTGAAAGCACGCTGAGCAGACTTCTAAGCCGACCGTGAGACCTTTTCATATTCTAACTCAGTCTGACCCAAGTTGGGATTATTCTCTTAGCTATGTGGATGCGTCTCTTTTATTATCAAGTCTACTTGTGCGTTTGAAAACTTTCGCTTTATTAATGTGAAGGCCAAGCTGAGGCAAGTTCACCGAAGCCACCCACCTGAGCGAGTCTTCAAGCAAGCCGTTGCGTGGCTAAGTCTGAACGCCGTCGACATTTCGATTTCTCCGATTGACTGAGCGGGCCGGGGCACTACATAAAAAGTCTTCACATAATTTTTTTTTAATGTTTTTGAATTTTCGAAAGAAAGAAAAAAAAGTTGAAAGAATTATATAGATTTGGCTCATTGGGGGCTTGCCATATTTCCAAAGTTAGAGGAGCTGTACAAAATTGATCCTAAAAAGTAGGTGTCATTAACTATAGCATTGAAACAAGGCGAAGAGAATAAGGTGTGTCATGTCTGAGTTAAGTAGGTAATTAACCTATGTGCATTTTCATTAAGGTATATGTTGTACAATTAGTTCTTTAATTGATTTGTGTAAAATTTTGTAAAATTTGAAGGACGGATATATTATGGTTGATATGTCATATGCATATACATTCAAAATTTTCACAACTGATGCATGCTAATGAAGTGTCTTGCTTTTGTTCAGTCAAAGATAAGCGACGTTATTTCCATTTTCCGTCAAGGTGGAACCAGAAATCTGAAGTGGGATGGGCTGGAGTAGTGATCATCATTGGACCCGAGACCCATGGGCGTCCGAAAAGTCCGTCTGGCCCGATGGCCAAAGCTTGATATAGCCCGACCATTAGGGTAGCCCGACCCAGTCTATACTAGTATAAGGCAGGGCCTGGACTACGCATCCTCCCGCCCGAGCCCGGCCCGAGGCCCATCCGATACAAGCCCGCATGAGCCCGGCCATAAAAGCCCGTCTAAGTCCGGCCCAAATGGTTTAAAATGATAAACACCATATGTCCATATTGAGTTTGGTTTTGCTGCTGAAGAGCAGAAGTATTGATAAGAGTCTCCCCTTGCTTTTAGTAGCTAGATTTAATTGACATGAAAGAAAGCAAAAGGTAGATGTTATTTTCGAAGGAATAAGTAGAAAATGCAGTACCAATAGACAATCTCCCTTTGCTAAACTTGTTCAAGGTTTTCCTTAAGTGCAGAACTAACATCCCAATAAATTTTTATTCCTACTTCCTTGTTTATTAGAAAAGAAATTCTATGAAAATAAAAAGAAAAAAAAGGCTAATAAATTTGGATTAGAAAGTTTTAGGACTAGCCCGGCCCGACCCGACTTGACCCGAAAAGTCCGACCCTTGTGGGCGGGCTTGGGCTTCATAGATAATAATTAAACTCGACTCGGCCCGGCCCGAAATTTCTCTAGGGCCAAAAAAGCCCAACTCATACCCGGCCCGAGTTCGTACTTTATGGGCTTGGACGGCCCGGCCCGGTCCCATGTTGATCCCTAGGCTGGAGTCGATTAGGGTGGGCTAGCTATAGAGTAACTCACAAAAAAAATAGCAAAAAATAAATAAATTATATATGAAAAAAATAAACCAATTTTTTTTTGGGTGGGCTCCAGCCATCCCAGCCTTTGCCTTAGTTCCTCCATTGGGCCTACCTTGGCAATTGTTACACTTTTGTATTGAGACTAAAGTCTTGTTCGGCAACATATTCTTATACAAAAGGAAAGCTTTTAGGGTTAACTATAACATGACGTGTTTAACAAAGAAAGTATTCTGTCCTAAATACTCAATTATTATTATGATATTGCATTGAACGAACAAGTCTGGTCGCATTTATGTCGTTGTCCTGATCTCAAGCATTTAGCTATTGTACTCCCTTATGGATTTGGTCTTTTGATTTTGACATCAACTGTTTGGTTCATTTTGGATTTGGAAGAGAAACATGGTGATATGATTATATTCACTGTCACCCCCTACAGTTCCATCTCTTAACATCTCTCTCTTTCAATTTGGATGTCTGGAATTGTATTTTAATTATTTAGTAATACTAAATTACATATGTAATTAATATTTAGTAACAAAGTAATTTAATTGGAAAGTGCTAATCTTAATTAGTGTTAAGTGCTAGATAAGTATTTAAGCTGAACAAATACTTGGTCAAATATACATTATGAATAATTAACTATCATTGAACAATATAATTAATCATTTTTTTTACTTTGTTTTTATTCTAACCAAATTGTGTATGAATTTTTCATACAATTTTCTTCCATGTGAAAAGTTTACAAAATCCGAATTCTATTTCACTTTTCATTTTGTTTTAAACGAATAAATACTTGGTCAAATATACATTATGAATAATTAACTATTATTTAACCATATAATTAATCAAATTTGCCTCTAATATGGCAAAAAAAAAAAAAAGTGTATGGATTTCCCTACACTTTTCCTCCTTTGTCACTTTCCATTTACAAAACTGGCCCTTCGGCAATTGATACTTGTGTTAAGACTTAAGTCATTTGTTCGGCATCACAACCATTCTTTAGTACAAAAGGAAATCTGTTAGGTCCAGCTATAGATGACTGTTTAACCAAAGAAAATCGAATATTGTGTCCTAAATACTGGAGTATTAATTAGGAAGATATTAAAATAGATCAAGAACAAGCCTGGTGACATTTATGTAGTTGTCTTGATCACAAGGCTTCAGCTATTTATACTCATAAACCGTGCTGTTAGTTGTTCATCAGCAAACAAGTAAGACTGAGGAAGAAGTGTAGGTAATTAAGGAGAGGTCATGTCTTCGTCTCCTCCAACTGTTAGGAGCTTCATGGTGTTGGCGATTCTATTGAGCATTTCAGCTGCTGGTATTATTCTTGTTGATGCTGCTAATTGTGCTGGGACCGTACCACTAGTATCCTCTGAAAACCTTCTCGAAGTCCTTAATGCTGCAAAAGCTGATACCGTAGATAAGGGTTATGGGGAGATCGGTCACGCTCAAGGATACGGCATCCAAGCCTATGGACTATGCAATCGACCGGATGTTGTCTGCGGGTCCTGTCTCTCCGACGGCATCAGCGAGCTTTCAAATGATTGCTCGGCGAGCACGAGTGGATATTTCACAAACAACGACTGCTCCATCTACTTTGGTCAGTAAGAGAATGTTTCGATCTGTTGAGATGAGAAAGGAACACCTTCCAAAATGCATACCCAAAATATGATTTCATGTCTGTAATCGAAGCAATGTCTGTATCGTGTTCGTCTTGTTTTGTGTGGCATCTTTGGAATAGATTGGTGTCATGCAACAGTACTGTTGGTGAATGAATAATTGTTTAAGTGCATGCAAGCATTGGTAATGTTTTAGCTTCCATGTATTCTCTAATTCATGCTTCTTCTTTTTTCTCTCCTCCTGGTTTTCTTGGGTTTACTTTGTGACTTCTAGTACATGGTTCTGCTCTTTTCTTGGAATAAATTGTTGCCTTTCATGTATTTCAGATGTAGAAAAGAAATCGCTAAAACTTCCAGGTATATATATTGTGATTACAAAGTTCTTACAACAGATGGGATCGAGATATTGTCTTCGAGTATACAATTCATAAAATCCAACCACAGAAAATCCGATGTTATGTGAAAACCCTAAACAAGACAAAAGAAGGCGTTGCAGCATATACCAGAACAATTATGCTATTTGGCTCCCAAAATATTTGGGTGATGTCATCTCCCATTATGTGGCATCTGACATGGCAGATGATATAACAGCTGACATGGCAAATTTTAACCCAAAAAATTAATTACCCAAAAAAATTTAATGTTACTGTTAATGTTAATATTAATGTTAATGTTAATATTAATATTAATGTTAATATTAATTTTAATTTTAATATTAATATTAATGTTAATGTTAATTTTAATATTAATATTAATGTTAATGTTAATTTTAATATTAATATTAATGTTAATGTTAATTTTAATGTTAAGGTTAATTTTAATGTTAATTATCATGTTAATTTATTAATTTACTATTAATTTTAATTTAATATTAATTTTATTGTTAAATTTGTCATGTCAGCTGCCATGTCAGCAACCATGTCATTTGCCACATAATGGAAGATGGTATCACCCAAATTTTTTGGAAACCAAATAGCATTTTTGATATCAGAAAGATCGCGCGCATATCATGAACAAAAAAAAAAATCATACTTTCCATATTATAATTGTTAAAATTGTTCCAATAATCTACACATGGAATATCCAATTATAGACTTTTCTAACCCTAATTTGGACCTGAGCATATGGTTATGATAACTTCCAAAAGTACCCATAAATCTTGGACACAAACCAACTAGTATTAGAATCTAATTTATAATAACCCAAATTATTTAGGATTTAACAAGCTACCAAAATGTCCACTACAAAAATACTACTTATCAGCGACGTACCATCGACAACGTCGCTATCCATGACGCATAGGCGTCGATCGGACGACCAACGATAGATATCTCGAGATATTAATTACCAGGACCACTACAAAAAAGTCAGCCTTTTGTGACAGACTTTTAGTGACGGATAAAAAATCTCGTCCCAAAAAATACCAATTTGTGACTAAATTTTTCAAATAGTCACAAATAGTCTATCTTTTGTGATGGAACTGCTTCTATAATCACTAGTTTAGCCGTCACAAATAAGTATAATAGTTCACAAGTTCTCCCAGATGTGAATTACTCTTTTTGGGATGATAGTCATTTTTGTGCCAATTGGGCCATCAAGTAAGACGGCTAAAGTTGATGGGCCGTGGCAAATACCTAAAGAGTAAAGCGGGAGATGAAATTTTTGGCGTACTATATTTCCCGGCAAAAAATTTCACGGGTGCCCTAACATTTCCACTACTTCCCGGGTGCCCTAAAATTTCCACTAGTTCTCTCGCCCCCGCCACCAACTAGTTTTTAACCCTCACTCTCTCCAGCGAACGGTTCCAAAGCTCTCGCTAGGTACTCCTAGCCCTCTCTCTCCAGGTACTCCCACCCCCTTCTCTCTCATCAAATTTATCAATTGTTTTGAATCTATTGTTTTTCTTCCACCATTAATCTTCCATTCTCTTCCAGCATTAATAATTTAGTACTAATTTTTTTATAATAGGCTGTCTGTGTTTGTGTGGAGTAGAACAAGAATGATTTCTTGGTTAGCTCAAGCTGGGGGGTAGGGATAGGAAGGAAGAATACTTTGGAACTAGGATTTTTGGTGTTGAAACTTATTTCATCAGCCCCCTTGGATTCTTCTTTGGATTCCACAAATTCTTCTCTCCTCTCTTCTCAAGTATGGTTGGGAGCATTTTCTGTATTTTGATGACTAAAAAAATATTTTAAAGAAAGATAAAGTCCGAAAGTTTTATTTTTCCTATTAAATTTATGTATTTATTATTAAAAAATTAATACTAAATTATTAATGTTCAAAGATGTATTCTGACTATAATTATAGATTACAATGTCTTTAACATAGGCGTTGTTCACGTTGTTATGCTTTCCGGAACTATGTCTCTAACATAGATGTGCCAATTGATCAGTGAATACTTTGATATTCTTATATCTCATGTGAGTCGTTGATATGGCATAACCCTCATTTGGAGTTATTGGCACCAGAGTAGAAGTGTACAACACTAAAATGAAACAAATGCTTGGTAAATTGACCCATTTCTACCATTGTAGTACCACAAGGCCACTCACTCACTCATGCATAGAGAACTATTTAGCAGAATAAATGCACATGTTTACTTTGTTGCATTTTTTTCCCTCTAGGGAGCGTACTTGTGTTGTTCTCATTGCTTCACTGGCAATGGCAAGAGTAAGCTTTCAAACTTTTATCAGTATGAAACCAAATATCAAGCAACAAATTTGAACAATGTGAACATGAACACAGACTTAACAATTTTGCTACACATGTTGATGATTCCTTTATAATTTCTAGGATTAGTTAGTTTTAGGGTCTTCTATAATATTTGAAATTAGACTTTTTGTCTCCATATTGTCCACAATAGAATTTGGGTCTCAATACTAACGGTTGACCTTCCAAAAATTAGTTTACCGTTACTCTAATAGATGAAATGACAATATTATACTCATATTGAATTAGTTATTGCCAAAAAAATTGAGGGTTTTTTGTACTTTCTCGTCAAAGTCTACCAGGTTGGTGCTACCCACTGTAAATTAATTTTTTTATATTTTTCTACCTATGTATCCTCACATGGTTAAAGGAGTGAGTGATGAAAAGAATTATAGGCTTTGTAAACACAACTGCTTACAGTTTAGAAACTTGGATTGAGATGCTGCTATTCTGTGTGCTCACTCACCCTTCTTTTACATGTACTTTATATATATTTAGAGGTTTGCATATGCCACTTGTTGTTTTGTATATGTGGACACTTTTTGTTGTTGTGTATATAAGCCTACAGTGAAATTTTAAATCTTGAAATAGGCTATTCATAGATAGTTAGACAACAGAGGAAAAGAAAGAAAAAACAGGACTGATAGAAGCTTTAATACACAAAAGAATATGGCTATTTGTGACAAAAAAATTTCAAACAGTCACAAATGGTCTATCTTTTGTGGTTGCTCTTCTTCTATAGCCACTAGTTTAGTCGTCACAGACAATTTTTATAGTTCAATATTCCTCTCACATGTGAACTACTCATTTGGGATAATATCATTTTCGTGCCATTTAGGTCATCAAATAAGTTGGCTAAAACTATGGACCTGTGACAAATGAGTTGTAGACCCGTGACAAATCAGTCAAAAATGGCGCGGGAGCGAATTTTTTTGGTGTACCATTTCCCGGCAAGAAATTTCACAGGTTGGTGCCCCCAAATAGTTTTTAACCCCCCCTCTCTCTCTTCCCCCCAACGATTCTCCAGATTTCTCCGACGATTCTCCAGCGATTCCAGAGCTCTCTACGTACTCCCGACCCCTCTTCTCTTTCTCTCTCATCAAATTCATCAATTGTTTTAAATATATAGCATTCTTCCACTGTTAATCCTCTATTTTCTCACCCAGTTAAACTGTCTTGCACCATTAGTCCTCTATTTTCTCCGGCGATTCCAGAGATTTCAATTTTTTAGGGCATGTTCCATTTTTTTTTCATTTTGCATGCGGCTAAAGGTGAGGGTATGGTGGACGTGGAGAGAATATTGTGGGGGCTAATCAACAAGCCGAAATTGGGTAGGAAGAATGTTTGTGTCTTTGAAAAATATTTTTAATGATTTTTTGTGGGAGTTACAGAAAGATATGATTTTGGTTACTTTGGAGGATGAAAGGTTAAATATTTATTTTAAGTTTTTTTCCTTATCTGGGCAAATTTTTGTGTTCATATTTTTAATTTTAAAGGTTTTTGGGGGGTGAGAAATAAGAGAGGTATAGGTCTTTGATCATGTCTTTTGTCTAGAATTTAGGTCTCGATGGCGGCGAAGCGGTTAGAAGGGGAGCCGACAGGGTCGGATCGTGAGATGCTGTACTAGGGTTATGAAGTGGCTGGTCTTGATGTGAACTAGGGATCAATTATGACTTGAGAACGAGGGGGTTGTTGTGGATTTGCAAGGGGTGGTTGGGATTTGTGGGGACTATAGTTTTTTTGGTTAATTATGTAGATTTTTTTAGGCACTAAAATATAAAGTGAGATTCTAAGTTTTAATTAATTATCTCTTATTTGTCTTTCTAATGCAGATCCGATTTGAACTGCTGAACCACCATCATTTACAACAACCATTTCTTTAGGTGAGATGTGATATCTATTTTAATATAAAAGTGGGTTTCAGTTTCATGTATATATATATATATATATATATATATATATATATATATATAAATGATTGAAGCCAGACCTATATCATCCCAGGATTTCAAACTTCGTTTCTTTGTCGTAAGTGATTGAAGCCAGCAGATTGGTTAAATTAAAATAAAAACATCCAAACACAGCAACTTTTCAATTAAATAAAAATGTAGGTACAGTGGAGAAATCCATCTGAACTTTGTGGAGGATTTCAGCATGCATATACCAAGGAATCTGACATGCTTACTCTCCTCCCTTTACTATGTCCTTGATATTGATTTTACAGAGAGGTATACCAAGAGTAATATCAGTGATCCTTGGTATCTATACCAGGAAGATGGAGAAGAACGAGAATTAGAAGAACTTCTCACTAACAGGTAACTCAACTTGTCAAAAGACTTCTGGTTAGCAAATAGGAAGCATAGACACTCGTAAAGATGCCTTACCTGTGTCCAATCTCAGAGACCCCTTTAGGCACAATATGAGACACTCAAAATCCAAGTCTTAACATTTAAAAGGGCAAACCTGGTTTCTAACTGTTAAGTTATTATTGTTATTTATCTTATGTTGGTACAATTAAGTAATTATGGGTGTATTTATCATCATGCATGTTACACTCTCTTTTCTCATTTTCTTTTTTCTCCTCCTCCTCTTTCTCTCCTCTCCAAACTTCACTCTAACCTTTATAGGGGTTGTTCAAGAGGTTTTTGACACACCCCATTGTTTTGAGTTCGTTTTGGCATGAGATTGTTTTCGACTCTCAGTTTGTTCCTCCTAATGTGTATTATGATAATTTGCAAGATTTATGCATAATTTTGCTAACATCTAGATGTGTTCATTTAACCAACCCCAAAAATTTGGGATAAAGGCATGTTGACGTATCTAGATGTGTTTGTTTCTTTACAGATTTGCTATGTCTTGTGTGTCTGTAATATGAACCCGCAACTCTTAGGTTAGAAACTTGTATTGTTCACTAAGCAAGATGTTAAATATTGAATGATAATAGGATACAGAGCACACTTGAATCTGAAAGTCCTAATATATCTTGGTTCTACAAATACCTATTCCATATTCTGGAGGAAGGGCTGTGTATAAATCAATTTGAGAAGCTATGAGCGCAGTAGGCTGAGGGCACATTAAAGACAACTTCATATATATATATATATATATATATATATATATATATATATATATATATATATATATATATATATATATATATATATCATTTTGATTATTTGAGGAAAAATAAATAAAATAAACCTTTTGATGCTCATGGGGCTGATGGATGTGCAACAACATTGCATAAACTAAGGATTCATTTATATGATGAACACTAGGCAAGAACACAGATACAAATATGATACAACATGATACAGGCAAAACAACATTGGCACAACACTGATTTTGGTGTGTCCTAGTGTAGCTTTTAGTGTCTGTAGTCCATTACATATTTGACACAGACACCATAGTGCCCCAATTTTGGGGTGTCCATGCTTCTTAAGGCATAGTAACATTAATGAAGTTTCATTCGAGCTTCAAGTATCTGTGTGATATCAGAATATATATATATATATATATATATATATATATATATAAAGAGAGAGAGAGAGAGGCTGCATGTATGTCATAATAGCAATTATTCATGTCCTATGTTATTTCTGTGTAATAGAAGCACGGATTATTAAGCATTTTAGTCCAGACTATGGTCCTGATAAATTAGGTGATAAATTAGATAACAATACCTACACTATTTCTATATATTCTAACCTTAGAAACTAGGTAATGGTGCCTACAAAATATCATGACCAATAACACTCTTATTCCTATTGCCATCATCAGTTACCTACATTCATTGCATGCATGAAACAAGGAACTAACTATCAATGTGGCTACAATCTAAGAAAAACTTAAAAGTCTTCTCCGCGACTAGTGAACAAAAGATTGAGGAATCTTAGTTTAAACAAGTATATAGAGTGGAATTTTGAATACATATCTATAGATCATTAGTAGGTAAGGTGGGTCAACTTTGGCATCAGAAAGGATTGCATCCATCTAAAACACAACCAAAGATACTAAATCTGCATTGTCAAAATGTCCAAGCAATTAGCAACTCCAATTGGCCACTTGCATTGCACTTTCTCATCTCATGGATCTCCCCCTAGTGGAGGAGGAACCAATAGCTTCCAAGCCTTTGCATCACAGTCCATGCTACCACTTTACCCCTAAATAATTGGCGAGGCTTGTAGTTTAAATATGCTTATGCCCATGCATCATAGTCCATGCATCACAGTCCATCCTACATTGTCAAATCATTATGAAATGAATTTGGTGGTCTTCCGAACTCATTTCATAAAAGGGGGTTATGCTTATGCCATTTGTTGTATCTTAAAGCAATAGCAGTACCTTTTTTTACAATTAATATATTCTAATAAAGTATATTTCTATTGAAAAAATATATGCTCATGTATATTTCTAATATACTTGTGATTTCTCATTTATAAGCAGGCATCAATTTTATATAAGCTTTGCACTTTTATGGTGGTGACATATTATCTTTAGAAGGTGAGCATCTTCTTGACCGGTATCCAATTTGAGTAGTTTCTGGAAACTCTTCAATTGGCAAATACTTTAAGTACTTAAATTATTAGAACTATTACTTTCAAAGTTTTAGGGCTATTTTTTATGTGCCATGTCCTCGTAAATAATTGGCGAGGCTTGTAGTTTAAATATAAAAAAGGGAAAAGAATCACCTTGTAATGTTTTTATAACGAGAATTTTCTTTTTCTTTTTTCTGACAATATTTTAGAAGTTTTTTTTTTTTGCCTTTTTCGTCTATAATGTTTGTTTTCTCTCTTAAATATATTATGTTATCTTTTTCATCTATATAGATTAGTTTATGTTTAGAAAAGTAACATTGGTTACAAAATTTTGAATATGATTATTGATGATTATTTTTCTATTTTCTTTTTCTAAAATTAAGTTTTTTATTGATGATTATTGATCAACCTATTTTGACCTTTTAAGGTAATTGAAGATGATTGACAAGAGTTGGGTTTATAAGGATAAGCTTTCTCAAGAGTATAATGATGGGGTACTTGCATTCATAGATTATGGTTATACCCATGGGACACTTGATGGAAAATGAAATTTGAGATGTCCTTGCATAAATTGTAAAAATTTTGATTTCAGAGATAGAGATACTATCTTTGAGCATTTAGTATGTGATGGGATGTTGGGTAGTTATAGTACGTGGACTCATCATGGGGAAAGAAATGAATCAATATCGGAAACTATACATGAGAATAGAGAAGATGATGGTGCTAGTAATCATAATGGTGACGACATACCTGGTATGTTGCACGATCTCCTTCCGCATGTAAATGAAGACATAGTCGATAGTGCAGAGGAAATATTTCATGATATTCCAAATGATAATATTGCTGCACAATTCCATAGACTGTTAGAAGAATAAAAAAAGGAGTTGTACCCAGGATGTGAAAAGACGACAATGTTATCCTTTCTCATCAGGTTTTGGCAGTACAAATGCCTTGGTGGATGGAGCAACAAGACATTTACTATGATGCTTGATTTACTAAGAGGGTCGTTACCCGATGGGTGTAATTTGCCTCAAATTTTTACACAATACAAAAAAGTTATTTCAGATCTTGGATTGTCCTACAATAAGATTGATGCTTGTAGAAATGATTGTATGTTATTTTGGAGGGAGACTTCAAAATTGCAATCATGTACTGTATGTGGGGCATCCTGTTGGATAAAAGTGAGATCTAGTAAGAAGAAAAACACACCTGCAAAGATACTTTGACATTTTCTGTTGAAGCCAAGGCTACAACGTTTATATATGTCTTCAAAGATTGCGGGGGACATGCGATGGCATAATGAAGGGCGCACTAAAGATGGGGTGTTAAGACATCCAGCTGATTCATTGGCATGGGATCACTTTGACCAGACAAACCCGACATTTGCCTCCGATTGAGAAACATTAGACTAGGTTTAGCAAGTGATGGTTTCAACCCGTTTAGAACAATGAGTTCTATTCATAGCACGTGGCCCGTGGTACTTGTTCCATATAATTTGCCACCATGGTTGTGCATGAAGCAACCTTACTTTATTCTCTCGTTACTTATACCGGGTCCAAGTAGTCCAGGAAATGACATAGACATATACTTGAGACCTTTAGTAGAGGAGCTTAAAGAATTATGGACGAAAGGGGTGGAGAACTATGATTCTTTTAGCAAGGAAATGTTTAAATTGTATGCATCAATATTGTGGAGCATAAGTGACTTTCCAGGCCTTGCTATGCTCTCTGGTTGGAGCACCAAAGGTAAGTATGCATGCCCATTGTGCCATGAACATAATGAATACAGGTATTTGAAGCATGGGAGAAAAATGTGTTACATGGGCCATCGTCGATTTTTACCTTTGCATCACCGGTTTCGGAAACTTAAGAAGGACTTTGATGGAAGCCTCGAAAATAGAGCTGCTCCTATTCCCTTAACTGGGAGATCAGTTATGTGTAAACTAAAAGGAATTCCACATAAGTATGGGAAGGAACCTAAAAGCAATAATGCATCTAGGCCAAGAAAAAGAGCACGAGAAATGGATTCTGAACAAAGTATGCCAAATAATTGGAAGAAGTTGAGTATATTCTATGAGCTTCCATACTGGTCGGACAATCTACTCCGTCACAATTTAGATGTTATGCATATTGAGAAAAATGCTTGTGATAATGTGGTTGGAACTCTTCTACAACTTGACAGAAAATCCAAGGATAGTTTAAGAGCAAGATTTGACCTTGAGGATATCGGAGTCAGACATGAGCTTCACCCATTATTGGATGAAAAAATAAATAAATACTACATGCCACCTGCTTGCTACTCCGTGGATAAATCTGAAAAGGAGTTGTTTTGCAAGGTTCTTAAGAGTTTGAGAGTTCCTGATGGTTACTCATCTAACTTCAGTCGGTGTATTAATGTTAAATAACGCAAGATATCCGGGTTAAAGAGTCATGATTCACATGTGATTATGCAGCAATTTTTGCCTTTGGCTATTCGAAAGACCTTATCAAAGAAGGTTAGCTCCATTATAATAGAGTTAAGTGCATTCTTTCACGATTTATGCTCAAAAGTTTGTTGGCCCCAACATATAAAACAATTGAATGAGCGTATTCCAATTATTCTCTGCAACTTGGAACGGATCTTCCCACCAGCTTTTTTTTGATATTATGGTGCACTTGCCTATCCATTTAGCATCAGAGGTACTTTTGGGTGGACCTGTCCATTATCGGTGGATGTATCCTATTGAAAGGTATATATCTATCTAGCAATCATTTTATTTTTTTGTTTAAGTTCAAATTCTAGTATTTGTTTGCCATGCCCATACATAAATGAGTTCATTTCAAAATTCAGGATACAGTATGAAAATCTTGATTGTATTCTTAGTATTTTTGTTGTTGTTTTTGGATAAGTTTACTAAAGCTCATATTATACATGAATGCCACATATTTCAGTCAATAGCATATATAAATGTTGTGATAGGTATTATAATTTAATTGTACTTGATGCCACTATATTTCAGTCAGTAGCGTATATAAAGCACATAAATGAGTTGTTATAGGTGGTATAATTGAATTGAACTTGATGGGGACCATAAGACTTGCATATGTATGTAAATGAATGGAAGATCTCAAGTATTCATAGACAGGAAAAATAGAATTCTATAAAAAAACTGTATTTAAGCCTATGAAATTGGTATGACAATGAAAATATGGAAGCCTTACCTTTGAGAAACATACCAGATATCAATAGTAGAGAAAATAGCATTGTGGTTTGCGACACTCTTGAGTTTGCATGCATCACTGAATTGAGTTACTAACTATATAAAGAAACCAACCACTGACTCTAATTTGACTACAACTACATGTCAATCAGTCACTGCAATGCTGGTGTTATGATAGAGGAATAGAGAATGAGATATTTTCATTCTCTGTGAAATATCACATGTAACTTGTGGAAAAGAAAACTATGACTGTTAGCATAATAGTATTGATACTATTTCATATCAATACAAAACTGTGACTGTTAGTATGATAGTATTTACTCTATTGATTCTAAAATTGTAATATCACATGTATCTTTCATATCAATACAAAACTGTGACTGCTAGTTTCAAGTGTAAAATTGCATGCATCTTTCTTTAATGGATATGATACCCTTCGGGACCATCTTATTCTCCATGGTATTGAAACTAACTAAATCTTGTGAAACTAGGTACTTGTCCACTCTCAAGTCGTATGTGAGGAACAGGGCACAACCCGAGGGATCTTTTGCAGAAGGATACATCGCTCAAGAATGTCTCACCTTTTTGACGAGGTACTTGGATAATGTTGAGACAAGGTTAGAACGACCTCCTAGATATGAAGACAACACTGTAGTTGGTGGTTTTGTAAGTTTTTTTCTTGAGCCGATGGAGAGGAAACAGACACATGAGTACATTTTGTTCAATTATGAGGATATTTCTGCTTATATAAAGTAAGATATTTAAAGATTTTGAATTTATATATGTATTCATCAAATGTTATAAACATACTACATGTGAATAATATGAACATCTCTTACATGCAGGCAACATACAAGTTTTGTGAATCTGACTTACCGAAATATTTTGACACCCCATGAAAAGCAAGCAAAGCACAAAACTGAATTTGCTAAGTGGTTTAAGGAAAAAATTGGAAGAATGAAACGGGCAAATAGGCCCTTTCATGAAGGTCTTGATTCAATGGCTCGAGGTCCATTCTCTTGTGCGAAGAGATTTACTGGTTACACACATAATGGGTATGTGTTCAAGACAATAGAGCAAGAGCTTGATTCTAAGACTCAAAGTAGTGGTGTATCAGTTAAAGCAACATCTATGAGCTTTGCGACAGTCAAGGACAAAAAACCAGTTTCTGGGGAAGGAACTTATTATGGTCGTTTAACTGATATAATTGAGTTGACATATCCTTTGGGTCACAAGTTTGTACTTTTCAAGTGTGATTGGGTTGATGTCGCCAAGGGAAAAGGTATTAAAACTAATGAGCTTGGGTTCACTCTTGTCAATTTCACACATTTGTTGGCATCTCAAAAGGAAGAACCATATGTATTGGCATCCCAAGTCGAGCAAGTATTCTATGTTGAAGATCCTACTGATCCAGGATGGCATGTGGTTGTGAATAACAAGCCGAGAGACACTTTTGACTTAGGTGAAGACAATGAACTATTGGCCAGTAACCCATATGGTCACCAACACCAGCAGGTTGACGATGAAGAGAATGATGTCATTAATCTGGTGAGAGAGGATGTGATGGGAACAACCGTTGATTCACTTCCAAGTATGTCTTCTACCCAAGCTTCTACTTCTATCAACTTCATTAATGACGAAGATGAAATCTCTAATGAGGATGGAGGTCTGGATGGAAATGAGGATGAAGAAGAAGATAAGGACGAATATGTTGATGAAGATGAAGATTCTGACCCTTAGATATCCTCTTTTTCTATATTTTGTCGTAGTCTTCAACCTTCATATATCATCTTTTTGTATTTATTGCTATGACACAGAGTTTATTTGTAATTTAACTAAGCAATCTTACAACTCTCTGATATATATCTTACTTAATTTTTGTATATTGTAGGTTCAAAACAACAAGCTACTGGATGGAAGACCAAGAGACTCGACCATCTAAAAACACAAGGAAAGAAGCTAAATTAGAATGGTTAAAACATATCAAGCAAGGTACAAAACTTGAGTACGAACACATTCTTGGTGTTCCAAATGGACTTAATTCTACCAAACTAGTGGCTTTTGTGGGAAAGTTAGCAAAAGATGGACATTACTTCCCGTTTGACGTTCATTTATGGACACATATCCCTGAATTAGGATCCCAAATCGAGAAAGTAAAAGATGAGATAAAGGTAACATAAATCTATCCACTCTATCCTCCATGTTTTGTGTAATAAGTGTATAGTTTGATGATGCATATATAATTGTTCTCTTTGTCTTTCTTTTTGAAGAATATTTTTTTCACTGGAATGAGGAATCCAACTATTGGTTAAGGAAAATTTTGAACGATAGGTGGAGGAAAAATAAATATAGACAAAAATTCAAAAACTTTAGCCTATATGCATTCACCAATGTCGAGGAGTGGTATTCCAAGTGTCCACCTAAAGTTATTGCTAGTCAGTGGGAAAATATGGTTGAATATTGGCTGACAATTGATTTCCAGGTATATAATTTTCTAGTTTTCAATAAGTAGTTCTAAATTGTGGGATCTATTAATTTTATAATTTGCTTTGTGTATGTATATATATGTATGGTGTTATAATTAGTAATTGTTGATTTGTTGTCTGTTCTTACGTAGAAAATGAGTAAACGTAACACAGAAAATAGGGAGCATTTGACTGATAATCACACTGCTGGTGCAAAATCGTACTTGAAGTATGCGAAGGAGGTAGCTAGCATGCAAGCCAGACTTCTACTACATAAATCAGATTAACATGCTCAAAGTAATATGTAATTTTTTTATACGGATAGAAGCTGAAACAGGAATAACAGCATCATGACATACGATTTACATGAAGACACATAAGATGTCAAACAAAGTGTCAAAAGAAAGAATACTATTTATTTAAATTGTATTTCAATTATTTTATTGTAGTCTAATTCATATATTCGTACTTACAGAGCCAAATGGATGAGCTAAAAAGGAAGGCAGTTGAAAATGAACCATCATTTGAAGAATCACTTGATCAACTTGATAATGACATTTACTCACAAGTCATGGGACCGAAGAAAGCTGGGAACTGTCGTGGTATTGGCATTGGTGTGAAACCTAAAAAAAGGATCTACAACCTCAAGCAACAATGATGAAGAGATTAGGGCTTTAAGAGAAGAAGTTGAACTATTTCATCAAGAACGTGAAGAGATACAAAGGGAACGCGAGGAACTGCAAAAGGCTCGTGAAGAGATGCAAAAGAGTAACGAGGAGATGAACAAGAAGATGGACAAGATGATAGATTTTTTTTCTTTACGCTCTGCTGGTCAGGTATATATATATATATATATTATAATCAATGTTTAGTTGCATTAGCTAATCGGTTAAATTTTTAGTTCTACTTAGCTAGTTAATTTTGTTTTCAATCTTTTGTGTAGGATATCTTGTCATCGTTCTCAACTCAATACTAGGCATGTGATTGTGGTAAGTAGTTTAATATTGCAATCTCTGAAGTTACCATGCTTTTGTTCCACATTATTACAGTACCCTTACGTAATCTAAGGTGCAGAATATCCTATACTGCAAGTTATTGTCATTCCACCAACTTAAATAATTAAGTTGTGCTTCTAATTTCATCAGTAACCTTAGATTTTTCTCTCATGTCCTTAGACATCCGGCTAGGGAGAACTTAAATAATTGATGATATATGTGTTTACTAGAGGATACAGTCTATATATAAGGAAGTTGGTGTCAAAATTTGGTTAAAACTTACAGGAGCTCATTTGTCCTTAAACTGATCTAACTCATTGTTGCAAGAAGCTTGAATCTTTCACATTCAAATATTGGTTGGTCCTACATATGCCCCTTTATTTTTTCCCACAAAATTTGGTTGAAACTTGCAGGAGATCATTTGTTCTTAAATATAAATATAGAAGAACAAATGCGTTGTACCAGACATTAGTTAAAGAAACTCTAATTTTTTTTTAAAAAAATCTCATTCTTATTGTTTAATTAAAGGATTTTTATTTCATACACCGTCGGCGGAGACGAAAGAATGTATATTTTCTTGGGACCTACGTGAAAGAATGTATATTTTCTTGGATGACTATGGTGTTTACCTGATGTAGCTTGTATTGGATTAAATAGTATACATAGAAAAAATTGCCAGACTAATGGCTTTTGAGTGGAGACGAAACTTCTTATATGTAGTATAGTTCTAGCTGATCCAGGTCATGCACTTGCCTAGGCTTGCCACCACGTGGATCCCTCCTTGCTTACTATTTTGATTATGGGAACCAAGGAATAGAATTACCTACTTTTTCAGACTCTATCTTGACCTTCCTAGTGGAATTTATTATATGGAGACCATGTCAAGTATTCTGATACATAAATCGTTTCATTTTTCCTACTTGACTAAATATGCCCATAAATGAAAGAACCCTCAAAGTGAAGTGATTAATGCCGACTCTGAAACAAGGTTCCAAAAACTGGTCTTAAACCTAATATATACCAGCTGCAACCCAAAATTAGTTTTTGAGCATCTCCTTGTATCTGGACTGGTATATATATATATATTGAGATGTGTTTGTGGGTGATGGTGGGTGGGTCCATGATAGCTTTGCTTGCTCATGAAATAAACTTTATTCTTTTCTTTTTAAAGGGAGGTCCCAGGACATCCACGTACAAACACACCCCGACACAAGAAGATTTGGATTCTCTTTATACATGTATCATTTTACAGTTGATGACATACATGAAATTGGTTCTAATTTGACTATTAATTTGAGTTTATTTTCTTAGTTCCTAATGTATTCACCTATCAATTTCATTGTGATGAAGGTTATTTTGGATCGATGGAGGCTCAAGTACTTCAAGTTGGACAAGCATTTTGAAGAAAACAATATATACATGGTCATCTTTTTGAAGACATGATGATACATACAATACATCTTTTTGGATATACACATGGTCATATGTTGTAGAAACTTAGTTGAAAAGTTTTTTTTGGGAGTAAAGATTATATACATTTGACTTGTGGTTATCAGGGAACTTGTTTACTTTTTGATGAGATATATACATGACATTTCTTATTTTGAACATCATGTCATATTTTGAGTAGGCCCTGAATGGAAAACAAGTTGTAATGAATGATATATATATTATTCTAAATGGTTAACGTAAAAGCTGGAATTTCGTGGAATTTGATTATAAATGTGAACTTAGTTGGTTTATTAATGTTAATGAATATTGAATGCAGTTGGATTTTGAATGGAATTGGAATGAATGATATATGTATTATTCAGGTTGTTGTAAAAGTTAAATGAAGGAAGAAACAAAATAATTTTAATTTTTTTTAAACTGGAACTTTTAGTGATGACTCAACCTGTCTCAAAATAAATCCCTTATTGTGATGGATTTATTAGGCAAACATTTGGTGACAAAAAATAACTCGTCACAACAGATTTGAACTTCTTGTGATGGAACAATCTGTCACAAAAAATTGTGCCAAAAGAGGTTTTGTGATGGCATCTAAAGGCACGACAACTGGCCCGTGCCAAAAGAGCTTTTGTGATGGTATTTCTTCTATTTGTAACAGTTTTTGGGTGTGCCAATAGGTCATGTGTTTTGTAGTGGACGTTGTCAATTCGTTGGCTAGGCGTCACTATTTCATGCTGTTAACTGCGGGAACACTGTAGAAAAACTATGCAACGAACTAGCGATGTCCCTTGGCTACCATATTTTACTTGACGACAGCTTCAAGCGTTGCTAGCCATCGCCCAGTTAATTGCACTAGTTTAAAAAAAACAAAAAACAACCGACCCTTTCTTTCTACTATCTCTCTCTCGTCTTGATGGCGGTAAGATTTTGATTCCAACAGATATCCAATCTCAAGCGGCGAGGTATTATTATGTCTTGTACAATCAATAATATTCACTACCAAAATAAGACACTTTAGTGACGCATAAAAACGTCGCTAAAGTGTATAAAAACGTCATTAGAAGTAGCGACGAAATTAGCGACAAAAATCTTTTGTCGTGTATTTCATGGTCGCTAACACAAAAAACGTCGCTATTGCGACGTATTGTAGTGACGTAAGCACGACACTAATATTTTAGTGGATAGCAACGTGTAGTAGCTAATCAGTGACATACTTTTTCGATGCTAAACGTCGCCGACATTGCAGTAGTTAGCGACATTATTTGCGACGTTTAGTGACTATGTTGTTAACATGGCAAAATTTGCCATTGTCAACAAATTAGTGACGTATATCGACGGTTTGCGACGTTAGGATACACGTTTAGCGACGTCTGCCCTCATCGCTAGCCGTCGCTGAACGTTATTAAACTGTAAAAGAAAATAAAAATAGAATTATATTTGCTTGTTTTCTATCCAGATTCTACCTACAATTTAAATTACAGTTTATAAGTAGTAGACCCGGACCAACTCTCCGTAGTATTCCTTGGGTTCGTCGACCCCTTTGGTGGAACACTCAACACCAATAAAAATATATAGAGACAAATGATAAAAATATTCCAGTAATCAAATAAACATAATCAAACGATAAAAAAAGCCATAAGATAGCCGGGTGGAGAAAACCCAGTACCAAACAACTACAAAAGAGTTTATGTCCAATAATGTTCCAACAATGGGTCAACATAATACATACTGTCACTAAATGTATAAAATAAATACATAAAGACGCAATGGTCAACAAACCACAACACAAAACATAACAATATGTCCAATGAAGGACTACGGCTGGTCAGCACGAGGAGGAGAAGTATGGCTCTGCATCTGGGACAACATGAACCTATACTACCCCGGTGTAAGCGTCACCGCTGACAACTCATCAAGAGAAGGAGGCAATAGAACCGATAGAGTCGATGTCGATGCCGACGCACGATATCAGGAAGTGTCTGCTCTATGGCTAGCAGTCTATAGTTGCATGAAACCATAACAACCGTCAACCTCGAAAGCTAATCGTCCATGGACAGCTGCATCCCCTACACCACCTGAACGACACGATCCGTCCTCTCGTTCATCTCCCTCATAGTCCCATGCGTCTCCCTCATGGTGCGCTCGAGCATATCAAATCCTGCGGTGAGTGCCGCATCGTCCATCTACGGCTGAGATTGGGGCTGCTCCAAAATCCTTCGCAGCATCTCGTCACACCGTCCAACAACCTAGCGACGCAAGCCCTCCTTGACTCGGGCCGGCTCTTGTGAGGGCTGTGGGGAATACGCACTGCCAGAGATGGCCCTGGGTGACTGTGTCGCCATAAAGGTGTCGTAGGATCCCATACCGTAGTACGTACCCCAATGAAGACCACCAACGGCGTATAGAACCCTAGAGGGGCTGAATAGGGAAATAAAAAATAACTTAAGCACAAGAAGTAATATACGTCAAATAAAAAGAGAGAGTAAGAAGATCAAACACAAGATGTATCCTGGTATCCTCGCTAGAGGCAATCCAGTCCCGGAACTCTCTCCAGCTTAAATCCACTATTTAATAAAATAGTACACACGAGTATCCGAAGAACTCGCCAACTTCAACACGAGTTTGGATCCGAAGAACTCGCCAACTTCAACACGAGTTTGGATCCGAAGAACTCGCCAACTTCAACACACGAGTTTTCTTACGAAGGCTCGTCAACTTCAAAGAAATGAGAAGAGAACTTGTTGATCTTCTAACACTTGAAGATCAAAATTTACAACTCTTTAAATACTCTAGCACTTTGGGAGAGGATGACAATTAAAAGCTTGGTAGAGTATTAATAGTGGAGCTCTTAGTTGTTTGGAAAATTTATGGCAATAGTGGATAAACATTCAAGAAGAAAGAAGGCTTGCATTTATAAAGAAACCAAGAGTAAGTAGCATTCAATGCTCCTGGATACAGGCTGACTGGTATACCGTCGGTATGGACCGACATGTCGTCGGTATGCTGGTCAAACAGTAACGGTCATAGTTATATCCGTTGGGAACATTTAATGCTCGCCATTAATGCAAAGTTTGCCATTCAAAAATCAAATTTTGTAACCCGGTATTCCGTCGGTATGCCACGGTATGCCGTCGGTATACCGATGTTTGTCACAAAATATTTTGTCACAAACAAAACGGTATACCATCGGTATGCCGGAGCATACAATCAGTATGCCGATATTTTGTCACAGAATGTTTTGTGGCTCATAAAAAGGTATACCGTCGGTATGCCGGAGTATACCGTCGGTATGTCGATAATTGTCACAGAACGTTTTTGAGGCAAACAAAACGGTATACCGTCGGTATGCCAGAGCATACCATCGGTATGCCGATGTTTGTCACAGAATATTTTGTGGTCCACAAAACGGTATACCGTCGGTATGCCGGAGCATACCGTCGGTATGCCGGAGCATACCGTCGGTATGCCGACATTTCTCACAGAAAGTTTTGTGGTCAGTAAAACGGTATACCGCCGGTATGTCAGAGCATACCGCCGGTATGCCGTTCTATAAAGTATTGATTTTTGACTGAATAATTAGAAAGCTTTTAGTTTGTCATCCAACCTTATGTGTTTACAGAGAGACCTAGACCTTGTACAGACTCAAAATCTTGAAGTGTAGAGGGTCGTCTTGTCAAGAAACGTCGGTCTTTGCTTCAGTCTTCAAGGCAATGGTTGGTAATCTTGAATGGACAGACTTAATGTAGTAGTGCTTTTGAATTGATGTCAATATTTGATAAACAGAGAAAATTGAACTACGAAGATGCTGTTAATATTATCAAAATAAAATGTGCCAACAATCTTTCCCATTTTGATAATTGACAAAATAGAGAGATAGCATCTTCAGGGAGTGACTCCCCCGTAGGTAGACAAATCTTCCTCAATACGTTTTCTTCCCTTTTGTCACTTAGTCAAATATGGGAATATATATATACAAAAAAAATAAGTAGCAGTGAATATGGAACATAGTATCATAGATAAAAGCATGCATTGATAGATAAAAAGTTTGGAATTGGATACATGCGTGACAAGACAGACAACACTATATAAGAACTGATAAAAACTCTCCTCTACGAGAGTTAGCAAGACCAAAAAAGATACAGATATCAAGTCTCCGCATGACTGCACACAACTAAAAACACTCAAACACTGGTCCCCGAAGGACCTCAAAAGACATAAAACCATAAAGAAAAGAAAAAGACAACCACTTATTCGACATCACTAACACAAGGAAGCCACCCCTACTCATCGGCCGGATCATCCCCTCCATCCTGAGTCCGGTGGAACACACCAAAAGGATCAATGCTGTCCGGGTACATAAAGATGTAGGCATTGGGATCGGAAAAGCGGGAGGCCTGGTACATTGAATCCTGAAGATTCAGATCCAAAAATGCATCTCGGTCCTGAAGGGTGCGCTGAATAAAATATGCCTGGTCATGGAAGCGGGATTGGATCAGGGTTCCAAGGCCACAAGTGTGGGCCCGCATCTGCTCCTCTACCTGAGCCATATGCATGTCGAAATATTGTTGTGTCAGCGACATGTAGCGGCCGGAGGCAGGAGGAGTAGAGACGGGTGCAGCAGGACTAGAAGCTGGCGGCTCTTGGGAGGAGGAGGCACGAGATGTGGAGGCACCACCCCGCGGGAACGAGAGACAGCAAGGAAGGATGGGACGCCGTCCGAGTAGCAAAGTGAGAGGTCGACTTGCTTTGCTGCCAAGATGAGAGATAAAGGAACCATAGTAGAAATTCTGCTTTCTCGCGGGCAGGATGCCAAAGAAGGCATTGAGAATAGTCTTGGAGAAGGACCAAGACTTCTTCGAAT
Organism: Iris pallida; assembly: GCA_029216955.1. Lineage (NCBI taxonomy): Eukaryota > Viridiplantae > Streptophyta > Magnoliopsida > Asparagales > Iridaceae > Iris > Iris pallida. The sequence goes on along the minus strand of JANAVB010026000.1, from coordinate 18,427,773 downwards.
AGAGAAAATACATGCACACCAGGGTGTCAGTGGTGATGGCATCATTGTTGCCGCCCTTGGGATAGAGGGTGTGGTACACGATCCTATGGAGATCGTAATAGAATGGCTCCAGCTGGACGGAAAGGGCCGAGATTGCAGGAGGGTTTGGGCCCTTGCAAATGATAGCACAGAAGTCGTCAAAGGAGCACTCCACCAAAGGATAGAGAGCAGCCAAGCCTGGCAGAGCCTCTCCTCTGTCCGGGACGCCGAGAATGGTAGCGATGTCACGAGTCGTCAGGCGGAAATGGCGGTCGTTGACCATCGTCTCAATGGCGTCGTTCTCGATGTTAGGAACCAAGTTGCAGTAGAACAAACGCACGGCGACGGGGTAGACAGGCACCTGATGCCGAAGGAGAGAAGAGAGATCGGCCTCCTCGAAGAGAGAAACATGGACGGGGAAGAGGTTTCAGTTAATGGTGCGGTCTTTGAAGACGTTATGGTGCACGAAGTGCTAGAACCAAGATTCTGCGGCCAAAAAGGAAGTGAAGATCCGCTGGTCATATCCATAGGGGAGAGCCACCGGGGTGAAGGGATTCGAAACGGTAGAGGAGGAATGGGGACGCTTGGGATTGGCCATGGAGGAGATAAAGAAAGTTGGAGGAGGAAGTAGGGTTTTGAGAAGATATGAAAAGTGGAGGAGGATGATGAAGAGAATAGGGTTTTTTAAAAAGATGTTGGGAAGGGGAAGGGGAAGGGTGGGAACGGTTATAAGGAGGAAGTAGAAAGGGTGGTGGGTTGGAAATGATGAAAATGGAGATAAAAGAGGAGTTAATGGGGAATAGAAAGAGATGGGTATTAATGTGGATGGAAAGTTAGGGTATGGGGAAGAGGAGAGGAGGAGTTAGGTATTAAATAGGGAAATGATGGATGTGATGGGTATTAATGAGGGGAAGAAAGGAATAAAGAGAGAATGGAAGAAAGGTGGGGCCCGAGCTCGATCTGACACAGCAGTCCACCGCAAACCGGTATACCGTCGGTATGCCGACGTATGCCGACGGTATACCGATTTTTGGCACAGAACATAATTCTAAACCAAAATCGGCATGCCGTCGGTATGCCGCAATATACCGTTGGTGTGCCGGTCGATAAGAACTATGAGTCGAAGTTTAGATACCCAATTCTTGGCAAAGAAAAACGAAGCGATCCTCCGGGAGTGGCTTGGTGAAAATATCGGCTAACTGATAAGTAGTGTCAATAAATTCAAGGCCGATATCCCCCTTTTGTTGACGGTCACGAAGAAAATGGTATCTACTTTCAATGTGCTTCGTGCGTGAGTGACAAATCGGGTTTTTCGTGAGATTGATCGAGCTAGTGTTATCACATTTAATAGGGGTGCAAGTATGAGAAATACCATAATCTATAAGTGTTTGTGACATCCAAAGAATTTGTGCACAACAGCAACCGACCGTAATATACTCGGCTTCAGTGGTTGAAAGAGCAACAGAATTTTGTTTCTTACTAAACCACGATACTAAGGATTTCCCAAGGAAATGACATGTGCCGCTAGTGCTTTTTCGGTCAATCTTGCATCCGACAAAATCTGCATCCGAGAAGCCGTGAAGCTCAAAGGATGAAGATTTTGGATACCAAAGGCCCTTGTTAACGGTGCCTTTGAGATATCGAAAAATACACTTGATGGCACATAAGTGCGATTCATTTGGATTTGCTTGATATCGTGCACAAAGACATACACTAAACATGATATCAGGACGGTTAGCAGTTAGATCAAGTAAACTACCGATCATACCTTGATACTTACGAATGTCGACCGATTTGCCATCTTCATCATTGTCATGCTTTGTCGTTGTTGCCATAGGAGTCCTCATTGATTTGGATGAGTCAAGTTCGAAACGCTTGAGGAGATACTTTGTATATTTTGCTTGATTGATAAAGGTCCCTTTGGGTCCTTGTTTGATTTGTAAGCCCAAAAAGAATGATAGTTCATCCATCATGCTTATTTCAAATTCTTCCTGCATAACTTTAGCAAATTCTACACAAAGTGTATTGTTAGTAGAACCAAAAATAATATCATCGACATAAATTTGAACCAATAAAAGAGTGTCATTATGGGATTTGATAAAAAGTATCGTATCGACTTTGCCCTTAGAAAAGTTGTGTGAATCAAGAAAGGAGCTAAGGCGCTCATACCAAGCACGGGGAGCTTGTTTGAGGCCATAAAGGGCTTTGTGGAGTTTGAACACGTGATTAGGAAATTGAAAATCTTCAAAGCCAGGAGGTTGTTTTACATAAACTTTCTCTTTAATAATACCATTTAGAAAAGCACTCTTAACATCCATTTGAAAGAGTTTAAAATCATTAAAGCAAGTAAAAGCACATAGCATACGAATGGATTCAAGACGAGCAACCGGAGCATAGGTTTCGTCGTAGTCAATGCCTTCCTCTTGGTTATAGCCTTGAGCAACCAATCGGACTTTGTTACGAGTCACTAACCCATCTTCATTAACTTTATTTCGAAACACCCATTTAGTTCCAATAATGGGGTGATTGCTAGTTTTTGGGACAAGTTCCCAAACCTTGTTTCGCTCAAATTGATTTAGCTCTTCTTGCATCGCTATCATCCAAAATTCATCATAAAAAGCATCATTAATATTTTTAGGCTCTATTTGAGAGATAAAAGCCATGTTTACATAAAGATCATGAGTGGAGGATCTAGTGCTTACACTGGAAGAAGGATCCCCAATGATAAGCTCCTTAGGATGATTGGTGACAAATCTCCATTCTTTTGGGGATCTTTTTGAGGAGGCTCGAGTGGTGGGGACTCTTTTGTTAGAGGAGTCACAACTTTATTGTTAGATGAAGAAGGACGATATCCAATAGAGGAGTTCTCCAACCCAAACGAGATGTCATCAATATCATCGAAAGAGGAGAATGTAGAAGAGAAGTTCATTAAAAGAGACATTAATTGACTCTTCGACAACAAGACTTCTTTTATTAAAAATACGAAAACCTTTACTATGAGTAGAGTATCCAAGGAATATTCCTTCATAGGCTTTTTTTCAAACTTGCCTAGGTTATCCTTGGTATTCAAAATAAAATAGTTACATCCAAAAACTTTAAAATATTCAATAGAGAAAATTTTGTCAAACCAAAGCTCATAAGGAGTCTTTTTAGAAATAGGTCTAATCAAGACCCTATTTATAACATGACATGCCATGTTAACGGCTTCCGCCCAAAAATATTAGGGAAACTTATATTGGTTTAACATAACCCGGGCCATATCGCCAAGGGTTCTATTCTTTCTCTCCACAACACCATTTTGTTAAGGAGTTCGTGGACAAGCAAAATCATGTCCAAAACCATTCTTTTCACAAAATCTTTTAAAATCGGCATTGTCAAATTCTCCTCCATGATCACTTCTAATCTTGTTAATAGATAAATCTTTCTCATTTTGAACACGTTTACAAAAAGCAACAAATTCACGAAAAGTATCACTTTTGCAAGCAAGAAAAATAACCCAAGTAAATCTTAAAAAATCATCAACCAAAACAAAAAGCATAAAGCTTGCCTCCGAGAGTAGCAACTCTACTAGGACCAAAAAGATCCATATGAATAAGTTGAAGAGGTCTAGTGGTACTCACAGAGTTGATGGATTTGAAGGATGACTTGGTCAACTTACTTTTCTCGCATTCTTCACACACCATATCCTTTTTGAAAGGGATACTTGGGAGTCCTCTTACAAGCTTCTTGATGGCAAGACGAGAAATGGTATCCATGTTGGCGAGTCCGAGCCTCATGTGCCAAAGCCAACTTTCATCGTTCTTAGCAACTAAGCACCTGTCATTGTTAGTGTTTTCGACAAGATATAAAACATAGATATTGTTTTCTCTAATGCCTTCATAAACAATAGATCCACTTGAACTATCGGTAATGAAACATTTAAGCTTAACAAACTTGATATCATAACCATTATCGGTAAGATGACTAATACTAAGAAGATTGTGTTTAAGATTAGTAACAAGACACACATTCTTAATACAAGGATAAGGAGGGGAACCGATATTACCATTTTCTATAATGTGACCTTTAAGATTGTTACCAAAGGAGATGTGTCCTTCCTTCTCCATCGATAGCGTTGTAAATAATGAAGCATCCCCGGTCATGTGCCGTGAACAACCGCTATCGAGAATCCACTTGTTTCTAGCATGGGAAAGACTTTTCACTTACAACATAAGTTGAAGATGAACATTTTGGTACCCATGATCGTATGGGTCCTTGAGTGTTAGTCTTAGGAACCCATTTATAAACTTTCTTATCAACTAGTTTCCTTGTATGACAATAATTGGTCGTATGTCCAAGCAAGCCACAGTAGTTGCAAATCATAGAGGATTTAGAAGAAGACGTGTGAGTACCATGCATATGTGAATCTCTAGTACGAGGAGTTCTATCATTAGTATTATGATGATGATAATAAAAAGCATGATGTGAAGTGTTTTTTTTAACAAATGGCCATTTCCTTGTGTTAGAATAGGACTTGTGTGTAGTATTCATGTAAGAAGTATGTCTAGCATTGTGATGAGTGTGGAGGTGTCTTGGAGTATGTATGTGAGTAGTGTTCTTATTACCTAGTTTCTTACTCTGTACAAGAAGATCATTATACTTAATAGAAGTATCATATTCTCTTCTATTAGCATCTTGAACTTTATGCATAGCAAATTCATAAGCCCTTCTGAGGGATTGAATCTCATCATCCTTTTTCTTGATGGTGATAAGGGATGCTTGAAACTTGAGTCACAAAGACTCTATCTCATCCGTGTCAGAAGCGGAAGATTTTTCTTTTACATCAATAATGATGCAAGAGAGTCTCTCTACTTCAAGTTGAAGAGCATCAACCTCTTTTAGAGATTTTTTGTATTTATTCAAACACCTTTGTGCTCTTCATGTAATTCAAGGATAGGTTTCTCTAAGTCATCATAAGTAAGATTATTTAAGGAGAGATCATCAAGTACCTCATCGGTTGCATGAGATAAACGTTTGTATTGTGTTTGCACTCTTTGTCGTTGTCGAAGTCGCTTGCGTCACTCTCACACCAAATGCTTGTGTTGGCAAATTTTCTGGAGGACGAGCTTCCTTTTCTAGGCTTCTCGTACTTGCTTGAGTCTTTTTTTATCATGGGACAGTCCCTCTTGATGTGTCCGATTCTTCTACATTGATAGCACGCCGGATCTTCCTCATTGTCCCGCCTGAAGCGGTTGGCTTTGTTGAATTTGAGGAACTTTCGAAAGTGCTTAGCTGTGAGAGCTATTTCTTTATCATCGTCCGACTCGTTGTCGTAGGAGCTATCCTTGGAGTAGGACTTTGTAACTTTGAGAGCAAAAGACTTCTCCTTCTCTTTGGCCTTCTCCTTCTCCTTCTCTTATATGGAAGATTCCTCTTCATCTTTCATATCGAGTTCATGAGTCATAAGCTTCCCCATGAGGGTCTCAAGGTTCATGACTGTCAGGTCATTTCTTTCAATGATTGCGGTAGCTTTAGGTCTCCATCCTTTTGTCAATCCTCTAAGGATTTTTCTGTTCTTTTCATGAGCAGGATATTCCTTACCAAGAGAAGAAAGAGGATTAATAATATCACCAAAACGAGTAAACATGCAAGTAATAGAATCATCATGTTTCATCTTAAAAGACTCATATTCTTGCGTTAGTCTACTAATCTTGGATTCCTTTACTTGTGATGTTCCCTCGTGTGTGACTTCAAGCAACTTCCAAATCTCATTGCAAGTCTTGCAAGTAGAGATTCTATTGAATTCACTACTATCGAGAGCACAGTAAAGAGCGTTCATAGCCTTAGCATCTCGACTAGCAAGCTTCTTGGTATTTTCAGTGAGTAAGTCCCTAAGGGTGTCAGATACAACATTCTCAATAACTCTGGAAGGAGTAGGGAGACCATTTATCACACAATCCCATAAATTAAAATCTATGGACTTCAGATAAATGCTCATCCCAATATTCCAGTAGTTATAGTTGGTTCCATCAAATAGGGGAGGCCTATTTATGGAGTGTCCCTCATTGTGGAAGGTGTTGATGCAGTTAGTGGCCATGGATCACTCTAAGGGTGTAAATCCAAATCAAGAGAACAAAGCTCTGATACCAATTATAGAACCCTAGAGGGGGTTGAATAGGGAAATAAATAATAATTTAAGCACAAGAAGCAATATAAGTCAAATAAAAAGAGAGAGTAAGAAGATCAAACACAAAATGTATCATGGTATCCTCGCTAGAGGCAATCCAGTCCCGGAACTCTCTCCGGCTTAAATCCACTATTTAATAAAATAGTACACATGAGTTTGGATCCGAAGAACTCGCCAACTTCAACACGAGTTTGGATCCGAAGAACTCACCAACTTCAACACACGAGTTTTCTTACGAAGGCTCGCCAACTTCAAAGAAATAAGAAGAGAACTTGTTGATCTTCTAACACTTGAAGATCGAAATTTACAACTCTTCAAATACTCTAGCACTTTGGGAGAGGATGACAATTAAAAGCTTGGTAGAGTATTAATGGTGGAGCTCTTAGTTGTTTAGAAATTTTATGGCAAGAGTGGATGAACATTCAAGAAGAAAGAAGGCTTGCATTTATAAAGAAACCAAGAGTTGGTAGTATTCAATGCTCCTGGATACAGGCTGACCGGTATACCGTCGGTATAGACCGGCATGCCGTCGGTATACCGGTCAAACAGTAACGGTCATAATTATATCCGATGGAAGCAATTAATGCTCGCCATTAATGCAAAGTTTGCCATTCAAAAATCAAATTTTGTAACCCGGTATACCGTCGGTATGCCGTCGGTATACCGATGTTTGTCACAGAATATTTTATGATAAACAAAACGGTATACCGTCGGTATGCCCGAGCATACAGTTGGTATGCCGATATTTTGTTACAGAATATTTTATGGCTCACAAAACGGTATACCGTCGGTATGTCGGAGTATACCGTCGGTATGCCGATAATTATCACAGAACGTTTTTGAGGCAAACAAAACGGTATACCGTTGGTATGCCGGAGCATACCGTCGGCATGCTGATGTTTGTCACAGAATGTTTTGTGGTCCACAAAACGGTATACCGCCGTTATGCCGGAGCATACGGTCGGTATGCAGACATTTCTTATAAAAAGTTTTGTGGTCAATAAAACGGTATACCACCGGTATGCCGGAGCATACCGCCGGTATGTCGTTCTATAAGGTATTGATTTTTGACTGAATAATTAGAAAGCTTTTAGTTTGTCATCCAACCTTAAGTGATTACAGAAAGACCTAGACCTTGTACAGACTCGAAATCTTGAAGTATGGAGAGCCGTCTTGTCAAGGAACGCCGGTCTTTGCTTCAGTCTTCAAGGCAATGGTTGGTAATCTTGAATGGACAGACTTAATGTAGTAGAGCTTTTGAATTGATGTCAATTTGATAAACAGAGAAAACTGAACTACGAAGATGCTGTTAATATTATCAAAATAAAATGTGCCAACAATCTCCCCTATTTTGATAATTGACAAAATAGAGAGATAGCATCTTCAGGGAGTGACTCCCCCGTTGGTAGACAACTCCCCCTCAATACGTTTTCCCTCCCTTTATCATTTAGTCAAAGATGGGAATATATATATATATATATATATATATATATATATATATATATATATATATATATATATATATATATATAAATATATATATATATATATATATATATATATATATATATATAAAGTAGCAGTGAATATGGAACATAGTATCATAGATAAAAGCATGCATTGATAGATAAAAAGCTTGGAATTGGATACATGCGTGACAAGACAGACAACACTATATAAGAACTGATAAAAAACTCTCTCTAGCAAGACCATAAAAGATACAGATATCAAGTCCCCGCAGGACTGCACACAACTAAAAACACTCTAATACTGGTCCCCGAAGGACCTCAAAAGACATAAAACCATAAAGAAAAGAAAAAGACAACCACTTATTCGACTTCACCAACACAAGGAAGCCACCCCTACTCATCGGCCGGATCATCCCCTCCATCCTGAGCCCGGTGGAACGCACCAAAAGGATCAATGCCGTCCGGGTACATAAAGTCGTAGGCATTGGGATCGGAAAAGCGGGAGGCCTGGTACATCGGATCCTGAAGATTCAGATCCAAAAATGTATCTCGGTCCTGAAGAGTGCGCTGAATGAAATATGCCTGGTCATGGAAGCAGGATTGGATCAGGGTTCGAAGGCCACGAGTGTGGGCCCGCATCTGCTCCTCTACCTGAGCCATACGCATGTCGAAATGTTGCTGTGTCAGCGGCATGTAGCGGCCGGAGGCAGAAAGAGTAGAGGCGGGTGCAGCAGGAGTAGAAGCTGGCAGCTCTTGTGAGGAGGAGGCACAAGATGTGGAGGCACCACCCCGCGGGAACGAGAGACAGCAAGGAAGTATGGGACGCCGTCCGAGTAACAAAGGGAGAGGTCGACTTCCTTTGCTGCCAAGATGAGAGATGAAGGAACCATAGTAGAGATTCTGCTTCCCCGCGGACAGGACGCCAAAGAAGGCATTGAGAATAGTCTTGGGGAAGGACCAAGACTTCTTCGAATAGAGGAAATACATGAACACCAGGGCGTCAGCGGTGATGGCATCATAGTTGCCGCCCTTGGGATAGAGGGTGTGGCACACGATCCTATGGAGCTCGTAATAGAATGGCTCCAGCTGGACGGAAAGGGCCTGGATAGCATGAGGGTTTGGGCCCTTGCAAATGATAGCATAGAAGTCATCAAAGGAGCACTCCGCCAAAGGATAGAGAGCAGCCAAGCCTGGCAGAGCCTCTCCTCTATCCGGGACGCCGAGAATGGTAGCGATGTCACGAGCCGTCAGGTGGAAATGGCGGTCGTTGACCATCGTCTCAATGGCGTCGTTCTCGATGTTAGGAACCAAGTTGCAGTAAAACAAATGCACGGCGGCGGGGTAGACAGACACCTGACGCCGAAGGAGGGAAGAGAGATCGGCCTCCTCGAAGAGAGAAACATGGCCGGGAAAGAGGTTTCAGTTAATGGCGCGGCCTTTGAAGACGTTATGGTACACGAAGTGCTGGAACCAAGATTCTGTGGCCAAAGAGGAAGTGAAGACCCGCTGGTCATATCCATGGAGGAAAGCCACCGGGATGAAGGGATTCGAAGCGGTGGAGGAGGAACGGGGACGCTTGGGATTGGCCATGGAGGAGATGAAGAAAGTTGGAGAAGGAAGTAGGGTTTTGAGAAGATATAAAAAGTGGAGGAGGATGATGAAGAGAATAGGGTTTTTTAAAGAGATGTTGGGAAGGGGAAGGGTGGGAACGGTTATAGAGAGGAAGTGGAAAGGGTGGTGGGTTGGAAATGATGAAAATGGAGATAAAAGAGGAGTTAATGGGGAATAGGAAGAGGAGAGGAGGAGTTAGGTATTAAATAGGAAAATAATGGATGTGATGGGTATTAATGAGGAGAAGAAAGGAATAAAGAGAGAATGGAAGAAAGGTGGGGCCCGAGCTTGATCTGACACAGCAGTTCGCCGTAAACCGGTATACCGTCGGTATGCCGACGTATGCCGACGGTATACCGATTTTTGGCACAGAACGTAATTCTGAATCAAAATCGGCATGCTGTCGGTATGCCGCAGTATACCGTCGGTGTGCCGGCCGAGAAGAACTACGAGTCGAAGTTTAAGATGCCCAATTCTTGGCAAAGAAAAACGAAGCGATCCTCCGGGAGTGGTTTGGTAAAAATATTGTCTAACTGATAAGTAGTGTCAATAATTCAAGGCGGATATCCCCCTTTTGTTGATGGTCACGAAAGAAATGGTGTCTAATTTCAATGTACTTCGTGCGTGAGTGACAAATCATGTTTTTCGTGAGATTGATCGAGCTAGTGTTATCACATTTAATAGGGGTGCAAGTATGAGAAATGCCATAATCTATAAGTGTTTGTGACATCCAAAGAATTTGTACACAACAGCAACCGGCCGTAATGTACTCGGCCTCAGTGGTTGAAAGAGCAACAGAATTTTGTTTCTTACTAAACCACGATACTAAGGATTTCCCAAGGAATTGACATGTGCTGCTAGTACTTTTTCGGTCAATCTTATATCCGATAAAATCTACATCCGAGAAGCCGTGAAGCTCAAAGGATGAAGATTTCGGATACCAAAGGCCCGTGTTAACGGTGCCTTTGAGATATTGAAAAATACGCTTGACGGCACATAAGTGTGATTCCTTTGGATTTGCTTGATATCGTGCACAAAGACATACACTAAACATGATATCAGGACAGTTAGCAGTTAGATAAAGTAAACTACCAATCATACCTCGATACTTACAAATGTCGACCGATGTGTCATATTCATCATTGTCAAGCTTTGTCGTTGTTGTCATAGGAGTCCTCATTGATTTGGATGAGTCAAGTTCGAAACGCTTGAGGAGATCTTTTGTATATTTTGCTTGATTGATAAAGGTCCCTTTGGGTCCTTGTTTGATTTGTAAGCCCAAAAAGAATGATAGTTCATCCATCATGCTCATTTCAAATTCTTCCTGCATAACTTTAGCAAATTCTACACAAAATGTATTGTTAGTAGAACCAAAAATAATGTCATCGACATAAGTTTGAACCAATAAAAGAGTGCCATTATAGGATTTGATAAAAAGTGTCGTGTCGACTTTGCCCTTAGAAAAGTTGTGTGAAACAAGAAAGGAGCTAAGGCGCTCATACCAAGCACGGGGAGCTTGTTTGAGGCCATAAAGGGCTTTGTGGAGTTTGAACACGTGATTAGGAAATTGAAAATCTTCAAAGCCAGGAGGTTGTTTTACATAAACTTCCTCTTTAATAATACCATTTAGAAAAGCACTCTTAACATCCATTTGAAATAGTTTAAAATCATTAAAGCAAGCAAAAGCACATAGCATACGAATGGATTCAAGACGAGCAACCGGAGCATAGTTTTCGTCGTAGTCAATGCCTTCCTCTTGGTTATAGCCTTGAGCAACCAATCAGGCTTCATTACGAGTCACTAATCCATCTTTATTAACTTTATTTTGAAACACCCATTTAGTTCCAATAATGGGGTGATTATTAGGTTTTGGGACAAGTTTCCGAACCATGTTTCGCTCAAATTGATTTAGCTCTTCTTAAAACGCTATCATCCAAAATTCATCATGAAAAGCATCATTAATATTTTTAGGCTCTATTTGAGAGATAAAAGCCACATTTGCACAAAGATCATGAGTGGAGGATCTAGTGCTTACACTGGAAGAAGGATCCCCAGTGATAAGCTCCTTAGGATGATTGGTGACAAATCTCCATTATTTTGGGAGATCTTTTTGAGGAGGCTCGAGTGGTGGGGACTCTTTTGTTGGAGGAGTCACAACTTCATTGTTAGATAAAGAAGGACGATCTCCAATAGTGGAGTTCTTCAACCCAAATGAGATATCATCAATATTATCGGAAGAGGAGAATGTAGAAGAGTTAAGTTCATTAAAAGAGACATTGATTGACTCTTCGACAACAAGACTTCTTTTATTAAAAACACGAAAACCTTTACTATGAGTAGAGTGTCCAAGGAATATTCCTTTATAGGCTTTTTTTTCAAACTTGCCTAGGTTATCCTTGGTATTCAAAATAAAATAGTTACATCCAAAAACTTTAAAATATTCAATAGAGGAAATTTTGTCAAACCAAAGCTCATAAGGAGTCTTTTAGAAATAGGTCTAACCAAGACACTATTTATAACATGATATGCCGTGTTAACGGCTTCCGCCCAAAAATATTGGGGGAGCTTATATTGGTTTAACATAACCCGGACCATATCGCCAAGGGTTCTATTCTTTCTCTCCACAACACCATTTTGTTGAGGAGTTCGTGGACAAGCAAAATCATATCCAAAACCATTCTTTTCACAAAATCTTTTGAAATCGGCATTGTCAAATTCTCCTATATGATCACTTCTAATCTTGTTAATAGAAAAACATTTCTCATTTTGAACACGTTTACAAAAAGCAACAAATTCACGAAAAGTATCACTTTTGCAAGCAAGAAAAATAACCCAAGTAAATCTTGAAAAATCATCAACCAAAACAAAAGCATAAAGCTTGCCTCCAAGAGTAGCAACTCTACTAGGACCAAAAAGATCCATATGAATAAGTTGAAGAGGTCTAGTGGTACTCACAAAGTTGATGGATTTGAAGGATGACTTGGTCAACTTACTTTTCTCGCATTCTTCACACACCATATGCTTTTTGAAAGGGATACTCGGGAGTCCTCTTACAAGCTTCTTGGTGGCAAGACGAGAAATGGTATCCATGTTGGCGTGTCCGAGCCTCATGTGCCAAAGCCAACTTTCATCGTTCTTAGCAACTAAGCATCTGTCATTGTTAGTGTCTTCGACAAGATATAAAACATAGATATTATTTTCTTTAATGCCTTCATAAACAATAGATCCACTTAAACTATCGGTAATGAAACATTTAAGCTTAACAAACTTGATATCATGACCATTATCGGTAAGATGACTAATACTAAGAAGATTGTGTTTAAGATTAGTAACAAGACACACATTCTTAATACAAGGATAAGGAGGGGAACCGATATTACCATTTCCTATAATGTGACCTTTAAGATTGTTACCAAATGAGACGTGTCCTTCCTTCTTCATCGATAGCGTTATAAATAATGAAGCATCCCCGGTCATGTGTCGTGAACAACCACTATCGAGAATCCACTTGCTTCTAGCATGAGAATGACTCTTCACCTACAACATAAGTTGAAGATGAACATTTTGGTACCCATGATCTATGGGTCCTTGAGTGTTAGTCTTAGGAACCCATTTATAAACTTTCTTATCAACTACTTTCCTTGTATGACAATAATTGATCGTATGTCCAAGCAAGCCACAGTAGTTGCAAATCATAGAGGATTAGAAGAAGACGTGTGAGTATCATGCATATGTGAATCTCTAGTGTGAGGAGTTCTATCATTAGTATTATGATGATGATAATAAAAAGCATGATATGAAGTGTTTTTCTTAACAAATGGTCATTTTCTTGTGTTAGAATAGGACTTGTGTGTAGTGTTCATGTAAGAAGTATGTTTAGCATTGTGATGAGTGTGGAGGTATCTTGGAGTATGTATGTGAGTAGTGTTCTTATTACCTAGTTTCTTACTCTGTACAAGAAGATCATTATACTTAATAGAAGTATCATATTCTCTTCTATTAGCATCTTGAACTTTATGCATAGCAAATTCATAAGCCCTTCTGAGGGATTGAATCTCATCATCCTTTTTTTATGGTGATAAAGGATTCTTGAAACTTGAGTCGCAAAGACTCTATCTCATCCGTGTCAGAAGCGGGAGATTTCCCTTTTTACATCAATAATGATGCTAGAGAGTCTCTCTACTTCAAGTTGAAAAGCAACAACCTCTTTTAGAGATTTCTTGTATTTATTCCTAACACCTTTGTGCTCTTCATGTAGTTCAAGGATAGGTTTCTCCAAGTCATCATAAGTAAGAGTATTTAAGGAGAGATCATCAAGTACCTCATCGGTTGCCATGAGACAAACGTTTGCATTTTGTGTAGAAGCATAGAAAATATTAAAGAAAATGACCTATGCGGCCAGGGAACCCCATGCGGCTCAGACAGTCTATACGGCATAGAAGGACTATGCGGCTCAGGAACTATGCGGTCTGAAATATTTCATGCGGCTCAGAAGACACGTGGAGTAACAGCGCTCCCCTTCGACCCATGCTGCATTAATTACTGTGACGGCTGACAATTCTGAAAAAGTGACAGCTTTGATACAAAAGAAGTAATTATGACCCTGTCATAATGACAGCCCCCTAGGGAAGAGAAAAAGGTCTCTGACACAAATCCCCCGAGATCCATAAAATGTAACGTGGCCTTGATCACGTGGAAGATCATATGCGACTCAAGCGAAGACTTCCCATGCGGTTCAGAATGAAGCCGCTCCATGCGGCTTAGGCCGAGACAGCCTCATGCGGCTCAAGCAGAGGCCTTCCCATGCGGTTCAAGAGGACCATTTCCATGCGGCCTAGTCGGATGCATCCATATGCGGCTCATAATGATCATCTCTATGCGGTTCAGGGGTTCGAAGTGGGGAGAAGCCACTACCCGAGCAGCCATGACACGTGGCCCTAACCTTATGCGGCCCAAAATCTCATGCGGCTCAATCGTCATGCGATTCAGATCCCCCCAGTGGCTCCTAGGACACGTGTTCTAAGCCGATCAATCTTCCAGATTTATTGTAATCAGAGATTGGGTCAAATCTCAATAATCTGGGACACGTGGCAGGGGAATAAATCAAATTTATTTGCAGACATCAGAAGATCATTATGAGGAAGATTTATTCCAGTCAGTATTAATTGCTGATGAGATTTGGTGTAATCTATACTTAATGGTCCGGATTCGTCACAATCAAAATGAATGGCCTAGATTGACCAATCCACAGGCCGCCGCCATCTCCAAGAAGCAATCATTTGCAACCCTAATGATCACATCTCATTCCTATAAATAGCAGGGTGTCATTCTCCTACAAAAGAGAGGAGACACACAGGCAGAGAGATACAGAAAAAAGTGCACATACAGAGAGGGAGAGCACCAGAATACTTGGAGAGGAGAAACAGAGAGAGCAAAGAGAGCATTTCTTCCAACGCCAAGCAATCTTCTGGAGCCAAGGCTGCATACCGATTGTCCAATGAGTAAGGCAGAGCTGTCGTCGCTTTCCCGAACCTCTATTGTCATCCTCCAGAATCTAAAATAAACAATTGTACTTAGATTGCTGTACCTAGGTTTTCATCCCTAGGCTTTCTTTGTACAAGCGAGTTTGTAACGTGAAGTAAAAGTCCGGTCCTCCGATAATTGTTCTGTTCTTTTATCTTTCATGGCAAACACGATGGCGACTCTGCTGGGGACAAACTTTTCCATGGCTGAAGAGTTGGTGACACAGTCGGATGCAGCCAAGCTTGGCTCCATGCAACAGAAGATGGTCATCCGTTTCGACCAACAGGCATTCGAAGAGATGCTCTCTGAAGGAAGTGCTGGCCCGATCCAGAAGCGAACCCGCACTAAGAAAGCTCGCTGCGAGTGGAGGCCGAAGTCATTCGCTCCTCCACAAGCTCTGGACGGGATACTCTCTGCTGCCCAAGACGGCGAGGACGATTCTCATGCGGCTCCACATCAAGCCATAAAGAACTCTGCTGTTCCCAAGTCCGGCAAAGGAAAATACTACGATGCTGGACTTGCAGGGGCAAAGAGTGACTCTGTGCGTCCCAAGAAGAAGCCGAACACTCCTGCCAACCACATGCAGGAGGCTTATGAGGGTGGATCCACCAGCCGCATGAAGAAAATCCATGCGGCCAGATCATCCAGCCGCATAAAGAAGAATCATGCGGCTGAGACTCCCAGCCGCATGAAGAAGGCCTATGTGGCTATGCCTGCCAACCGCATACAGACCACCGAAGACAGCCGCATGACGCCTACTCAACGCGGCTTCGTCTTCGACCGCCTCTCTTATGGTCCTGATCTCTTGTGCTCCCAAGAAGACATGTCTGACTCTCTCTAGTATCACTTAGACTCTTCCTACTATGTGCCCTTACGCACTAGAGCGAAGAAGTCTAAGGCAGCGCGAGCCTGGCGAGTTCGATCCACTGATCTGACCTCCGACCATCCGAGCGTCCCACATACCATTATACGGGCCTCAGATGGAAAGTTGTACAGAACCACTCGAGTCCAGCCCCCGGCGGCGGACGGACAGAGGGGTTCGCAAAAGTCTTCCAAAATTCCGGGAGCAGAGATGGTCGATCCCGACCCATCTAACTTGCGTGAGGCTGTCCTCCATAAACGCAAGGAAAGAGAAGACGCATCGGGGTGCAAAAAGTCCTCTCACGGACACCACTGCACTCAAGTCATCGTCAACTGCTGCTGCAATAGTACGACGGCACAAGAAAGCCGGCAGTCCATATTTCAAAGACTGCGACAGCTATCTTCAGAAGAGGAGGCACTTCCCGTCGTATCTTGTAACTCTGCTCGGAAAGTCCCCGCTGATGGAAGGGGGAAGAAGACAAGTATTTGTAGGCCTCAAAAATGAAAGTCACACTGAGTTGATCAGGACAAAGTCTAAAAGTCACGCTGAGTTAATTAGGATAAAGTCTAAAAGTCACGCTGAGTTGATCAAGACAATGTTTAAAAGTTACGCTGGATTCTACCAGACTATTTCTTCAAATATACGCAGAGACAGCTCATCATTTGTCAGAGTGTCATTATGACTGACAGTACGACAGTCAAAGAATGTCTCCTCGTATGCCATGTATGCATGGAACTCGAGAGATCACAGCCGACTATTGCGTGACTTTCGAAATCTTCTTCAACAAGAATCAGCCTTCATCAAGTTGGCGTACCAAAAGAGCTTATTGTCATTTAATACGACCGACAAGGCAATCAATGTCAGAGATTTTGTGTCAGTCGAGGCACATCGAATAAAGACAGCTGGCAGTTCTGACTCAAGTCTGCGTGTATTTTGAACTTCTATGTTCCTTCCTCAAGCTTGCATAAATTCTGAGCTTTCTGCTTCCAATTAGCGTGTATTCTGAAGCCTTCTATCCAAAGTCTGCGTGGATTTCATCCTCAACAAGGCTGCGTGGATTTCGTCCTCAACAAGGCTGCGTGGATGTCGTCCTCAACAAGCCTGCGTAGATTTCATCAAATTGGAGTACGTGGCAGCCATGCCACCGATCTCTCACCTGCGTGTTCTGTAACTTGCATATGACTCATGCACGATTGCCATGTGTCTAACAGTTACAGGCCACGTCCAGTAACTGCTCATAACCTTGCCTATGTTAAATCCTGCGTGATTTTCAACTATGCACAGGTTGTGAAGACAGTTATCTTTTTCAGTTATTTTTGACTCTATAAATAGAGTTCTTTTCTCATTCATTGTACAGATACACAGATATCTAAATTGTTGTCGAATTTTTGAGAGCTTTTCTTCTTCGTATCGTCTAAGGGATAAAGCGATCGTCTTCTAGATCGGATTCCTACAGTTGTATTTTCCCAGAAACATAATAAATAAAGTGAATTTATTTATGGAAAACAAATTGGCGACTCTGCTAGGAAAAACCATCTCCTCTTCTGAGATGGCAACAACTCAATGCGATACTTCGTCAGTCGGCTCGACGAAGAAGGTGATATCGATCCAATTCGATCAACTCGCCTACGAAGAAATGCAGCGGGCTAAGGGTGGCAAGCCCACTTCAGCCTCCATCACCACTGCCAAGTCGAAGAGACGATCTGTCTACGTCCCTAAGAATCTGTTGGCAACCAATGGTGAAGTTTCTGCCACAGTGTCTACTCTTAACACTGGCAAGAACTCTACTGCAAGCACGCACACTCTTGTGTGCTCGAAGACGACGGCAGTCAAAAGTCACGCTGGCAGCACTGGCTCCTTAGTCAAGCCTGTTCCAGCGTGCAATCTCAAAGTCAATAGTCACGTTGACAACACTGGCTCCTTAGCAAAATCTGTTCCAGCGTGTATTTCTAAATTCAAAAGTCACGCTAACAGCACTGGTTCTTTAATCAAGCCTGTTTTAGCGTGTATTCCGCATACGTCATCCAATAAATCAATTCTCTCTGACTCAGTGTGCGTACCAAAATCTGGCTCTTTAGCCAAGACTTTATACGCTGACAATACAGGCTCCTTAGCCAAATTGTCACCAGCATACTCTAAGAAGAATAGCTCTTTAGCTATCTTTTCTTCTTTGCCAAGTTCTACTAGAACTGGGGGTGGTCTTGCTAGAACTCCTCCACAAATGGCTCACAAAGTCCCTTCGAAAAGAAATAACTCTTTAGTTGTTTCTTCTGCTCCTGTAGTGTTTACTTCAGGAACAGCTTTGACTGATAGTTTTGTTAGTCAAAGAAAAGGAGATGGTCTTTTGACTACTCTTCCTTCTGGGCATTCTATGTCTCAAAACTTGAATAAGTCTAAGAAGAAATATTTCTTAATGTCTTCTTCTACGACTTCTTCGAATTGGGCACAGAATTTGTCTATAAAAGAGGGTCTGTTACCAACTCCTAATCAAAGGGATGGTTCAACTCTTCCTTCTCTGCAAATATCCAGATCAATGGAAGGAAAACTCCAAGTTTCAAAAACCAATGTATTACCTCCAACTGATCTAAGAGCAAAACTTAATCAAACCCGTTTAGGAAGCACTTCTGGTGTCAAAAAACCATACCAATCGGGAACAAAAGCAAGAAATCCAGATGCAGAGTATGCTAGAAATTATATGGCTCACATTAATCACTCTCTATATAATCAAGAGCCATCAAGACCCAAGAACCGAAAATATATTCCTAAAAATACACAAAGAATGTTCTCTGATGTACCTCAATCTTCACAGACAGATTTACGAGAATACCTTCAACAGAAGAGAAAAAATAATTCTGTGTCAATGGATCATGACCATGCTGAATGTGACTTCCAGCCAAGAGTTATAATTCAATGCAGATGTCAATCAATGGATCATGACCATGCTGATCATGAATGTGACTTCCAACCGAGAGTCACAATGCAATGCAGATGTCAAACTAAACGACAATCTGTCTTCAATCGGATTCAGTGTGAACCCATGCCTGATGAAGATGAACCTATGTTTGCTTCTGTCAACATGACCTCTCGGGATACTAGGGGTAGAACTGATAGTCCAGATGGAGTATATAGAGGCACCAGATCAAGAGTCATGGCTTCTAATCAAAGAACTTCAATTTTTGAAGATTATTCTGAATTTCTTGGAGAATCTAACTTCCCACCTCTTCCTACTGGGGGTAATTCTCCTACAAATGACTTTGATACACAAAGCAGTGATTCAGAACATACAACATCCACTAATTCATCAATAATCCCTCGTACAGTTATAACATATATGGTGGATGGGAATACTGAATTGAATAATGAACCTTCTTCTTCGATGACTCCTCAAGACCAAAGGATTGCTTCTTTGGAACAGCAAATGAAATCTATGGCTGATACTATGAAGTCGATGTATGAACTCGTGGCAACCCAGCTGCAAAATCGACAAACTGTACCAGATGCCATACCAATTGACACTGGTATAAGTCCAGTACATGTTCCTCCAGCAGTACAATCCAATACTCCTGGGCAAGCTCAACCGGTTCCTAGTCACTCTGGAGCTGGGGGTAGTGCTTATAATGCTGTTCCTCCTCCCAACTATTCTCTACAAGCTACAACTCCACAATCCTCTGAAATTGTTACTGAAGAATTGAGGAATCTCCGAACTCAATTTGAGGCATTCAAACAGAAAGATGGTTTACAAAGGTTAGGCATCAAGCAACCTTATCCAATAGAATGGAAGCAAGTATCGTATCCTCCTAAATACAAGCCTCCTACTATCTCATTCTATGATGGAACCACTTCTCTGAGTCAATTTATTAATCACTTTGAAGTAATGACTGACCAGCTGCAACCAAGTGACATCCTCCTTACTCGGGTGTTTGTCGGATGTCTCAAAGGAACAGCTTATGAATGGTATAGAAGTCTCCCGGATGGGTGTATTACCTCATTTGCCGGTTTCAAACAAATGTTTCTTGAACGGTTCTATGAAGGGCTCAATGACATGACTATGTCTGCTCTTATAAGAATCAAGCAGAAAAATAATGAAACTACAGAGGAATTCATTGAACGGTTTCGAAGAGAAGCTCTGAAGATGCCTCTTGGAACTCCTGATGCTGTCACCATCGACACATGCAAATCAAATTTGTTGCCAATTATCAGCATGTGGACAGGATCTACTCAATTTCAAGATTAGCCTTCCTTCATAGTTAGTGCCAAAGTCGCAGAAATTAGTGCTGAAACTTTCAAAGGTTTAGGAGTACAGATGACTCCCAAAGAAACAGGTCAAAGTACTAATAATAATGCTAAATCCAATACTCGCAAGGAAAAAGAAACCCTTGAAGTTAATCTTCAGAGTAAAGATGCATCGACTGTTCAAACTCCCCCTGCCTCTACGACTCAACAACCAAGAGCACCTCGCCCCAAAGAAGAATACTCTTTTGATGATGATGATGTCCTTGGTATCTTTGAATGTCTGCTGAAAGGTAATAAAATACAATTACCTGAAATCAAGAAACCTGATGAAGCTGGTAAGACGGATCATCCTAAATGCTGTCCATACCACAGAATGTTGGGTCACACAGTTCGTACATGTTATGTACTGAAAGGAAAGATCCAGGAAATGATTAAATCTGGAGCTATCACTCTTACTCCGAAAGAGAAGACCGTTACCTCCAACGTCGTCTCTATGTAATTCGGAGATTTCCCTCCTCAACTCCTTGAAAGTGGGATCGTTCCTATTCCCAAGGCAACTCTTAAAATAGTGAATATTCCTCTTCCACAGTTTGAAGGATTAGTACCAATCACTATGGAAACAGGAGAAATCATATGGATTCATCCTGATCTAGTGGCAGATTTTAAATCTCCTCCTCTTCAAAAGACTACTTTCCGAAAATCTAAGAAGGCTGAGAAAACTAAGTCATGTCATATGACTTCTTTCGGATCTACTTCCGACACAGAATCAAAAGATAAATCAGAAGCACTTGCTGGTGCTACTAGAACAGGGAAACATTATCTCAAGGATTATTCTAAAAGTCTTGAAGATACTCCTGATAGTCCTGAAGATGTTCCTGATATCCCTCCTGCTGACAAAGATGCTCCTAATGTTCCTCTTGAGGAAGAATCATCCACTGCACCTGTTCCTTCAACTGTACCGATTGTACCTACTCCTTCCAAGCCCACAGCTCTTGAGAAAGGCAAACAACAGGCTCGATTTGATAAGCCAATCAAGAAGTCCCCTCCTCTTGGGCTTCAAAAACCTTATAATTTCGACATTCTAGCTCAACTTGCTAATACTCCAGCTAGAATGTCCCTCTTTGAACTTCTACGTCTTTGTAAAGAGACTCGGAAGACGTTAAGTGAGGCACTTCTTCAGGCTGACTCTTGTCTTGCACAATTAAAGAAGCCAGATGAAGAACCTGCCACTTGCTTACATTGCAACAGTGTATTGGAGATTATCCCAAATATTACCTTTACACAAGATGACATGCTACTGGAGGATAATCGACATGATCGGCCTCTCTACTACACCGGTTATATCGATACGATGAAGATAGATCGTATCCTCATTGATCCAGGGTCTGCTATAAGTATAATGCCAAAGAGTCTGTTGGATGAACTAAAAATCCCTCTTCACAAGCTTTCCAAGACGGTTACTACTATCCTGGGATTCAATCAAAGCCGAAGCGAGCCTTTGGGAAAGATTCATCTGAAACTTCAGATAGGCAATTTCAGATCCAAAGTCACTTTCTATGTGATCAAGATCGTAGGATCTTATAATCTTCTTCTGGGGAGGTCCTTTCTTCATGAAAATAATGTGGTGCCATCTATTCTTCATCAGTGTTTTAAATACATTGACAGCAATAGAAAAGTACAAAAGGAAGTTGCTGATATAAATCCTTTCCATGGGGTTGAAGCTTATTTCAATGATTCTCGGATGTACAAAGAAGAGTATACAAGGGTGATACAAGCTATGGAGAAAGAGGATCCGCAAAGTGAGACCTTGATAATTCCTGTTAAAGGTCGAACTACTCAGCAACAATCTCCTAAACCCTCTGGAGAAGGTTCTTTCATTATTCCAGTGAGCAGACAGATCTCTCTATTACCTCAGTCGTCTACTCAAGATACACTGATCATCCCTGTCAGTGGGCGTACTATAGTTCCTGTATCTTCACATATAAAACAGGATACTCTGGTAATCCCTGTTGGAGGGCGGACTACTCTTCCATCTCAGGCTTCAAGGGAGCTCACCTCTTCTGAGCCATTTGTTATCGATCTTAATCAAAACAAAATTTTCTCTCGTTCTTCTTCTCCCCCTTTAGTCATTGATTTGGCTAAGATTTCTAAGGCTCAGCCTTCTCCCAATATAAATACTACTACTTTTAAATTTAATGAAAAGTCTCCATCTTTGCAGTATATTGATGTGTGTAATCATGTTTATAATTATTTACATTTGTTAGATGACTTGAGAACAATAACCATAGGAGTTGTACATACTTTCCATACAAACATATCCTTAGAATCAGTACAAGGTTCATCCTTTCTAGTACCTAGCAGAAAACCAGGAGATATTCCAATATTCTTCTACAAAGGACCAAAAAACCCTATCAATCTTGAAGATGATGATAAAAATGATGATTCTGGAAGATTACAGTTGCGTCGTTATAGTCAGCAATCTAAAGACATCATTAAAAATATGGGCTATGACTTCAGAACTGGCCTTAGTAATGGAAGAGGAAGAAGAATGCCTGTTCGGATTCCTCCTTTAAAGTATGGGAGGACGAAATGCGGATTGGGTTATATTGCTCCTACTCCCTTTATCAATACTATCCATGAAGATCCCGAATCTGACGAAGATAAGAGATCTGATTCTTCTAATACCTCCTCTTGCGATTCTGATACAAGTATTGGTCACTTCTACCGTAGTATCCTGTCTTCCTACATGGTCTTCATTGACAGTTCTGAAGAAAATGATGAAAACGAAGACGAGTTTGAAATCTCACCTGAATCAGAACAATGGGCCCAAAGGTTAGATAATCAATGGGAGTTCCAATTCGAGCAAAAAGAACCTCCGACTGAAGACAAACTTGTTCAAATAGATGTTGGTGAAGAGAGATCCCCCAAACCAATATTCATTAGTGAAAGTCTTTCAGAAACTGATAAACACGACATGATCAAACTTATTCGCGAATACATCGATGTCTTCGCTTGGAGTTATGAAGATATGCCAGGACTTGATCCACAAATCGCAACTCATAAACTCAATATCATGCCGAATGCTAAATCGGTCAAACAACAACAGCGACGATTTCGTCCAGACATTATGGATGCAATTGAAGCTGAAGTCAATAAACTCATGGCCTCTGAGTTTATTAGAGAGGAACAACATCCCGATTGGGTGGCTAATATAGTTCCTGTCCTTAAAAAGACTGGCAAGATCAGAGTATGCATAGACTACCGTGATCTCAATGCGGCATGTCCTAAAGACGAATTCCCTCTACCAATTACTGATGTTATAATTGATAATACCTACAGGTTTGAACGGATGTCATTCATGGACGGGTATTCTGGGTACAATCAGATTAAAATGTTTCCAGATGACGAGAAACACACTTCCTTCAGAACGTCGATAGGTACATACTGTTATACAGTTATGCCATTCGGTCTCAAGAATGCAGGAGCAACTTATCAACGAGCCATGAGCACTATATTCTGTGAACACTTACGGAAAACAGTCGAATGCTACATTGATGATATTGCAGTCAAAAGTCGACAAAAAGAGGATCACATCCAAGATTTGAAGACTATTTTTGATCTAATGCGTAAGTATCAATTAAAGATGAACCCTACTAAGTCCTTCTTAGGCGTCTCTAGTGGCAAATTTCTCGGCTTCGTCATTACCTCGAAAGGTATACACGTAGACCCCGAGAAGATCAAAGCCATCCAAGAGATGCGTCCTCCACGCACCTTAAAAGAGCTACGAGGATTTTAAGAAAGGATCGCTTATATCAGGAGATTCATCTCTAATTTTTCAGGACGCTGCAGACCATTCAATAAACTTATGAAGAAAGGTGTTTCTTTTGTCTGAAATGATGAATGTCAGAAAGCATTCGATGATATAAAACAATATCTGATGAGCCCTCCAGTATTGGTACCTTCTATCTTAGGAATACCGTTCCTCCTATATACCCGAGTAATGAGTCATTCATTGGGTGCATTGCTCGCTCAAAAGAATAAAAATGGTCATGAACAAGCCATTTACTATCTCAGTCGTACTATGACCGGAGCTGAACCTCGATATTCACCGGTCGAAAAAGAATGTCTAGCCCTGATGTTCGCTGTCCAAAAGACACGACATTATATCATTGGTCAGACCATTCATGTCATTTCCAGGATCAATCCTATACGAGTTATGATGAAGAAACTAAGTGTTTTAAATTCTCGATTGGCTAACTGGGGAATCTTACTTGCTCAGTATGATATGCACTATATCCCTCAGAAATCAGTCAAAGGACAAGCTTTAGCTGATTTTCTGGCTGCTCATTCAATTCCAGAAAATTCAAAACTCTATGATGAAATCCCAGATGAAGTCCTAGATTCAAACCAAATTGATGAAGAAGATCTTACTTGGCGTTTATTCTTTGATGGAGCTTCAAGAATAGGTCCTAATGGTGACATTGTCGCTGGGGTTAGAATCGTTCTTGTGTCGCCAGAAGGTCTTGCTATCTAAAGAGCTTATTCTCTCGATCAACCATGTTCAAACAATGTAGCTGAGTACAATGCACTGCTTATTGGTCTTCAACTCGCTAAACATCTGAACATTCAACATTTGGAAGCGTATAGAGATTCTAAACTCATTGTCAATCAGATAAGGGGTACTTATGAAGTTCGCCATCAAGATCTAGTTCCTTATCATAGATCGGCTATATCTATGGCTTCTTCATTTGAAGGGTTCTTCATTGAGCATGTTAAGCGAGCATGTAACACCGAAGCTGATGCTCTTGCTAATCTTGCGGCGGTGTTAGCTATTCCAATTAGACGTCAACAAATGATTGTTGTCTGCAATCGAGAATTATTTTATCTCGAAAACAATCTAACTTTAGGACTTCCAGTTGACATTGAAGAATCAATATCTCATGATGTCAATGCAACAAGAGGGTTTGGATTAAGTCGTAAATCATTATCATCTTCATCTGATTCTAGCATGGAATTCATCTTCAGTAATTCAGCTGAGACTCAGAATACGGATAAAGATTGGAGACTTCCTTTCTTAGATTTCGTATTGTATGATATTCTTTCAGATAATCCGAGTGAGGCAGCATCTATCAGACGACGATCACTCAGGTTCTATTACAATCATACTACAAAAACCTTATATCGTCGAGCTTATGATGGTTTACTTCTTCGATGTATTGCCGGTGATGAGGCCCAACAAATTATCCGCGACGCACATGATGGAATTTGTGGAGCACATCAGCCTGGACCAAAACTTCAAGACCGTATTCGACGTATGGGTTATTATTGGCCCACTATGGTATCAGATGCTATCGAATATGCAAGAAAGTGTAAAGCTTGTCAAATCCATACGGATTTTATTCATCAACCCTCAGAATTTCTACATCCAACGGCAGCATCATAGCCCTTCGAAGCTTGGGGCATGGACATTATCGGCCCGATCAATCCGCCGTCATCAAAAGGTCATCGGTTTATTCTCGCAATAACTGATTATTTCTCCAAATGGGCCGAAGCTATTCCTTTATCTGAAGTCAAAACTTCCAATGTCATCAACTTTATCAAGCATCATGTCATCTACAGATTTGGTGTTCTCCGACGCATTATTCATGATAATGGACCACAATTCGTCAGCCAAAAATTTACTCGATTCTGTGACGATTATCGGATCAACAATATGGCTTCTACCGCATATAATCCGGCAGCTAACGGATTAGCAGAAGCTTTTAACAAGACCATCATCAAACTCTTAAAGAAGTTTGTCTCTACTAACAAACGTAATTGGAGTGAGAAACTTGGTGAGTGTTTGTGGGCTTACCGCACTACAGTTCGTAATGCTACTAGATGTACACATTTCTCTCTGGTGTATGGATGGGAAGCTGTTCTCCCATTAGAGATTAAAATTCCTTCTTTAAGGATAGCAATCGCTAATGAACTTACCACCGAGAATAATGATCGTCTTCGACTTCAGGAATTAGAAGCTCTGGATGAAAAGAGGTTATATGCTCAACAGAATATCGAATTCTATCAAGCTAGAATTTCAAGAGCTTTTAACAAGAAAGTCAGAGTTCGAGCATATCAAAAAGGGAAACTTGTTCTTGCAGTCAGACGTCCGATGACTATGACACACATGAGTAAAGGCAAGTTCGATGCAAAATGGGAAGGTCCATTCATTGCGAATAAAGTCTTTTCTAATGGAGCTTATCAACTCTCAGAGCTGGATGGTCGAATTGTTATGATGCCTATTAATGGTAAATTCCTTAAAAAGTATTATGTATAAATATAAATACTTGTAAATCATCAGACAAAGTTCAAGTTCATAAATAAAATTCAAATGTTATTTCATTATATGATAGTACATGATATTAAAGAAGGTCACTATCATCCTTCTCTACATTTGGACGAGGACCGCTGCCGTCCTTCTCGAAAACGCGATCAGCAAAAGAGCTGAGAACTTCTTTGCTGGAACCCACGAGGAATTTGCAAGCAGCCATCCTCATGGCTTCCTCTTCTTCAGTCCTTCCTGGATCAAGCAGAAAGTCCAGAATGTCTCGTAGTGGTTTGGGTGCAGACGAACCTTCGCCTGCTTCTACCTCCTTCAGTTGAACTGGATTGGCAGGGCTTTCTTCAGTGCCCTTCTGAACCTTCGGGACGATTTCAGCCTTCTTGGATGCTTCTTCGGATGACATTTTTATGTTGAAGAGTAGAAGTGTTCGTTCTTGTCAGATTTCTGCTATATTTATAGGCAAAAGTTCCTCAAATAATGAAGCGACACATTCATCCGACGGTTCGCCCATTCATTAATGCCTGACGGTTCATCCGTTCATTTATCATATTCATCCGACGGTTCGCCCGTTCAGTAATGCCTGACGGTTCATCCGTTCATGAAAAATTGAGTTCAAAGATATTTTTATGTCTGAATTCTATTTTTTCTAATCAGTATTAAACTAAGATCATCTCTGGTTTAATATCATCTGATAGAATTACAAAGTTTATTTGTATATTCTATTCTATAGAAATGTGTTATGTATTATTTACCTCTGAACATATTTTCTATAAATATATCATTATCAAAACAACAAAGTCAAAAATCAGATCAAAAGTTCTCATTCGTCTTCATTCAAAATCAAAATATTGATTACAAGTGAAAATGTAAGAGATCTATTTATTAGGAGTTATTAGCTCCTTAATACGATCAAGTACAGTACTCATTTTCTCATCATGAGCTTTGCAAACTCTTTCTGCTGCTTCGACTGTGACATTTTGTTCATCAAAAATGATAATAGCAGATTGGCGACGGTTAACTTCTTCAATTTGCTCTGCCTGTATCTGCTCTCGCTCTTGTTGAAGAAGTTGCAAGCGTTCAGTTTCGGATATACGAGCAGTAATGACTTCGGCTTGCTCCTTTTCTATGAGGGCAATTCGCTCCTGAAGACGAATCAGTTCCTCTTGCAACTTCTTGAGCTCTTCATCTTTTGACATTTCATCCTTCTTCAGAAGCTCTACTCTCTGACGAGTAGCCAATATTTCTTCACCCTTTTCTACTAACTTCTCAGATGAAGAAGCAAGAAATTCTTCTAATGCAGCTTGCTGGGCCTGGGCCTCATGCTCCAATTGACTGATTTCAGCCACAGTTAAAGATTGAATATCTTCCTTCTTAGTTTCCCAGTATTTTCGGAAGGTTATCTCTAGTTCATCCAGGAGATGTTCGAAGAAGATACATTAAGATTCGCAGCCAGCATGTCGCAATGCCAGGAGCGGGAAATTGACCACCGTTTGAAGCTCAGAGAAGGGCATAGCTTCGTCTTTCAAGAAACGCTTGGAGCATGTATCCAGATATAAATAGATGATATCTGAATACATCCCCAGAGTTCTTGCCAATCCTGTCTCAAACCCAGGAGTTGCTGTCATTATGGAAGAAGACGCTTGTATGTTTTCTATCCTGGAAATTGAAGTATGTGCCGCTGGAGAAGTTGGCAAATGCGAGCTCCTATCATCAACTTCAGTCTGGATAAGTGGAGCATGAGTCAAGCTCATTGCTGCAGCAGTTCCTACTAGTCAAAGAAAAAAAAATTAGCATATAAAGAAAAAGAAACAGTAGAAACAGAATTTGAAATAAAATTCTACCAGGCTGAGGTTCATATTCTATATATTGAGGGAGTCTTGCGTCTTCTTGTAGCCGGTCCATGATGGTGTCTGACACCTGCTTCATGTGACTGCTTCCAGCTCCAGAATTACTGGGCGCTGGAGCATTGTCCGGAGATTGAGCAGGTTCGGAGCTGAGTTCCATTCTGTTTCTTCTGACTTTATCTTCATCATAATGAGTAGAAGTGCCAGCATGCCAATCCTCTCCTTCTTCAGCTTCATCTTCTTCTTCAGACTCTTTTTTATCCCCAGCTTCAGGATGAGTCTCTGATCCGGAGTCCATGATGTTCACATCTTCATCTATTCCTTGAGATGAATGAATCTCAGGAACAGTAATGATAGCAAGCTCAGTATTGACTGCCGGTTCAGTCTTTTCTGGAATATCAGTTTGAAGAATGATGTATTTACAAACATTCTTCAACAAGTCATCAGCAGCTGATAGCTCGGACGTTGGTACGTCTTCATCGCCTCTGGCCAAAGAAATGTTTTCTTCAACCTGAGTTTCTGGAACTTCCGGTTGTTCCATAACCTCTGCTGGGGCTGGTTCTTCTTCAGAATATTCAATCTGGTCATCCAATGCCTGGATGACGCCCTCTGTCCCATGCTCAAAAGGGATCATCCTCATCTCTGAGGGTTCAGTAGCTACTCCACTTGTTGTCGGAGCAGTCGTTTCCTGAGCTCGAGTGGACTCTACCTCAGTCCGTTCAGCTGAAGTTGCTGGACGATGAACATAATCAGATTCTGCTTTCTCGCTGGAAGCCGCTTCATTGATCTCTGGCAAGACCCCTCCACTCATAATCGTTTCCAGGAGTTCATTGCCCTTTATTTTATCGACGGTCTTCTTGACGTACCTGCCTCTCGACCTCCTTGTTATCAAAGGAGCATTGTCTTTATCTGTATCTTCGTCTTTATCGGCGGCATCATCTTCATCAACTGAGATGCCACCTAAAGATGAAGTGGTAGTTACTGAGACCCCTTTCTTCTTCTTCTTAGATGTCTGAGACTTAGTACTCTTTTTGGAGACTGTCTCAGATTCATCACTTCGCTTCCTCTTAGAAAGGGATACAAATATGGGAGGAAGAACTTCATCAGGAAAATTTCGCTCTT
Source organism: Iris pallida (assembly GCA_029216955.1). Classification (NCBI taxonomy): domain Eukaryota; kingdom Viridiplantae; phylum Streptophyta; class Magnoliopsida; order Asparagales; family Iridaceae; genus Iris; species Iris pallida. Next base: position 18,398,603 of record JANAVB010026000.1, on the reverse strand, counting down.
GAAATAAGTCATATAGGGGCTCAACCTCCGCTGTCTCATCTTCAGGTTCTGGAGAAAATTGTTGAATAACAATCTTCTTCTTCGACCTCTTTGATGGAGCTGGGTCGTCTTCCGCAACAAAAGTTTTCAGATGGAAACTCGACATGAAGGTGCTCGACGAAACATAGAAGCGAGCATATGTGTAAAGCATCTTCATCCCCGTGCTGGATAAAGGATTAGGCATAGAGAATACAGCTTTTGTATCTCTAGCCGCAAAGTATCTCCAGGCCCGAGCTCCATCAATAAGCCCTCCACGAGCAGAAAGGCAGGTGGTGGCATTCCCAACATGAAGTTGGTCATATCTGAATTGCCTGGCAAATCGGCTCGGTAGATACGGCTCCAGATACGTCATTTCTTCATGACGGTATACCAGATGAGAGGGCCGGATTCTCTACAACCACTGAAAGGCTACATCATCTAGCCTGTTCCCTTTATCTCCGTCTATCATATTCAAGGGCATGCTCTCATAACCCAGTGGTGGAGGGACACATTGAATGGACCAATGTGACGCTCGATTCAGAATATTTCTGCATTCTGGAAGAGTGTGAACCTTCCAGAAAGTTTCTCCGGAGTACTTCTCCAAAAAGAGACTGCCACTTCCTCCTGCTCCCGGAGGTATCAGACCGTCGTGATGGAGAAGAAGCCAACCATATAGATATGTGAAGGGCATCTCTATTCTTGGGAATTCATCGGTCATCCTCCTCTGATCAGATAGCATATTGGTTACAAAATTCCGAAGACCTGCGTTTAGCCTACAGGTCATCGCTGATAATAAGTCTATCTTATAACCATACATAAGGCGCACTGCTGCAAAAATAACGCCTCTATGTATTCTGTCAAGAGAGCTGGAGCCAGGAACGACGAATCTTCTTAACCAAAGAGATAGGAATCCGGCTAAATGACCGTTCCTTGACAGAGTCTTTCCACTCTGTCTCACATACGAGCTGAAGGTGGTTCCAGCTTTAAACTCATACCAGTCTTCATCGATCGTGAAATCCTTGCAGTCATACTTCTCTAGTAGATAAATGATTTCACTCTCAAAGAGAGGCTTGAAGGAGTTAATTTGGTACCATCTCTTCTCGTTTATCTTTTTCTTATCCTTTTCACGGTTCATGAAAAGATAAGACATCCACTTCTAGATGTGGTTGCCAGTTTCTTCTTTAGTACTCTTGTAATACAGAGTACATGTACCGAAATGGCACATCATCTCTTCAAATAGGTACACCATCTCCGGATTCTTCTCCGACAGGAAGTTCAGCTCTTCTGTCGTAGGCACATACTCTTCATACGGTAGTGTGCCTGAAGGCAGATGCGAGATATATTCCATCTCATGAAGGGCAAAGCCCATTTCTTCTTTGGGAGTCATAAATGTCCCCGTCCTGTGGTTATACCTCTCAACCAAGGCCAGGAACAGAAAGGGGTTGGGTCTGAAGCCATAGGAAGAATTGACGATCGTGTCATAAAGGTTTATCTTCTTCAGCTCACTCTCAAACTTCTCCAGAGCCCAATGCACCAAAGTCCTTCACCTCACGTTCTCCTGATTCATTAAGCCGTTCATCCTCGACGTCGAATCAGTGGGGTAGAATGCCTTCTCATTTGCCATGAATTTATTTATGAAAATAGGCGTCCTGAATGGCATCAATATTGATGAGTCTTCGGGTGGTACACATCCCGGCTTCAAACCTCGGAACACGGATACATGATTCTCTGGGGAACTGAAGAATCCTTCCTTCCTGTAAATGATACGGCTCGTCTTTGCCTGCTGATATTCTGTTAAGTACCAGGACATCTTTCTGGGACAACTGGCATGCATAAATCTCATGATAGATAAGCCCCTAGAAACCTTCGGCCAGTACATGGGCTATCCTGCATCACCTTCGAAATAGAAGCAGACCTTCTCTCTGATGCCCTTTGGTTGTGACTTCTGTGCTATGGCATCCCCGAAGAGAAATGCTGGTTTCTTGTGGAACACCAAATCAAGACTCTGAAAGGGTTCACCATTCATCAGACAGAGTAGAGTTGTATGGTCTTGATTTGCCAACAACGACAGTCTGGCTTCTGGAAGGTCAAACTGAGGAAATTTCACATGAGATAAATCATGTTTAAATAAAAAACTCAGGTGCCCTTCATAATCTGCCTCTTCACTTCGGATGTTCACTACAGAAAATAAAAGAAGACAAGGTCAGATGTGTTTCAGTAAAATCTATGTCTACGAGCCTTATGCATGTATAGCAGTGTTCGAAAGAAATTTCATAAGTCACGCAGACTTCAGACAGATATACTATCAAGACACGTTGAATGACTTATTCACGCATGTGGTTAATTCATGCAAAGTCTAGACAGATTAGAATAAAAAGTCACGCATTATTGCCAGAATCACATTTAAGTGAAAATGACAAAAATATGCTGACGGATCAAGACTAATCTATCCAGAGGATGACTCTCAGAAGCTGCGTGAATAATTCAACATTGACATCTCTGCCAATATGTGAAAAATCACGCAGAGTCATGAAAGCTGCGTAAATAATTCAACATGGACATTTCTGCCAACATATGAAAAAATCACACAGTGTCATGAAAGCTGCGTGAATAATTCAAACATTGACATCCCTGCCAATACATGAAAAATCACGCAGAGTCATGAGAGCCATGCTCATTTGCGTGAAACACAGAGCTTCGTAAACACGAAGATGTGAAGTATGGCCGACCCTAAAGAGGGGGCATACTTTATTAATATCTTGTGCCCTAAAAAGGGGAGATATATTTCTGAAGTTCATTATTTGTCTTAAAATCCTAAGATTTCTATGTGGAGTTCATCTTCATCAAAGTCATCTTCATCAAGTCATCTTCAACAGTTCGTATCCTCATCCATCGCTTACGCTGCATAGGAGGATGCGTGACTTCGTGTCGAGGGAGTCTGTCGGTGGTGGCACGCGAGGAAGTCACAGGAGCTTTCTTCTTGGCCTGAGCGTCGGTTTTCTTAGGAGCCATTGCTGCTGAGAAGGGAAAGAAGAAGTCGAGGAAGATGAAGTTCGTCGGAGGAGATGAAGTTTCTCTTCTGTGGATTTTCTCTCTAAAAGCAAGTAAAGAATGAAAGAAGTGATTTATGGCTTATTTATAGGCTCATGAAGAATTCCAAACGGCAACATCATTATTTGCCTCGATTTAGGAGCTTTGTACGGGATCCTAACTGCACAGAATCCCAACAGTCTAATCATTTCGGAGTAAATCTCTCTTTAAAGTCATTTCAGCGTGACTAAATTCATTTTATCATCTCGATTTTAAAGTATTTCGAAATAATTTATCATTTTTCGAAAACTTTGAAGAGGGTTTTGTAGGCCTCAAAAACGAAAGTCACGCTGAGTTGATCAGGACAAAGTCTAAAAGTCACGCTGAGTTGATCAGGATAAAGTCTAAAAGTCACGCTGAGTTGATCAAGATAATGTTTAAAAGTTACGCTGGGTTCTACCAGACTATTTCTTCAAATATACGCAGAGACAGCTCATCATTTGTCAGAGTGTCATTATGACTGACAGCACGACAGTCAAAGAATGTCTCCTCGTATGCCACGTATGCACGAAACTCGAGAGATCACAGCCGACTATTGCGTGACTTTTGAAATCTTCTTCAACAAGAATCAGCCTTCATCAAGTTGGCGTACCAAAAGAGCTTATTGTCATTTAATATGACTGACAAGGCAATCAATGTCAGAGATTTTGTGTCAGTCGAGGCACGTCGAATCAAGACAGCTGGCAGTTCTGACTCAAGTCTGCGTGTATTTTGAACTTCTATGTTCCTTCCTCAAGCTTGCGTGAATTCTGAGCTTTCTGCTTCCAGTTAGCGTGTATTCTGAAGCCTTCTATCCAAAGTCTGCATGGATTTCATCCTCAATAAGGCTGCGTGGATTTCGTCCTCAACAAGGCTGCGTGGATGTCGTCCTCAACAAGCCTGCGTAGATTTTATCAAATTGGAGTATGTGGCAGCCATGCCACCGATCTCTCACCTGCGTGTTCTGTAACTTGCACACGACTCATGCACGATTGCCATGTGTCTAACAGTTACAGGCCACGTCCAGTAACTGCTCATAACCTTGCCTATGTTAAATCCTGTGTGATTTTCAACTATGCACAGGTTGTGAAGACAGTTATCTTTTTCAGTTATTTTTGACTCTATAAATAGAGTTCTTTTCTCATTCATTGTACAGATACACAGATATCTAAATTGCAGTCGAATTTTTGAGAGCTTTTCTTCTTCGCATCGTCTAAGGGATAAAGCGATCGTCTTCTAGATCGGATTCCTACAGTTGTATTTTCCTAGAAACACAATAAATAAAGTGAATTTATTTATGGAAAACAGTATTCCCAGCCTAAAAATCTCAACAACTGTGACTAAAAGACTGTCGTCTAAGCGGGGGCCCACCACCGGAGTTTTCCAAGGTACTTGCTCTAAGACGAAATCTGCGACAGTGGGAGATTCGTCGTCCATAACGCAGGAGGTTGCTGAGGCTGGGGGTAGCACCCCTCCGAGCCTCCACAGCAACCCAATGTTCCAAGAAGACGAGCCGGGGGAGACAACTCTCCTATCAGATCTAGCAAATCTCGACGTCCCCGATGACATCCACAACTCCCAAGACGAGACAAACTCGGAGACTGGGGGTACTGTTCCTTCTGAGTCTGAATCAGAAAGGAACATATCCATATACCCCGATGACTTCTCACTACAGGGGTACGATTCGGAGGGCGCTTCCTCCACCGCTCCGTCTATTTCCCCTCATGTAAAAATGGTATTCATGACAGACAGCAACCAAGATGGTTCCAGTGATCGCCAGCGCATCGACAGTCTCGAAGCTATATTGCTTGCTTTGGTCAAGTCTGTAGACGAGATTAAAGCGACCCTTCATACTCTGCAAGGAGGGACACCTGGCCCAACCAGCACGGGTCCCGCGGTCAATACGGACTCGAATTCGGCGGCACCGAACCCGGGCAACAATCCTCCGGAAACAACGGCCCCCACCGCCGTGGACGAAGCTCGCGAAGTAAGAAGAGAGGTCCAAGAGCTCCGACCAATGTTCCACGCCCGAGAGAATTCTCAAGACCTAAGAATACGACAACCATACCCCGCTGCATGGAGGGATGTGCTATTCCCACCAAGATATAAGCCGTTCAATATCAATCCCTATGATGGCAAGACCTCAGCAAGTCGGTACATCACTTACTTCGAGGTCACCACCGACCATCTGCCCCATAATGATGCTATTCTCACACGATTATTCGTCGGAGCATTGGAAGGAGTCGCCTTCGACCGGTATCGCAATCTGCCGGACAACTGCATCCACTCCTTCGTCGGCTTCAAGCGCATGTTCTTGGAGAGATTCTACGAAGTAGGGCAGGACGTCACCATGTCTACCCTCATGGACGTCGTCCAAGGGGAGAAGGAGCTGACAAGGAACTACATTGAGCGGTTCCGCCAAACCGCCATGAAGCTGCCCTCCGAAAATTCGGATTCCTCCTTGATTGAAATTTGCCAAAAGAGACTGCTTCCAACGATCAGTCTCTGGATGGGCGAAAGTCAATTCAAGGATTGGAAGACGTCCATCAGCAGCGCCACAAGCGCGGAAGAACGATTGAAGAAGGCTCGCCAATTGGGGTTGCACATCTCGGACGGAGAGAACAAGGGCAAACGTCCTAACACCAACAACGACAATGGGGATAATTCCTCCAATAATCGAGACAGCAGGGGCAAGCAGGCTATGGTGGCCGACACGGCACAAAAACATGAGCCAAAGCCAGCAGACAAACAATGGCCGCAGATCACGTACTCCTTCGAAGACGGTCACGTCAAGCCCATCTTGGACATGCTCATACATGGGGACAGAATTCAGCTTCCTCCACCAAGACGAGAACTGCGACCGACAGAAATGGAGAATCCAAAGTACTGCCATTATCATCGCTACGTCCACCATGCTACACACGACTGCTATCAGCTGAAACGGTACATCCAAAACCTCATCGATTCGAACACTTTGGCCATCGATTTCGAAGAGGTAACGGTGGCAGCCAATATGGTGTCGGTATAATTCGGCAGCTTTCCTCCAACGGAAACTCAAGACGGGGTGGTCCCCATCCCTCTGGCGACAATGGAGATTGCTAATCTTCTACCTCCCCGAGATCAGGCTGCTGGTCTAGTGCCCCTCACCACATCACGAGAGGAGGTCATGTGGATCCATCCAGATTTGGTATCGGAATTGACTCGGCCCATATCATCTTCTACCTGCAAGAAAAAGAGTGGAAAAGTCAGATCCTGCCGCACGATCTCGGCAGATATCGAAGAAGCTACAGCCGTCATCACGCGGTCTGGAGCACAATCCCAACCTGTGGTTGACAACCCAGCTGAAAATCATCAACCCACTACAACTGATGCTCCGGGACCGGCTCAGCCTTCGACGACCGACAAGCCTAGGCCGAGGGAGACTCGTTTTGACAAATTCCTCTGAAAAGAGGCATCACAGGGGCTGGAGAAAGCCTACAACTTCGATATATTAGCGCAGTTGGCCAACACATCGGCCAAGTTATCATTATATGAGCTCCTGAGACTCTCCAAGGATGTTCGCGCAGCTTTGAGCGATGCACTCCAAAATGTCGACGCATACCTGGCTCAAGTTAACCCGCCTGCCGATCTCCAAGACAGCGCCTGCATGGGAGCAATGCCCAACATCGTCTTCACTCCGCAGGACATGCTCATCAAAACTAATCTGCACGATCGCCCGCTATACTACACTGGATACATCGGCGACGTAAAGGTGGACCGGATGCACATAGATCCTGGCTCTTCCATAAGCATCATCCCGAAGGGTCTGCTACATCATCTCCGCATCCCAATGCATCGCCTGACACCCACAAGCACAGCCATCAGCGGTTTCAATTCGGGCAGGAGCTACCCAATCGGAAAGATTCGTCTGAAGTGTCAGATTGGCGATCTCCAATCCGAAGTCACCTGCTACGTCATAGATGCAGACACTTCTTACAACATCCTCTTGGGGCGCCCATGGATACACGATTATATGATCGTACCTTCCACGCAGCACCAGTGCTTCAAATATGTCGACAAATACGACTTCGTGAAGACATAATTTGCGGATATCGATCCCTTCAAAGGGGTCGAATCCTACTACTCAGACTACTGCCTATACGAAAAGTCAAAGAGGCACCTTGATGAAGGAGATGTACAAGCTCATACCGAGACAGCTACAGGATCAGAAGAACCTCTGACGATCCACCTCCAAGCTCGCAAACCGGGCAGGTCCGCACCCCTTACTGCCACTCTGCGGAAGGACGCGATCAGTCTCTCGGCGCAGGAGGAGCAGATGATAATCCGGCTGCCAAGGTCCGGCCAAGTGCCAAGACCCACAATGGGGCCACTGACAATTAGACTGCCGAGAGTCGGTCAACCCCCCAAACGGAGAAGCTCAATCCCTCCGACAGGCCACTGACGATATGCCTTCCCAAGAAGGGTCGTCACCCCGATGCAAGGTCTGACACTTCTAGCGAACCAGCCACTCCTCGCTCCACATCAAATGCCAAACTGGGGGTCGCTAGTCTGCCAACAACTCCATGCTCTGCTCCATCAGCTGAACCTCTGACGATCAAGCTATCCAAGTCGTCCCCTCAGTTTTCACTTACACAGAGGGTAGCCGAAGAGGAACCGGAGCTAGCCAAGTATGTGGCTGCCCACACTGATGTTTCCTCCGCTGATGATGTAATCTCCCTAGAAAAGATACCTTACTTCATCAATAAAGGGTTATCTTTGAACTACACCGAGCTCAATAAGCTATGTATAATGTATGCTATGGAACACGGTATAGGCACTCACCTACACACACAGGTGACAAATGTGTACACCGCGATCCAGCTTACTCCAGTAGAAGACGCTTACCGAATAATCGAGGGAGGGGACCATCCAATCATCTTCGGCCGGAAGGACGACCCGCATCCCTTCACCATAGAGGAAGCCGACCTCGGGTCAGATGCCGGAAGACTGCCTCTGTATCTTTATAGCCCCCAATCCAAATATCTCATGCAAAAACAGGGGTATGATCTGGAGACGACGCCAGGTTTGAACTACGGCACTGGACGACGATTACCTTTGAAGCCGCCAGTCCCGGCAGGCAAACCACGGGACTACTATAGCAAAACTCGATGCGGGTCAGGGTATGTAACGCCTACTACGACCCCTGAGAGTTCAGATGAAGAATGCGACTGGCAGTCACATTCAACCGGGTCACCAACTTCTGACTCGGATACCAGCATCGGAGACGTGTTCAGACAAGTCTTGTCAGTCAACATGGCATTCGCCGACGCTTACGAAGAAGACGAAGACATCTCCGAGATCCTCGAGCTAGAGCCGTGGGCCCAGCAATTGGATGCACAATGGGAAAAACGGTTCGAACTGAGAGAACTTCCTACTGAAGATGAAGTCATACAGGTTGACCTCGGCAGCGAATCTTCTCTAAAACTAATCTTCGTCTGTAAAAGCCTAGCAGACGAAGAGCGGAAGTTGCTGCTAGAACTTGTCAGAGAATACATTGATGTGTTCGCCTGGAGCTATGAAGACATGCCAGGGTTAAATCCCGACATTGCTCTTCACAAACTCAACATTCGGCCAGATACGAAGCCAGTCAAGCAACAACAGCGACGCTTCCGTCCAGGCATCATGGACGCGATCGAAGCCGAAGTCAACAAAATGATAGCCAGCGGCTTCATTCGTGAGGGGCAACATCCCGATTGGGTCGCCAATATAGTGTCCGTTCTCGAGAAGAATGGAAAGATTCGAATCTGCATCGACTTCCGCAATCTGAACGAGGCGTGCCCCAAAGATGAATTCTCCTTTCCTATCACAGACATCATGATCGACAATACCTGCAGCTTCGAACGTATGTCATTCATGGATGGCTTCTCGGGGCACAACCAAATCAAAATGTCTCCTGACGACGAAAAGCATACATCATTCCGAACACCAATTGGCACGTACTGCTACACAGTCATGCCTTTCGGTTTGAAGAATGCCGGTGCCACATATCAAAGAGCCATGAGCATTATCTTCAGAGACCACTTACGCAAGACAGTGGAGTGCTATGTTGACGATATAGCCGTTAAAAGTCGCTGCAAGGGAGACCATCTACAGGATCTAAGGACGGTATTCGACCTAATGCGAGCGCACAATTTGAAAATGAACCCTACGAAGTCCTTTCTGGGCGTATCCAGCGGGAAGTTCTTGGGCTTCATCATCACTGCACAGGGTATCCATGTAGACCCAGAGAAGACGAAAGCAATCATGGAGATGGGTCCCCCGAGAAATCTCTGCGAACTCAGAGGCCTTCAAGGGAGGCTAGCTTACATCAGGAGGTTCATTTCCAACCTCTCCGGGCGATGTCGACCATTCACCCATCTCATGAAGAAAGGCGTCTCATTCGTATGGGATGAAGAATGCCAGCGCGCCTTCGACAGTATCAAAGAATATTTGTCGAACCCTCCAGTCCGGATGGCCCCAGTTTCTGGAAAACCATTCCTGCTCTATGTACGAGCAATGGAACATTCCTTCGGGGCTCTGCTGGCACAAAACATCGACGCAGGCCATGAGCAAGCCATATATTACCTCAGCCGAATGATGATTGGGCCAGAGCACCGATACACCGCTGTGGAGAAGGAATGCCTTGCCCTGGTGTTCGTCATTCAGAAAATACGGCACTATGTCACCGGACAAACGATACATGTGATCTCACGAGTCAACCCTCTCAGGGTCCTCATGACTAAACCAGGGGCACTCAGCTCTCGCCTCGCTACATGGGCAATATTGCTCTCCCCTTATCATATGATCTTCGTCCCACAAAAGGTAGTCAAAGGTCAAGCCATGGCAGACTTCTTAGCAGCCCACCCAGGCTCGGAGTCCTCCAGAATATATGAAGAGATCCCAGATGAGGTCGACGACTCGCATACAACCTCTCACGATAATATATGGCGAATGTTCTTCGACGGTGCTTCGAGGACCGGACCTAAAGGCAACATCGTCGTCGGAGTCGGGGTAGTGCTGGTCTCCCCTTCCGGATTGGTGATTAACCGTGCTTATTCCCTCACAGAACCCTGCTCTAACAATGTGGCCGAGTACAACGCTCTGGTCATTGGCCTCCAACTTGCAAGAGAGCTGGGGGTAGAATACCTTAAAGCATACGGCGATTCCCAACTAATCGTCAATCAGATCCGGGGCTCATACGAGGTCCGCCACGAAGACATAATACCTTATCACCAAATAGCGATTGACATCATCTCGTCGTTCGAGGGGTTCTTCATCGAACATGTCCCCAGACTCCGAAATATCGAAGCTGATGCCCTAGCTGGTCTTGCCGCTTCCCTAGCAGTTCCGAACTATGATCGCCAATCAGTGGATGTGATAGGCCACGAACTGGTCTGTCCCAAGAACAATGTGCAATTCGTAGCGAGTTATTCCGCCCAGACGATCGATGATGCCCCAGACTGGAGACAACCATTCATCGACTTCGTCGTCTACGACATCCTGCCCGATAACCCAAAGGAAGCCACTTCCATCAGACGACGTTCTCTCAGATTCTTCTACGATACAGAGACAAAAATGCTGTATCGTCGCTCCTACGATGTATTACTGCTTCGGTGTCTGTCAAACACAGAAGCCAAAGAAGCCGTACGAGAAGCTCATGACTGTGTCTGTGGGGCCCACCAGCCCGGTCCTAAATTACAAGACCGTCTTCGCCGAATGGGCTACTATTGGCCCACGATGGTGGCAGATGCGATAGATTATGCTAGAAAATGCAAAGCCTGCCAAGTCCACGCGGACTTCATTCAGCAACCATCCGAATTTCTACATCCGACAGTGGCGTCCTGGCCATTCGAAGCATGGGGAATGGATATCGTTGGTCCAATCACCCTACCTTCCTCCCGAGGACATCGCTTCATACTTGCGATCACTGATTACTTCTCCAAATGGGCGGAAGCTGTCCCACTCGCAGAAGTCAAGACTTCAAACGTGATCAGCTTCCTTAAGCATCACGTCATCTACCGCTTTGGACTGCCCCGAAGGATCATCCATGATATTGGTTCGCAGTTTGCAAGCCACGCTTTCTATCGATTTTGCGATAAGCACCGTATTCAGAATATTGCTTCGACACCGTACAACCCGGCAGCGAACGGGTTGGCAGAGGCATTCAACAAAACAATCATCAAACTTCTCAAGAAGTTTGTCTCCTCCAACAAATGCGACTGGAACGAGAATCTCGGCGAGTGTTTATGGACGTACCGTACTACAGTCCGAACAGCTACCGGGAACACACCATTCTCTCTAGTATACGGGAGTGAGGCAGTTCTCCCATTAAAGACTCAAATACCCTCACTCTGCGTCGCCCTCATTTATTAATTGACGACGGATGACAACTACCGGCGTCGACTACAAGAGTTGGAGGCCTTAGATGAAAAGTGCCTCCTAGCTCAGCAAAGGATCGAGCTATACCAAGCACGCATCTCAGGAGCCTTCAACAAGAAGGCCAAAATCAGAACATTCCAAGTGGACGATCTTGTTCTGGCAGTCCGGAGGCCAATGGTCATGACTCACAAGACCGCCGGCAAGTTCCAGCCAAAATGGGAAGGTCCATTTGTCATCGAGGCCGTGTTCTCCAACGGTGCTTACCGCCTCGTTAAGCAAAACGGAGACTTGCTCATGTTGCCCGTCAACGGCAAGTTCCTGAAGAAATATTATGTCTAAACAACATTCTCCAGATTATTGAGTCACATACCCGCTGGTACTACTGAACTCACCCTCATAGTTTTCCAGATTTTCGAGTCATATACCCGCTGGTACCGCTGAATTCATGCTCACCATTCTCCAGATTCTCGAGTCATGTACCTGCTGGTACCTCTGAACTCACATCTTGGTCACTCTTTCATGTAGCAAGTCATGTATGATCATACCTCTGAACTTTCTTCTTGAAGGAGATCCTCCCTCATGATCTAATACCCGCACTCCCAGTGCACAAAAAGGGCAATCGATCCACAAATTTCCAAAATGGCCATGTCCTCATTACCTCTGAGTCGTTTCACTTCCGCCAAAAACAAATCACCCCTTACATAGAACTTCCATGTCCTCATTACCTATGAGTCGTTCTATGTGCCCTCCTTCATTGAGCCCACTCCTGTCATGTCCTTATTACCTCTGAATGGGAAGGCTCCGTCGAAGAAACCTTCATACTTTCCATGTCCTCATTACCTCTGAGTAAGTATAATGATCCCCTTTCGACCTATTATCTGTACCCACAACCGGAGTACGCCAAGGGTAATGGGTCCATAAATGTCCTTTGTTGACCACAAATGTCCTCTGTTGACCACAAATATCCTTTGTTGACCACCAATATCCTCCGTCGAGTTCGCTCCTGCCATGTCCTCATTACCTCTGAGTGGGAAGACTCTACGTTTAAAAAACTTTTCTACTTGCCATGTCCTCATTACCTCTGAGCAAGTATGTCGGTTCCCCTTCATCCTATTATCCGTATCCTAAATCAGGGTACGCCAAGGATAATAGCCCCACAAATATCCTCAGCTAAGTTTCTTAGCACAAACCTACCATCTCATCATGCCCCAGGAGCCCAGCTGCTCTATGGCATTCCTTTTTCCAATACCAAGAGCACCCATGACCACTTTGCCATGGCTGCTTCAGGTATCCTGACCAAAACTTGTTATCTGTACCTAAAACCAAGGTATGCCATGGGTAACAGGTCCACAAATATATCCCCTATGCGGGGGAGAACATCACCGCAATATCGCAGGTACAACAAATAAACACAAATGAAGGGTAGAAGGGAAAGTACTCTTTATTTGAAGGAAGAAAAAAGTATTACATATTTCGGCATCACGTCCCTTTCAGAAAGAAAGAAAACAGAAACAAAACAAGAAGAAAAGGCCGACTACAGCTCAGCATTACACAATTCCAGGAGCCGGTTTCTCACTGAGGTGGTCCCCCGCTCAATCCGTCGTCGAGCCCGACGATCGGCCTCCTGGAATAACCGTTCCCCATCATCCAAGCCCAAGAGCGCCTGGTAGTCATCTTCCAATTTCTTCAGGGCAGTCTCCAGGTCAGTCGAAGCCTGATTAACCCCGTCAGCCTCCTGAACAATTATCCCCCTTTTATTTCGGGCATCCTCAAGTTCAGACTCCAAGAAAGTCAACTTCTTCTGAAGCGCAAGGATCTGCTCCCGCGTCTCAGTAATCTCACGAGAGACAGATTCCTCCCGAGCCATGACGTTTTTATTTGCATAACTCAGTTGATCATACCGATCAGATAAATCGCTGAGATCCTTTAGTATAGCCGATTTGGTCTTATCTCGAGCAGCCCTGGTCCTCTCTATAACAGCAATAAGGGAACCCGGGTCCTCGTTTATAACAACAGACAGATCAGCCTACCGCAATACTCGAAGCTCGGCCACCAGCTGATCAGCCTCTAACAATTTTGCCTCCAGAAGCGAAGCCATCCCTGCATCACCAGGAAGATTCCTAAGGATATTAATTTGACCCTGGGCGCATTGCCGGCCAAGGTGAAGGAGGTCCCTCTTTCCACAGCAGCCTCGATTCCCCTCTTTAAATGACGATGAAAACTGGCAACCACGTCCTGTAACGCGTCATCCAGAACTTCAGCAGAGGATGGCGTCAAAGGAAGCAGGGACGGCAACGTCGGAGAAGTAACGCTAGAGCTTGCCACCAGGGGAACGGAGTCTGAGTAGAATGATGCATGAATGGCGACTAACTCATCTTCCGCCGCCCGGAGAGCTCGGACACTCGGTAGAGCAGAAAGGTCTATCCTCGGGGCCACTGGAGCAGAGGATGACGCAAGGACCATCGTTCCCTGCCCCGACTGCCCCGATACCTGGCCCGTTAAACTCGAGCCCCCAGAAAGCCCGTCAAGACGAGCAGAAAGGTGAGGGGGTACACCCCTCTCCACCAATGCCCCTTCGACTGGGTTTGTCTCGACAATGTCCATCCTCGGCACTGGAGAGGCAAGACCTGTATGCCCAGAATGACAATCAATCGACGTAACCCGAAGGACGTGATGATAGAGCAGATAGGCTTCCTCACAGGTTAAGATTCGGCTAATCTTACCAGGGGAGGGGCATGAAGGCTGCAGCTCATCCACAACTGGCATGGTCCCCTCACCCGCAATCCTCGAGTGAAACTCAGTCGCGTCCTCTGTCCCCGCCACCTCGAAGGGGGATACAGATTGATCTGCGTCATCTTGAAGAGGAACAGGCTCACGGGAGTCCCCGTCATCCTGGGTCACCACCTCGGCATCTTGAAACTCTTCTTCTTCTCCTGACACCTAAAAGAGGGAACGAAGACGATTAGAATTGAAGCTAGAAGGAAAGAAGGAAGAAGGAATCGAGAGCGGTTTGGTTACCTCTGACGCAGGGTTGACTTCTTCTCCACTTTCTTTTATGGCTAGCGGGCGGTGCCTAGTCGCAACCAGCTTCCGGGATCGAGAAACACCGCCAACAGGAGAAACTTGCCTGCTACATTTCGGAGTAGGACCAGGCGCAACGAGTGACTGATCCCCCAACATCTCATCTGACAAAATAGATGGCTGATCCACCTCTGCATCTGCCACTGGAAGGATAGAGTCATCTCTATCATGCTTGTTGCCTTCATCACCCTCAGCAGCGGAATCCAAATCTGGCACTTCGACTCTAGTCTTTCTTTTCTTGGCCCCTTGAGAGCCTTCCTCCAGACCGGTACCAACAATAAAACTGGTACCTGGGTTAAAACCGACCGGGGGTTTGTTCGCCATGACATGATACAAAGCCGCCATATACAAGATCTCCACTGACTCCTTAATGGCAGGGACTGAGAAAATGGTACGAGTATGGAATGAATCATAATATTGCCAAGTCCTGATACCATCAAGAAGGCTACCTTCATAACCCAGACAAGAGCTGGGGCTGTCTAGACAAAGTTAGTTGTATCCAAACTGCCGGGCAAACCTGCTAGGCAAATAAGGCTCCAGAAAAACAGTATTACGGTTACGATACACCAGATGTGCGGGTCGGATATTACGCAGCCACAGGAGCATCTGGCCGTCCAGAAGTTGAGGGGGCGCAGTACCGTCAAGATGTACTGCCTCTACGTCCCTAGCAGTAAAACGAGGGACGGATACGAAAATATGGTACATATCTGCCCTCGCCAATGCCACCCGGCAAGCCCGTATGGTTTCATACTCCCAAGGCTCATCACGATAACGGAAGATGAATGCGTCATCATCAGTTACACCGTCTTCAGAGCCCGGTCTCATCAAAGACGGATAATGCATCAACAGCCACCCCAAATAGTGATAGGGGAACTCAGTCCGTTCGAAATCCTTGGTCACGTCGCGAACGATGACCTTAGATGTGAAGGTGCGGAGGCCACGATGGATGCTGCATTCCATGGCCGGGAGGAGGGCTAGCCTGATTCGCAAAACTAACTTCACAGCCGGAAGGATGAAGTTACGACTAATTCTCTCAATAGAACCGGCTCCTTCCGAGACTACACAATTTCGTAGCCAGATCATCAAAAATTCTGCCAGAAGCGCCTTCTCGGACAGCTCTTGGGTATCCTGGTAAAAGTAACCAAAAGGGTCAGTCTTACTCCCGAATCTGTCACTGGTAGTGGCCACTCTCTTAGCCGACGACACCAAGTCCTTAACCGCTTCCCGAGATCGAGGGCGACGAGAGGTAACTTGACCTGAGACATCTGTCGGGAAGAGATAGTGCACTCAGTCCTTGGTGTGGGGAGCATTCCCTTCCGAGTTACTATCCTTTCGGGTTATCTGATGACATGTGCTATAATGGCACAGTATCTCTTGGTAAAGAGCCACGAAGCCAGGATACCGTCGTTCCAAATCTTCGAGTTCCTCATTAGTGGGAGTATACGCTTCAAAAGCTTCGTCCCCCCAAGGAAGCTTGGAGACCGCGTGCATTTCATGGAGCGCGAGTCCTATTTCCCCTACAGGTGTGTAAAAGGTTCCCGTACGGCAATTATACATCTCCAGCAGAGACATGAACAGCTTCTTGTTTATGGACAAGCCATGACTGGTGCCTCGGATAGCGTGGTAAAGGCCAATCTCACACAAAAAGGCCTCATACTTCTGCAAGATCCACGTAGACAAATTGATCCACGAGGGAATAGGATGTACCCAACCAGGGAACATCAACCGGCCAACGGGATAGGAGCCCTTCCGAGCAAGTTGATTTATAAAAGTATCGGCGGTAGAAAATGTGAAGTTAGGGCCCGCCACATTCAAGAAAGAACCTGGGACCAATCCGGTCATAGAACAGCTAGTATGCACCTTGCCGGCAGTCACGGACTTCAGATTGTTATTATAATGGATGTTCCCCACGAACATCCCACTTCTGGTAGGGGTTAAGGTCTCCTCCATCTTCCGGTCCAATGGGAGCATATTGAACCAAGATAATGGGAAGCGTCGCTCCATCTGAGTGATGCGGATCGCCATCCCGTTAGAGACAAAACTCCAATTCTCCGACACCTCCAGAACATGACTGTTCTTCATGGTCAAGGCGTCTCCAAAAAAGAACGCAGGCTTCAAATACACCCCTTCAAATTTCCCGGAGTTCATCATAGCATTAAGGAAATGGAAAGACTGATTCTTGATGGCATTTAGTCTAGCCGAGGGTTCGTCACTTGGCAGTTGATCCGCCATATGCTGAACAATATGGTCATACCTATAACCCAGGACAGCTTGGGCACTACCCACCAGGAGTTCTCCAGCAGCATTTACTGGCAAATTTACTGAAAAGAAGACAGAAAAAGGGTGAGTTAAAAAGATGGATAAAAAGAACGGTTGGGGGCTTTCAAGTCCCATGCGGCTCGGGAGAGCACCCATGCGGCTCTAATTTAACAAAGCCTCATGCGGCTCAAGCTCAAGAAAACACTTATGCGGCTCTATTCAGTGAAAGTCCATGCGGCTCAGCGTCGCTTATGCGGCTTCGTCAGTAAAGCGCATATGCGGACACAATGGATATTCTTATGCGGCTCGCAGCTCAGCCATAGGATGAACATGCGGCTCGTAAAGGCTCGTGCATAAAGTATGCGACGTAGCCATAGCGGTTAGGGTTTTTCAACTCATACAATCTCCTTACCAACAATGGGGGGTGAACGTCAGGATGAACATTGGGGACGACGAACGGTGGAAGAGCGGCCGCAGTCGAAGTAGAAGCAGCCTTGCCCTTCGACGAAGACGCCGCCTTCTTTGCCGCAACAGTTTTCTTGGGAGCCATCTGCTAAAATCGAAGAGAGAATTAAAGATCGGGATAGGGAAGATTTACAGTAAGAGAGAAAATAAAGAAGTTCTCTCTCTCAAAACTCTCTTATTTATAGGAAGGAGAGAAGGGGAAGACACGTGGATTAGTAACCGCCTCGTAGAAGACGCAACCGACTCCCCGGATTTCATCCTCAAGATTCACCCAGGACATAGTATCCAAAAAAGATTTAATGAGCCAACCCTTGGAATTTCCCCCTAAAGACGGCGTTAACGAATTCGAGGCAATCAAAGGCCCGCGCACGTGGCAAAGAGCTATGCGGCTGACACACCCCTGCTGCTGAAACATTCATTCGGCCAAAACATTCATGTGGCCGAGTTATCCATGCGGCCAGCGTAGCATATGCGGCCAGAAGAATACGACCATGCTTCTTATTCAAAGTATTTCAATTTTGCAAATTGAAAACTTTGAAGGGGGTCTTGTAGAAGCATTAAAAAATATTAAAAAAAATGACCCATGCGGCCAGGGAACCCCATGCGGCTCAGACAGTCTATGCGGCACAGAAGGACTATGCGGCTCAGGAACTATGCGGTCTGAAATGTTTCATGCGGCTCAGAAGACACGTGGCGTAACAGCGCTCTCCTTCGACCCATGCTGCATTAATTACTGTGACGGCTGACAATTCTGAAAAAGTGACAGCTTTGATACAAAAGAAGTAATTATGACCCTGTCATAATGACAGCCCCCTAGGGAAGGAAAAAAGGTCTCTGACACAAATCCCCTGAGATCCATAAAATGCCACGTGGCCTTGATCACGTGGACGATCATATGCGGCTCAAGCGAAGACTTCCCATGCGGTTCAGAATGAAGCCGCTCCATGCGGCTCAGGCCGAGACAGCCTCATGCGGCTCAAGCAGAGGCCTTCCCATGCGGTTCAAGAGGACCATTTCCATGCGGCCTATGCGGATGCATCCATATGCGGCTCGCAATGATCATCTCCATGCGGTTCAGGGGTTCGAAGGGAGGGAAGCCACTACCCGAGCAGCCATGACACGTGGCCCTAACCTTATGCGGCCCAAAATCTCATGCGGCTCAATCGTCATGCGGTTCAGATCCCCCAGTGGCTCCTAGGACACGTGTTCTAAGCCGATCAATCTCCCAGATTTATTGCAATCAGAGATTGGGTCAAATCTCAATAATCTGGGACACGTGGCAGGAGAATAAATCAAATTTATTCGCAGACATCAGAAGATCATTATGAGGAAGATTTATTCCAGTCAGTATTAATTGCTGATGAGATTTGGTGTAATCTATACTTAATGGTCCGGATTCGTCACAATCAAAACGAATGGCCTAGATTGACCAATCCACAGGCCGCCGCCATCTCCAAGAAGCAATCATTTGCAATCCTAATGATCACATCTCATTCCTATAAATAGCAGGGTGCCATTCTCCTGCAAAAGAGAGGAGACACACAGGCAGAGAGATACAGAAAAGAGTGCACATACAGAGAGGGAGAGCACCAGAATACTTGGAGAGGAGAAGCAGAGAGAGCAAAGAGAGCATTTCTTCCAACGCCAAGCAATCTTCTGGAGCCAAGGCTGCATACCGATCGTCCAAGGAGTAAGGCAGAGCTGCCGTCGCTTTCCCGAACCTCTATTGTCACACCCCAGAATCTAAAATAAACAATTGTACTTAGATTGTTGTACCTACGTTTTCATCCCTAGGCTTTCTTTGTACAAGCGAGTTTGTAACGTGAAGTAAAAGTTCGGTCCTCCGATAATTGTTCTGTTCTTTTATATTTCATGGCAAACATTGTGTTTGCACTCTTTGTCGTTGTCGGAGTCGCTTGCGTCACTCTCACACCAAATGCTTGTGTTGGCAAATTTCCTGGAGGACGAACTTCCTTTGCTAGGCTTCTCGTACTTGCTTGAGTCTTTTCTTATCATGGGACAGTCCCTCTTGATGTGTCCGGTTCTTCTGTATTGATAGCACGTCGGATCTTTCTCATTGTCCCGTCTGAAGCGGTTGGCTTTGTTGAATTTGAGGAAGTTTTGAAAGTGCTTAGATGTGAGAGCTATTTCTTTATCATCGTCCGACTCGTTGTCGTCGGAGCTATCCTTGGAGTAGGACTTTGTAACTTTGAGAGCAAGAGACTTCTCCTACTCTTTGGCCTTCTCCTTCTCCTTCTCTTATATGGAAGATTCCTCTTGATCTTTCATATCGACTTCATGAGTCATAAGCTTCCCCATGAGGGTCTCAAGGTTCATGACTGTCAGGTCGTTCCCCTCAATGATTGCGGTAGCTTTAGGACTCCATTCTTTTGTCAATCCTCTAAGGATTTTTCTGATCTTTTCATGAGCAGGATATTCCTTACCAAGAGAAGAAAGAGGATTAATAATATCACCAAAACGAGTAAACATGCAAGTAATAGACTTATCATGTTTTATCTTAAAGGACTCATATTCTTGCGTGAGTCTACTAATCTTGGATTCCTTTACTTGTGATGTTCCCTCGTGTGTGACTTCAAGCAACTTCCAAATCTCATTGGAAGTCTTACAAGTAGAGATTATATTGAATTCACTACTATCGAGAGCACAGTAAAGAGCGTTCATAGCCTTAGCATCTCGACTAGCAAGCTTCTTGGTATTTTCAGTGAGTAAGTCCCTAAGGGTGTCAGATGCAACATCCTCAATAACTCTGGAAGGAGTAGGGAGACCATTTATCACACAATCCCATAAATCGAAATCTATGGACTTCAGATAAATGCTCATCCTAATATTCCAGTAGTTATAGTTGGTTCCATCAAATAGAGGAGGCCTATTTGTGGAGTGTCCCTCATTGTGGAAGGTGTTGATGCTAGGGTTAGTGGCCATGGATCACTCTAAGGGTGTAAATCCAAATCAAGAGAACAAAGCTCTGATACCAATTATAGAACCCTAGAGGGGGGGTGAATAGGAAAATAAAAAATAACTTAAGCACAAGAAGCAATATACGTCAAATAAAAAGAGAGAGTAAGAAGATCAAACACAAGATGTATCATGGTATCCTCGCTAGAGGCAATCCAGTCTGGAACTCTCTCCGGCTTAAATCCACTATTTAATAAAATAGTACATACGAGTTTGGAACCGAATAACTCGCCAACTTCAACACGAGTTTGTATCCGAAGAACTCGCCAACTTCAACACACGAGTTTTCTTACGAAGGCTCGCCAACTTCAAAGAAATGAGAAGAGAACTTGTTGATCTTCTAACACTTGAAGATCAAAATTTACAACTCCTTAAATACTCTAGCACTTTGGGAGAGGATGACAATTAAAAGCTTGGTAGAGTATTAATGGTGCAGCTCTTGGTTGTTTGGAAAATTTATGGCAAGAGTGGATAAACATTCAAGAAGAAAGAAGGCTTGCATTTATAAAGAAACCAAGAGTATGTAGCATTCAATGCTCCTGGATACAGGCTGACTGGTATACCGTCGGTATGGACCGGCATGCCATCGGTATGCCGGTCAAACAGTAACGGTCATAATTATATCAGTTGGGAGCATTTAATGCTCGTCATTAATGCAGAGTTTGCCATTCAAAAATCAAATTTCGTAACCCCGTATACCGTCGGTATGACGCGGTATGCCGTCGGTATACCGATGTTTGTTACAGAACATTTTTGTGATAAACAAAACGGTATACCGTCGGTATGCCGGAGTATACAGTCGGTATGCTGATGTTTTGTCACAGAATGGTTTATGGCTCACAAAACGGTATACCACCGGTATGCCGGAGTATACTATCGGTATGCCGATAATTATCACAGAACGTTTTTGAGGCAAACAAAACGATATACCGTCGGTATGCCGGAGCATACCGTCGGTATGCCGATGTTTGTCACAGAACGTTTTGTGGTCCACAAAACGGTATACCGCCGGTATGCCGGAGCATACCGTCGGTATGCCGACATTTCTCACATAATGTTTTGTGGTCAGTAAAACGGTATACCACCGGTATGCCGGAGCATACCGCCGGTATGCCGTTCTATAAGGTATTAATTTTTGACTGAATAATTAGAAAGCTTTTAGTTTGTCATCCAACCTTAAGTGTTTACATAAAGACCTAGACCTTGTACAGACTCGAAATCTTGAAGTGTGGAGAGCCGTCTTGTCAAGGAACGCCGGTCTTTGCTTCAGTCTTCAAGGCAATGGTTGGTAATCTTGAATGGACAGACTTAATGTAGTAGAGCTTCTGAATTGATGTCAATCTGATAAACAGAGAAAACTGAACTACGAAGATGTTGTTAATATTATCAAAATAAAATGTGCCAACGCGGCGGTCATCTAGAGCTCGCCTGCCGACTGAGGCAGAGGGGGCTACGAAGAAGTACTAGCCCCTCCCTCTGCAGGTGCACTTGCACTCGCATGCTCTAGCCTAAAAAATTCATCCAAAAATGGTACGCATCTCGATAAGCATAATATTTACTATCCAATGTCTAAGTCGTAGTTGCTAATGTCTAAGGTACTTATTAATAACTATATGAATATCTATTGCATATTTTCTAAGTTATATTAAAGTTAATAAAACATAAGCTAATACTTACATAGCTATGCATTGCCCTATCATCGATAAGTTTTTCGTCCTTCCGATGGGTGGCTAGGAAGACGATCACCTTGTTGGTGTCCTCACCCCTCTATATTTGTTAAAATTAATTTATTTGTTATTGAAATTAAACATTTTATTCCTACTTTCATTAAAACAATATATATTAAATAAAATACATACTAGGCGACAGAAATATTTCGTCATGGAAATCAAGCTACCACACCACTTGTCCGTCCTCGTCCTAGCTACCTTCATCTTCTCCTACCGTTCCTTGTACCTAGGATCGTCGGATCTAGCCCTCATCATAGCCCACTACTCGGACGTGATCCAAACTTGTATCAATTTTTCGGAGCACTATTAAGCATTCTGGTCGTCAATCGCATCACGGATCTATTAGGGTTATATACTAAAAGTATCACTTTTGTATTAACTTTATTTCCTTAAATTTTGAATGAGAATCATATAAACAAATATTTGTATATTGTATCTTTTGCAAGTGTTAATGCAAGTGTCTGATATTCTATATTGTAGATAATATGGTGTGTGTTGTCACACAGAAGATCATATTATCAGTTCCCTATGGAATATATAAATACTTCACAACCTACATGGACTTGGACAATCCATTGGAAAGGTTGTAGTATAATTTGGTATTAGTCTATCTTAACTATAGGTTTACACTAGTATACTTTGTGTGTATTGAACATGACCACTTGAGGTTGTTCTCTTTGTATTGACTAAATAAGAGAACAAACACCTCAGTTATTATCGATGCTTTTGCTCTTAATCCGGATATAATAACAGACATGTATATGCATTGTGCATTACTTTGACTCATAAAAGAGAGATTCATTATGGGTCAACAATCTCTATAAATTGGGTAATAACATTA
Organism: Iris pallida; assembly: GCA_029216955.1. Taxonomy (NCBI): domain Eukaryota; kingdom Viridiplantae; phylum Streptophyta; class Magnoliopsida; order Asparagales; family Iridaceae; genus Iris; species Iris pallida. The sequence continues at coordinate 18,375,767 of JANAVB010026000.1, read as the reverse complement.
TATGTATGATGGACTGTTGATTATAAAAGGAATCCATGTCCCGATACGCACTATAAGAAAAACACCTTTTTATGACGGGTAAAAACTATCATATATGACATTTTATAACGCATTTTGTAAGCCCGCTACCGTCATGAAAACTAGTGTTATAAATGTTTACTAAAACCGTTACAAATGATGTCATCTTATATGACACTTATTTCTTAAAAATGTTATAAATAATACAATTATATATAACACTAAATTTACAAGCGATATTAATATTATCATTATATATAACATATCTATTTAGAAGCGTTATAAATAGGACATATACATAACGGTTTTTAACATATTCTAGTATTCACACACATATGTATCACCTGTCACAGCCTATAACTCAATGCGTTATAAAAAGCAATACTCAATACTGCTCAAATTTAAAACATTCAATATTCTTTTAGAATTAAAAATATATTTAATTTCATACCAAAAGTACATAATACAACCATCTTATAATTACATTTTTTTCGAAATAAATATCCAAATACATATATTTACATTCATTAGTAGGTTGGCACCCTCAAAACTGTTCTTCCTTTGGCTTCAACTTTCAACTGGTGCCCTCAAAACTGTCGACACTAACTTCAAAACCGTCAACAGCACACCCTAAAAAACTGTCAATCAAAATCCTGAAAAATAAATTAAACATCAAACAACCATGATATATGACTATTTATAGCAAAAAAAATAGAAAATCATGAATTAACTATGAAACATGACATTTATATCTATATATAGCAAAGTATCGAATAGTAGGCAATAATGAAAGGGAAAACTAGCATCACAAGGGAGGTTAGCTCCTGCATTGCTGATCATGGACGATAAGGACTACAAGTTCAAATTCTCCTTCATGGAGGACTACATAAAGAGTAAAAAGGTGTACCTATTCCGGAGGTCATCTACTACCCAAAAGGAACTTATTTTGTTCATGGATTATCCACTACTTACCTCTCTGAAGAAGGTCACTGGCTGCTGAGACAGAGACTGCAGGTTTCAAAGTTGCAATAGAGTATTTGTCAAAAGGCAATTTAGACTACTACATAACTAAAAACATAGAAATGTCTAGAGTATTAGTCAAAGGAAGAGACTGGGTTTGAAAGTCACTGGCTGCTGAGACAGAGATTGCAATAGAGTATTTGTCAAAAGAAAATTTAGACTACTACATAACTAAAAACATAGAAATGTCTAGAGTATTAGTCAAAGGAAGAGAATGCCTTATATAGAACTATAAAGTAAATACATAATGAAAAATATTGCACACCTCATCAAATAGATGTGATCCTGATTTTGTTTGCAATTCTTGTTGTAGGCGCTGCAATATAAAAGTGATAAAACTTTCGATCAGTTCCCAGGAGAACTAATAATTTAGGAGTTATTTGTTAAAAGCTATACAAGCATATCAAACCCAGCCAACCAAATATTTTCCACAATATTAACTAATTGTAGACTAAATTTTTTTCTTCTTTTAATATCCTACATGAACAGAGAGTTTGAAGATATTTAAGACAGGCAACATGCTTACATTTAAAATATGAAAAGAAAAAGAATACTACTCATAAGCATACAAAAGATAGGGAACGTAAGTTACACAGAATGAATCTAAGCTGAAACAGCAGGTGAATGTGATCGAAATGATTCCATACAATTGGGGGTTAGGGAGGTGGGTTACAAATTTTTATACTGATAATACCTAAAATTGGATGTCATGGTAATCCTCGGCAGAATTATGGCTTTCACGTGATATAACTGACAATGGATTGAATGGCCTACATCAGGAACCAATGTTATCTGGTTCATTTGATGAATCATCGAATCCACTGGTCAAGACTCAACCAGACTAAACCAAATACACCTATAAATTGTCTTTCTTAACAATATATTAAATGAGAATAAGGACAAGACACAAGAACATAATGGGGTTCTCATGCAAAAGTAATTGAACTTCCATTCCCCACTCTCTCTACTGATGACCTTAATGGTCTTCATAAATGCTAAAAATAAGGAAGTGAAGCCAATGGACATCCTCACATTAGATGATCTACCTATGAGACAGAAGAATAACACATATCAGAGAAATGTATTACCTGTGCTTTGGCTCCAACCAGGTTAGACTTGATGGGTGTCATAAATGCATTCAAATATTTGATATTAATGAACAGGATTTCCAGCATTTAGACGCACTCATTAGGAAAGACAGGACTACTAAATCCCAGGGCCCAGTTTCAGCCAAGCTTCGACAGAACGGAGAGGATTATTATCCATCAATAATCCACAGTAACTTGTCAGGTTCCCAACTACTAAGGACGTAATCTACAGAATGCAATTAAAGATATTTTACATCTAAAGATATAATTGCTAGCATCATAGTTGTCAGAGGCGAGGCAACAAGCGCAGCTAGGCACCAAGGTCCTTTGGGGTCTAGCCGCAAAGCACGAAATCACCACATGCCTGAGCAAAGGAATTTGTTGCTTAAAAGAAAAATAGAGGACAACGACCTTACCATTGCTGTACTGCTCTGTTCCAGGTTGCACTTGCTTACAACAAAGCAGGGGACTTTGGCAGCACTTGAACTTTAGATGGGCTTGGTCAATAATATATTGTGCCCTTCCAACTCATATCTGTTGGCAGAAAAAAATCAGGGTGCACTCCTGCCTGAAGCGAAGCATGATCTCCCTTAGCGTTGTGCTTCATGACAAGGCTCACACCTGGCGCACTTTTGATAACTATGGCCAACATAACAACAGACTAAACATACAGGTTATAATAGCTCTACAGTTGCATAACATATCATGGAAGAATGATAAGCAATCAAAATCAAGTGTAATTAGGAATTTGCGTGACCAAGCAATAAATGTAACATGTATAAAATTTGGAAAATCAAGCAAAGGGAACAAAAAGGTACTATGGTAAACAAAAGGAATACCTTGAGCTGGTGCCTTGCTTGAAGGTATAGAAGGTTGCTGAGGCCGTTCAGGTTCTTTGTAGTCAAGTGGAGGTGCAAAATCTACCTCACAGTTCGTCTCAATAATACTTATTGCAGTAGAGGGTTTTGTTTCCAGGATATCTATATAGTACTTTCTATTTCTATAAGCTACTATGATACTATCACCAGTGGTTAAACACGAAAAGTTCCTTAAAGTTGTCTCCAAGCTGCACATAATCCAGAATCAGCCAGTTATTGTCTTAAACATGCTTACTAGTTACATGACAATATTCGATAATATGTCAAAACTAATAATAGACCCAAAGGATGCAAAACACTGATTAAACATGGACTGTATAAATCCATTACTAACATGAACTATATTTAATATTCATATTTATTATGTATGTGTTTGTTTGTAAAAATAAGCCACCTAAGCAAGGGGTTATGTAGTTTTCTGTGTGTGTGCCTATACCTTTTATATCCTAGGAATGGCAACAATTGTATCAAGACAAAAGGAACCACTGTAAACTAATCATGAAGTACATACCTATGAAAGATGCATATATCAGCAACAAACTGCAATCTTGCATTAAATGCTGACAAATCAGAGAAGTCCCCAGAATGTTGTATCTTTCTCGCCTCCTCTGCAATATTGCTCAACCCATTTTTTATAGAACTTTTAATAAAGCTTGCTTGGAGAGGTTGAACGAAAAGGTTTATATGCTGAAAAAGGAACTTTACTTGTTGAAGAAGTTCCTCTACTGGAACTATCTGGCACAAGCATTTTCTCATGTCCTGATATTCGTAAGGAGAAATACAAGATGAGAGCCAAGGAAGAAACTTTGCCATCATGTTCCCAGGGATGCTACACAAAAATTGCCAAACCAAATCAGCCTGCTCTTCAAATGAAAACTTTTCAATAAGCAAAGGGAAGACCTGCACAAAAACACCCCAAAATTAGAGAAACATTTCAATTTTGTTGCAAATGTGAAGTGTGATTTGAAATAGTATAAGCATAGAAATGGCATTGTTAAACATAAGAAATAGATAAATCTTATAAGGATCTGAAAGAAAATCTAAGCTGCACAAGAAAAAAACTGTTATTATTCTAAAGACAAACATACGACCATAATGGCAGAAAAATGGTCCGCAGCCGGAAAAAAAGGAGCCTCTTTGAACAACGTGACAAATCCATATCTTCGTTAGATAATAAACCTAAGAACCTTATACTGCAAGGTTCCTGAGGATAGGAAAATACATATGGAAAAATGAGAGCTTAAAGTAGTGAGCTTCTAGCTGCCAAATTGTCACTGAATCATTATATTGCATGTTTCAGGATGATAGATATCAACTAAGAAACAATTAACTTAAGCTATTATAATGGGAAATGTCTAGTGTAAATAGCCTTTAAATAATTCAAAAAATTGAAAGGATTGTATCAACTTTGTATGAGCTAATGGACTTATATTGCACTATATGGAACTCGTAGTACAGTACATACTCCTCTATTACTGATGTGAACTAATATGATATCATGTATAAAGGACGCTTCTTATTTCTGCAAACATTGGTGTTATTAATAACTTCAGAGGAACTTATATTAACTCTCTGATACTTGTCGTTCCTAAGATACATGCGGTAGATGTTGGCCAAATTGTGCTTTGTGTCAACACCAGTAATTAATATGTATCTACAATTCTACTTTTTCTACATATACTGAATCCTGAACCCTGTAATTGAGTATCAGTGTATCACAAACATGGTGATAGGGGTTGAAAGTTCAACAAACAAATAATTCTCTACTGCTAATGTTTGAAAATATGGAGTTGTGAGGTTAGCCAAACCGTATCGGTATTAATCGTATTGTATTGGTATCGACCGATACTACAAACTATGATATGATATTGGTTTGGTTTTGGAGATAAGTAGTTGTGTGTTAATTTGTTATAATTCACTATTGAAACTAGAGGAGGTTGATCATTCCTTGTAACAGAACCAAAGTATAACAAAAACTATTGTGAATATATAAATTTGTGAGCATATCCCGAGACTAGCAAAAATACAGCCACAACTTGAAGCTAGAACAAGTACCTAAAAGACATGACAACACTGGAGAACTAAACAAGTATACAATATAGGCATTAAGTGCATAGGTAATCACATTATGAAGAAAATATGGTCAGAGCTCATAAACATGAGCAATAAAACCAGTGCTTGCGACCATAATCAGAGCCCACAAATTTACACAAGAAGCAATACAACTGATATATAACCCATCTTTATTTCCTTTCTCAATGTGTTGTGCAAGCCTACTATTCACGTATCCGTGTCATGCCTTTATCCGTACTCGTGTGAGTATCATGTGTTGGTGCTTTCTTTACAAGGAGAGAGCTTGCTCTCAACATGCCTTGTAAAATTTTAGTCCCACATCGGAAATGCACCATGAGTTATCTCAACATATATACTTGGTTGTGTTGTTGAGAGATGCACATGGGGTGGTGACTCTAAGGAGGGAACCATGTGGGTGATTTTACTAGGAGGTAAGAATAAGGCTCCAAGGATTAAGCATTAATGCTTTTGTCTTCTCTTGGATTAATTCCATTTGGAGCTAAGCCCCAAAGGGGCTTAGCGACTCGGACTCGGACTCGGGCTCATGAGGCGTAATGTGGCGTTTTGTTGGCGCACTTTGCACTTAGCACGTCAGCAGTCATGCGGCTCATATGCGGCCATGCGGTCTTATGCGGCATGCGGCCAAGCGGCCATACGGCTCATGTGGTCCATGCGGTCCATGCGGCTCATGCGGTCCATGCGGCTCATGCGGCTCATGCGGCTCATGTGGTCCATGCGGTCCATGCGGCCACGAGGCTCATGCGGCCAGGCTGCTGCTGCTGCTGCCGCATGGAGGGCTCCGCTGACTGTGCAGATTACAAGTCAGTTATGGAAAGACTGATTCAATGCGATTAATTCAGATTCACTTTTTGTGGGATTTGAATTAATTTAGTTGCTATCTTTGTGGGATTTGAATTAATCTCGTTGCTATCTTTTTGGGATTTGATTCAATCTTTCCATAACTGAAGAGGCAGCTAGGGTTTCCACCCTCTCTCTATATATACTCTCTTCTGGCCTCCTTTGTGGGGACTACAAAAATATAAGTCAGAAAAGGAGAAAGAGAGAGAGCTGATGCCGCCATTGCAAGTCCATCCGAGGAGTCAGAACAGAGGTGACTTCGAGCGTTCCACAAGTTCTTCAAACTTGCTGGTTCCTGAAAGCAGTTCGTGTGGGGCGAATCTTGCTTTGAGCAACGGTGTTTTGACACCCCAGCAATTGTTCTTCATCTAATCTTTTTCTAGATTATTGTAACTCGTTCTGTCCCAATTGCAACACGTTTGCAAGGAAGAACGAGATATCTTCTCTTCTATATTATCCTCCTCCATATTGTAATCGGGTTATTTGGTTTTTGTATAATCGTAGATCTCTGTTGCATCTGTTTTACCATCTTTGATCAAGCCCCGGGACTAACATCATGCAATATAGAAGAAATCCAATTCTAGGTACATAGTACAATGGGTGTAGGCTTAAATAAAGTCTGAATCGCTTAAGAATGGAGTATTTGCACACACACACACACACACACACACACACACACATATATATATATATATATATATCTTTGGGTCATGTTCAATAAAAGTAAGTGCCAGACACGATACGACAAGGCACCATTATCATGGGTGCCCGTGCTTCCTAGACCACAATAAAAGAACTCTGATCCAACGAAATAAAAGAATAATGTAAAAAAATTACTCATCCTTGTAGAGGAAGAAGACGACCCAGACATCAGCGGGCTCTTGGGAGACCTCCCTAACAAAATATGATCCGGATACCGGCAGCACCGACGCGAACCTCACCTCCCTCATCTTTGCCACCCTTTTCAACAATAACAAAAACAAAATCAACAATCAAACCCTAACACTAAAAAAAGGGGGTTTTTTTAGTTGGAGCTCATGAAACCTGTAGTCATCGAGGAAGCGATTGTCGTCGAGGTCCTCGAGCTCGTCTGCGGTCCTGTCATCGATTCATTCCTTGGACCTAGGGCAGACGTTGGGGTTGTCCGAAGGGAGAAGGCCAGGGGCTTGAAGGCAACGGAGATGAGTAGGTTGTCGTCAGTGGAGCTGAGGAACGGAAGGGTTAGGGTTTCGAAGGGGATTTTCATTCAAAAGTTTCTTCAGTTGGATTCTTCTTCTTTGATCAAAACGGATGATGGTGGGAGCGACTCCAACATTGGAGGGTGCGGAGGAGGAGTTTAAGGTTAGGGTTACGGTTTGTAGGGAGAGGGGAAGAGGTGATGAGGAGGAGTTTAAGGTTATGGTTAGGGTTTGTAGGGAGAGGGAAAGAGGAGATGAGGAGAGCGAGAGGAGAGAGAGAGAGAGCGCTCTGGAAGATGAAGGAAAATGAAAGAGAGAGAGAGAGAGAAAGGAACGAGCCTTTTGATTTCGGGGTCGGATTTGAGCGGGCGTTCCAGCGAGATTCTAATTTCTTTTACCACTTTTTATAAGGATTGTGTGTAACAATGTCATATATGTGTGAACAATATGTAACGCTTCTATAAATCGTTATAATAGGCAAAAATTCTGTAACACTAGAAAACTGGATTTTTTTTTAGTCAGAGCTCGTAGTCATCGAGAAAGCGGTTGTCGTCGGGGTCCTCGAGCTCGTCTGCGGTCTTGTCATCGATCCATTCCTTGGACCTAGGGCAGAGGTTGGGGTTGTCCGAAGGGAGAAGGCCAGGGGCTTGAAGGCAACCGGGATGAGTAGGATGTCGTCAGTGGAGCTGAGGAACGGAAGGGTTAGGGTTTCGGAGGGGATCTTCGTTTAAAAGTTTCTTCAGTTGGATTCTTCTTCTTCGATCAAAACAGATGATGGTGGGAGCGACTCCGACGGTAGAGGGTGCGGAAGAGGAGTTTAAGGTTAGGGTTAGGGTTTGTAGGGAGAGGGGAAGAGAAGATGAGGAGGAGTTTAAGGTTAGGGTTTGTAGGGAGAGGGAAAGAGGAGATGAGGAAAGTGAGAGGAAGGAGAGAGCTCTGGAAGATGAGAAGGAAAATGTGAGAGAGAGAGAGAGAGAGAGAGAGGAACGAGCCTATTGATTCCGGGGTCGAGTTTGAGTGGGCGTTTGAGCGGGATTCTAATTCTTTTTACCACTTTTTATAACGATTGTGTGTAACAATTTCATATGTGTGAACAATATATAACGCTTAGCGCTATAAATCATTATAATATGCCAAAAATTCTTCAGAACTATCATATTATGTGGTGTTATTGAAATTCTATAACGTTTATATATAAACTGTTGTAATAGCTTCTTTTCAAGCGTTATAACATGATATTTTTCTTGTAGTGACGTCGGGTTGATGATGCCCCCTTAAGGAGGTCATAAGGATTGTCATGTAAACCCTGTAGGTGGATTATATCCGACATGACAAATAAAGTTGAGTGGTACTATGTAAGGATAAAAGATGTCGATCAATATAGTTGTCAGTAACTTAATTTGATCGACGAGCATTCAATATCTTAACATGGGGAGCCAAACGAGCATATAATAAAACGAGCACACAATCATAATTTAGAATTATGAAGGTAGTGCAACAATATCTCTTTAGTGGACCGAGCTATTATTAATGGGCCTGGGTTGTGTGTTCGGGCTGAACACGGGATACCCAGATCCGTTAGGAGACCTAAACCTAATTTTTTCTCATGGTCCCTGGAGTAGCCTTATATATATCCTCTATTCTCTGGCCGTCACATATTATCAAAAAAAATAAGAAACTTTCTCTAGATTCGTGATTCATGTAAGGAGAGAAAGGGATGGATGCCAAGGAGAAGAAAAGGTTAGGAGATCGTCGCACACACGACGTCCAAGTCGAGAAAGGAATACGTGTAGAAGATCTTGGGGTCGAGACTGCTCGAGGTTGCTGGAAAGTATCTTTTTCTTCCCGTCGCAGGTATAATCGTGAACCCTAGTTCCGCTATAAAGGGATAGAACACGTCTTAAATCTGTTAAACTTCTATCGATCAATACGCACACCAATCTAGGGGTCCTGGAAATCCCTAGTTCTATTAGGATCAACTTGGCGACAACGACAGAAAATTGTTTCTCGATCATCTCAGTCTGGTGTGGTGGATAAAAATATATTTTCTACAAGAATTAAAATAGTTAGTTATATAATATACATAAAAGATGATTGATATTAAAAGCAATATACTTTAGTTACCTTGAAGTGGGCAAACTAGAATGCCTTCCTCTCATCCGACGCATCCGAGTAGTTGATCCAAGGGCCACCGTAGTTAGACCTCAGAAATAGCCCCAGTTCCATATGAACCAATGTGGGACGATATTGTTTGCAAAAACAAAAGTTGTTCTTTATTTCACAAACTTTGCAAGAAGATTACAATAGAATTCTGGGAAAGTACAACTGTAGGAATCCAATCTAGAAGGCGATTGCTTTATCCCTTGGACGATGTGAACTTTGAAGACGGTAGCCTCTGAAGTTGAAGGCAAAAAGCCTCAGAAGAATGCAGCAGCACTTGGGTAAGAACTCCTGAACTCTCTGATATTTCTGAACTTTTATGTCTGATCTCTCTATCTGATCTCCTTAAATAAAGACTTGAAACTCTATTTATAGAGTTCTGGAAATAACTAATTTTTAGTTATTCTGAATGGCGCAAGTTGGATTGCGCAGGAACTGGATTGCGCAGCATCAGACTGCGCAGGCTGTTGTCTGGTCGTGGCCTGACTGTCTTGGACACATGGCATCATTTGATTGAAATGCGCATGATCGTGTGAAGACGGTTGCCACGTAACGAGCAATTGATGGCATGAATGCCACGTATACTTTTGTCAATTGTCAGGATGAAGTGTGCCACATGAATTGTGCTGACTTCGGATTGCGCAGAGATGGATTACGCTGGGCTGGATTGTGCAGGCACTGGATTGCACTGCATGTACAGCTGTCCTCGAGCACTGTGCGGCACAATAAACGAACAGTCTCCTCGTTCTTTGTGCTGTCAACTGTCAGAAAGATTTGATTTTGTCAGATAATGATGACATTGCCACGTCAGCCTGCGCAGTTGAAAGTGTGCGCAGTCTGGTGTACGCAATCTGAATGATGCGCAATCTGATGTTTGTGCAGTTCATTTGAAAGTTGTATTTCTTGATTTTCTGACTTTGTTAATAGGTGCAACTTGATTTTTTAGAACCTACAAGACCCCCTTCAAAGTTTTCGAAAGTTGAATTTATTCAAAGTTTCGAAATACTTTGAATTTCAAATTTTAAAATCAAGTTGCGCATGAGCTGTCTGTGCAATTGGATGAGTCGATCCCTACTTTTTCGGCGCAATCTGAGGCGGCCGTTCTCCTTTGAAAAATTATAAATAGTTTCTCATTCTCTCACTGTCATTCTTTACTTGCTTTCGAATTATCAAAAAAGAAGTTTCTTGAGTATTCTCGATTCTCCTCGTCGATCTCCATGGCCCCCAAGCGATCCTCCACCGCTGCCAAGGGCAAGGCCCCCGCCGAGACTTCGGCTAGGGTTGCGCCCCGTCCTTCTCGACATGAGACTGCACATCCCGCTTTGCTAGGTAGATGATTCAATCGAAAACTCTTTTTAGAGTTTTTCGACTTCCTTGATCTTCAAAATCCATCTCTTTTTAGAGATGTGATCATAATGCGCTACCCTTTTTAGGGTCTTGGTTGCACGAACTAGTTATTCTTCATTTTTATGAAGAATACTTTCTTGCGCAATCGGTTGAACTGCGCTGACAAAAGTCAGCGCAATCTGCTGATTTGCGCAGGATTGCCAGCGCAATCTGATGCTGGTGCAAACTGATGGTTGTGCAATCTGATGGTTGCGCAATCTGATGGTTGCCCAATCTGATAATAGCATTTTTTTATTATACTTGTACTGAATTTTTGTTTTCTCTGTTTTGATGCAGTGAATACCAGAGAAGATCCCGAATATGAAACTTTTGTAGGAACTCTTTTAGAATCTGAGTTCAAAGAGGACTTTTCCCACGTACTTTTTCCGTAATATGCACTTCCGTCCTCTCGCCAGACTATTCTGATAGCACAAGATAATGATACATTGCTATGTCTAATGAATGGACAGCCTTTACAGACTGTTGATGCTGTCATCCACAGAAAACCTATGTTCCTGTTTGGTGAAGCAATTGACAAAAGTTCTCAACCACGACCACGTGTTGAGAAGAGAACTTTCCAGTGGAAGAAGAAACTGATTTTGCTACCAGATATTGCCAGGTGCCTTCCTTTGGCACGATATGCTCATGCTAGCTACCCCAGGAGAATGGACTGGGACATCACTCCTCTTCAGCAGGCTCGGACTGGAAAAATCTGCGTCAAGAAGGACCGGAATAACAGAGACATGTTCTATAGTTCCTCAGAACGACACAGTACTTTACTTAGAGGATTGAAACCAGGGTGCATCCCTCCGGAGAATTCTTCTCTGTTAATGCCTGTGAGGATCCCAATCTTTGTGAATGAGTACGCAAAGGTTGAAGGCAGTTACCCGGATCAAGACATCCGGTTGACAGGTCTGGTAAACCCAGACATCAAAAGGTGGAGCAGTATAGCAAATTGGATACTAGTTCAGTTTGGAGATAAACTCAGAGAGATTGAACTGTATGAAGCGGTACATGCTACCGTATATGGCTTCTACCCAAACCCTCATCTGTTTTTGGCACTGGCAGAGAGGTACAATTACAGGACAGGGACGTTCATGACGCCCTGCGGAGAGATGGGGTTGGCTCTCTACGAGATGAAGTATATCTCATACTTACCAATGGCAGACTTTCCTTACGAGGAGTATGTCCCCACCAACGACGAGTTAGAGAGACTACGTCGAGAGAATTCGAAGATGGTAGAAGTCTTTGACGAGTTGCTATGACATTACAACGTATGCTCTTTCTACTACAAGAGTGGCTCGTCTGGTACATGCTATTCTTCGAAATGGCTAACTTATCTTTTTTTCAACCATGTTATTGAGAAAAAGACAAAAGAACATGATTCCTGCAATCCAGACTTCTTCCAACCTCTCACCCCTAGTGAAGTGATAAAGCTGATGGAGGAGAATAAGAGACTGGATACTTTAGTAGAGGATGAATATCAATATCCACCTCTTAAAGTTGGAGATTTTGTTGAGAGCCATGTAAGAATGGGCTACAGGTCCATGTCCAAAGAAGCCCAATTAGCAGGATTTCTGTCGTACTGGCTCCGCCGCTTCGTCATGCCTGGGGCAAGTTCTGTAGACCGCTTCCACCGCGGTGTCCATTTTGCTGCTGTCCAGTTAGTCTTCGGCTACCGAATGGATCTACTATCAGCGATGACTTGCAGAATAAATGCGGGTCTTCGTCTGTATGTAGATTCCATGCTTAAGGGTAAGTGTGATAAAGGTACTTTCTCCAGACTGGAATTACCTTACACTTACTTATTCGGATGGCTACTCCTGCACCATCCATCTCTGATGAATCCTGCCATGGGGGCAGTGGATGGCAGTTTTCTGCTCCGGTTCTCACAGAGCCGATGGCTATACACTAGCCTGAAAGATTGTAGACGCACTTTAAACCTAGGCAGAGGATGGAATTTTCTTTGTACTCCCCCTCCAACAGGTTATGAATTCATGGCACCAAATATGGTTGACCTGGGGAGGCAGCCTATAGGTCGAATAACTTTTGAATGGTTGAAGGCAATCAGACCGTCACATCTTATATATAGATTTAAGGAAGAATGCTTTCTGGAGCCATATTTGCCGAGTCGCTTTGCTCGACAATTTGGATATGACTAGTTCCACGTGGGGAATGCAATAACTTGCTTACGAGGAACATGATACTTGATCGACGGGGCCAGAGCGTGGGCTTACTATAATGCTCGAGACACACGGGCAGTATTCTCGATGCCACACAGGAATAATGCTGGTCCAAAAATGATGTACACATATTCACAGTTTTATACAGCTGCCAACACTTTTTTCGAAAACTTTAGCCTTGTGGATAGTTTTGCGACGGCAAACCGTCTGAGGAAGGGAGCAACTGATGTACTGGCTCCTAACAATGATGAGGAACACGAACCAGTGGATGATCCACTAGAGGCTTCCAGGGAAGTCAATTTCCTTGAGGAAGTTAATCAACCTATAAGAGTCTCTTTGAAGGTTACTAAATATTCAGCCAAGGAGAAGAAAAGAAGAAGGAAAGAGCCTCCTGCCCGTATTGTGAAGAAGAAACTAATTCTGGAACATTCTTCAGAGAAGGTTATGACGAGATCGCAATCCAGACAATTGGCTGAGTCCACTCGAGATGAAGCCGCTACACCGACTTCCGTTCAGAAACAAGCCGATGTAGTAAACATATAGAGCCCTGAGAGGCCTCTACATAGAAGGAAGAAGCTGGCCCATAGAAGACAGAATATAACAGTTTCTCCTTCGAGGCAAATTTTATCTTTAGTAATGATGAATGCCATGGCTGGAACCACCTTACCATCTCCTACCCCTATTTCTGAGGCTGGACATAAAACTCCTAGTCCAGAACAGAGGGAGGATATTGAGGAGAGAGAAGAGATCGACCGGAGAGATGAGGCCATAGAGCCTAGAGACAATATTGCAGAAACAGAGCATGAACCTTTGCAATCTCCATTGTCAACAGCAGCAAAAACTCATCTTCCTGCCACACCGGGAGCAAACCGTGAGAAGGAAGATCGTTTGATGATCGAAGCTCTATATGACTGTGACTTCGGTTATCAAGAAGAAACTGATCATGCCGCTGCTGCTGCTAGTGAAGAGGTTCCCGAGGACAGCAAAAACGAGAAGAGCACCTCATCAGAAGCTGCTGATGAGACACAAAATCCGGAAGAGAATGTTGATATCCAGACATCTCCTCGAGTTATTGATGACACTACGACTCCTGAAAAGCAGGTTGAGGTGCCAATATCTCTAGAGAAGATTGCTGATGAAGAAGTGGATTTGGAAAAAACTCCAGTTGCTGCTCCCGAAGGTATTGTAATGAAATTAGCGATCTTCTTTTAATAAGTAGCTTGATAGCTAACATCTTTACTCTTATCCATACAGAACCCGGATCTTCTCCCGCTCCTCCAATATGTATGGACATAGTACTGGCGACGACAATTGCTAGTAACAGCCGACATTTATCTTGTGGCTCTGAAGCAAGAAGTAGTCAGGCCATAGTGTCTGAGGCTACTTCTGCTCAGCTAGAGTCTGTTCCTGCAGATGATAGGCCTGTTGCTGGATCGAACCAAAGTAAGATTGTTTTCACTTTCGATTCTTTTTGACAATAACAAATGACAGACAGAATGACAATATTTAATTTTGCAGAAGAACAACCAGGATGAGCAGCTAGCTCCACTTTAGTTCCCTTATTCAAAGAGCCTACTATTCGAGCAACTGAACATCTTGCTGCCTCGTCATCAACAGGAGTTGCTGCGACTCATGGTGCTCTGGCGATTAATCAGATTGTCATCCAATCATTCACTAAATGCTTCTTCGAGTCCTTGGGGCCTTTGATCAATAGAATGATGGACAAAGAAGATGCTGATTTTTACATGGTTAGAGGTCCAACCTCTTTCTTAGTAAAGGCTATCAGGGAGTAAGATGACGAGCCCCAGTCCACTTTCCTTGACTACATATTAAATGAGCTGGAAGCTTTAATAAAGAACTATAAAGAGCTCAATAAGGGGGAAATAGAACCCTTAGTACAAGCAGAGTTTGAACAGATGGCTTAGGCAGCTGCAGTTGAAAGAGTGAACCTCCAGAATCTCTTGGATGCCTATACTACTAAATCTGCTGAATATAATTCCAAGTTGGAATCGGTGATCTCAACTGCTGAGAGAAGAGAGAGAAGGATTGTCGAGCTGAAAGTGGAGATTGCTCGTCTCCAAGAGGAACTGGAAAATGAAGTTACAGAGCATCAGACTACAGTCCAACAAATTGATGCTCTAACTCAGGAAAGAAACGAGTATGTAGCAACTCATGATGCTGAAATCACTCGCCGAATGGTAACCATGCCCATTTTTAATGAAGAATCTGGGATGGAAGAGGCCAGGAGGAGAGTGATGGCATCTCGCGAAGAACGGTTGCAGATTTTGAAACAACAGATTGCTAATCTGATGATGACTCCGTCTCAGTAGAAAGAACATCTTGTATCTTCTAGTCTTTCTTTAGGCTATGCATGTAATATCTTAAATTTTGATCAATAAAAGACATTTTGTTGTGGCTCTATTATTTCTTACATATCTTACTCAGATATAAATAATAGCGATAGAAAATATATTCAGAGGTGCAGGACATGATATATTTCTTGATGATTTTGTAGAAAATAATTATATTCATTATATCTGTTCAGAGGTAATATGGACGTGGCAGAATATAATTTGTCAAATATTATTATTTCAATAGATAACTTAATCAAGGATGATAAGTGACTGATGTGACTGATTAAATGAACAAAAATGGTGTGAATAAAATAAATAAACAAAATGAATCAGGATGAACGGATAGACCGTCAAATGAATTGAATGAACGGGTGAACCGACAAATGATAATGAATGAATGGGCGAACCGTCGGATGAATGTGAATGAATGGATGAACCGTCTGATATTAATGAACGGGTGAACCGTCAAATGAATGTGAATGAACGGGCGAACCATCGGATGATGATGAACGGATGAACCGTCAAATAAATGTGAATGAACGGGCGAACCGTCGGATGAACGGATGAACCGTCAGATGAATGTGACTGAACGGGCGAACCGTCGGATGAACGGATGAACCGTCAGATGAATGTGAATGGACGTTGTCTTGAGAATCTCTGCCTATAAATGGAACAGAAATCTGTAAGGAATGATCATTTCCACTTTTCAACATAAAGATGTCGTTTGGAGATGCATCCAAGAAGGTCGAAGTCACCCCAAAGGTTGGAGCGGGCTCTGAAGAATTTACTGCCGATCCAATTCAGCCAATGCAGGCAGAAGTAGGCGAAGGTTCGTCTGCACCCAAACCACCGCGGGATATCCTGGATTTCTTGCTTGAACCAGGAAAGACTGAAGAGGAAGAGGCCATGAGGATGGCTGCTTGCAAGTTCCTGGTAGGTTCGAGCAAAGAAGTCCTCAGTTCTTTTGCTGATTATGTCTTTGATAAGGATGGCAGTGGTCCGCGTCCCAATGTTGAGAAGGACGATAGCGACCTTCCTTGATATCATGTAACATCACTTATGATGAAATAAAAATCAAACTTTATTTATTAATTGTCTGATCATATTTACATAAATTTCTGTTACATTTATACATAGTATTTCTTGAGGAATTTGCCGTTGATAGGCATCATTGCAACTCGACCATTCAACTCTGAAAGTTGATAGGCTCCATTCGAAAAAACTTTGCTGACAACGTAAGGTCCTTTCCACTTCGCATCAAACTTGCCTTTGCTCGAGTGAGTCATAGTCATAGGACGTCTGACTGCTAAAACGAGTTCTCCCTGCTGAAAGGCTCTGACTTTAACTTTGCGGTTGAAAGTCTTCGAGATGCGGGCTTGATATAGCTCAATATGCTGTTGAGCTAATAGCCGCTTCTCATCGAGCGCTTCTAATTCTTGAAGTCGAAGAATATCGTTGTTCTCTGTAGTAAGCTCGTTAGCAATGGCAATCCTTAAAGAAGGAATTTAAAGTTCCAGAGGAAGAACAGCTTCACAACCGTATACCAGAGAGAAAGGTGTAAAGCCTGTGGGGTTGCGGACTGTAGTTCGATAGGCCCAAAGACATTCACCAAGCTTTTTGCTCCAATTCCGTTTGTTAGTGGATACAAACTTCTTGAGGAGCTTAATGATGGTTTTGTTGAAAGCTTCAGGTAATCCATTAGCAGCAGGATTGTAGGCTGTCGAAGCGACGTTGTCAATCCTATGATCATCACAGAATCTTGTAAACTTCTGGCTGATGAATTGTGGTCCGTTGTCATGGATGATTCGTCAAGGTACACCGAATCGATAGATGACATGGTGTTTGACGAAATTAATGACACTGATGGTCTTGACTTTAGCCAAAGGTATAGCTTCAGCCCATTTGGAGAAGTAGTCGGTTATTGTCAGTATGAACCGATATCCTCTAGAAGAAGGAGGATTGATGGGACCTATGATGTCCATGCCCCAAGCTTCAAAAGGCCAGGAAGCAGCCGTCGGATGCAGAAATTCTGAAGGTTGATGAATAAAATCTGTATGGATTTGACAAGCTCGATACTTCATTGCATAATCGATGGCATCAGATACCATAGAGGGCCAATAATAACCCATGCATCGGATGCGATCCTATAGCTTAGGACTAGGTTGATGTGCTCCGCAGACACCGTCATGAGCTTCACGCAGTACTTGTTTTGCTTCATCACCAGCTAGAAAGCGTAGAAGAAGACCGTCATAAGTCCATCGATGGAGAGTCTTGGTGGTTTGGTAGTAGTAGAATCGTAGAGATCGTCGACGAATACTCGTGGCCTCCTTTGGATCTTCAGAAAGTATGTCATGAACAACAAAGTCAATGAAAGGAACTCTCCAGTCTTCATTGATAACATTGGTTTCAGCAAGATTATTGAACTCAATATTACGATTGTTTTCAATGCAAAATAACTCACGATTAGAAATAACCACTACTTGCTGTATTTTGATAGGGATAACTAAGACTGCCGCAAGATTGGCCAAGGCATCTGCTTCAGTATTGCAAGCTCGCCGAACATAGTCTATGAAGAAGGCTTTGAATGACATAGTCATGTTGATTGCTGCTTCATGATAAGGTACTAGATCTTGATGACGAACTTCATAGGTTCCTCTAACCTGATTAACAACCAGCTTAGAGTCGCCATAGACTTCAAGATACTCGACATCCAATTGTTTGGCTAATTGAAGGCCGATGAGTAGAGCATTGTATTCTGCCACGTTGTTGGAGCAAGGCTCATCTAAAGAGTAGGCTCTTTGAATAGCTGACCCATCTGGAGAGACGAGAACAACTCCGACTCCTGCTACAATGGCACCATTGGGTCCAATCCTGGATGCTCCGTCAAAGAATAGACGCCAAGTAAAAAATTCTTCAGAGATTGTATTAGATTCCAAAGTCTCATCTAGAATTTTATCGTAAAGTTTGGATGTCTCTGGAACAGGATGGGCTGCTAAGAAATCTGCCAGTGCTTGACCTTTGACAGATTTTTGAGGAACATATACCATGTCATATTGGGCTAGCAGAATGGCCCATGTAGCCAGCCGAGAGTTGAGTATGCTGGGCTTCTTCATCAGTACCCGAAGAGGATTAACTCGGGATATGACATGAATAGTTTGACCAATGATATAATACCGAGTCTTTTGAACAGCAAACATGAGAGCTAGGCATTCTTTTTCGACCGGACTATAACGGTGTTCAGCACCAATCATAGTACGACTGAGATAATAGATAGCTTGTTCATGGCCTTCTTTGTTCTTTTGGGTAAGTAAAGCACCCAATGAATGATCCATAGCACGGACATACATTAAGAATGGTATGCCAGAGATTGGTGGTACCAAGACCGGTGGAGTCATGAGATACCGCTTGATGTCGTCAAATGCTCGTTGATATTCTTCGGTCCAAACGAAAGATACACCCTTCTTCATGAGTTGAGTGAATGTTCTGCAGCGTCTAGACAGATTCGAAATAAATCTCCTGATGTACGCAAGTCGATCTTGGAATCGTCATAGCTTTTTTAGGTTGCGTGGAGGATGCATCTCTTGAATGGCTTTGATCTTCTCGGGATCCACGTGTATACCCTTAGAGGTAATGACGAAGCTGAGAAATTTGCCACTAGAGACACCCAAGAATGACTTGGTGTGATTCATTTTGAGTTGGTGTTGGCGTATGAGGTTGAAGATAGTTCTCAAGTCTTGGATGTGATCTTCCTTCAGACGACTTTTGACAGCAATATCGTCAACATAGCATTCGACAGTCTTACGCAGATGATCTCGAAAGATGGTACTCATTGCTCGTTGGTATGTTACACCAGCATTCTTGAGACCAAACGGCGTCACAGTATAACAATAGACTCCACGAGGAGTGCGAAAAGAAGTATGCTTTTCATCTTCAGGATTCATCCGAATTTGATTGTATCCGGAGAATCCGTCCATGAAAGATATTCTTTCGAACCCACAGGTGTTGTCAATCATGACGTTCGTGATAGGGAGAGGAAATTCATCTTTTGGACATGCTTCATCAAGATCCCAAAAATTAATACAAACTCGAACTTTGCCGGTTTTCTTTAGAACTGGAACAATATTAGCTACCCAATCAGGATGCTGCTCTTCTCTGATAAAGCCGCAAGCTATGAGCTTTTTGACTTCATCGTCGATTGTATCCATCATTTTTGGCTTGAAATGTCGTTGTTGCTGTTTGACCGGTTTTGTATTCGGCAGAATGTTCAATTTGTGAGTAGCAACTTTAGGATCCAGTCCTGGCATGTCTTCATAGCTCCAGGCAAAGACATTAATATATTCTTTAATCAGAAGAATTAATTCTTGTTTATCCTCTTATGGAAGGTTCTTGCTGATGAATATTGGACGAGGTGATCCGTTCTCTCCTACATCAATTTGAACCAATTGATATTCGGTAGGAGGTTCCCTTTGTTCGAATCGGAGTTCCCATTGGGTATCCATTCGTTGGGCCCAAGGATCTATTTCAAAACTTTCTTCAATATCCTCGTCATAGCCTTCTGGAAGTTCGACTGAGACCATATTAGAAGATACAGTCAATCGATGAACTTGTCCAATGCTGGTGTCAGAATCCCACGATCTGGAATCAGAAGAGTAAGAACGTTCTTCACTATCGGATTCAGAGCCTGTTGGGGATAATACTGGAGGTGAAGCATATCCGAGACCTCTTTTAGTCCTGCTATAGTACATCTCTGACTTTCCTTTCGGAACAGCCGTACGGAGAGGAGTTCTTCTACCTTTACCGTAGTTGAGGCCACTCTTAAAGTTATAACCCATCTTTCGGATGATGTCTTTTAATTGTTGACTGTAACGACGGAGTTGAAGATGCCCTGTGTCGTTAACTTTGCTATCATCTGTATAGCTGAATTGTTGTTCCGGTCCTTTACTAAAAAGTATTGGACTTTCGCCTTTCTTTCGAGCAGGAACAATTCGATATGAATCATCTGGTGTTCAAAAGAGACTTTCGTTTGAAGAGATTGTACAACTCCCATTGTAAATGATTGGAAGCTATCTAACATATCCAAATAGCATTTAGTATGATAAATGACATCAATATACTGGAAAGTAGACGCTTTTTCATTGATTTGTACATTCGTATTTACAACAGGACCTTTAGCCTTAGCAGGCTTGGTCAGATTGATTACAAGCGGGGGAGAAGAAGAATGTGAAGAAGGCTTGTTACGACAGAGGTCGATAACAAGTGGCTTAGAGGAGGTGAGCTCCCTTTTGTCCTTGTTATGAGTTAAATCAATAACAAAGGGTTCAGAAGAAGCAGGCTGCTTTTTATCTTTGTTACGACGTAAGTCAATAACAAGTGGCTCAGAAGAGGTGAGCTCCCTTTGATCTTGATCATCATTTATTGGTTTCTTCTGAACTGGCAAGTGAACAGCCAGAGGCTTGGAGGATTGAGGACGAGAAACACGCCCTTTGACAGGAATGATGAGGGTGTCATTAGGCACTGCTTCTGATTCTTCTTTAGTATCCAGAGACAAGACAACCTTCATGAATTCATCCTTGTACATGCGAGCGTCGTTGCAGTACGCTTCAATGCCTTTGAAAGGATAGAGATCAGCAACCTCCTTCTGGACTTCTCCATTGTCATCAACATATTTGAAATATTGATGAAGAGTTAATGGAACAATGTTGTGTTCATATAGGAATGGTCTCCCCAACAAAGCATTATAAGAACAACCATGATTGTCGATGATATAGAAGGTCACTTTTGTGTGCAGATTGCCTATTTGGAGTTTTAGGCGAATCTTGTCCAAAGGTTCACTTCTTCCTTGATTGAGTCCAAGGATGGTGGTGATTGTACTGGAAAGACTATGTACAGGGATCTTCAACACATCTAACATTGTCTTCAGCATGATGCTAAGGGCAGACCCTGGGTCTATCAGAATACGATCGACTTTCATCAAGTCGACATATCCTGTATAGTAGATAGGACGGTCATGCCTGTTGTCTTCCATTAACAAGTCATCTTGAGTGAAAGTTATGTTTGGAATTAACTCCAACATGCTATGACAATGGAGGCAAGAGACAGGCTCTGCTGTAGGCTTCTTCAGAAGGGCTAGACAAGTTTCTGCTTGCATAAGAGCTTCACTTAGAGTTTCTCGAGTCTCTTTAGAAAGACGTAAGAGCTCAAAAATTGACAACCGGACCGGTGTATTGGCTAACTGAGCCAAAATATCGAAGTTGTAAGACTTTTCAAGTCCAGAAGGAGATGTCTTCTTCAAAGGTTTATCGAAGCGGACTTGCTGTTTGCCTTTGTCAGCGACCGTCGGCTTGGGAGGAATGGGTATCACCACCGGTGAGGAAGCAGTAGGAATATCCTCAGTAGAAGCAGGCTGCACCGGAGCAGGTTCAGAGGAAGAAGCAGGATTCTCTTAGGCTTCAGGATAATCCTTTAGATAAGCTTTCCCTGACCTGGTGCCCAACAGGATTTCCTCGTCAACTATTGGGTCAAAAGACATCATATTGCAAGTCTTTATCTTGCCCTTGGAGCGATCTTTCTTCTTGGAGGAAGAAGGAAGTTCGAACTCTGAAGCAAGATCCGGATGAATCCACATAATCTCGCCATTATCAAGAGACAAGGGGACGAGACCTTCACTTCGTGGAGAAGGAAGATTCTCAATCTCAAGAGTAGCTTTGGGGATAGGAATGACGCCATGCTGCACCATCTGGGGCGGGAAGTCAACGAACTGAACTGATACCATGTTTGCAGTAATAGTCTTCTTGTCTTGTTGTAGAGTGACGACGCCAGCGTTGACCAGCTCCTAGATTTTACCTTTGAGCACATAACATGCTCGAGTGGGATGTCCGATGAACCTGTGATAGACACAGTACTTGGGATGATCAGTCTTACCGACTTCATCGGGCTGCTTTGGATCTGGAAGTTGGATTTTATTGCTTTTGATTAAGCAATCAAAAATGTTAGCTGTGTCATTCTCGTCAAAGGAATACTCTACTTTAGGACGAGGTTCTCTCGGTGGAGGTGCTGAAGGAGTAGAAGTGGACGTAGGAGGAGCCACCTTAACCGCCAGAGATTCTTTGTTCTTGTTCAAATTGATGTTCAAAGTTTCTTTTGGTTTGCGGTTGTTCTGGCGATTGCCACCGCCTGATGTTTGATGTTCATCCCGGTCGGGGTTAGACATTTGTACCCCTAGCTGCTTGAATTTGTCGGCGCTAACTTCAGCTGCTTTAGCGTTGACAATGAAGGATGGCCAATCTTGGAACTGAGTAGACCCCGTCCATATGCTGATAATAGGCAATAGATTTGCCTTACAGGTGTCTATGGTGACAGCAGTCGGAGTTCCCGGTGGCATTTTCAAAGCTTCCCGACGGAATCTTTCAATAAAACTCTCAGCAGTTTCATTGTGCCTTTGTTTGATTTTATTGTGGGCTGACATAGTCATGTCATTGATCCCCTCATAAAATCATTCCAAGAAGATTTGCTTTAAGCCAGAAAAGGAGGTGATACAACCATCGGGCAAGCTTCTATACCAATCGTATGCTACGCCAACTAAACAGCCGACGAATACTCTGGTAAGAAGAGCGTCATTTGGTTGAAGTTGAACATTCATAACCTCAAAATGGTTGATGAACTGACTGGGAGATGTGCTGCCATCAAACAGCGAGATAGTTGGGATCTTATACTTTGGAGGAAACGGGACTTCCTTCCATTCAACTGGGTAAGGTTGCTTGATCCCTAACCTCTGCAAGTTGTCCTTCTCCTTGAAAGCTTCGAACTGAGTTCGCAGGAGCTTCACAGCTTCATTGGCATCTTCCACTGATGTAGAAGGAGCATGCTGAACCACAGTGTTAGGAGGAGGAAAAGCATGATAAGCACTACCCCAGCACCTGACTGACTGAGCGTAGGTTGGACTTGTACAGGAGGTACTGGAAGAGATGCTACCCCCAGCCCTGCATTAACAGGCACCGACGATGCTATAATTTTAGGATTTGCAGGTGGTACGATCGGTGGCACTGTGTGCTGAGCCACAATGATGGAATGCATAATTGCGACCATCTCAGCCATGGTCTTCAACTTATCTTCTAGTGCAACTATTCTTTGTTCTTGACTAGCTGAACTGGAAGCATCTGGATCTTCATTGACAACATAAGCTGTCACTTCTCTGGGTACAGTGGAGGACACTGTTTGTTCTGAGCTTTCGCTGTATACATCATAGTCGGAGAAAGAATCATCTCCTAAGTGAGAAGGAAGAAGACGTTCAGAAGGATCTTAAAGATTCCTTTGACCGATTGTGTCTTGGCTTCGGGATCTGGTATGTTGGAATACTCCTTCAGAAGATTCCTGGAGTAGATCCAAATACCGTTGGCTTGGCCTGCGAGGCTTCCCGTGCTTAGAGCACTTCCTACCCCAGTATCTCTGGAAGTCATGTTGACGGAAGCGTACAGAACCTCATCTTCATCTTCCGACATAAGTTCAGAGTTAGAAAAGTTCAGACGATCGAAGACAGATCGTCTAGTTGTTTGACAACAACACTTGATAACAATATTATGATTACAATGATGATGATCACTTGGTTGAATTGGAAGTGTTGAAGTGTTGACCCGCCTTTGCTTGAGGTGTTCTCGGAGACCGGGAACAGCAATGGGACAAGAAGAAGTTCGAGGGATATGTTCTTTAATAACATTCAAAACATGGTTCCGGTTCTTCAAATGTTTTGTCCCCTGAGTGTACAGGGAAGTGCTCATTTTATTGGCATAAGTGTCCGAATTCTTGATCCTGGAAGTTTTCTTCTGATGATGTTTGGTCTTCGGCATTGGCTGTTTACGTTTCACCGAAGTTGGCCTGTTGAGATAAGTTCTTAAATCAGCAAACTCACCCCCAGGGGTTTCTGTTTGAGATACCAGTAATTTTCCCTGTCTTGAACGGAAGATTTTGAGGGTTGGGAGATCTTGGAATTCTGCTACCGGAGTAGGCAGAATACCTCTTTGATCAGTACAAGTTCTTTTAACATGGAAAGAAGAATCCTTATTTGATAGAATTTTTGTACTGACTGATGCCGAGGCACGTTCAGTGTGATCTTCTACGGTAAAGACCGAAAAAGACTGAGAAAAGACCAAAGAGCCTTTTCCTTTGTTTTGTAAAGAAGGGTTAGCTAAAGAGCGTTTCCCTCTGTTGTCTTCCAAGTCAAGAGACGAGGAAGTTTGAGAAAAGACCAAAGGGCCTTTTCCTTTGTTCTGAGGAAGAGGAATAGCCAAAAGACTACCCCCAGTGGATTGTCAGGAGCAGCAGGGTGTAGAAGATGAGCAACACTCTTTCCCTTGTTGTGAGAAGAAGAAAGATTAGCCAAAGGCTGTCTTTCTTATATTGCGCAGACACAGTTTGCGCATGAATGGATGACGCACTGGCAGGTTGCGCAGGAGAGTCTTTGGCAGATGACTTTCTGGTTCTGGCCACAGATACTGTGGTTTGCGCATCAGGAATTCTGGCCACTGAGTGTTTGGGGTGCACTCTAGTTGCTGGAGTGTTGGTTTGCGCAGGAAGATTGGCAGCCAACTGCGCCAGAGGCAGAGGAGTCTTGTCCCTTGATAGGGCAGCATATAAAGTCTCTTGTGCACTGGCAACAGCAGATTGCGCATGAGTAGTTGAGACAGATTGTACAACAGTCTTAGTGGCAGCAACTGTAGACTGTGCAGCAGATTGCGCAGCAGGCTTCTTGGCAGACTACGCAGCAGTCTTGCTGGCAGAGTTAATGGACTGCACAGCAGTCTTGGAGACCCACACTGGACGCACTTTGCTCGTGGCAGAAGTGGTTGCAGTGCGAGAAGTGGTCTTAGAGTTGATCATGGCTTCATAGGCTGTCTGGTTGACCTTCACAACCAGAGTCTTCTGCGTCTTCCCGATAGACGCTACGTCACATTGAGTTGTCACTTCCTCGTCGGAGGAGAAAGTCGTCTCCAGCAGAGTCGCCATTTTGTTTGCAAAAACAAAAGTTGTTCTTTATTTCACAAACTTTGTAAGAAGATTACAATAGAATTCTGGAAAAGTACAACTGTAGGAATCCAATCTAGAAGACGATTGCTTTATCCCTTGGACGATGTGAACTTTGAAGACGGTAGCCTCTGAAGTTGAAGGCAAAAAGCCTCGGAAGAATGCAGCAGCACTTGGGTAAGAACTCCTGAACTCTCTCATATTTCTGAACTTTTATGTCTGATCTCTCTATCTGATCTCCTTAAATGAAGACTTGAAACTCTATTTATAGAGTTCTAGAAATAACTAATTTTTAGTTATTCTGAATGGCGCAAGTTGGATTGCACAGGAACTGGATTATGCAGCATCAGACTACGCAGGAAGTTGTCTGGTCGTGGGCTGACTGTCTTGGACACATGGCATCATTTGATTGAAATGCGCATGATCGTGTGAAGACGGTTGCCACGTAACGAGCAATTGATGGCATGAATGCCACGTGTACTTTTGTCAATTGTCAGGATGAATTACGCCACATGAATTGTACTGACTTCAGATTACGCAGAGATGGATTACGCTGGGCTGGATTACACAGGCACTGGATTGTGCTGCATGTACAGCTGTCCTCGAGCGCTGTACGGCACAATAAACGAACAGTCTCCTCGTTCTTTGTGCTGTCAGCTGTCAAAAAGATTTTATTTTGTCAGATAATGATGACATTGCCACGTCAGCCTGTGCAGTTAAAAGTGTGCGCAGTCTGGTGTGCGCAATCTGAATGATACGCAATCTGATGTTTGCGCAGTTCATTTGAAAGTTGTATTTCTTGATTTTTTGACTTTCTTAATAGGTGCAACTTGATTTTTTAGAACCTACAGATATCTATACAATGACAATTATGTTCATGAATATATAGATATATGTATAAATTAGTGTTAACTAATTAACTTACTTTGTAGGCCCCTCGGACCAAATATCCATCCTCACCTCGTTTGGAAGGGCACATAGGGGATGCTCTAATATGGAGACGGAGTAGGTTCGACCTCCTCCATCTACTTGTCCCTCTCCATAGTACCGTCAGCAGAAGGAACGCTGGATGAGATAATAGTCTCATGTCTAGAACTTCTCATCCCAAGAGTACTGTCACGTATGGTCGACACAGTCGGAGATGTGACTGGTCGGTACATACTGGAGTTCTCGGAGATGAGGGTCCGGAACCATCATCCGATAACGGAGGAGCACTCTGTCTACCGGTAGAACCTCTACCTGGACGGGTTACTCCGCTACCTCGGGACTGACCGAGGTACGATCCTCTTCGTCCTGCCATACTTGATAATAACATATGATGAAAAAATATATATAAGAAATATAATACATATGCTAAATCAAATTTGCATGTATTTAACAAATCACGGTTTATAAAAAATAGGCCCGGACCCCGGTTGATAACAGTTAGGAACATATAAAGAGTCTTCATACTTATCTACGATAGTAGGTTATGCGGAGTGACAATCACAGGCCAACACGAATATTAATGGGAACCCGAAAGTCAGAATGGGTTAAAACCGTCGGAGGAGAGCCCAACCTTACATTACGCGGATCAGAAGCAAAATATGGATACTCTCGATCAAAGTGCTTCCATGCTTTTCTATCGGATCGATTATCCAAAACTCCATTGATCTGTTTCCGCCTATGCCAACCCATATTCTTGGAAGTCTCTTTCACCATAAACAACCTCTACAACCGCGGCGTCAAAGGCATGTAGTGCATCGAATCGGTCGACTTTCTTGCACCGGGAGTCCTACTTGTAGTAGTTGCCTTGTAGCGACCAGCACCACAAAATCTGTAGACATTTTTATCCTTGTCGTCCTTGTAGTACAACATACATCAGTTGCGACATGCATCAATTTTATCATATTCCATTCAGAGCGATCTCACAATTTTCTTTGATCGGTAGAAGTCTGTAGGTAACTTCGCACCCTCCAGCAAGATCTCTATAATCAACTCAATGATTTAGTATTCTTGAGACATATTAAAATCGAACTCGATGCTCATCTGTCTTGTAACCATCTCCAACGGTGAATGATCCTCACAACTAGGATACAAAAGATTCCTTGCATTCTCCAGCAACTCCATGAACTTTGTAGCATCGGCATTCGGTGCCTTCTCAGCCAATCATGATTGTTCGAATCGAAACTTGGCCCCGCAGTATCGAAAACCATGTTCACCATCCTTCGTCGTAATCAACGTGGTCGTGGACATCTATATACGGCTCCACATTAGGCTCCGGCTCCGATGCTAAAGGCATAAGTTCTCCGTGTTAGGTCCACTGATAGTAATTCGACATGAAATCCCTCGAGTACAAATGATATGTCACGTCTACTTTTGAATGATATTTACAGTTGTGACATCTCACACATAGATACTTAATTTTGGTGTGGTCCATGTACTGAAGGAATGCCTTGGCAAACTGCAGGAACTGCTCTACCTAATGTATAAATTCATCCCGCACACCGCACATGTCATCAGGATGACGATTGTATATCTACGAATGATACCGTAGATAGTAATTCATATTAATTTGAAGATAATTCTGCAAAGATGGATATACATTATTCGAGTATATTATCGAAATGGATGCACAGATGGATACACACGAGTATTAAATAAGTATCGTCACATGTTCAATGTCAGTCCTTCTCTTCAAAGAAAAATTACTTCTGCAAGACTTTTAAGGCTCTCAGAGTTCTATAAGATTTCAAAAAAATAATAGAAAAGGCTAAATTTTATAATTTTCTTTTCTAGGATTTTTCGTTCTTTACTTTTTTTAACAATTTTTTTTACTCTTGTAGTTTTTTGCCTTTTCTTTTGTTTTTTTGAAATTTGTAGAACTCTAAAAGCCTCAATAAGGCTTATAGATGTAAACTTACTTTTTCAGAGAAGGGCTGACATGGACACTTGACTTCAGGCTGACACGGACACTTAAAATAAGAGATAAATATATCTCCGTGTTATGTGTTCCTTGTGAGCCCACAAGGAACACTTGACCTCGGAGTGTCCAATATCTTAGTATCTTGACTCAACTCTTGGTACCTTGTATCTTGACTCATGCCTTGACCATATCCTAGTATACCCTTACCTATAGGTATACTAAAATATAACTTGACATTATGATACCGGCTACACAATGACATTACCTAAGTATTTAAGATACATAGCTAGCACTTACCTACATATCACCTTAACTCCAGGTATTTGTGTATCTTGTGGATATCATGTACCATGGTACACAATATCATATTGATACTCTATTGTATCTTGATACTAGGATACAGTTTCAAATACCCATGACACTAACTATACACACGTTCATCAAAGTACCAACATACTTGACACTTGGGTGTTGTCTCATATTCTTTGTGAGCCATTCTCTGAAAATAAAATTTACTTCTGTAAGCCTTTTGAGGCTATTAGAGTTATACTAGATTTTTGAAAATTTCTATAAAAGACTAAGTTCTTCATCTTTTTTGGTATAACTCTAGTAGCCTCAAAAGGCTTGCATAAGTAAATTTAGTTTTCAGAGAAGGGCTCACAAGGACACTTGATTTCAGGCTAACACGAATATTTAACATAAGAGATAATGATATCTCTGTCGTCATGTGTTCTTTTTCCATAGGAAAAACTTGAGCTGGGAGTGTCCAAGCTAGCACTTACCTAGCTATCACTTACCATGAAATAATGGTGCTCGTATTAACATCTTTTTTGCAACTCGTCTATCCATCTAAAAAGAACCCTTCTAAAACCAAATGCCATGTCAGAAGATGTAACCCCTCTTCCCGAAATTTTGAAATAGTTTTTATTTTGAATTAAATGGTGATTTCTGGAATTTTATACATATTTAATTAAATAACTATTACGATAAAAGGCTTTAGTCATGGTTAAGATTTGGAGTACAAGATGACTAGAAATTTTGGCACGGATAGTGTAGACATGTGCTTTGACTATTGTTTTAGCTATGGTAGGGAAGGCCGAGCCATATGAGTGTTCTAAAAAGGAAAACCATTCAAAGTTGTGACTTGACTCCTATAAATAATTTAATTAGTTATTTATTGGTATTAAGACTTTTAGGAAATCTAATTGTACCAAACTAGTCCAAACTGGACCCGAACCAAACCTGAGCCCACATAGTCATGTGGTACGTCCAAAAGACGTCCATGTAGATATATAGATATGTATATATATTGGTAGTTCAATTTTATAGCCTAGTGAGTTATTTCTATAAATTGAATATTAAATATAAAATATTCATTATTTGCTATTTTAATTTATATCTACCTTGGAAAAAATAGGATAAATACATTGTTAGTTATCCTTGTACATTTAGGGATTTTAGACTATACCTATATTTGTACGTACACCTATTATTGGTTTACCCTATTTTGTTATCCTTATTATTGTACTTTTAGTAAATCAATATTAGATTGTACCTACATATTTTATTTGAAACATCCCACAGTAGAAAAGTATTTTTGGGATTTTATAGTATATATATATATATATATATATATATATATATATATATATATATATATATATATATATATATATAATACAAAAAAGTTTTCCTTCCCCTTTTCTGTGCTCCCATGACTCTATGACTCCCCCCTGTCCGCTCGTGGCGCCGTGGCAGAGCTCCGTTAGCTCGCCGACAACCGTCCCCTTTCCCTCCCCGGTGTCGCTAGAGTTGGACGCTCGCCCCCTCGGCCTCATCTCCGTCCGGTCACGGCGAGGATGCCCCGAAGACTCCGCGACCGTCCACAGCTTGAACGAGCGATTAGCACCCTGGTCTGCATCACCTCCGTCGGGGTGGCCACCAAGCTGCGGTGGCCACCCCTAACCTCGGTCCGGTCGTCGAGCCCTCCCTCGGCCTCAGGCCGGCTCCGTCCGATGGCCGCAGCAGGGACCCACCCCCTGCCACCCGCGTGCGTCGTCCCCTCCCCCCTCCGGTGGCCCCTGCCCCGACGGCCCCCTGTGGCATCCCCCTCCGGCTTCGACCGAAGAGTTGGGCAGCTGTCGAGCTAGCAGACCCGGGTTTGAGCGGTTCCCGCCCAGCAAGTTCAAATTTCAAATCCCCCCAGAGGCTGTTCCCTATGCGCCTACTTCTCATTCCGGAAGGAACCATGCGCCCTGTCACGACCCGCACCCAATGTAGGGGCACGATAAGTGGGTACGTCCAGCCTACGCCACAGTGTCGGCGGTAGAACGCTGTCCTAGGTTACTATCTAATCAACAAGTCACGCAGTTATATAATGTACTTGTCAATATCTCAACTCCGAACGGAAGACAAGTATAGATATAATGAAATCTTAATCACAGTCTAAGCACGATAAGATAATACAGAAGTTTATAACTAAAGACTAAACAACAACATTTATAAACTACTAAATAATAATATCTCAAACAAACTCAAATACAAACTCGTACCTCAAGTTATTACACTTCAAGTTCTAAAACATAAAAACTAAACCAAGTCTACTAGCTAGTCTCCCGATCACTCCTGAGTGTCGGGGCCAAAGGTAGCTAAACCATCCCCTGCTCCAAGGCAAGTAGGGCAAATGTCCTCAGGGCAATCATCTGTAATATTTTCAACAGGTTCAGTCAGGACAGGAATGAGTACAATTCATCAAGAAATCCCAAGTAAATGACAGAGAATTATAAAGCAGTTATAGACAGTTATATTGATGAATCATGGCAGTTTTATACAGGTAGTGATGTAGAGAACAGTTAAGGTACAAGAAAAGTAAGTAGCTAAACAAGAAGAGAAACATGGCAATGAAGATTGTAAAATATAATATAGCTGAACTAGAGTAGCATGATATAAGTCCAGACAGTATAATAAGAGTCATGTGTGAGTCCATACAATGTAAATCCAATACCAGATGATTCCAGTACAAGACGAGTCCAGTATAAGGTGAGTCCAGTCAGTGATCAAAGATTCCAGGATGAGTCCAGACTATACTCTAACAGTGTGTTTTAAAATATCGGGATCGACATGTGAATGGCTGTAGGTAATACGGCACACCGTATACTCGGCCAAGTGTAGGATGGCTATCGTTCTAGTATAATTCCAAGGGAGTGGTTCCAGTATTTAGGTATGTTCACATGCCTATTCCAATATTTCCCCGCCCAACAAGTACAAGTGAATCCATAACCCGACACGAAAATAGGTATAAGTCCAGCCAGTACACGAATGGTTCCAGTAAATGATTCCAGGGTGATTCCAGTAGGTGGTTCCAGAAATAGAGGCCAGACACGAATAAGTGAGTGTCGCATGAAATGGAACCAGTAATATCAAATCATGTTTGTAATATAGAATCAAATAGAACTAGTTACAACTGAAGTACAGTAAATGACAAGTAAATAGAAGAACTATCAGAGAATGTACTCGCCTGCTACTCTGAAAAGAGTAGTGTAATATCAGATGTCTGCACCGGAGTCACAATATCCTAAACAGAGCATTACAGGTTATAACATGTTTAAAATAAGGTAAATGAAGTCTACGATGCAATCTACATGAATTTTAGGTCAAACTAGATCAAAGTCAACTCTAAGTCAAACCTGGTCAACTGTCTATCTAGGGTTTTGGTCAACTTCAATTTGCTAGGCTAAAGTCTTGGCAACTAGGTACTAGCTAAATAGTCTTTATTAGGCTATCTTTTATCTCTAACTATATGCCAAATATATATACATATTAGGTATCACATAGTACACACATATATGTAATGTATAACATCATCCTTATCCCATACTACCCTACCATCAACTCTCATATACCATAACTTGTATATGTACATACCAATTATGATAACATGGATTTTATTCATACAAACCTTTCCCCACCCCCACCAATATCAAGTCCATACAGACTACCAAGGACAGAGATGTAGGATGGCTTGAATCTGGGATTAAATGGCATAAGGAGAGCATAACCTTACTGACTTCCTCTCACAGCAGTACATTACTAAACTGTGGAGTGAACCAAATGTAGGAAGCAAGTGTAGGGCTCCAAGGCTGAACCTCATGTGGCAGGTATAAGATTAAAAATGGGGCTTGGCAATATGGACTGAGTCATAGATAAGTATCTGAACAATGAAGAATCAAGTGCAAGTACATTCAGTTGCTCAAGGACTAGACTTATACAGTAAAGAGCAATTGAGATGGTCATATGCTATAGTAATGTAGGACATGGGTATCAATGGGTACAAAACAATGTGGCAATTCGGAACAGACATGTGGGCATAGACTGAAGTCGTGAAAGGCTTGAATATCTAAATTACAAAGTAGGGATAAATCAAATGGAAGGGAAATTGGATACATACCCATATGTATGGACTTAAACTCATGACAGTGGACTGAACAATAGAGGTAACTGGACACATCAATAGATGGGGACTGAACATGGATAGAGGGCTGTCCAAATGGGAAGTATGGACTGTTCGAGTATCCTAGTGACTGATACAAGGATAACATGTACAGGGACTTGTGAAAACAGGGGGCTAAACATATAGGTGATTGAACTATTGCAAAAGAGACTGAACACTATATACAATATAAATTAACATGTAAAGGAGACTGCTATACACATGAACAAGGACAGAACAACATCAATATACAAAGTATATTATCACATAGGCTCTCACCCAATTCCTGTCCAGATATTGGACTGAAACAAGGGTCAAGTGGGGTCTGTTGTAGGCTAAACACAGGTATGCAAGTGTAGTAGTAAAGTGCAGTGGATCAACATGTGTACTGTATGTCCCAGGTTTACAAATTTCTCATATGAATGTGTGTGTATGCAAAATAGGAAATTGGCAAGTAAAGGGCTTGTGTGTGTATAGGAAATAGGATGTGAACTCATGGGTTAACAGGAAAATGTGTAACTCTCAGTTTTGTGTGTGTGTGTGTGTGACAGTTAGAAATGTGTGTATGTGGAATTAAATTCAATGTTGTGTGTTACATGGGTTAAGCTCCCAGAAAACAGGAAATAATGAATGTGTGTAGAGGAGAACACCATGTTTTTAGTTTGTTTAACAAGGAACAATGTGACAGGTTTTAGTTATTCAATTGCATATAACAGTCTCTACCTAACAGTCCAATTTATTTTAAAATTCAATGATTAACACCAATCATGAGGACCCTAACATGTATATTATCGTATACACATATAAATGAACCATTACATGATAATAATCATTATTCAAACAGTTAAAATTTACAATTTAACTTCAGAATTTACATTACACTGATATGGTATCAGGAAAATTAGGGAAGAACCCAAGTCGACATTCGAAATCATATAACACATCAAAATAATGGCCAAGGTAGTGTCTTGTATGTGTAAGGGTGTTGTACAGGTCGTGTCGTGTCCACAGAAGTCGACACGATGTGTCCAATACTAAAAACCAAGTTTCAGAGAATAACAGTGTCGGCAGTCTCGTACAGAGGTGCAACGAGAGCTAGGACACGACACACGACACCAGAGGGCTCGTGCTTGTGTCCTAGGATTCGCCTAGGATAGGGGAACATCCTCGAGTGTCTGTAACGTGTCCACGACATGCGTGTCCTGAGCACGAGACACGTATCAGAGGTCTCTGATCGCGCTCGTACGGCCAGTGCAAGGCCAGTGCAGCCATGGTTTCTCCCAAACCACTGCACGAAATTCAATGGGACCTTGGGGGCATGCTTGCAGACATTGCCCCCATGAGCTCACCAAGTTTCGTGCAAAGCCGAGCTGTGTCGTGTCCGCTACAAAGCTCGAGCAGCAGGACACTCGACCGGGCCAGCGCGTATCGTGTCCAACATGGATTTGGACACGACAAGACACGGATTCGTGCTCAGTCAATCACAAAATCAATATATATATATATATATATATATATATATATATATATATATATATATATATATATATATATATAAAATACAACAAATCTATTTAAACACTTTTCAAAAATATCAAATTTAAACCCTTTGTGGCATTTAATCAAACACACAGCAGTACAACTGATATGTGTCCGATACGGATACGAAATTGACACGACTCCACACCAAACCTATGCTAGCAGCTAGGGGACTCCTAGGGCTATGCACTCATACAAAGAAATCGAAATTTAATGGTGATTATGAGGGTTTACCTATTGGTTGAACTTTCAATAAAAAAGCTTCAAATGAGGGAAATCTCCTTGATAGCCAAGATCTCCAAATTGATGCAAACCTGAGATTTCTCTCCATGAACATAAAATAGGGATTAATTAGAACCTAATGCAAACAATTTGAGCCAAAAAGGAATTGAAATGAGGAAGTTATGGATTGGGGAAGATGACTCTTTACCTCTTCCTTCAAACTTGAAAAAAATTAATAAAAGAGGCAAGAACAAAGAAGAGATTATTTATAGGGAAGGGGGATGACCTAGTGGCTGGTTATAAAGGAAAGAATTAGGGTTAGGGTTTCACTAATGGGCTATGGGCCAAGTTGCACTAGCTAACTAGCTCAAGTCCTTAGCCTATGGTCCAATGCAAAAATCCTCCTACTCTCTTCATGAAACTTAGCCAACTTAAGTCAACCAAGACCAACTTGAGTTAGATTAGGGTCCATACCATGTTAACTAAGTCACCAAAGTCAAGGTCAAAATCTAGGACTGTCTCTTAAGTCACAGCTAGCAAAAGTCAAATTAACAATCACCAATACAATAAATCCTAAAATTATTCAAAGGGGCCAAATGACCAAAATACCCTCATGCTCAAAAGTAAAAATAAATCATCCTAATGACGTGGTCAGGCTCTAGGTCATGCCGTCACTAGGATTTTACTAGCAGCACATCAAAATCACAAGTAATGACTTAAAACAGTTTTTAAATAGCTTAAAAATGATTAAAAATCACCAAAAATTATAATATGAAATAAATATCAATAAATAATAATATAATTAAAAATTTTCAAAATTATTCTCATCTAAAAAACTGGATGTTACATGCCCTCTTTCCAGCAGGACAGCTATGTGCCCTTAGTCGGCCTAGTGCCTCCCTCCGCTATGCACCCCCGCTTACTTGTGCGGGGGGCTATGCGCCCTTCGTTGGTGCATATGCGCCTACCTATGCCACTTCCGAGCATGCGCCCTCCCCCGCTTTGCGGCGCATAGATCAGGCGCCCAACCTTATTGCGGCCGGGCAGCCCCAAGAGGCCATGCACCAGACACCTTCTGTTGGAGGCCATACGCCCCCCAGTAGCGACCGGTCTGTCCCTGGGGGCTATGAGCCAAGCGCCGTCCACCTCTTCTGTCGGAGGGCATGCGCCCACTCGTCCCCACCCGGGCGCATGATCCCATCCTTCCGTAGGCGAGCCACCAAAAGGTGGCCATGCGCCCACACCCCCCGCGGCCCATGCGCCCACTACCCCCGGGGCCTCCTCCGGTCGTTCGCCCCCCGAGGGGTCAACCGCCCTGCTAGGACAGCAGCCTTCCTCCAACTCGCAATTGCAGGTTGGGGGCTTGCCTCCACCTACAAGATCGCCCCGCTGGACCCCAAACACCTGCTTCTCCACCTTTCCTCAGACTCCAACTTCTCTTTAGTCTGGGCCAAAGGTACCACCCGCTTCGGAACCCACATTGTCAATATCGTCAAATGGTCCCCCGATTTCAGCCCCACTGTCGACTCTTCGATCATCACGGCATGGATCACCCTCCCAAACCTCTCCCTAGTCTGCTTTGTCCCCACAGCACTAAAAAGAATTGCCAGCTCTTTCGGATCCCTTGTGGCCATCGTCGAAGAAACCCGCACCCTCTCCAAAGGCAACTACGCGAAGATCTGTATGGAGCTCGACTTGTCCTCAGACCCCCCACCCAGATTCAGATCGACCTCGGGGGACAGTCACACTTCCAGACTCTGGAGTACGATAACAACATAATCTTCTCCAGGCACTGCGAGTCCAGAGGCCACCTCGTAAGACATTGTTTCAAGGCCCACTCGGAGCTTAAGATGAAAGCCCCCACAAGCCGCAATCCTAAAAGACGACCCAAATTATTTCCCCAACCCCCATTCTTCTCCTTCCCAATTCTTACTCCCACTTTATAGACAGTGACAGCTCTCCCAGTCCCCGAACCCCCACCCTTCGGAGAAGGCCATCGCCCTCTTTGAGCCCCCGGGCATCCTACTCAACAACCAGTTCGACATCCTCAACTCCACCCCTCCTGACACTATCCTGGAGAGACCCCAACCCGGCTTGATCCCTCCCGAGGTGAGCGAGAAGTCCGTCAAACTTTACCCGAACAACAACACTTCTCCAAGCAGTGAAGGAGAGAATCAGATAGCTTTGATCATCCACCCCGACCCTTCTGCTTCATCGATACCCCCTCTTATCCTCAGAAGTATTTTTACGAATGACCCGGCGACGCTGAGCATAGTCCCAGTAGATTGGATTCAACAAGCCATAGAAGCGGTTTTCCTGGACCCCAACAACCCTCTCTACGCTCTGGCCGAGATAGACAAAGAAGCTATCTCCCCCCCGAGGGAGGTAACCGGGAACTCTGCTCTTGGCACATCTGAATCAGCGGACGTCACCACCGCAGCACCTCCGAGAGCCCTCAAAAACCCCCTCAATAAGAAGAAAAAACACGTCCTAGAGCCCACAGCCATGACCACTCGGTCGGCCATAAAGCTCAACACCCACCCCCTCTATAAATACCCCAATGCCTAACATCCTTTCGTAGAATGTTAGAGGGCTGGCCAACAAACCTACCTTGAGAAGAATAATAAGCCTCAAGAAAATCTACCGAATCGATATTTTGATCATCATTGAACCCAAAATCCCCAAAAAAAAACTCAAATCCATCCAACTTCAACTCGGCTTCCCGTCCGCTGTCGTTGGGTGCCATGACATCTGGATCCTCTTTGTCACTGAATGCAGATTCGGTATCGTAAACGACTCCAAACAGGCACTTTTCTGCTGGGTAGAGCACCCCTCCCTTAAGTCCCAAGCCCTTATCTCCGTTGTTCACGGTAGCTGCGACCTCTCTGAGCGCAAGATCCTCTGGGACACCCTCATGGACACCCACCAACACCTCAACAACCTTTCATGGCTGTGCCTTGGAGATTTCAACACGATCTCGCACCGAGAGGAGAAATCTGGGGGGCGCCCTCCCCCCAGCCGGCGATGAATGACTTCAACACTTTTATCTTTAATGCCTACTTGTCCCCTCTTTCATTCTCCGACAATGTTTTCACCTGGTGTAACATGCAAGAAGGCGTCCGAAGATAATACTTCCGTCTAGATCGAGCGCTGGTCAACAACCTGTGGTCCGACTTGAATCTCATCTCAAACCTCTCTCACCTTAACACCATCGAATCAGATTATTCCCCTCTCCTTATTGAAATCAGCAGCAACTCTACCCAGATCAAAAAACCTTTCCGTTTCCTGAACTTCTGGAGCTACCTTCGATATTTCAGGAACATCGTGGCCTCCGCCTGGAGATCGACAAGTAACCCCGACCCCCTCATCCGCATGGCAGCCAAGCTCAAAGCCACCAGGGGTGCTTTATCATCTTGGAGCAAACTCGCTTTTGGGAATATTTTCTAGGTAATCAAGACAGCTGAGGATGACGTCACTCGCCTGAGATCCTGTTTCCATCGAACAGTTCGTCGGAAGCCCGCTCCGCACTGAACCTTACCAAGGCGCTTCTCAAGTCTAGGCTGAAGGTCGAGACAGAATTCTGGAAGCAGAAAGCCAGATTGACCTGGGACTCCGAAGGTGACTGAAATTCCTGCTTCTTCCATGCTTGCGTCAAGGGCCGCAGAAATCATCTCAATCTTCACCAAATCTCTGATGAGAACGACATCTTTCTCAAAGACCAGAAAAGCATCAACATGGCAGCCGCCAACTTCTATACCAAACTCTTCTCCAAAATGGCCGTCATTAAGGATGAGGCATTCCTGGCCAAGGTCCCCAGCCTGATCAGCGAGCATGAGAACGTACTGCTGTTGACCCCTCTTCTCCGGAGGAAGTCAAGTAGGCTGTCTGGACCCTGGACGAACACACGATCCCGGGCCAGATGGTTTCTCTGGAGTCTTCTTTCGTTCTTGTTGGGATATGATCGGATCAGACTTACACGAAGCCGCGGTGGCATTCTTCCAAGGCGCGAGCTACCCCAAATCCATCTCCCGGGCCAACCTTATCTTGATCCTAAAAAAGATAACCTGGAGACCTTCAATGACTTCAGACCGATCAGCTTATGCACCTTCACCAATAAAATCATCTCCAAGATCATCGCGACTCGCATGTCCATACTTCTTCCCAAGATCATTTTCGAGGAGCAAAGCGGCTTCGTCCCCGGACGAAATATCACCGACAATATCCTGCTCGCTCAGAAAATGATCACTTGCATGAAATTCCCGTCCAAGGAGGAAACGTCGCCATCAAACTTGATATGAAGAAAGCCAATGATCATCTGGATTAGCAATTCATGATTTGGGTGTTCAGGGCCTTCGGGTTCTCGAAAACTTGGATAGACATCATCTTTAGATCCATAAGCAGCTGTTGGTTCTCCACGGTCATCAACGGGCAAGCCGATAGTTTTTTCAGATCCAACCGCAGTGTCCGACAGGGGGACCTTCTATCCGCCACATCTTCATCATCGCCATAGAAGCACTCAACAGAAACCTAAACAATATGGCGAACACCCCCAGATTCTATCACTATCATAACACCACGGGTTGCCCTCTTATCACTCATCTGGCCTATGCCGATGACATCCTCAACTTCTCTTCTGATGACATCAGGTCGGTGGAGGTGGTTTGCAGTACGCTTGAGAAATATACCAGATGCTCAGGCCAATGTATTAACGCTGACAAAAGCGTTATCTACACCCACCATAAAGCCGACCGGAGCCACTCGACTACCCTCGCCAACCTGACCTCCTCTACCGCCTACCCGCCGTTCTCCTACCTGGGATTCCCGCTGTTGTAAGGGAAATCGAACTCGGGAATTTTTGAGGGTTTGGTGAACAAAATCAAAAGAAAAATCGAGGGATGACACAACGCAACCATTTTCCCTGGGAGATAAGATAATCCTTATCAAGCATATCCTATCCTCCATCCCCATCTACACCCTGGCAGTGTGCTCCCCCCAAGAAGGTCCTTTCCTCGGTCAAGACCCTCTTCGCCAACTTCTTCTGGGGACATCTCGACGGCAAGGACAATCACCACTGGGCTAGCTGGGACACTATGGTCAAACCTACCGATATGGGCGGACTTGGCTTTACCAGATTAGCGCACATCATCGATGCCTTCTCAATGAAGTTGTGGTGGAAGCTTCGAACGGACAACTCCATCTAGATAAGGTTCATGAAGGCCAGATATTTCCAATATTCTTACCGCGTGACAGCCGTCGCCAACAATCTATCCTCTATATCCTAGGGTCGTATCCTCCACGGCCACCA
This sequence comes from Iris pallida, assembly GCA_029216955.1. NCBI lineage: Eukaryota > Viridiplantae > Streptophyta > Magnoliopsida > Asparagales > Iridaceae > Iris > Iris pallida. The sequence continues at coordinate 18,336,094 of JANAVB010026000.1, read as the reverse complement.
CCTCGATGTACCCTTTATCAATGAGACACCCGACGCCTTGAAGTGGTCCCCCACGCTCGACAGAACCTTCACGATGGCCTCTGCCAGGACGGCGATGAGAGGCACTGACTTTCCATCACCGTTGATCGCTCCTTTTTGGCACTCCTGCATCCCCAACAAATGGTCGATCCTCATCTAGAGAGCTTACCGTCGGAAGCTACCTACCGATGACTCCCTCACCTCTATCGGCTATAGCCTGGCATCCAAGTGCCATTGATGCACTTCGTACCAATCAGAAACAACAGAACATATCTTACTCGCCGGTGGTCTCGCCATTCAGTTGTGGTCCAGCCTTTCTCGTTGCTGCGGCCAAGTTCTCTATACCGAAAGCTTCAACGTTCTTCTTGCCAGCTGGGGCTCCTTTCATGGGCATCAGATCATCGTAGCTTCCAGAATTTGGGTGCTCTGGAAGAACATAAACAAATTTAGGTACGAAGGTCACCAATATACCCCCTTTAGCTGTAAAGGGAAGCCTTCCGGCAGTGTCTCCGAATCAGCAAACGCTGCTCGCACGCCCTGGAAAGTTTTTGGATGGAGCTGTCCTAGTCCAACCGACGAGCTTTTTGGTTGCCCTCGGTCTCTTCCGATTTTGGTTTTTTGGTTTCCTTTTGCGCTTGGCGCGTTTACTTGTATATGCTTCGGCATTTTGTGCCTGATACATTAATAAAGTTCCTTTGTTTCCAATATATATATATATATATATATATATATATATATATATATATATATATACCCCTGTCCTTCTTCGGCGTTCTCTCTGGTGGGTCCTCGCCGGCCCGCTCCCGGTCCTTCGTCTCCCCTCCTCGCCCCTCTTTTCCTCTTTTCTCGGTTCGGCTGCTCCCTCCGTGGCGCTGCCCAGTCACCCTCCTTGAGGCATGGCCAGACCCATCCCTGAGGGGAAGGCCCTCGGCCAGCCCCCCCGAGGCCTCTTCCGCCTGGTTAGAGGCTCAACTTGCTCTCGTGGGTTTGGCAGCTTCATCTAGCCGATGGTCGCCGGCAGGCTTGGCGTGGCTCTCGGAATCTCCCAACGTCGATACCTCGGGGGGTGTGCTGGGTTGCCCCCTTATAGTGGGCGCCATATCTTCGTGTAGTCTTCCTGACACCCTCCTCGTAGCTAGCGTCCAGTCCTCGTGTAGCATGCACTCCCGTCCTGGGGTGAGTTTAAACCTGATCGGGAGCCACGTGGAGCATTTCTTGTTAACCCTTGGCACTAGTCAGCATGAGGACTCTCTTATGCTGGCTCACTCATTTGTGCAGCCCCCTGCGCACTCCAGCTTCGCGCTTTCCGAGGCTGAACAGTCAGTTGCACCATCTGTTGATGTGCGTACCCCTTTCAGCCTTCTTTGGCGCCCCAAGCCCCCTAAGCCTGGCGCCACCTCTCTCCCCCTTCATCCCTCCATCCCGTATTTTTTTGGTAGCTCGGTTCCCTCTGCGCTACCCGGTACGACGTACCTTCTCGTGGAGCCCCACCTGCTCCCCCACGAGCCATTCAATGCTCCTCTCTTGGCGCCCCCTCTGAACTGCGGGTGGCACCCCTTGGTGTCCTAAGCCCGATCATACAGGTTGTGCCTCCCTGTGCTTCTATCCCGGGAGCTTCCTCTGCTCCGAAGGTGGCACCCATTAGTGACCCCCCCTCGCTGGTGGCGCGCCTGGTGCCACCCAACCTATGCACCAACCCTCCCTATTCTGGCGTCGCCCGTGCACTCTGGCCTATATGGCCTCAGGCCTATGGTGGATCAGTTCCCTCCCCTTTGCTCAGTGGGGTCGACTATAGGGCCTATCGCTGAACATCCGAGGCGGTGCCAACCTTCTCCATCCCCCTCTTTCGACTTCCTTGGCGGATTAGCTGTGACCCGACAGGAGAACTATCCATCTACCGACGCTCTCAGATGTCGAGTTAGAGGAGCTCGATCCCCCTTCCCCGTCAGAATCTCAACTCATTACGGTGTCGTTCTCTGAATCAGAATTATCGTCCCTTTCGATGACGTTCCTGCACACCTTCGTGCTCAAATTCTCTGCTGGCTGTCTGAAGATGCTACGGGTTTCGGAGTCGATTGCTAGCTGGGGCCTCACCGCGGCATACATGGTGGCCCTACTGGATCCGAAACACATCCTTCTGTATCTATCCTCCGAAATTGACCATACAAGCGTGTGGTCCAGGGGCACCGGAAGGATAGACAATCATCCTATAAAAATTATGAAATGGTCCACGGATTTCAACACCAACATTGACTCAACAGACATTTCGACGTGGGTGACCCTCCAAAATCTACCCCTCATCTGCTTCGTCCCAGCGGCGCTAAAGCGCATTGCCAACTCCTTCGGCACGTTTGTTGCGTTGGCAGAAGAAACTCGTAATCTCTCCAAAGCTAATTATGCTAAAATATGCATAGAGCTCGACTTGAGCAAGCCCCCTCCTAATCACCTATAAATTGTACTCGGTAACAAGATGCACACCCATCATATCATATGTGACAACAATATCATTTTCTGTGCCTATTATCATATGAGAGACCACTGCTTCCGTACCCACCCTGAACTGAAAAAGAAACCGACCCGCAAAGCAGACTCACATCAACCGATCAGCACTAGCCATAAATCCCCAATCCTCTCCCACCTTAACTCCTACACTAGATTCGACATCAGTGAGGGAAAAACTACCTCTCAGACAAATGCTCCTCAGAACCGTGCCATCGTACCTTACATACATACTAGCCCCAATCTATCCAACAAATTTGGCACCCTGGCCGATGAGATCCAGGAAGTCAACCTGGCAGACTGCCCTGACGACACAAGGGAAGATCCAGATACGAGAACTACCACCGAAAGCAGAAGCAGAGACAATAATAATATTGCTGAGGGGGAGCACCCAGAGAATATAGGTCCTTTCCACTCTAGGATCCCTCAGGATCAGACGTCGGAGTCCAACAAAAATTTGGACCAGGCATACTATACCAACTGCGAGGTAGGAATACCGACAGATACCTTGGATAATTTAGGGCCAGGTTCGGTGAACAGGATGCAACAGGCTAATGAGCCCGACTTCACTGATAAGAATAACTTCTTTGGAGTTCTAGCAGAAATAGAGGGAGTATTCTACATGCACCCGACGGAGGAAGCTCTGACCAAGGACAAGGACAGCCAAAGCTCAGTCTCCGAAAAGGCGGTTGCCAGCAGCAAAAAATCTAAAAAAAAAGAAATAAAGAGTCATCGGCCATCATCACTAGATCGACAGCAAAACTCAATAACCACTCCCTTCCCAGCAACACCAATGCTTAACATCCTATCATGGAATGTTACAGGCCTTGCCAATAAACCCACCTTGAAAAGACTAAACAATCTCAAGAAGATTTACAGAATCGACATTTTAGTGATTATTGAACCTAAAATTCTCCCAAACAAAAATAAGTCCATCCAGTTGCAGTTAGGTTTCCCCTCTGCCATTGTCGGATGCCATGATATCTGGATCCTGTTTGCGATCGACGTGAAGCTTGGCATCATTCATGACTCAAAACAAGCCCTCTCGTGCTAGTTGGAACATCCAATGCTCCAGACCCGCTCTCACTTGTCTGCCGTCCATGGCAGCTACGACATCCCCAATCACAGACAGCTATGGAAGGACCTCATGAATACTCAGATTAACCATAATCATCTTTCCTGGATCTGTGTTGGTGATTTCAATATCGCTACTTGCAGAAAGGAGAGAAATCAGGAGGTCGACTGCCTCATCCGTCGGCCACCTACGACTTCACCAGTTTCATCTTCAACACTCAACTTTCTCCCCTCTAGTTTATAGGTAGCGCCTTCACCTGGTGCAATATGCAAGAAGGTGCTAGACGACAGTACTCTTGGCTGGACCATACCCTCATCAACTCTAAGTGGGCAGATCTGGAGATCGCCTCCACCCTATCACACCTCAATGCGACTGAGTCAGATCACTCCCCTCTTCTCGTTGAGATCAACAGCAAATTTAACCAGGTCAAGAAAAGTTTTTGATTCCTCGACCTTTAGATTCACCACCCACAGTTCAGGAATATTGTAGAGACCGCTTGAATCAGGTCTGACACTCTTGACCCCCTTGTTCGTGTCACGAACAAACTCAAAGCAACTAAGAGAGCCCTCACCGTATGGCACAATACAGCTTTTAGAGACATTTTCCAGATTGTCCGTACGGTCGAGGATGACGTGACCCGCACATAAGCTCTCTTTGTCACTAATAGATCTCCTGTGGCTCGGGCTTCCCTGAACCTTACCAAAGCTCTGCTGAAATTCAGACTGAAAGTCGAGACTGAATTTTGGAAACAAAAAGCTAGACTAACCTGGGACAGTGAAGGAGACAAAAACTCCAAATATTTCCACTCATGTGTCAAGGACAGAAGACAACAACTCAACCTCCAGCATATAGTTGACGAGAACGGCCACATTATCAAAGATCAATAGGGCATCCAGTTGGCTGCGGCTAACTTTTACTCCCAATTATTCACCAAAGACGTCATCTCTAGAGATGAGGATTTCCTAGCAGAGGTCCCTCGCCTTATTGACGACAGAGACAATTTTCAACTCGAGCTCCCTCCCCCTGAACTTGAAGTCAAAGATGCGATTTGGGCCCTTGATGAACACAGCGCTCCCGGACCAGATGGATTCACTGGAGTGTTTTATCGATCATGCTGGAACATCATCAAGTCGGATATCCACGAGACGGTTATCACATATTTTCAAGGAGACAGATACCCCAGATCGATCTCCTGCGCTAACCTGATCCTGATCCCCAAACAAGACAACCCTGAGACCTTCAAGGACTTCCGACCTATCAGCTTATGCACCTTCACTAACAAAATCATCTCCAAGATCATTAGCAACTGCCTGAGCGGAATCCTTCCCAAGATTTTCTCTGAAGAGCAGAGTGGCTTCGTCCATGGCAGGAACATATTAGACAACATTCTGATGGCTCAGGAAATGATAACATGCATAAAATTACCTTCGCGGGGAGGGAATATTGATATCAAACTAGACATGGAGAAGGCGTATAACAGGTTGGACTGACAATTCATGATTTGGGTATTCAGGGCTTTCGGGTTCTCGAAAACCTGGACCAACATCATATGGAGATCGATCAGTAATTCTTGGTTCTCCATGGTAATTAACGGCTAAACGGATGGATTTTTCAAATCTAGCCATAGTATCAGACATGGTGACCCTTTATCGTCCACCATCTTCATCATTGCTGCCAAAACTCTGAGCAAAAATCTGAACAAAATGGTAGGCTCCCCGTATTTCCATCACTTTCACACCACTAGCGGCTGCTCGATAATCACACATCTAACATACGCAGATGATATCCTCATTTTCTTCCCTAACAACATTGGATCTGTAGAAGTAGTCCACAAAACGTTGTAGAGATACGCCGATTGCTCTGGCCAGCGTGTCAACCCCAGCAAGAGTACTATATACGTCTACCACAACACCAACAGGGAACACTCCTCCATCCTCACTAATATCACTTCCTTCTCTATTGCATATCCTCCATTCCTCTACCTGGGGTGCCCGTAGGTGTATGGCAGAACCAACACGGGCATCTTTGAGGGGCTCATGGAAAAAATCAGGAAAAAAATCGAGGGATGGCACAACGTAATATTATCTCCAGGCGGGAAGATAATTCTGATTCAGCACGTCCTCTCTTCCATTCCCATATACACCCTTGCCGCCTGCTCCCCCCTAAGAAGGTCCTCACTACCATTGAAAAACTTTTTTGCCAACTTCCACTAGTGTCACTGCGATGGCAAGGACAAACACCATTCGGCTAGCTGGGACACCACGACGAAACCTACTACTAAGGGAGGTCCGGGATTATACATGCTGTCGAATATCATGGATGCTTTCTCAATGAAGTTGTAGTGGAAGCTCTGAGTGAGTAGGAATATCTGGGCATGATTCATGAAGGCCAGATATTTCAAGCATTCTCATCCAACTAACATGGACTCCAACTGCAACTGCAGATCGTTTGCTTCTTGGCGTCGCATCCTGAGGGGTATAGGAGTCTAGCCGAACCTTTTATCCGGCTTTGGTTGGGGTCGCAGGAATCTTCTATTTTCTTCGAAAGTTGGGTCGAAGAATATCTGCTTAATCAACGCCAAGAAGCTACTACGAACAACTCGATCAGGGACTTATGGGACCCCTCGGGTGAATAAAACTGGGATAGGGTTCATGATTTGTCCGAGGACGAGGCTGCGGTAATGCTTCTCGACACGGGGCTGAAGATCAGTTCAGAACCGGACGCTCTGCAGTGGTCTAGATCGATTGACGGCTCCTTCTCGGTAGCTTCGGCTAGAAGTGCTGCCTGCGGTAATGGTGTTCCTTTCCCTATCGTAGCCCCATTCTGGTAGTCTTGCATTCCAAAAAAATAGTCTTTTTTGATCTGGAGAGCATTTCGTAAGAAGCTCCCCACTGATGATGCCCTCAATAATATTGGCTTTAGCCTAGCTTCTGCGTGTCACTGCTGCACAGTGAGATAATTGAAAATGATCGACCACATCGTTCACTCTTAAGACTTACCCGCTAAGGTTTGGACTACCCTCTCTCATCGCTGCAAACAAGACCATGCTGGTGGAAGCTTCAACGATCTTCTTGCCTTTTGGGGCTCCAAGTCACACGGCCATTAGATCGTTACAGCCGCCATCACGTGGGTCATCTGGAAGAATCGCAACAAATTCAGATATGAGGGTCACCAATATTCATCCACCCAGCTGATTCGGGAGGTCCTCCGACAGATTCACAAAGTTAGCAGACACTACAACCACGGCCTTAAGGACTTCTGGCAGTCCTTGCTCTTCTGGTTCGTGTAGTAGACGACTTACTGCTTTTATCCTCCTTTTTTCTTGTCCTTTCCTTTTGCGCTTACTTGTAAAGGCTTCGGCATTTTACGTCTTGATATGAATAAAATTAAAGGATTTTGGTTATATATATATATATATATATATATATATATATATATATATATATATATATATATATATATATTTAAGAAGAGACTTTTATTCATGTATAAGGTGCAAAATGCCAAAGCCTATACAAGTAAACGCACCACGTGCGAAAGACGATAAGAAAAGAGAAGGCATCAAACACAAAATGTTGCCCGCAAAACGGCTGCTAGATCGAGCATCGGAAGGTTAGACGATGGAAGCCAGAGCCTTCCAAGAGTGCGACCCAAAACCTGCGGTCGACACCGCCCAAATTAAGGCCTGCGCATGACACACGGTTCCCTGATTAGACCAGGGATTCCCAAAAACTATGCGAGGTGTGAGAGCAACGCCTCTTTCTTTTGTGGATTTGTCGAACGACCTCGCTGTATAATTATGGAGGCGGGAGCTGACGGCCCTCGTATCTGTGCTTGATTCTGTTCTTCCACAAGACCCAAATGGCGGCGGTAGCGACGATCTGCTGCCCGTGGGACATGTTCCAGCTGGCCAGCAGATCGTTGATGCCCCCGGTCATGGGGACAATCCTGAGCTTATTGTGAAGGTTCGACCAAATATGAGTGGCTAGTTCACCAGAGAGAAGGACATGATCGGCGGATTCCAATTGTGTTCCACACAACAGTGGCATCTGGACACAAGACTAAATCCGAAGGAGTTGATGGCGTCGTACGTAGGTAGTTTCAGACGTACGGCACACCAGATGAAAATGGACCATTTGGTAGGTATGCATGTCTGCCAAAACATGGCAGAAGGGGAGGTCGTTTCGTGGGTGCCTCTGACGACGGTTCTTGCGAAAGCCAGGGTGAAGAGGCCACCCAGGTTAGGGGACCATCTGAGCTCGTCATGCACGTCATTGATCGACAGATCAGAGGCTCCCAGGCTCGCCATAGCGTCTGGGCCTAGACAGACTCTAACTCTATCCCAATTCCACCCTGAAACGTCATCATCCCATAAATCACGGATCTCGCACAGCGACGGTATTAGGTCGTTGGGCCTGAGGATATCATCCCCCAGCCAGAGTTCCTTACACGCCTGCAAACGTCCGTTACCCAATTGCAAACGCAAAAGCGATTCAGCAAGGTTTCGACCGCGGATGATGTGCCGCCACGACGCGAAAGATCTGTTGTTGGAAAATGCCTCTGTCAAATAACAGAACATAGAGTATCTAGCTCTCATGAACCTGATCCAGATCGAGCTTTCAATAGTAATATATATATATATATATATATATATATATATATATATATATATATATATATATATATATATATATAAGAAAACAAAAAGAGAAAATAAAACAAAAGAGAAACCTAGCCCGACCAAGCCCCGAGACCGACCCTAAAAGTTTTCACAACACTTACATACATGTATGTATATATCGAGCAAGGGGAAGATGAAAATCCCTCAAAAGCCAAACCCTAACTCTAATCCGTAGCCACCCTCGCCACCCGGGGACCCCACGCGCGTCTGCTACTGCGTCGCCACCGAAAGGTCGGCCATTGCAGCAGCAGAACGGCCGCTTCAGCAACAGAATGACAGCAACAGTCGTATTAAGTAACAGCAGCAGTATTAAGTAACAACAACAGCAGTCGCAAGCCGTCTTTGCTGTGACGTTTCGTCGCGTACGATGGATCGTTTCATGATCCGTCTTTTCAGGTATATTTATAACCTATACAACTTAAATTACCTTCAATTACTTTATATCTAGATGCCCTAGGTTACCGATAAATTGATGCAAAAATTGACTAAAAACCTGTTTTGCAAACAACAAATAGAGCAGTCCCGACCCCATTTTGGAAGACCAAAATTGGTCGATCCATTAAGAAATCTAGGAAACTAAAAGAAGATAGTCCTAGACAACCTATTGGCATTTGAAAACCTTTTGTAGAATTACTTTGCATCTACTGGACAACAAGAAAATCATTTACAAAGTTTGAGAAAAATAATTTTTAGAAATGGAGAATTTAGAAAAATTTCACAGATATGGCGTGCGTTCCGACAAATCGGGCGACGTGGTCGCAATCCATGAGCATCGAAAGATGCGTATGGATGTTGTCGACGTATGGAATTCGATGGAACTCGATTTTGCTATGTGTGCATGACGAAATCGAAGCATATCCGTCGAGATACACTATATCGGTCCATTTGCAAACTAGCCCATAACTTCGTGCACGTTCATCATCTTAAGGCAAAACTTACGCCAATAGGACCGTATCATTTTAGTCCTGAATGCTAAGTTTGATCCGATTCTGGAAGGATCGACCGGAATACTATTTTGGCAGGCCCGCGACCCGATCCAACGATTGAAATTGTGCACGACCCACCAGAATCCAACTTTGGACCTACAATTGGGTTCGTATCATCAAATCGAACTTGTAGACATATAGTTTGATGACTTTAGAGACCATAGGTACTGGCACGTTTTTCAGTACAAAATGGGTCGAACGACGGATATCGTTTTTATCCAAAATTACAATTTTGCCCCTATGTCCAAAATTGGACTTTTGGGGAGGCATTCTTAGATATTTCTTTTATTCCAAATACGGTGGTGATGTTCGTTTCAGCATCCAGAGACTGTTGTGCGAGTTTGACTTGTGTGGCTCACCGAGTGGTTGGGTGTTATCAGTTTCACCAGCATCCGAAAACTATTTTATCATCCACATGCTTCTCGTGTTCGTGACTTGTTCAAGTCCATGAGTACTAGTCAGGAAGAGGAAATAACTTAGTAGACATGTGAACTACCCAAAACTATCGCCCTTGTCATTCGTGGAGAATAGCAGCTGAATAATACACGTGCGGGGTGCCGAATTTACCCCCAAGCCATTCACATGTCGAACACGATATTTCAAAACACGTAGATAGTTATCATTTACTTGATTCTCCTTGTTTCTTCACCATATGCCATGTCACCCTATTTACATGTTCTTCTAGTTGATATATCTTGTTGTAGAGTTATATACTTTCTTTCTTGATTTATCGTGATATTGGTCTTATTTACTAGATTATTTCACATATATTATTTTCATGTATTGCAAATTCTATTATGTTTCGAATAGCCTATCAGTCTGTGTGCTTGTTCCATTCTTGACTAGAAATCAATATTTTTCATGTTAGCCGCGACAACTCTTAGCATTGGGGAGACACAGATGTACTTGCTGGCCAAAAATCTAGAGATTAGATAGATATGTTGTAGTCATTTCAATATGTAAGAATATTGTACTTTCTTTAAATATAAATCTTGTAAAATTTGTAATTAATTTAGTAATGTGAATGAGCAGAAAGTTATTATTTTATGTGATTTTGAGCATTGTGGCTAGACAACGTTCTATCGTCGACACTACGGCGTAGGCTGGCTTGGACATGCACTCGTATCCCGAAAAGCGGGTATGGGTTGTGATAAGTTTTTGTGATGGCCCATGCAGGTCCGTCTTCGCAAATTTGTGCGAACTCGTGGTAGTACCGTATTAGTCGTACTACTACGAGCCTGCGACTAGGAAATGCTCATTCACAATTAGGATTGAATTGGTTTAGGAGAATGACTAAGAATATGAGTCCCTTATTCAACTTGACTGTTAGGTAGTTTAAGATTGTTGTTATATAGGCCAGGAAATTTAGATAAGTTGAGAAATTCCATAGATATGCTATTGCATTTTGATATGACGGTAGGATCCAAGGTGAGTAGACTATTCATTCGGTAACTTAGGCCTTCCTAGAATCCAATTCCTAACCTTAATTATTTTTTTGCCCTCACTAACTATTACCATATCACAAGTTCGAGTTGCTTATTTATTTCCATTTTGCCCTGAGGAATTACTTTTATGATTTCTAATTTGTTATCCATATATGAATCTCGAGTTTGTTCTTTCATCAAAGTTTTTCCCTCAATTATTGAGTATCCACAAAAATAGGATTATAATATTTATATTTCTTCTATCTTCAATAATTTCCCTAATCAATCTTTCTATTTTCAAGAATGGGGACTGATATGACAGATATTACTTACATTTTCCTATCTTGATCATTTGTGCAATTTTATTTTCTGTCTTTTCTAAATATCGCCATATCATAAGTTCGTATCACTTATATTTTTCCTTGGACCTAAGGAATTATTTTTTTAAACAAAATTTCTCACTCAATTGTCTATATATATTAATCTCGAGTTAAGTTTTTGATTCAAAATTTTCCTCTCAATCATTGAATGTTGAATACCCATGAAATATAGATTAGAAGATTTTTACATATTTTGGCTTCAAACATTATCCTTCCTAATTAATTATTTTCTTTCTAAGAATTGATATTTAAACTTGAAGGACAGATACTTACATCTTCTTGGAACTTGTTTGAAATTCTAGAACCTCCTTGGAAATTCTTATAGATATAGTTGGAAGAATATTCGTGACTTATTATGGCAAGACAGAAGCGCACTATTGCCATTTATATGATTTATCGAGACTGAGGGTTCACTATAGCCAGCAACGCACTGGCGTGGCATGATCCCTAAGTTGAAGTAATTTTAAGTAAGCATAGACTATCGAATATTATTAAACTATGTCTGGGTTGTCCTATTTAATCTTTGAATTATTATGTCAATATTGGGTAGAGTCGATAGAGTATTCGATACCATACCATTATTTGAGTCATGATACCAAAGGTTTACTGCAGCCAGATGTACACTGGCGGGGCATAAATTCTCGGTAAAGTGACTTTACGTATGCATATGGTTTTCGAATATTATAGAAACTACATCATTTTGGCATATGACTATAGATTTGGTTATTATTCTTTTTTTTATTACTTGAACCTTTCTTCCTTACCCTTCTACCTTCGAAACGTCATCTGGTTTCCTAATAACCTTTTAAACCTATTTTTGAATTTCATTCCACTAGATTCATAATCATACCTAGATTATGATTCTATGATCATGCCTACATAATTGATTGATCGTGCTAAAACGATTTCGATTTGGATCATCCTTAACAACTTTTTGATCGCAACTAGTCCATTTTGATTATATTTCGATCGAGTCAATTCGCATATTCTTCTAGATTTTGACTTGGTAATCGTGCCTAAATATTTTTGCGTAAATAGTTAATCGAGTTAATCATGCCAAACAAATTTGAATTTTGATCCTTCCTAAACGACTTTGACCATGACTAAACTATTTGACTATAGTCGTAGTCGTGCCTCTATTTCAAGCTCTATTATTACTGATGCTTAAATATTGTTCCAACTATGATCATGACTTTTTTTATCATGATTATGCTCGTGCCAACTTTTAATTTTCATCATGCTTGGATAACTTGCATGATTAACCAAAATTGTGACTGTATCTTAGCTGTATCTAAGTGATTTTAACCATTTTTTTGACTATGTCTAAACTTTGATAGTTGATCATGCCCATAGAATTTCGATAGCGGTTAATCGTGCCTAATGACTTTTCTCGTGTAGCTAATTCTATTTTGATTCTACCCTTAAAACATGCTTAGAATTTGACCTTGATTAGATCCTTGACCATATAATTTGGTCATATTTTAATTGTGCCTAAACGATCAATCGTGCTAGCCAAATTCTTTGATCATCATTAAACCAAATTCGATCGTGATTCAATCACAATATATTTTGATCATGCCAAATCACATTTTCTTCTTTTATTTTAATTTTTATTCGCGATTATGCGTGAATAATTTGATCAGGAATCATAACATTATCTTGAATATATCAATTGTCATCCTTATTTGTATTGATTGAAATTTCGCTTCTTGATTATACTCTAGTCATACCTAATCGTGGTCTTTAAAATTTCTAGGATGAATTTATTTCTAAGGTGGGTAGATTGTAAGCCCACTTCCCGAGTTTTCAAAATTTTATCCTATTTGTTTTAGTTGTAGTTTTAAATATTTTTCTAAATAAAAAAAGTTTTTAAAAAAGTGATTTTCTTAAATTATATTATAGATACTTGAAAGGAAAGGATTTACAAAATACTTTGTTTAGAATTTATAGAAATATTGTTCAAATATTTGGATGGTATAAAATACTAATTTATATTATTATTATTATAAGTCTAGATTTGAATTTATAAAGGTATTTTAATATTATGTAATCAGTTTAAAAATTATTTTGAACTATCGTTGAATAACTATGTTGATCAAGAATAAATTTGATTGATCATAGATCGATTGATTTACTTACATATATGAAAAGGATTATTTTGAATTTTCAATCCTTATCAATCTAGAATACCCCACCTATATAAAGGGAAGACTCCTCTTATTTCCTCCACAAATCCCTATTTCCCAAAATCCCTAATCATCCAAATCCCTACCCGTAGTGTAAAACCTCTCATTTAAAATATATATATAATTTTGGTTACTATTTAAAAAGGGGTTTTATGTAATAATTTTTAAAATTTATTGTGATTATGATTTTCAGTATATAATAAATTTAGTACTAATATTTTGTGGGGAAAGGGGTTATTATATTTTATGTGATTATAAGATTATTAGAAAAAAAAATTTGGATTTTTTTGATAAGAAATTAATTATTTGAAAGGTTTAATTGCTAATAAAGAAAAACTTTATTGAATATATTATCATATAACAAAAATATAAATTTTTGTAATTTATAGAAATTAATTGAAAACTTCATAAAATTTCTTTGGCATTCTTAAAGTGTGTTCTGTTTTAAAAACTATTAGTTACTAATTACTAATAATAAAGGTGATATATATATATATATATATATATATATATATATATATATATATATATATATATATATATATATATATATATATATATATATATATATATATATATATAATGTTAATTTAAAAGGTTAGTTTACATTTTTGAATAACTTAGTTTTTTATGAGAAATGGATTTTTACTTTAAAAGTTTTATACTATTTTCTTAAGATTTAAATGATTTTTTTTATTAAACTAGTAATAGTAGCATAGCATGAAATTGCTACGATATAGTACCTAGCCTATATGGTATACATTAATTATTAAAATATTTTTTTAGATATATATTTGTTATTTTAGGAAATTTTCTAAATTTATTTAGATTAAATTTAATGGTGTATGTGAGTTTAAAAGTATTAGGATTATATATATATATATATATATATATATATATATATATATATATATATATATATATATATTAGTTTATATATATATATATATATATATATATATATATATATATATATATATATTAGTTTCAAAAAAAAAAAATATATATATATATATATATATATATATATATATATATATATATATATATATATATATATATTAGTTTCAAAAAAAAATTTAGTTTCAAAAAAAAAGAAAGGAAAAACCCTAGTCGATTCTTATAACACCTTTCTAATGTCTTCTTGTCAAACCCCTACATGTATATTACATCTTCTTCTTCTTTTCCCCACCATAGCCACCACCACCTGGACATCTCCACGACCACTAGAGCACTTTACGTGGTTCCAAGAACTCTAGTGTACGTCTCCTCTGAGCAGCTAGAAGCCTCGCTCGATTTGGGTTCGCCACGCGTCCTCACCAACTTTGACATGTCTCCGTACAACCTAGCGTTTGTCGAGACAGACCCTGGTCAGGCCAAGTACTGATGAGCTGAAGCACGGCGTTGAGACTATGCCAAACCTGACTGCCGGAGTGCCTCCTAACGAGTTTCTCGGCGACAGTCATTGTCAGTTCGAAGTTGATGACGACAACTCGAATCGACAAAAAACAACCTGCCATGACAAACCAAGTCATGGAGGACCCACACCGAGGTGCCCCGTGGTCTGCAGTCCTACCTCTGCACCGACCGCTTTGACCCAAGTCCGTCGAGAGTCATCTCCTCCGCTGCCGTTTCCTCGGTCCGCTGGCGCCACCGCGCCAGAGAGCCATCGATGGCAAGCCACCCTCTGCAAGACCCGGTCGCTGATGCCCCGCCAACCGACCGGTGTAGTCCGCAGCCGTGCGCTTGTGTCAAGCCGCTAGGTTGGGCACCCGCTCGCCGCTAATCCACCGTTCGTACTAACGCTCCTTCAGATGCACGCCACCTTCTCCGACCATCTCGACCGCTGCTACCAGCACAGCGAGCAGAGCCACCGTTGAGTACGGAGAGCGCCCAGGCGAAAACCATGGTGAGTCATTCCCTTTACTCGCTCGTTGTCTGTAACTCCACCTTCCTGATGAAAAAAATTAATAAATAAATATAGATATATGAAGTTTACATATTAATTTAATAAGATTAGAAATTGGTTGTTACTTAAATAACTAAGAAGGTATTAATTACATAAGGTTCTTTTGTGTTTTCAGCCCAATGGGCTTAAATCCAATTATCCACTTATTTTCCTTACTCAGTTACCTTCTTATAAGCCTAAAGCCTTTCCATTCATATTTATTCTCAGCCCAAGCTGACATTGGTTAAAAGAATTCCCATAAATTCTTTTAACTAACAGTCGGCCAATTGAATTCATAAGCCTGGCCTTTCCCTGTGAAATTCAAATTTGCCATCCTATTCTCTCTCCTCTAACCGAATTGTTAGAGAGGAGGAGAGCAAATTTTCCCTCCACCAAGTAACCTAATTCCCACGCTACTAGTTGCCTACTGAAGACCATTCTCTCCTCTCTATTGTTGGAACAATTCTTCATTCCCAACTTCATCTTCCCCAAACTCTGATCCAATCGGCCATGGCGGATTGAACTCTGAGGATCGACATTGCAATCGACAGGACAAGACCAATAGGTAATTTTCTTGACCTTCTTTGTCTTCTCGATCCATTTGAATCGTTCTGAAGATTGAGCATGGTCAATTACTGATTTGATCGTTGGTTCTTCTCTCGTTCCAGTCAAACGACTCGATAGAGAGAAGAACATATCGAACTATGATCATTGTTCGATCCTTACTTCCAATAATCATTCATCTTTGAAATCAACAAATTCTGATCACAATGTGTTTGCTTGTTTTCCTCCATGAACCAGTCGATCCTTCATAAACCCAACTAGGAATAGTTGATCATTTCTTGCATTCTTCTGATCTAGATCTACTCTTCCAACTATAGCTGACACTGTAGGTGTATGTCCAAACCATTTTCCCTTATCTCAATTTCTAAATTACTTTTGTTCAAATGCAAAGTAGTGTAGACTGTGGTATCAGGACTTTAGGATAAACTCTATTCCTGTGATTGATTCAGTAATTTATTATGGATATTCATTTTGGGAATGTCATGTTCATGATTAGTTATGTCTGATATTGGCAATTTTAGTATTTTGTTACTGTGGTGTAGAATATGAAATCAAGTTAATAATTAGTACAATAGGATGTTAATTGGTGATTCCTGGAGATAGCAAGTGTATCAGACTGTTGATCTCGATCTATAGTGTCATTATGATATGAGAATTTCCATGGATTGATATATGAGTTCACATAGCCTTGATATAAGAATTTCCATGGCTTGATATGTGAGTTCACATAGCCTTGATATGAGAATTTCCATGGCTTGATATGTGAGTTCACATAGCCTTG
Organism: Iris pallida; assembly: GCA_029216955.1. NCBI lineage: Eukaryota > Viridiplantae > Streptophyta > Magnoliopsida > Asparagales > Iridaceae > Iris > Iris pallida. Next base: position 18,319,552 of record JANAVB010026000.1, on the reverse strand, counting down.
ATATGAGAATTCCCATGGCTTGATATATGATTTCACATAGCTGTGATGTGAGAATTTCCATGGCTTGATATGTATTTTCACATAGCCTTGATATGAGAATTCCCATGGAATTGGCATGTGGTTTACATAGCACTGATATGTGGAATCCCATGGTATTGGTATGTGATATTAACCTGGGGACTGTGTTTATGGACTGATAGCTTGTGATATGTCAGTCCCGTTACATGACTGACCACTTGAACTTGTTTTGTTTAGATGACATTCTCTGATATTGACCTGAGACTTCGAATTGGGATTAAGGAATTGATAAACTGGGAACTAGGTAAGTCTGGTTCCTTGGTTGAATTAGGATTCCATCCCAGTGATGAGGACCTGAGTAGGACATTTTACTCACAGGTTATACACATTGTCCAGGCTGAATGGAATAGGATTGTTTGGGTTGTCCTGATGTAAATCTTTATTCCTGGAATCAAATACAGACCAAGTAATGTAGCTTACTGGATCATCATTCCTGTACATTTGATTTCAGGGGTTATCCTATGAATTAATGAAAATCTTCATTTCTGGATAGCAAATTCCAGTTGGCAGGGGCTGTGTAGCATTTAGGACTGATCATCAGTTCAGTTGTAAACTGAACCAGAGTATCAATGACCATAATTGGTACTGGCCATTTGAAGAAGGATATTGGCTTGAGTTCTATACAATTATTGTAGACTTGAGAACTGATGTGGTAGAACCATGGCCTGTGAAGCTAAAGGTTATTAGGTGGGTGGTTGATATTGAGTTTATAATTGAATGATACTTGAATTTACATAGGATTGGTATTGTTGTAAATGTTTTAAGCACATTTAGACTGATCTGATTACAAAGCTGGGACTGATTTCCTTAGGAACTTTGAGTGAATGATTGGTTTATTTGTTTCTGCAACTTGAGATTTTGCTCGAAATCTGATTTCAGTAGAAGCTTTGGGCAACCAGGGTTGGGGTCCAGTTTTGATGTTCTGATCCCAATAAATTAGGATCAATACTTTCAATATCCTGTGCAAGTTATTTAACTTTTTATTTAGTGTTATTTCTCAAATGCCATATGAAGAGAACTGAAACCCAGGGATTCAATCTGATTTAGATTTTGCTTAACTGCAAGTTTACTATTGTCCTGTTTATGACTGAACAGGACATAGGAACTCTTATATGCAGGAGTGTATGTCATTGAACACAAAGTGACATGCTCAGTCATGTTTTAGGACTGATATGGATTACTTTAGGACTGTTTATGACCTACTGATGGACTGGGATAGGAGAAGGACTCTTTAACTCATATTGATGGATATTAGACTCATGTTGACAGATTAACTACACATGGTAACTGGATTTGAATATCAGCCACACTGGGACTGGAGTGTAGTTCAGTCAGCAAATGCAATCAAGTGTGTTCAAATCTTAATCTTTGGGAAGCATATGTAAACCATTTGGTTCTATACATTGATCATAGCCAATCTATAAACTGCTATGATTTAAGGCTTGGCTAGTTAGAAAGTTGAGATTTTAGTTGCTAATATTATTGTTGTTAATATTCTATAGAAATATTAAGGAACCCCTAAAAAACTAGGATGTATATAGAAATTAATCATGATTAGATTAAGTGATAACCAAATTAGAATTTGTCTGTTTATTAATCAACTTGTAAATCATAAACAAGAGGATTTCCAGCTTTACCACCCTTTCTTGATCACCGGAGCCAGGCAAGTATACTCCTCGAATTTGTTCATTTTTTATGTCTTTCATATCCATTCTTGTATCTCCTTGATGACACGATATATCACGATATTGTCTGGTTTCATGTTCCATGTATCATTTGTGTCTGGGAGGGGAAATATTATAGATATGTGATCAAACCCTGTTACTACTCATGTGAATAGCTTGGGTCCCGCACCGTGCACGCGTGGCCAAAGCCGTACCATTTCAGGTTCATTGCATCTACCCAAGCCGATCACAATCTAGATGTATTTCAAATATTGCACATGTCAGGATTCAGTTTGTATTTCAGGATTTCATTGTTGTATTTTATGTTCAGGCTGTATTTCATGTTCAGGTTAAACTTCTTGTTCAGATTGTATTTCATGTTCAGGACTCTTACCATGTTTCCTGTTTTACTTTCAGTATTTCCTATTCAGTTTCATGTCTTGTTCTCATTTTCTGTACTTTACATATATTCCTGTTCCTTGATTCATAGCATGATGTACATGTTCATTTCTCTGGATATACTAGCTCCGCTCCTGACTGGATAAGTTGCAGGTGAGTTGGAGGCCTTGTACGACACATACTATGGCGAGGAGCCTATTGATGCAGGAGAGCTAGCTGGTGCTGCTCTTGACTTAGAGGCTGCAGAAGCCTAGAGCTTCCTTAGTTTTCCTTATTATTTCCATATATTGAGACTAGTAGACTTTCTGTGATTTCTGGAATGTAATAAATTCTGATACATGTACTTTCACTCTGGGATACATTTATAGATGCTGTGTTTTCATATTGTCTTGATATTTGGATAGTTCTCCCTAGATTGGTACAGCTTACTTTGTTGTGTCTAACGACAAAGGCTGGGCGTGTCCGACTCGTATCCGATTATTTGGGAGCGAGTCGTGACATGTTTTTAGTGGTGGCCCATGCAGGTCTATCTTAATAGTACCTAGGTCTTAGCGTACTATTGAGGGACATGATTACACTAGGGAAACTTGAACACAGCATAGGAAAAATTGGGAATTAAGGGTATATCAGGTTTATCAGGTTTTCAGGTGCATTGATATTATAAAAACATTATTTATTAGGTTTTTAGGGTTTGTCAATCAACGAAGTTTTCTTTCTATTATAGGATGGTCGCTACGAGGAAGACCGTGGATTAGCCCGGAGTTGCAGGCAGTTTCGGAGTCACAGGCAGTTCGGATCAGCAGGCTGCACCGGACATTTCAGCAGATCAGCTTCCACCATCGCCTCCGATCTTTCTGCCGCTACCCTCGACGATGATGTTTGACGGCGCGCAGGTGACGGCGATGTTTCGGCAATTTATGGAGGCCCAGAACCACCAGGCTGTGCAGTTCTGCGAGGCCCAGAGTCAGCAGGCCACGCAGTTCAGAGCGACCGTCATCGACGCACTCAGGACTCGAGAGACGGCAGCACCGGAACCAGCAGTACCTCAAGCACCACGAGCACAGAGACCAAGGACGGCCAAGGAGTACCAGAATCTCTGTCCGTTGGACTTCTGGGGCAACGAGGGGATCATCTATGCAGATGAATGGCTAGCATGCGACTCTTCGACTTGGCGAGAGCTTGGTACCGGGAGGACCCCCAGTTGATCACGGAGCCCCAAGTGTCTTGGACAGATTTCAAAACTCTGTTCAAGGAGAAGTTCTTTCTAGAGGTGGAGCGGGATGAGCTGAGGATGCAGTTCGAGGCGCTGCAGCAGGGGACTATGACGGTCGCGGAGTACACTTCTGAGTTTACTAGGCTCAGTAGGTTCGCGAAGAGCCTAGTCAGAGCACCAGAGGACAGGGCCTGGAGATTCAAGAAGGGTCTGACCAGGGAGCTGCGACATGCAGTAGCTATTAGCCAGGCGACTACCTACACTAGCATCCTTAATATCGCCCAGGAAGTTGAGAAGGAGATGGACCCGAGGCCCAAGAGGCATAGGGACGTCGACAGCAGCAGTTATTAAGCGCCAGCGAAGAGGGTACAGATGCAGACTCAGGCGAGGCCACATCAGCACGCAGCAGTTCAGCACCGTCCTGCCAGAGTTCCAGCAGCTCAGCATCAGAGGCAGCAGGGGATCACTTGCACATATTGTTATCGGCCGGGACACCACGTGGAGGTCTTTCGCAAGAGGCTTGGACTTTGCCTCTTTTGCGGATCAGATGCACATCAGATGAGGGACTGCGCTCAGGCTACAGCCAGACTAGCAGGAGGACCCCGAGGAGCTGGAGGACCACCGCCTGCACCACCCAGAGCATTACCTGCTGTAACCCAGAGAGGAGGAACTGTACTACCCCAGCAGCAGAGGTTTGCACAGCACCAGCAGCAGCAGAGGGGAGGACCACAGCGGGGACGTGCTTACGTCATGGCCGAAGTTGAGGAGGAGGAGGAAGCCCCAGATGTCATCACAGGTTCTGTTATCATTCATTCATTTCCTGCCATTGCCTTATTTGATTCAGGAGCCACACATAGCTTCTTATCATATGAGTTTCTGCATAGATACGGCTTCATACCCAAGCCCACTAGGAGGAACTGTCGGATTATGACAAGAGGAGGGATTGTGCCAGTCAGTGAGATGGTGGATTGTCCTATCACTATAGCTCGACGGGAGCTCAGGGCTCGACTTCTAGTCATGCCTTTGCCCGGATTCGACGTAGTCCTCGACATCGACTGGATGAGCGAGCAGTTTACCGTAATAGACTGTCATGAAGGGAAGGTTACTTTCAGCCTGCCAGGACTTCCACCGTTCGAGATCAACAAACGAGTTGCAAAGAGGCCAGAGGGAGTCTACTTTGGAGCAGTTACAGAAGATCAGGAGTTGCCGCATCCGCTCACTACTAAAATCTGCTCATATAGCGACGTATATTAGCGACGGATGCTTGTGGCGTCGCCAAACATTGAATATAGCGACGCCACGAAGGAAACGTCGTAAAACGTCGCTGACTAGCGACGTTCTGCGACAGAAGACTATAAACGTCGCTGAATAGCGACGTTTTGTGACGTAACTTACTTAACGTCGCCATTTTGGCGACGTTTAGCGACGGCTAATAAGGACGTCGCTAACTCTTTTATAATTAGGGCAGAGAGTTCAGTCGAACGAAAATTTTCGAACGAAAATTTTTTTCCCCCCTCGACCCGATTTCCTCCTCCGGCGAATCCCTCCCCCCCCCCCCCCCGACGACTCCACCGTCCCCCCTCCCCCCCGACGAGTCCCCTCCTCTCCCCGACGACTTCCCCCCTTCTCCACCGGCGAATCCCTCTCCCCGACGACTTCCCCCCTTCTCCACCGGCGAATCCCTCTCCCCGACGACCCCCCCTCCCGTCGAGCTCCTCCTCCTCGAGCTCAGGTAAACCCTAAGCTCCCCCTCCTCCTCCTCCTCTCCCACGGACACACACACACACGGACACACACACGAACACACACACGGACACACGTACACACACATACACACGTACACACACAGACACATGGTTTTGTTAGATAGATCTGAGTTTTGTTCAGTCTTTAAGCCTTTTTAATGCATTTGTTTAGTTCCTCCTTGATCATTCATGTAAACCTTCATAGGTTATATGTTATTGGATATATATAGGCTATTATGGTTACATGAGGATGTGAGTTATAGGTTAGAGGTTGAATTGGGGCTGAGTTAGCCTTGAAGTCATGGGTTGAGAGTTGAGAGGTTGGAGTATGGAGTTAGGAGTGAATGTGAGGGATAAGTTTATATGTAAGGTATGAATTATATATATATATGATGTTTTGAATACATGTGATTGGTAGTCCAAGTTATTATAGGATTTTGGTTTATAGCTTGTATATAGGCTCTTGTATATATAGTTTACCCAATTAGGATTGTTTCTAGGGTAACATATAAGGCTATGTTGGTTAGGCCTAATTAGACTTTAGTTGACTAGCCCAAGACCTAGAATGCCTTGGTATTGAACCTAATAGGCTATGTTTGACCAATAGTTGACTTTAGTCTAGATGAGGCTAACCTAGACTAGTTTGACCTTGTTTGACCAAACTAGACTAAGGTTGACCTAGTTTGACTGTTAGAGTTGACTAGAGTTGACCAAGTTTGACTTTGACCTAGATTGACCTAGAAATCATATAGATTGCATTGTATCCTTCATTTCTCTTGTATTTTGCATATCATGACCTGTATTGCTCTATTTAGGACTTTGTGGCTCAGATTCAGACACCTGATATTTATCCGTCTTAGAGCCTTGGTTTGGGATACCAAGTTGGGGTTAGAAATAGGATACTAGTTAGCTATTGGTATGTGTAGATATATATTAGATAGATAGTTGGATGGATAGGTGGATAGATGGATGGGGAGTAGAAGGTGAGCTGCTGCCCCCATTCCAGCAACAGCAGCAGCAAGAACAGCTGTTGTAGCAGCAGTTTACATCAGCAGTAGCACCCCCATGGCCCCCCACTTGTAGTGATTAGCACTAATGGGGGCAGGAGAGGTAATTATAGGAGTAATTAGATCTAGATCTAATTAGCACTTGGCTACAAGGCATATTCCAAGAATATTCTAGAGAATATTCCAAGTCTATTCTAAGGAATATAGCGACTCCTATCGTTTGAATTAACCACATCTTGGCTATTTGTTAAATAGATCGACCCTGAGCTCCCATGTTCAGTCGTGCCTTCAACATCATGTTCAAATGAAGGTGACAAGCAGATGACTATGAAAAAATATGTCGTATTGAGCTTCATAAAGAAATGCAAGATTACTACATAGGAGGAAAGGTTTGGTAGGATTACGTCAAAGCACACGGCTTAGAAAATTATGACATATTTGTCTTCCGACACCGTGGTAACATGGTTGTCACATTAAGGGCCTTTGAGGAGGTGGCATGTTGTGAACAAATATATCCTTAGTTCTCCTACGTAATGTTAAAGTAAATCCGTAGAAGAACTATAAGGATATATTTTTTCACAACATGTCACCTTGTCAAAGACCCTTAATGTACCAACCATGTTACTACGGTGTCGGAAGACAAATATGTCATAATTTTCTAAGCCGTGTGCTTTGACGTAATCCTACCAAACCTTTTCTCCTATGTAGTAATCTTGCATTTCTTTATGAAGCTCAATACGGCATATTTTTCTATAGTCAGCTGCTTGTCACCTTCATTTGAACATGATGTTGAAGGCACGACTGAACATGGGAGCTCATGGTCGATCTATTTAACAAATAGCCAAGATGTGGTTATTTCACAGAAGCCATGAATTACCGGGAAAGCTGATGTCGCGGTCTAGTCACAAAACGTCGCTGTTTTGTTTAACTCAGCGACATTTTGCGACTCCACATTAGGGACGTGATTATCAGTATGTGTCAGATCTTAGTATTCCTAAGTAAGAGTGGGTATATGTGAGTGAGTATCATTAGAGTGTTAGAGAGTTAGTTCAGTCCTAGTACCTAGTACAATTATACCTCACCAATAATGGACAAACTGAGTTAAGTAACTCTTGTAGACCCAAAGGGTCGATATTGGACAGTTGGTGTCGTGTACTCCTACAAGTACAATTATACCTCACCAATAATCTCAGTTTTCTCTAAACTGTCGCTCTCTACTGACCTCTATCTAAATTGCGCACCCATATCTAAACTGCCTTAATATTCATTCACTGACTGCAATGTGCATCTATCTATCTTACAGAATTATCCTCAATTGGATATGGATATGAATTACTACTTACGAAATAAACTGCCTTAATATTCATTCATTTTACTAGATTGTTGATCGAGTTGACCAATAGTTGACTTTGACCTTGATTGGCCTAGGAATCATATAGAATTGCATGTATACTTCTTTTATTTTATATTGACTTCCATGATATGACAGCTCCTCAAAAAAAAGAATCCTCTACTAGACATCGCACTCTCCTTTTCAGAACATCAACTAGTATTACTACCTTGATGTATATATAAAGTATGCATGTATAATAGTAGGTAATGATATGCAAAACTGAAAAGATAAATGCAATGCATGAATGAATGGATGAAAAGATAAATGCAATCCATCGGAAAAGCTTTGACACTTGCATATCATTCACTATCTTGATGTATCTATCTTACAGAATTATGGAGCTGAATTACTATCTGCGGAATCGTACTTGGATGTACAACCGTCATCCTGATGACATGTGCGGTGTGCGGGATGAATTCATAGAGGGTGTACACCAGTTCCTGCAGTTTGCCAAGGCGTTCCCTCAGTACATGGACGGTACCAAAATTAAGTGTCCGTGTGTGAGATGTCGTAACTTTAAATATCATCCAGAAGTGGATGTCACGTATCATTTGTACTCGAAGGGTTTCACGCCGAATTACTATCAGTGGAGCGAGCACGGAGAACTTGTGTCTTTAGCATCGGAGTACGAGCCTTATGTTGATGTCCACAACAACGCTCCTTACGACGATGGGTTGGTGAACATGGTTTTTGACGCGGCCGGGCCTAGTTTCGATCCGGATGATCATGATGCACCTGAGGAGGCACCAAACCCCGATGCTGCACAGTTCATGGAGTTGCTGGAGAATGCAAGGACTCCATTATATCCTGGTTGTGAGGATCATTCACCGTTGGAGGTGGTTACAAGATTGTTGAGCATCAAGTCCGATTTTAACATGTCGCAAGATTGCTACAACCGTATTATGGAGTTGCTTATAGAAATATTGCCTGAGGGTGCGAAGTTGCCTAAAGACTTTTACCGGTCTAAGAGGATGGTTAGATCGCTCTGGATGGGATATGAAAAAATCGATGCCTGTCGCAACGGGTGCATGTTGTACTACAAAGACGACAAGGATGAAGACGCCTGCAGATTTTGTGGTGTCGATCGCTACAAGGCCTGTGGTAGAGGAAAGTCTGTCGGTACCAGGAAGCCTACCTCTTCGATGCACTACTTGCCGTTGACGCCGCGTTTGCAGCGGTTGTTTATGGTGAAGGAAACTGCAGAAAACATGAGTTGGCATAAGCGGGAACATACCGAAGGAGTGTTGGATCACCCATCTGATGGAGAAGCATGGAAGCACTTTGATCGAGAGTATCCAGATTTTGCTTCTGATCCGCGTAATGTTAGATTGGGTCTCTGCTCTGACGGTTTTACCCCATTCGGACTTTCAGGATCCCAGTATTCGTGTTGGCCTGTGATCGTCACCCCGTATAATCTACCGCCTTGGATGTGCATGAAGACTCCATATATGTTCCTCACCGTTATTATCCCAGGTCCGAACAATCCGAAAAGGAACATTGATGTTTATTTACAACCATTGATTGATGAGTTGAATCAGCTGTGGGAAGTAGGTTCCAATACGTACGATGTATCTAGAAAACAAAATTTCCAGATGCGGGCAGCACTTATGTGGACCATCAACGACTTTCCGGCCTATGGAATGTTATCTGGATGGAGCACGCATGGTCGTCTTTCATGTCCGTGTTGCATGGACGACACTAAGGCTTTCCGTTTGAAACACGGAGGCAAACCGTGCTTCTTCGATTGTCATCGACGATTCCTGCCGAAGGATCATCCGTACCGGAGGAACAAGAATGCTTTTCGTGCTGGCGTTGTGGAGAAGGGTGATCCACCGACAAGGTGGTGCGGAGCCACGATATGGGAGGAGGTTAGAGATTTACCAAGTGCTATTGAGCAGCCTGCTACGGGCTACAAGTGTGACGGATTTGGTCGCACTCATAACTGGACGAAGAGGAGTATATTCTGGGATCTGCCATACTGGAGCACCAATCTGATTAGACATAACCTTGATGTCATGCATATTGAGAAGAATGTGTTTGACAACATAATTAATACTGTAATGGACGTAAAGGGGAAGACGAAAGACAATCCTAAGGCTAGATTGGACTTGAAAGAAATATGTAGACGTCCTGCATTGCATTTGATAGAGGACGGGAATGGAAAGTTGAAGCAGCCTAAGGCAATTTTCTCACTGGAGAAGGAGGATAAAGTGAGGCTTTGTAGGTGGATTCAAGGTCTGAAATTTCCAGATGGGTATGTTTCAAACTTGAGAAGATGCGTCGACCTCAAGGAGAACAAACTGACAGGTATGAAGAGCCATGATTGTCACGTATTCATGGAGCGGTTAATTCCGATTGCATTTCGGGAATTCTTACCGCAGGCAGTTTGGGATCCATTGACGGAGCTTAGCATATTCTTCAGGGACCTTTGTTCTAAGAAATTGCTCGTTGATCGTCTAGAAAAGCAAGAGAAGGACATTGCGGTAACACTGTGCAAGCTAGAGAGGGTGTTTCCTCCTGGATTCTTCGACTCTATGGAGCATTTGCCGATTCATCTTTCCTACGAGGCACGTGTTGGTGGACCCGTCGAATATCGATGGATGTACCCGTTCGAGCGACATTTGAATCACCTAAAAAGAAAGGTAAAAAATAAGGCTCGGGTCGAGGGTTCTATTTGTGAAGCCTATATTCTCGAGGAGATTACAAATTTCTGCTCCTCCTATTTCAAACCTCATGTTGCTACGAATAGAACGAGGGCTCCGAGAAACGACGACGGATATCAAGAATTTAATGATGGAATACTGAAAGTATTCAATGCGTCCGGAAAGCCTTCGGGAAAAATGAAGAAGAGATATTTGAATGACGAAGAGCTAAGGGCTGCTCAGTTGTATGTATTACTCAATTGCGACGAGGATGAAGTGGAGAAGCTAGAAGGGTAAGTAAGGAATGATGAGTTTACGTCATCTCAATGTAATAGTATAAGCTAATATTATTGTACTAATCGTTCTAATGCTTCGTTGTTTTCCAGCACATATAATGATGAGTTGAGGCTGGTTAGACCCTACCTAACAGACGAAGCATTAGAACAAGAAATGAGACGTCATTTTCCTTCTTGGTTGAGCGAATATGTAAGCAGTTCGGTAATATTTACTGGCCTCTTCTAATGCAACTGCGCAATAAATAACTTATTATCTCTTCTTTGATATTCAGGTCGATCGTCTAATTTCACCCGAGATTGAATTAATTAGAACTCTTGCCAAGGGACCAATTACTTTTGTTAAAACATGGCCAAGTTATTGTGTCAATGGCTTTCGGTTCAAGTCGACAAATGCTCCGATCAGAGACAGCTTCCTGGATCTTGATTCCACGAAGAACAGTTGTTTGTGTATCAAGTCTTCGAACTACAAAGACGTCGATCCAGGAAATGATTTCTTTGGCATCTTGCGAGAGATTGTGGAGTTGTCATATAATTATGGCAGAGAACCTGCAAATATCGTGTTGTTCAAGTGTGAATGGTTCGATCCGATTGAAAATCAAGGCTGGAAAATTGACAAGCATGGTCTTGTGGATATAAACTACAAGCGTAGATATCAAGGCTACGAACCGTTTGTCCTAGCAACTCAGGCTCAGCTCGTGTATTTTACAGCTTATCCGAGACGGGGAGCAACGAAGTCTGACTGGTGGGCAGTATGCAAGACTAAAGCTAGAGATACTTTTGATGTTGATGAAAAAGCTTACCAGGAGGACGAGCTACCTCCTGTAACCAATATTGTCGATGTGGACTCCACGGAAGTTACGCATTACACGACACATAATGTAGAAGATGTAGAATTATCCGAAGAGGAAGGCGAAGCCGACGAAGGTGAAGACGAAAGTGAAGATGAGGAGGAAGAGGAAGATGAGGTCGAGGAAGACGAACAAGATGATTATTCTGAAGATGATTGAGAGAGATATTATCTGGACTTAGATGTTTATTGTAGAATGTATCATCATATGTTACCTTGGTTATTATCTTTGTTGTACTGTCATATTTCTAGTCTCTATTATTTGTTGTACTGTCATATTTCTAGTCTCTATTATTTGTTGTACTGTCATATTTCTAGTCTCTATTATATCTTGTACTATCATATGCTGTTATCAGGTATGGCAGGTCGTCGCGGACATTTGCGAGGGCCACGAGGAGGTCGGGATCATCCGGTACTTCCTACAGGTACTGCTAGGGGACGGAGTTTGCCTTCGGTACCTCCTATTGGTACCGGCTCTGGATCCTCGTCGCCGATTACTCCTCCATATCGGACAGTAGCTGGGCCGGTTGGGACGACGTCACGTGGCATATCTCCTGGGACGAGTAGTTCCAGACCTGTTGAGAGGGCTCCCCCGTCTAGCGTTCCTGATGTTGATACGACGATGGAGACGGATGAGCAGATGGCCGAGGAGGATGCGCCGACGGCCGACCAGCATCATGAAGATGATGCGTGCGCACCTCCGGAGGAGGGGAGGACGGAGATCTGGGCCGACGGTACAAAGTAGGTATTTTGGTTTATTATTATTTTTCTTCTGTTTTTATCATAAATTAACTTTTTTCATGAATATAATATGTATGTATAGATATCGTCCTTCAGGGGTACAGAGACGCCTAGGCGATATGCTGAGGCATAATTATGGTGGTCCCTGGATTAACTACTCTGATGCTCCAGACGAAAGGAAGAACTTCTGGTTTACGCGCTTCAAGGTTAAAATAGATTTGTTTTTAACATGAATCATTTAATTTATGCATATTATATATAACTAATAAATATTTGGTTTCGTACTGTTCTAGGATATGTTTTACTATCCGCCGCACCGGGCCGAGCAGATCGAGGGGATGTTTCCTTCCGTCGCTGCCAAGCTGATCCGCGACTCTATCAACGATCAGAAGGATCGTGATCGTGCCGGAAAGCCGATCCAAGGTTGGATCACCCCTGATCAATGGAATGCGATGAAGGCTCGATTCGAGGAGCCAAAGTACAAGGAGAAGTCGGAGAAGGCCAAGGCGGCTAGGCAACATGCCTCGAAGTGGTGCGGTGGGTCGATTCCGATGACGGAACATTTCCGTCGTCTGGTATGTCTTTCTCTTTTAGAAATATTATTTTAATGCAAATCCGATAAATTATTACTAAGATAATATATTTAATTACAGGTAAGGAAGGTCGGTAACGCCGACATGGTGACCGTCTTCCTGGCCACCCATCGGAAGGGCGGAGTCCTTATTGACGAGAGGGCCGAGCAGACCTATGTAAGTATTACAATACGTTATCTTAATTTAATACTTCGTGTCCATTTTAATATAACTTAGTAAATATGATGCAAATAAATATTCATGAAGTTAGTAAAAATAAGTACATTAATTATAAATTAGAAATCATAGAGTACTATCCATACTTTCTAGGCCGAGTATAAGAGGCTGCGGGAACGGGCGGCTGCTAGTGCACCTGATGCAGGAGAGGCCGGTACTTCCTCGCAGCCCACTCAAGCTCCGTCGGAGGACGAGCTGTGGATGACCGCCGCTGGTGGCCTCCGTAGGGGTACGTACTACGGTACGGGATCCTATGGCGCCCTAGTTGCGACCCAGTCCTCTAGGACATCTCCTGCTAGTGTGCATGGTCCACAGCCGTCCCAGGAGTCTGCCCGAGTCCACCAGATGATGGAGTCTCTCCGTGACGACCTGCTACGACGGATCGAGCAGCAGTCTCAGCATCCTACGGACGATCCTGCGCTGCTAGCACGATTGGATGCGCTCGACCGCGGCATTATAGACCTCAGGGAGACGACTGAGAGGACAGAGCGCGCCGTTGGAGGGTTAGAGCGCACGGTGACGGAGTTGCAGACAGGACAGGTGACCATGGCCGAGACGGTGAGAAAGGCGCAGGATTCGATGGTCCAGAGCACTGGTAGAATGTTATCTATCATGGATTCATACAACCAGCGACTTACAGCGTTGGAGCATGCTGGTACTCTGGGTGCGCCTTCATCGTCGTCGACTCCGCCGCCTCCACCGCCTTCTTCTTCGACACCGACTCCACCGACGTCACAGCCTGGCGCTCCATCTGTATCGATTTCACTTGCGGAGTATGAGGAGTTTTTACGCCTTCGTCGCGGCGGTGCCCCTCCTGCACCAGATCACTAGTAGTCCTAGTTAGGACTTTTATTTGTGTTTGTATCATTTTATGTTTGTGACTTATGATTGGATGTTTGTATTGGATGTTAGTTGTGTATTGGATGTTTGTGACTTATGATTGGATATTTGTGACTTATGATTGGATGTTTGTATTGGATGTTTGTATTGGAATTGTGAGTGGGGGTTTCAATGCGCTGTGATTTGGAATTGTGAGTGGGGATTTGAATGTGTACCTATATGTGTTTTATAGAATTGTGAGTGGTAATATAGAATCTGTGTTTTATTTTTTTTTATTTTTTTTACAACTTTAGCGACGTTTAGCGACGCTTACTGACGTTTAGCGACGTCGTTTTCCGACGTTTACCGACGACAAGCTGCAAATAATATATGTTTGCGACGTTTTACCGACATTTACCGACGACTAACTGCAAAAGAGTACAGCTCTCCGACGTATTTACCGACGTCTAGCGACACTAGCTGCAAAAATGTACAGGACCATTACCGACGTCTAGCGACGAAACTCACGTCGCTATATTACCGACGAAACGACGCTAGACGTCGGTAACTATTCCAGGTTTTACCGACGTGTGGCGACTACATATACGTCGCTAATATACCGACGGAACGACGATAAACGTCGATAACTCACCGACGTACTCGTACGTCGCTGAATGTCGGTAATTGCGACGTTCAGCGACGTTTTCGTGATCACCGACTAAGGAAACGGCGACCAAAGCTAAACGTCGGTAAATACGTCGGTGATACAGATTAGCGACGGAATTTCCTATTTTTCCGACGTTTTTGGGCGTCGCTAAAACCACTTATTTTGGTAGTGGCTGATTGCAGAGTATCTTGATGTCTTCCCCGAGGAGTTGCCAGGATTGCCGCCAGATCGAGATGTGGAGTTCAGCATCGACCTAGTACCCGGATCAGCACCGAAGTCCCAGCATTTCTACAAGATCAACCCGAAGGAAGCTGCAGAGTTGAAGGCCCAGATTGATGAGCTGGAGGGCAAAGGTTTCATTCGGTCCAGTGCTTCACCCTAGGGAGCACCGGTACTTTTCGTGTCCAAGAAGGATGGGACGGTAAGGATGTGCATCGATTACCATACACTCAATAACATCACGATCAAGAATAGGTACCCTTTGTCGCGGATTGATGAGCTGTTTGACCAGCTGAGTGGAGCGATAGTCTTTTCCAAGATTGACCTTCGATCGGGATATCATCAGATGAAGGTACGGGAGCAGGATATTCCAAAGACAGCCTTCAACACCCGATATGGCCAGTATGAGTTCTTGGTGATGCCGTTTGGACTCACCAATGCCCCTGCAGTATTTATGAACTTAATGAATAAAGTTTTTCATAAGTATCTGGACAAGTTTGTCGTAGACTTCATTGACGACATTCTGATTTATTCGAAGACGGAGGAGGAGCATATGGAGCACCTGCAGATTGTGTTGGAGATACTGCGGAAGGAGAAGCTGTACGGGAAACTCTCGAAATGTGAGTTTTTCTTGGACCGGGTGGAGTTTCTGGGACATGTGGTGACTGGAGAGGGGATTTCTGTGGATCCTAAGAAGATTGAAGCAGTGGAAGCTTGGGCACCTCCTACGTCAGTAGCAGAGATTCGTAGTTTCCTAGGGCTAGCAGGATACTATATGAAGTTCGTAAAGGACTTTGCCAGGATAGCAGAGCCTATGACGAAGCTTACACGAAAGGACGAGGAGTTCATCTGGAGCGACGCCTGTCAGTCAGCATTTGAAGAATTGAAGAGAAGACTCACGACAGCACCAGTTCTAGCTTTGCCATCAGGATCGGGAGGATTCGTTATCTACATCGACGCTTCAGAGAAGTGTTTGGGATGTGTGCTTGAGCAGAACAAGAAGGTTATAGCTTATGCTTCTAGACAGTTGAGGCCCTATGAGAAGAATTATCCTACACATCACTTGGAGCTTACAGCAGTCATATTTGCCTTGAAACTGTGGAAGTATTACCTGTATGGAGAGCGAGTGGACATCTTCACGGACCACAAAAGCCTGAAGTATGTTTTCACTCAGAAGGAGCTGAATATGAGGCATCACAGATGGCTGGAACTCATGAAGGATTTCGACATCAGTCTGCAGTACCACCCTGGGAAGGAGAATGTGGTTGTAGATGCTCTCAGTCGATATCCTATTGCTATGTATCTCACTATGGACCAGCATCTATTGGAGGATCTTGAGAGTCTTGGGATTGAGATTATTCTACCAGGATATGGAGGAAAGATGATGCATATGCAGATACAGTCAGGACTGATAGAGAAGATCAAGGAGACCCAGTTTCTTGATGAGGGACTCCAATGTCTTAGAGCTCAGGCGGAGGCAGGATTGCTCGACGATTTCACCATTACAGAGGATGGATCCCTGAGGCACGGGAACCAGTTGTATGTGCCCAAGGATCTGCGGGAGGAGGTAATGCAAGAGGCCCACCAGTCGCAGTATTCTATACATCATGGGTCTACCAAGAAGTACAAGGACTTGCGAGAGTATGTTTGGTGGTATGGGATGAAGAGAGAGGTCGCCAGATTTGTTTCCAGATGCCTTGTGTGCCAGCAAGTCAAGACGGAGCGCCAGGGACCAGCAGGACTACTCCAGCCTTTACATATTCCGGAATGGAAATAGAAGCATATCACTATGGACTTCGTCTCTGGATTACCGCGTACTTCCAGTGGCAAGGATGCTATTTGGGTGATCGTGGACAGACTGACGAAGTATGCTCATTTTATTCCACTCAAGGTTGGGTTGTCGACCGAGAAGCTTGCAGACCTTTACATGCGTCAGATCGTGAGGATTCATGGGGTGCCGGTGAGCATCATTTCAGATCGAGACAGCCGCTTCACATCATACTTCTGGAGGATTCTACAGTTGAGCTTGGGATCACAGTTGAAGTTCAGCACAGCCTATCATCCACAGACAGACGGATAGTCCGAGAGGACGATTCAGACGCTGGAGGATATGCTACGAGTTTGCACACTCGACTTTGGCGGTTCGTGTGAGGATCATTTATACCTTATGGAGTTTGCCTATAACAACAGTTATCAGGATAGCATCGAGATGACCCCGTTCGAGGCACTGTATGGACGGAGATGTTGCACGCCGTTATCTTGGGACGACGTTGGCGAGAGAGCTTTGCTTGGGCCAGAGATGGTGGTAGACTCAGCTGAGAAGATCAGGCTGATCAGGGATCGTCTCAGAGTTGTGCAGGATCGGCAGAAGCACTGGGCGGACAGCAGCAGACGGCCATTGGAGTTCGCGGTTGGTGATAGAGTGTTTCTGAAGATCTCACCGACCAGAGGCTTCATTCGGTTTGGCAGAGGCGGGAAGCTCAGTCCGAGGTACATCGGGCCTTTCGATGTGACAACACGGATTGGCGAGGTGGCGTATCGACTAGCGCTTCCAGCTAGCTTGGAGGGGGTGCACAACGTCTTCCACGTATCTCAGCTTCGATGCTATATTCCAGACCTGAGCCATGTGGTAGATTACTCAGAGTTAGAGGTGGGTCCGATTTTGACCTACGAGGAGCAGCCATTAGAGATCCTGGACAGGAGGGAGAAGCGCTTGCGGAACCAGACCATTCCTCTTGTCCGCGTCATGTGGAGGCACCACTTTCCGGGAGAGTCCACATGGGAGCGTGAGGATGAGATGCGAGAGCGCTACCCGAGATTGTTCACCTGATTGTATTCTTGTATTTTGAATTTTCAAATTTCAATAAATAATTTGTGGTGTTTCGTGAACGAATTTTGGAGTGTTTCTGAATTTCGAGGGCAAAATTTTTCAAGGGAAGAGATTTGTAACTCCATCTTCTTGATAAAAAATTAATAAATAAATATAGTTATATGAAGTTTACATATTGATTTAATAAGATTAGAAATTGGTTGTTACTTAAATAACTAAGAAGGTATTAATTACATAAGGTTCTTTTGTGTTTTCAGCCCAATGGGCTTAAATCCAATTATCTACTTATTTTCCTTACTCAGTTACCTTCTTATAAGCCTAAAGCCTTTCCATTCATATTTATTCTCAGCCCAAGCTGACATTGGTTAAAAGAATTCCCATAAATTCTTTTAACTAACAGTCGGCCAATTGAATTCATAAGCCTGGCCTTTTCCTGTGAAATTCAAATTTGCCATCCTATTCTCTCTCCTCTAACCGAATTGTCAGAGAGGAGGAGAGCAAATTTTCCCTCCACCAAGTAACCTAATTCCCACGCTACTAGTTGCCTACTTAAGACCATTCTCTCCTCTCTATTGTTGGAACAATTCTTCATTCCCAACTTCATCTTCCCCAAACTCTGATCCAATCGGCCATGGCGGATTGAACTCTGAGGATCGACATTGCAATCGATAGGACAAGACCATTAGGTAATTTTTTTTGACCTTCTTTGTCTTCTCGATCCATTTGAATCGTTCTGAAGATTGAGCATGGTCAATCAATGATTTGATCGTTGGTTCTTCTCTCGATACAGTCAAACGACTCGATAGAGAGAAGAACATATCGAACTATGATCATTGTTCGATCCTTACTTCCAATAATCATTTATTTTTTAAATCAACAAATTCTGATCATAATGTGTTTGCTTGTTTTCCTCCATGAACCAGTCGATCCTTCATAAACACAACTAGGAATAGTTGATCGTTTCTTACGTTCTTCAGATCTAGATCTACTCTTCCAGCTATAGCTGACACTGCAGGTATATGTCCAAACCATTTTCCCTTATCTTGATTTCTAAATTACTTTTGTTCAAATGCAAAGTAGTGTAGACTGTGGTATCAGGAATTTAGGATAAACTCTATTCCTGTGATTGATTCAGTAATTTATTATGGATATTCATTTTGGAAATGTCATGTTCATGATTAGTTATGTCTGATATTGGAAATTTTAGTATTCTGTTACTGTGGTGTAGAATCTGAAATCAAGTTAATAGTTAGTACAATAGGATGTTAATTGGTGATTCCTGGAGATAGCAAGTGTATCAGACTGTTGATCTCGATCTATAGTGTCATTATGATATGAGAATTTCCATGGCTTGATATGTGAGTTCACATAGTCTTGATATGAGAATTTCTATGGCTTGATATGTGAGTTCACATAGCCTTGATATGAGAATTTCTATGGCTTGATATGCGAGTTCACATAGCCTTGATATGAGAATTCCTATGGCTTGATATATGATTTCACATAGCTGTGATATGAGAATTTCCATGGCTTGATATGTAATTTCACATAGCCTTGATATGAGAATTCCCATGGAATTGGCATGTGGTTTACATAGCACTGATATGTGGAATCCCATGGTATTGGTATGTGATATTAACCTGGGGATTGTGTTTATGGACTGATAGCTTGTGATATGTCAGTCCTGTTTCAGGACTAACCACTTGAACCTGTTTTGTTTAGATAATATTCTTTGATATTGACCTGAGACTTTGAATTGGGATTAAGGAATTGATAAACTGGGAACTAGGTAAGTCTGGTTCCTTGGTTGAATTAGGATTCCATCCCAGTGATGAGGACCTGAGTAGGACATTTTACTCACAGGTTATGCATATTGTCCAGGCTGAATGGAATAGGATTGTTTGGGTTGTCCTGATGTAAATCTTCATTCCTGGAATCAAATGCAGACCAAGTAATGTAGCTTACTGGATCATCATTCCTGTACATTTGATTTCAAGGGTTATCCTGTGAATGAATGAAAATCTTTATTTCTGGATAGCAAATTCCAGTTGGCAGGGGCTATGTAGCATTTAGGACTGATCATCAGTTCAGTTGTAAACTAAACCAGAGTATCAATGACCATAATTGGTACTGGCCATTTGAAGAAGGATATTGGTTTGAGTTCTGTACAATTATTGTAGACTTGAGAACTGATGTGGTAGAACCATGGCCTGTGAAGCTAAAGGTTATCAGATGAGTGGTTGATATTGAGTTTACAATTGAATGATACTTGAATTTACATAGGACTGGTATTGTTGGAAATGTTTTAAGCACATTTAGACTGATCTGATTACACAGCTGGGACTGATTTCCTTAGGAACTTTGAGTGAATGATTGGTTTATTTGTTTCTGCAACTTGAGATTTTGCTCGAAATCTGATTTCAGTAGAAGCTTTGGACAACCAGGGTTGGGGTCCAGTTTTGATGTTCTGATCCCAATAAATTAGGATCAATACTTTCAATATCATGTGCAAGTTATTTAACTTTTTATTTAGTGGTGTTTCTCAAATGCCATATGAAGAGAACTGAAACCCAGGGATTCAATCTGATTTAGATTTTGCTTAACTGTAAGTTTACTATTGTCCTGTTTAGGACTGAACAGGACATAGGAACTCTTATATGCAGGAGTGTATGTCATTGAACACAAAGTGACATGCTCAGTCCTGTTTTAGGACTGATATGGATTACTTTAGGACTGTTTATGACCTACTGATGGACTGGGATAGGAGAAGGAGTCTTTAACTCATATTGATGGATATTAGACTCATGTTGACAGATTAACTACACATGGTAACTGGATTTGAATATCAGCCACACTGGGACTGGAGTGTAGTTCAGTCAGCAAGTGCAATCAAGTATGTTCAAATCTTTATCTTTGGGAAGCATATGTAAACCATTTGGTTCTATACATTGATCATAGTCAATCTATAAACTGCTATCATTTGCGTCTGGGAAGGGAAATACTATAGATATGTGATCAAACCCTGTTACTACTCATGTGAATAGCTTGGGTCCCGTACCGTGCACGCGGGGCCAAAGCCGTACCATTTCAGGTTCATTGCATCTACCAGCCGATCACAATCTAGATGTATTTCAAATATTGCATATATCAGGATTCAGTTTGTATTTCAGGATTTTATGGTTGTATTTCATGTTCAGGCTGTATTTCATGTTCAGGTTATACTTCATGTTCAGATTGTATTTCATGTTCAGGACTCTTACCATGCTCCCTATTTTACTTTCAGTATTTCCTATTCAGTTTCATGTCTTGTTCTCATTTCCTGTACTTTACATATATTCCTGTTCCTTGATTCATACCATGATGTACATGTTCATTTCTCTGGATATACTAGCTCCGCTCCTGACTAGATAAGTTGCAGGTGAGTTGGAGGCCTTGTGCGACACATACTATGGCGAGGAGCCTATGCAGGAGAGCTAGCTGGTGCTGCTCTTGACTTAGATGCTGCAGAAGCCTAGAGCTTCCTTAGTTTTCCCTATTATTTCCATATATTGAGACTACTAGACTTTCTGTGATTTCTGGAATGTAATAAATTCTGATACATGTACTTTCACTCTGGGATACATTTATAGATGCTGTGTTTTCATATTGTCTTGATATCTGGATAGTTCTTCCTAGATTGGTACAACTTACTTTGTCATGTCTAACGACAAAGGCCGGGCGTGTCCGACTCGTATCCGGTTATTCGGGAGCGGGTCGTGACATTGTCCCCCTTGTTTTTTGCACCTTCATATGCTTCTTCCTTCTTCAAAATTGGAGTACGGGAGAGAACTGAGATTACTTTTAGTATTATTATATATAAATATCAGTACATGTGTATATTATATTTAATAATGCATGTAGATTATATTGTTATCATTAACATTAAGCAATCATCATAGCGATTATTATTATTTTGCTATTAAGTAATTTCCATTGATTTTACCAATATTAGTATCTTTAATAAAATTGTATTACTTCAAAATATAACTTTTGATTTAGAAGTAATAGTATTTCTAGCTGGTTTCTAAAAAAATGTGGCTGGCCTTATTTTGAGTTGGGCTCCGAGCCGATAACATGGTTTGGAAATTTTAAGCCTTTTTGGGTTACTAAGCTGCATATACATAGATATTAATAAATAGAAATTTCACTGATAACTATTAATATTTTGTGTATATATATATTGAGAGTGGACTTTTCCCTAAAATCAAATTAAGGTTTTGGAAGTTTAGTAGATAAATATCTTACTAGAAAATATTTAGATCAAAATATTTTGGGTGGTTATTATTATAGGCCTTATATGAATTTTCGAAGACTCACTATGTAACTAATGATATTATTAATGAACTTATATATCTTAAATGGGCTTCATATATAAATAATAATTCTAATAAATTACTAAATAGTTTAGAGGTAATTTTTAAATAAATAAATATATAATAAATGGTTGTCTACAAAATTATTTATAACAAACTATAGTATTAGGCTTGGGCGTACTAAATGGGTTGATTATATTTTTAATTATAATTTTATGATTTGGTAGTATTAATATGGGCTTAAATTAGTGGGTTTTGAACCTTATGAGTTTTATAAGAATTGCATTTCTTAAATGAATTCCTCATGGATTAATCTTGATCATGATCAATCTAATCGTATTCCATCTCTTTATCGAACATGAACTTTCTGCACACCGACCCTAGCCAATCGGACTATACTGGACTCAACAGAATCATTGGTTTCACCAGATAAGGACCTCAACATTCGGAGCTTTTTGTGGATTTTGACTTTCGTGTTGATTGTGAGACCCGTCTCACTGTATCGGTATTTTATACGGATACGTATTTATTTGAGCCGTATTTCGTATTTCTCGGTTTGCGTGATATTTTAAAATTTTCCTAAGTGTAGGAATTTCATGACTTGGTTTAACTTGGATTTGGTTTTATTTGGTTCGGTTCCACTTTGACTTGGTTTGGTTTGGCTTGGACTTGGTTTGGTTAGTTGGTTCTTTATGAGAGAAGGTGTATGGCTTAGATTGAGTGGAGAGGAATGAATGGTGGAGATCACTTGAGCTTGTTATATAAGCCACTTTTTCTCTCTCCCTCCTCATTCACCATCATTCATTTTCTTTTTCCACCAAACCCTAGCCATTAGAGAGAGGCAAGTACACCTTGCCAAATGTTGGACGATTTCTATTTCGTTTGTTCCATTCTCTTTGTTGTTACATTCTAAGCATGTTTAGAACTTGGAGTTTTCCAATTTGATGGCTAGATTGTTGTAGATCTAACTTTGAAGTAATTTCGGTTTTCATGGGTTTTGATCTGTTAAACTTGCATGTTCTTGTTGTTTGATGGTTCCATGTTGTAGAGAATTTTATTTTACCCAAATTTGACCTATGGAAGTTCGAATTTGGACTCTGGATGATGGAATTATGGAGCTTGGAAGTATGACTCATGGTGTTTTTCTTCTCTGAATTTGAGGAGAAGAACAGTACTTGACCGCATGGATTTTCATGCGGCGAGATTCCCCCAGCCGCATGGCTACCATTGGCACAATTGCCCAGCCGCATGAGCCTTTAATAACTAGTGAGCCGCATAAGGCTCGGCCATTTGCAATCTTTGCATTTGCAATAAACCAAGCAGTGTGTAAGCATTAATTGTTTTCTGACCTGATTTGACAGCACCCTTATTCTCTGACTCGAGGTGACGGCTTCTGACATGACAGCATTTATTAGCTATCACTGTACTAGGCTTAATAATTAATTGCCGCTTAAGCTTGCAATGGCAAGAAAGAAAGTTGAATCCGCATGAAGTTCCTTAACTCCGAGCCGCATGGCCTCTGGCATTCAAATATTTAATGTATTTTGGTTGCATTAGAAGTGGTGCCGCATAAGGCCTAGTCCTTTTAATATTTGATGCATAGCTTAGCTTTGGATCCGCATGGGAATAATTTAATGTATTAAAGCGTGGAGCCGCATAAGGCTCGGCAAATTTTGCATGCATCAGCACCATGCTATCCGCCTGTGCACAAGCCTTTATGCAATTTTGCCATCCGCATACGTTTTTCACATAAAAGCCTGTTGCATGCCGCATATGGTAAAGCATTATTATAATGCTTTATATTAGGCATTAATATATAAAGTCTATATTAAGCATTATTATAATGCTTATAAGCATCAGTATAATGATTTTACATAGGCATCAGCATAAAGCACTTGTATATGCTTGCTCCATCCGCATATAGCATAGCCTTAATATAAAGCATTATTATAATGCTTTATATTAAGCATTGAATGTTTAGGATCCGCATGTGGAATATTGGATGTAGTATTTAATACATTCATGGAATAATTGAATTGCATGGAACCGCATGGGAGCATTAATATTTTATTGCTTGGCTTTGGCCATTATTTATTCGCTTGCATTGTAAGCAACCGCATAGGCTTGGCCCTTTATCTATGCAAGTTGTTTGCAGGCAATCAAGTGTGAACCGCATGGCCCCACTTTATTTCCACTTTGGACCGCATGAGAATTTTCTGTCCGCATGGCCTCTTCCACCTTGCATGGCTTATTATAATAATATAATAATTGCTTGGCCACGTGAACCTTTTCCGACTGCATTTATTGATTGGGTCCCACTATTTGTCTTACTTGATTTCACTTTTGAGCCGCATGGACTCCCACGTGGGAATCCCACTTTTGGACCGCATGGGGTCCCACTTTGATTATTTTATATATTTTAATTATCTGACTTGTGGCCCAAATTTCTTCCCGCTCCCAACATAAAAGTTGAATATTTTTCCACTGGCTTCATGAATATAATTTTTAATTATTTTATGCAAGTCCCCTGATGGTGTTTCGGATGACTTCGTACGCCCTTTTATTCAGGCCTAAAATACGAAGACCCCACATTCAATAGTTTAATAATTCTTTAATAAATGAAATTCCTTAGTGGGACTTGATAATATTGCGCCCTATTTTCTATAACATGTTTCTTCCTCATCGGTGGCCCGTTTGGGTGCACTCAGGATATGATTCTTCTCTGTTAGCATGTTTGTTTGCTGTATGAACACGACATGATAACCATGGTAGTGACCTGTCACGGTGTACTCTTAACCTGTAACCTGTAACCAGAAACAAGTAGCATGACATAATAGTGACCCGTAGGGGTGCACTCTTGACTAGTAATCTTGACATGATAGTGGCCCGTGGTGGCGCACTCCTGACAAGAATAATAAATCTAATCTTGACACCGTGGGTGTTTGCTTGATTATGCTTGAATAAGCTACCAGTCCAGTCTTGTCTTGCATCATGTCTAGGACATGAATTCCTGATTTTTCCCACGGTCAGGGATTTATACTGAATCTGGCTAAGGTTAATGACTAGATTGAAACAATTAGTTCATGGAGATTTTCCCTGTTACCTGTTGCCCCTTTGGTCCCGGCCATATATATATATATTCATGGGATTTGTTGCTATCCGTCGAGATGAGCGCACTTCCAGCCCGCCGTCGAGTGTGGTACCTTAGGACACATGTATTTACTACAGTGTGTCTGCTATATCCTGCTATCTTTTCCTTTTCTTTGCTGGGATCACTCAGGTAGTAACAAACAGGTAACCGGACTTGGAAATCTCATTGCATCTTGCTAGTAACTAGGTCTGTGATAACCCTAGTTAGTTAAAGTATCAAGCCGTACTTATTGCTTGGCCGTGAATGTTGGATGGAGTTTGATCAGTCTAGTCTTGTCTTGATCTTGTACTTGATTGTTACATGTCCTGATTTCTTACTTTATCTTGCCGATAAATGGTGGGAGAAACCAAGTTCTGTTCAGACGAAGGGTTACAACCCCGGTCCTTGTTTGGTTTACGGGTTGTAACCTGGTTATCTGAATAGTCCCATGGTTATCTCATCGTATATCACCTTCCCAGTCTAAGTCTTATTTAGATCCAGTTTCCAATTGTTTCCAGGATAATGATTGCAATGGTTGTCACTCTAATGTATTATACTCTGTATTGTCACTCCCTGTTTGTCACTCTCTGAGTGTCACTTAATGATTGTCACCTTTAGCGATAAATGATCAGAGACCAAGTTCTGTTCAGGCGAAGGGTTACAACCTCGGTCCTTATTTGGTTTAAGGGTTGTAACCTGGCTTCCGGAATAGTACTTTCGTCCTCTCTTCGTATATTGCCTAGCTCTAGTTATTTAACATGTTCTCCAGTTTACTTTATGTCAATAATGATTTACTTACTGTCTCCCTATGTTCGGGATAAGTGCATTGGTACTGCACAAATCTCGATCCTCCTTTACTTATTACTTTCTCTCCCCATTGATTGCCTATGATTGCTGGTTTTAAGTTCATAGTTCGGCCTCCTTTGTGGTACTTGCTATTTGGGGTCTGACCCCACTGGTTTTGCATGGCCAGGTTCTGATAGAAGAGCCCGAAGGATCTACCGCACCATCTACTCGACGGTGACCAGCCGGAGCACCAGAGTGCCTCAGTGGGTTTCTTTTCATCCTCCCACTGACATGTAAATTCTTATCTTGTAACGTTTAGCCCCGAGCACGTGTCTAGCTCGTGTTTTGGTGTTTTCCTTGATATTGTAGCCTACGGGCATAAACATGATATGTGTATTCTAGACTATAGCTAGTCCTTATCATGTACGACTAATATTCTAGCTAGTCCTCAGTTCTGTGATACTGGCTTCATGATCATTCATGTATATATGGTTCGGGACGCCTTACTATTGTATGTATGATGATCGTACTCTTTGCTATTGTATAATTGCCTGTGATTGAGATACCTAGGATTGTTAAACCATAGGATTGACTGATGGCTTGTAGAGTAACCCCCATGTCTTGACAGCTTATACATGATTTCAGAGTATTAACGTACTTTGGGATTGCGTAGCTGGCTGTGTCCGCCTCCGTCCAGTATTCTGGTTCTGGGGCGTGACATTGATGATTCTGATTATTAGATTTTGCTGCTTCTCGCACCACCCTCAGGCAAGATACCTTGCCACCTTACTCTATGATTTGATTATTCTTATTTTCAGTTATTTATATTCAGTATTACTTATTTTTGTTAGTATTATATCACTGTGCGTCCAAGTCACACTTGGGTGCAAGCGACTCTATCGGTCATTTTCTTATTTTTGTTTTATTCTCTTGCATAGACTTAGTCTAGTGACCACCCATTTGATGATGAGGTATTGGTATATCTCATACGGCCTTGACACTTACTTTACCACGTATTGTGAGTCACATATAGGACACATACTCGCGTAGTCGGCCTGCCACTGATACGTATGAGGCGTACGACAGTTAGGAGTAACTGCCAATATAATTGCATGCTAGTGGACTTGGTAGTTACTAGAGGTTCAAATGATTCATGGATGTGACTACACTAGGCATAGGGTAGGAAGAACAGTTCCTTGATGTATGGGCCACATATTCATTGCTATTGTACCTAAAGCTTCGCTGGAGATGCAGGTTCACCCTACTATTACTGATTCCCTATGACGTTCATGGAGCGTTATGGACGTTTTCTTACTGATTTCCTCTGACGTTCGTCGAGCGTTATGGACGGAGATGACTGGTTCCCGAAGGAAGGGACGATGCCACTGCTATACAGCCCGAGTGCCCATATGTGAAGGATTGTTCTTTATTGCATATTCACTATAGTACGGTTAGGCACCCTATTGCATGCATTCCTTTATTTTCTATTATATATCACGGTTTATGTGGCATGGTGTTTTCTTGTATCGTGTTATGTCCCTCTGAGGACCTGGTTATCTCTCCAGGCGTGTGCTCTTGTCTTTTGCAGGTGTTCGAGCTCTAGCCATGATCATCCCTATTTCTTCGAGGATGATTGCACTTGGATCATCTTCGCTTCGCTCGTAAAACTCTTTTCATTTTTCATGTATTTCTTTCCTTACTTGTTGGTAGTGAATTTGTCTCCGCCCATCATATTGTACAAAAATATTTCATAGTTGATTATATGATATCTTTTATTCTTTTATTTTGTGGATGAGATTAGATTACTCTTGGTTTACTGCATTTTACAGCTTATGTATACATACGAGGTGTCCATATATTGGAGTATACTTTGTATGTATGCATCTGGCATGTCTACATACTTAGTCCTAAGTATTTTGGGACTGGGGCGTTACATGTTTTTGTGGTGGCCCATGCATGTCAAGATAAATTATTTGGTTACTTTACCGTACCAAACAAGCATGCGTATAGGATTAGAGTTTAGGATCTCATCCACATACTTGACCTCCTTCCTCGATTCTATTTTGACTCCCTTGATTTGCATCTTGCTTGAATTCTTCTACCGTAAAACTTATCTTTCCTTAGTGCTTGATAGGAGTTAGAGGAATGATTGGTAGCCTCATTGATTCAATTATACTACTAGTTAACTCTTATAAGTTGGGTAGAATGTCCCATGATCTAGTAATCCCTTCGTCCTTATAACCCATGGTACAGGATACTACTTAGATTACCTCGATTAAAAATCTTTTGAGGACCATACCTTATTTTATCGACCAAGGCCTTAGACAAGAAGGCAGTAGGACGACTGTGTAGAGACAAACACTGGATGAGTTTTAGATTTCATTTGAAGGACTTGAACTATTCACACTTTCTTCATCTTCTCACGTATTCAAAATTTTAATTATCTTGACTAATGCTGCAAGATAGCCTAGCTTTGCAAGCTCATCCTTTTATTGAGTTTGTCCAAGACATATGTTATCTGGACATGTCCACTAACATATCGTCTAATCAGAACCGGTGCATGATGGTCTGATCAACCTAGTGCACTTTGGTTCGTTTTTTATATATTATTCTACGTGGATGGAGACATAGTTAAAACTTGCCCTCTAGAGTCTCATCCACGACTGCCTTGGCAACTCTCTCTTGAACTATTCAATCGCCTTTGAAAACCATATTTACAAATCATTCCTATCTCCCTCGAACTCTAATTATTTTTCGTTACCTATTCCGAAAAACAAATACTCGTAGAAATAAAGTATTCTTCTATGGCCATGAAGGCTATACATACACAATCATTTCCATTGATTCAAAATCGGAGAACTAACTCCAAACTTGATTCACATCTACCGTATCAAAATTTCTATTACGTCATCTAGCATTCTCTAATAATCAAGAGTCGAGGTACAATATCACGACTTTAAATTTCTCTAATCTCATTAATCCTTAACCCTTGTCTTAGTTCTGTAGATTATAGATTGTAAGCCTTCTAAATGGTAGGATTTATTAGGGTTACCAATTGATTAGAATAAGCGGTTTCTATTAGGGTGATAATTAGTGCCTCATGAACTCCCACTTTCTATTTAGATCATTTGGTGTCTCCAACCGTGACATTGCTATCCGGAGCACGAGACCAGCTGTGACCTTCCAATAAATTCCATATACAAGACCTAGATGAGTCCACCTTCCTGTAGACATATCATGTTCTACTAAAACACGTCCCCTTGTACCCTATCTTTATGATACGACTTTCAGGTCAAAACGACTAACTAAAAACCTTACCATAATACCATTGTCCCTTTCTGACCTCGGTTAGAGATCCAACCTTGACTCAAATCTTTTGATCCAATATATGGTTGTGACCCACTCGAAGCCCACTACACACATGCCATTAGTGTGCCACTTTATGGAGTTCTCCTGTGCTACTTAAACACAAAAGTCACAAAAGGTGCATTTTGGGCTTAAGGAACCTAGTAACCCATCCGACTGACAATTAGCTCAACCACTTGAGTTGAAACCTATTCTATATTGCCCTAACCAAATGGGAATGGTTCAGAGAGATTTTAGGACCCTTTCCAGCTAATATAGATTAAAATCCAAGGTTAAATTAATCAAAGATTGGTTCCAACGGAACTAATAAATCATTGGTTTACAACGTATATTTCTATTTGCAAACGTCTTAATACCTCTACCGTGACTTTCATATTTGAATCACAACACTAGCCTTTTTCTTCTAACAAATTTTATCCTCATGAACTAGACGAGCTATTCTACACAAATGATATACATGTCCTATCCAAACACACCATCTTGTACTCTATTTCAATTGCACCACGGGTATAACACCATTCCCTTAGAATAAACCAAAGAGGCCCAATTCATCCCATTTGGTTTTAACCATGCTTATTGACCCATTGCATCCAACAAATTGAATACCCATGATCCATGCCTGACTAAGAACACTCTATCTTGTAGAAAATGTTGTCAATTTGGATTCCTTCTGTAACTACTACCTACATCTTTTCGGAAACCAATTTATTATTTAATGCACTTACTCTTCCTTCTGTTCAGCCCATTATATATTATATTTATATTTGTTATAGTAAGTTATATTTTAATTTCGAGGACGAAATTTTTATAAGTTGGGTAGGATGTAAAATCCCTCATTTAATATATATATATATATAATTTTTGTTACTATTTAAAAGGGGTTTTATGTAATAATTTTTAAAATTTATTGTGATTATGATTTTCAGTATATAATAAATTTAATACTAATATTTTGTGGGGAAAGGGGTTATTAAATTTTATGTGATTATAAGATTGTTAGAATTTTTTGATAATAAATTATTTATTTGAAAGGTTTAATTGTTAACAAAGAAAAACTTTACTGAATATATTATCATATAGTAAAAAATATAAAATTTTGCAATTTATAGAAATTAATTGAAAACTTTATAAAATTTCCTTGGCATTCTTAAAGTGTGTTTTGTTTTAAAAACTATTAATTACTAATTACTAGTAATGGAGGTGAGATGTGTTTGGCAAAAAAAAGTATATATATATATATATATATATATATATATATATATATATATATATATATATATATATATATATATATATATAAAATGTTCATTTAAAAGGATATTTTACATTTTTGAAAAACTTAGTTTTCTATGAGAAATGGATTTTTACTTTAAAAGTTTTATACTATTTTCTTCAGATTTAAATGCTTTTTTATTAAAATAGTAATAGTAGCATAGCATGAAATTGCTACGATATAGTAGCTAGCCTATATGGTATACATTAATTATTAAAATATTTTTTTAAATATATATTTGTTATTTTAGGAAATTTTCTAAATTTATTTAGATTAAATTTAGTGGTGTATGTGAGTTTAAAAGTATTAGGATTATATATATATATATATATATATATATATATATATATATATATATATATATATATATACAGTTTCAAAAAAAGAAAAAAAAAAGAAAGAAAAAACCCTAGTCGATTCTTATAACACCTTTCTAATGTCTTCTTGTCAGACCCCTACATGTACATTACATCTTCTTCTTCTTTCCTCCACTATAGCCACTACCACCTGGACATCTGCACGACCACCAGAGCACTTTGCGTGGTTCCAAGAACTCCAGTGTACGTCTCCTCCGAGCAGCTAGCAGCCTCGCCTGATT
This sequence comes from Iris pallida, assembly GCA_029216955.1. Lineage (NCBI taxonomy): Eukaryota > Viridiplantae > Streptophyta > Magnoliopsida > Asparagales > Iridaceae > Iris > Iris pallida. The sequence continues at coordinate 18,288,678 of JANAVB010026000.1, read as the reverse complement.
TTGGTATGCCACACGTCCTCACAAACTTTGACATGTTTCCGTACAACCCAGCGTTTGCCGGAAAAGAACCTAGTCAGGCCAAGTACTGATGAGCCGAAGCACAACGCTGAGACTATGCCAAACCTGACTGTCGGAGTGCCTTCTAACAAGTTTCTCGGCAACGGTCATTGTCAGTTCGAAGTTGATGACGACAACTCTAATCGACAGTGAACAACTTGCCATGACAAACCAAGTCGTGAAGGACCCACACCGAGGTGCCCTACGGTCTGCAGTCCTTCCTCTGCACCGACCGCTTTGACCCGAGTCCGTCGAGAGTCATCTCCTCCGCTGCCGTTTCCTCGGTCCGCTGGCGCCACCGCGCCGGACAGCCCTCGATGGCAAGCCACCCTTTGCAAGACCCGATCGCTGATGCCCTGCCAACCGACCGGAGTAGTCCACAGCCGTGCGCTTGTGTCGAACCGCCAGTTTGGGCACCCGCTTGCCGCTAAGCCATCGTTCGTCCTCACGCTCCTTCTGACGCATGCCTCCTTCTCCGACCATCTCGAGCGCCGCTACCAGCACAGCGAGCAGAGCCACCGTTGAGTACGGAGAGCGCCCGGGCGGAAACCATGGTGAGTCATTCCCTTTACTCGCTCGTTGTCCCCCTTGTTATCTGCACCTTCATATGCTTCTTCCTTCTTCAAAATTGGAGTACGGGAGAGGACTGAGATTACTTTTAGTATTATTATATACAAATATCAGTACATGTGTATATTATATTTAATAATGCATGTAGAATATATTGTTAGCATTAACATTAAGCAATCATCATAGCGATTATTATTATTTTGCTATTAAGTAATTTCCATTGATTTTACCAATATTAGTATCTTTAGTAATATTGTATTATTTTAAAATATAACTTTTGATTTAAAAGTAATAGTATTTCTAGCTGGTTTCTAAAAAAATGTGGTTGGCCTCATTTTAAGTTGGGCTCCAAGCCGATAACATGGTTTGGAAATTTTAAGCCTTTTTTGGGTTACTAAGCTACATATACATAGATATTAATAAATAGAAATTTCACTGATAACTATTAATATTTTGTGTATATATATATATATTGAGAGTAGACTTTTCCCTGAAATCAAATTAAGGTTATGGAAGTTTAGTAGATAAATATCTTACTAGTAAATATTTAGATCAAAATATTTTGGGTGGTTATTATTATAGGCCTTATATGAATTTCAAAAGACTCACTATGTAACTAATGATATTATTAATGAACTTATGTATCTTAAATGGGCTTCATATATAAATAATAATTCTAATAAATTACTAAATACATTAGATGTAATTTTTAAATAAATAAATATATATATATATATTAAATGGTTGCCTACAAAATTATTATAACAAACTATAGTATTAGGCTTGGGCGTACTAAAGGGTTGATTATATTTTTAATTATAATTTTATGATTTGGTAGTATCAATATGGGCTTAAATTAGTGGGTTTTGAACCTTATGAGTTTAATATATTATGATTTTATTTTATAAATAACGATGCATTTTATATATATGTCTAAAATGTGTTTTTTTTTAAAATACCTTCTAAATGAATATATAGGATTTTCTAACTAAGAATTTTGTTTCTTAAATGTATTCCTCATGGATTAATCTTGATCATGATCAATCTAATCGTATTCCATCTCTTTGTCGAACACGAACTTTCTGCACATCGACCCTAGCTAATCGGACTATACTAGACTCAACAGAATCATTGGTTTCACCAGCTAAGGACCTCAACATTCGGAGCTCTTTGTGGATTTTGACTTTCGTGTTGATGATTCTGATTGTTGGATTTTGCTGCTTCTCGCACCACCCTTAGGCAAGATACCTTACCACCTTACTCTGTGATTCAATTATTCTTATTTTCAGTTATTTGTATTCAGCATTAGTTATTTTTGTTAGTTTTATATCACTGTGCTTCCAAGTCACACTTGGGTGCAAGCGACTTTATCGGTCGTTTTCTTGCTTTTGTTTTATTCTCTTGCATAGACTTAGTCTAGTGACCACCCATTTGATGATGAGGTATTGGTATATCTTATATGGAAAAATATATATATATATAGGACACGTACTCGCGTAGTCGGCCGGCCACCGATACGTATGAGGTGTGCGACGGTTAGGAGTAACTGCCAATTGAATTGCATGCTAGTGGACTTGGCAGTTACTAGAGGTTCATATGAGTCATGGATGTGACTACACTAGGCATGGGGTGGAAAGAACCGTTCCTTGATGTATGGGCCATATATTTATTGCTATTGTACCTGAAGCTCCGCTGGAGACGCAGGTTCCCCCTACTATTACTGATTCCCTCTGACGTTCATGGAGCATTATGGACATTTTCTTACTGATTTCCTCTGACGTTCATCGAACGTTATGGACAGAGACGACTGATTTTCGAAGGAAGGGATGATGCGACTGCTATACAGCCTGAGTGCCCATATGTGAAGGATTGTTCTTTATTGCATATTCACTATAGTACGGTTAGGCACCCTATTGCATGCATCCCTTTATTTTCTATTATATATCACAGTTTATATGGCATGATATTTTCTTGTATCTTGTTACATCCCTCTGAGGACCTGGTTATCTCTCCAGGTATGTGCTCTTGTCTTTCGTAGGTATTCTAGATCTAGCCATGATCATCCCTATTTCTTCAAGGATGATTGCACTTGGATCATCTTTGCTTCGCTCGCCAAACTTATTTTATTTTCCATGTATTTCTTTCCTTGTTGGTAGTAGATTTGTCTCCACCCAACATATTGTACAAAATATTTCATAGTTGATTATATGATATCTTTTATTCTTTCATTTTGTGGATGAGATTAGATTACTCTTGATTTACTGCATCTTACAACTTATGTATATATACGAGGTGCCCATATATTGGAGTATACTTTGTATGTATGCAGCTGGCATGTCTACGTACTTAGTCCTAAATATTTTGGGACTGGGACGTTACACCTAGTTTTCAAAATTCCTAAACCAATTTCCTAATCTAAAACCCTAATCCTAACTCTAATTTTTCTCCTTTTCTTTTCACCTATTTGATCAAAATTTTCTTGTCCTAAAATTTTTCTATCTTTTCAACGATTAACCAAGTCTGTCTATCCTAGTAGTCCTTAAATTCGAGGACGAATTTATGTTTAAGGTGGGTAGATTTGTAACCCCTATTCCCGAAATTTTGAAATATTTTTTTATTTTGAATTAAATAGTGATTTTTAGTATTTTATACATATTTAATTAAATAGCTATTACGATAAAAGGCTTTAGTCATGGTTAAGATTTGGAGTACAAGATGATTAGAAATTTTGGCATAGATAGTGTAGTCGTGTGCTTTGACTAGTGTTTTAGCTATGGTAGGGAAGGCAGAGCCATATGAGTGTTTTAACTAGGAAAACCATTCGAAGTTGCGACTTGACTCCTATAAATAATTTAATTAGTTATTTATTGATATTAAGACTTTTAGGAAATTCGGTTGTACCAAACTAGACCAGACTGGACCCGAACCAAACCCGAGCGCACGTAGTCATGTGGTACGTCCAAAAGACATCCATTTAGATATATAGATATGTATATATATTGGTTGTTCAATTTTATAGTCTAGTGAGTAATTTCTATAAATTAAAAAATAAATATAAAATATGCATTATTTGCTATTTTAATTTATATCTACCTTGGAAGAAAATAGGATAAATACTTCTTTAGTTATCCTTGTACATTTAGGGATTTTAGACTATATCTATATTTGTTTGTACACTTATTATTGGTTTACCCTATTTTGTTATCCTTATTATTGTTATTACTATTGATATTATAGTTATAAAAAATAAATATATATTTATTATGGGTTATTCTCTACTTTTAGTAAATAAATATTAGATTGTATGTACATATTTTATTTGAAATATCCCACAATAGAAAAGTGTTTTTGGGATTTTGTAGTGCATATATATATATATATATATATATATATATATATATATATATATATATATATATATAGTCATGACCTGCACCCGAATATTCGGGCACGAGTACGTTTGCCACGTCCAGCCTACACCGTACTATCTACGGTAGAACGCTGTCAAGTACCCAATAAATATCTATAAAATCTAGATGATCCATAAGAACAATGTACTCAAATCACATCACAAATAGCTAAGGAAGATTGAATTAGAAAAGATATCAATAACTCAAAAATAACTAAAGTCTATAAATGAATATACATGACCAGAATGTATCAAAGACAAATTCGATAACGAACATAAATCAAAATACAATGGCCTAGAACTCCCGGAAGACAACTCATGGTGAATAGAACATCGAGATCCACCTCAGCTAGCATCATCCCGTGGTCCAATAATATGGGACTTAATAATTCCTAAAAATGTGGTTATCCAGTCAGGATTGGAGCGAAGTACATAAGCCTAAAAGCAGTTCCAGTACATGGTAGGAAATATAGAACTAGCAATAAAATAAGATACGTGACATGCTGAAAAGTAAATACAGGGAAATAGAGAAATAACATCATGAAGATATAAGAAAACTGAGTACATGAATAAAATAGAGAACATGATAAACTGTAATAAATATAAGTGATTGAGAGCAGAAGACAGTTATGTGATTGGTTTAGGTTGTACATGATTATTCTATGGTAACTCCATTATAGGTGAAGGTATAATTGACATATACATGAGTACACTAGAGGGATTTAATCACATAACCACTTCTACTCCCACTAACCTCAATCAATACACAAGGATCCAATCATGATATGTTACGTACACGATAGGTAGTTTAAACATGAAGACATGTAAGCACATGAGAGTATACGAGAGCACATGAGAGTGCATGAATAATACAAGTACAAGGAGTACACGATGTACATGATAAAGTACTTGAACATGAAATACCCAATAAGGGATAACATCGCATGACAAGATCCATAAAGTACCAATCCGTGTTAACAATGTGCCAGCATCAAGTAAAGTAGTCTAGAGCAGGCAATATAGATCCTATCATGATGAAAACAATCAGAGAATGTACTCACCTAAATTTGGTTGGAGTCGACGTGTGCGAGACGAACGTGTCGACACAAGGTAGGTACGACGCTATGCTCCACAAGGTGGTACCAAATGATGACACAAACGGTTCCATTGAGTCCAGAATAGTCCAAATAGCCTAACACTACAAGAATAAAGGCTTTTCTTGACGGGGATTCCCCGTCAAGAAATGGGTATCTTGACGGTCGTTGGCATGGATTTTCTCGACGGTTTTTGGCCATCATATGAAGTAATTTTCTTGACTATTTTTAGCCATCAAGATAGCAATTTTTAGAAACCGTCAACGTAGGCAAAAAAAATTCTTGACTCTGGCCTAGATGACGGCCTTTAGCCGTCAAGAAAAGCATTTGTTTTGACGGACAAAACCCGTCATGAAAAGCAGTAATTCAAGACTATTATGCAGCATGATTTGAATTAAAATTGTCATTTGACAACCGTTAAAAGTATCTATCCAAAGTACCGTCAAGAGAAGCTTGCCAAAATTTTGTCAAGATTATTTAATATTAATCAAACACACATAATATCAATCTAGAAGCTACACACATCAAATTCTATAAAACCCAAATTTCATATTAACAAAACTGTATTGTTTATACAACAAAAACTTTCAATACACATCCCACATGTATTCTTCACTTGTCAACCACAAAGATAGAAAAATGGGAATTAGAATTTAGCGTTATTGAAACTTAAAGGATGATTCAAGGATAGAAAAATAAAATTCTTCTTACTAGGATAGGACATCAAAGATAGGAATTCATAAGAAAGTTGAATCATCCCACTTCTTTTTGACTACTGTCAGATTATCTGATCTTCACTTCTCAAATATGCCCTTATCTTACAAGCCAAGACATACCACTACTCAATCATGACCTTCAATTTCGAAAATCAACCCCTATGTGACTACTACCAAGAATCAAAATCTTCAGTCATAAAGATTAAACATTTTCATAAGTACCATAGGCTTGACCTTAATTCCGAAGGCACTACCCATGAAGCACGCTCTTGTTAGAACTCTTCAATTATTTTGATTTCGTACTCCACTATCAAATTAATCATCTTGAAATTCAAATTCCTCCACCTTGTCCTAAATTAGATCTGAAATCTAAATCAGGCTTTATGAAATATCCTTGAACATTCGTTCAAGTTATACCCCTCATATTACTGAAATATACTGCCACCCTACCATATAAAATTTATTCTTCATTATTTCAATTATCAAGCTTTAAAATTTCCTTCAACTTTTATACCTTCAATACTATCCTCTCTTTTTTATAACTCAAAATTTGTGTGTTTTTCTGATTCTAATCATTCTTACCGAAATTGTTCAGTTTCATGTCGTCACTACATATGGTCATAAGCTTCTTTCCATATATTCGAATTCCAAATTTGGTGTCTTGCCTTGATTCCCTAAGGTAATGTCCCAGGAATTAGTAACAACAAGCATCTAAATTCTCAAGAATCAATGCCCTCGAATATCCTTATCAGTTCTAAAAGTTCAACTACAAAATATTGCAATTCTCACCATTAACGTATATTCTACTGTCATTCTTACTCGAAATTCTCCTACTTTCTTTCCAAAATAATCCTTATTCGAAATATTCCTCTAAGTGTAATTGTTTCCAATTGATAATATCGACCTCTTGATTTCATTTCCAATTTCAGTCATATTCTTATCCCATAATTTTATCTAAATGTCCAATATTTTATATTCCTACCAATATTACCACATGATAGCAAATCTGTCCCTTTCAAGCTAGATGACTACGATACTTCCTCAGCCATTCCAAAGTAAAAAGATACGAAAATTTACAAGGTTTTAAAGTATAGCTAACAGATTTAGATACGAGATAGTTGATCGATATAATTAGGACAGAGTTAATTAAGACGAAAAAATAATGATAGGAATTGTTCTTGCTCATATGGTCATAACAAAGTGAACCAAGTTAAGATATGATCTGATAACCATACACGTCTATCAAAAATCATGTTACCTAGGAGTTTTTCTATGCCAGTAAGCATAGCTACAATAAAAGATATAGTCTATAACTAAGGTATATGTCCTATAATCATGTTATCTAGGATTCTTATTACGCCAACCGATATAGCTGCAAAAAAATCTAAATTCCATAACTAAGATAAGTATACCCAAAATCAGGCTTTATGTCTTTATCATGCTAGCTAGTATGGCTGCGATAAACTCTAGACTACATAACTAAAGTAGACATTTACCTTTCTCACTGTCCTCATCAAATATGTTTTCAGAATAAACCTTAATTCAATCCATAAAAATTTATCTAGATACAAAATCAAAGTCAACAACGAACACCAGAGATCAAATTCAACAACGAACCAAGGAAGAGTAGATGGAAACAAGTGAAAACAGATTTCGAGGTAGGGTTTAGAGTGAGATTCTCAGGGGTCGTCCCTGGAATCTATCAAGAGTTTCTAATATGTGATTGAGTACAAAAATCTAAAATATTCCATGATTCAATCCTAATCCTAGGGCAGGCTCGTAGTAGTGCAACTAAGCCTAAGTACTACCACGACTTCGCATTAGTTGCAAAGACAGACCTACATGGGCTACCATAAAAATGTGTTACGACCCGCACCCGGATATTCGGGCACGAGTACGTAGGCCATGCCCAGCCTACACCGTAGAATTGACGGTAGAATGCTGTCAAGTACCCAATAAATATATATAACATCTAGATGGTCCATAAGAATAATGTATTCAAATCACATCACAAACAACTAAGGAAGATATGAATTAGAAAAGATATCAATAACTTAGAAATAACTAAAGTCTACAAATAAATATACATGACCAGAATATATCGGAGACAAATCCGATAACGAAACATAAATCAAAATACAATAGCCTCAAACTCCCGAAAGACAACTCACAGTGCATAGAACATCGAGATCTTTCTCAGCTAGCATCATCCTGTAGTCCTATAATGTGGGGCATAACAATTCCTAAAAATGTGGTTATCCAGTCAGGATTGGAGCGAAGTACATAACCCTAAAAACAGTTCCAGTGTATGGTAGGAAATATAGGACAAGCAATAGAATAAAATACATGACATGCTGAAAAGTAAATACAGAAAAATAAAAAAATAACATCATAAAGATATAAGGAAACTGAGTATATAAATAAAATAGAGAACATGGTAAACTATAATAAATATAAGTGATTTAGAACAGAAGACAGTTATGTGATTGGTTTAGGTTGTACATGATTATTCTATGGTAACTCCATTATACGTGAAGTTATAATCGACATATACATGAGTATACACTAGAGGGATTTAATCACATAACCACTTCTATTCCCCTACCCCAATCAATACACAAGGATCCAATCACAATATGTTACGTACACGATAGTTAGTTTGAACATGAAGCACACGTGAGCACATGAGAGTACATGAGAGCACATGAGAGTACATGAATAATACAAGTACAAGGAGTACACGATGTACATAATAAAGTACATGAACATGAAATACCCGATGTATCCGATAAGAGATAACATCGTATGACATGATCCATATAGTACCAATCCGTGTTAATAATGTTTCAGTATCAAGTAAATGTAGTCTAGAATGGAAAATATCGATACTATCATGATAAAAATAATCAAAGAATGTATTCACCTAAATTTGGTTGGAGTCGACGTGTACGACAAGAATGTATCGACACGAGTTAGATACGACACTATCCTCCACAAGATGGTCCCAAATGGCTACACAAACAGTTCCATTGAGTCCAGAATAGTCTAAATAGCCTAGTTTGGTATATAGAATCCCAAGATCAGAGTTGGTACGATAATCAGGCCAAGAAATAGAAAACGACTAAACTAGTCGCGACTTATAATTTAAGGGAAAATATCACTAAACTCATATATAACTATCTTAGAAATATATTTATAACATTTGGAACGATATTCTATTATATAATTTTAGATAACATTGAAAACCTGGAAGAAATATTTTAGTTGCTATGACTTCAATTATAAAAATTAGATCAAACTAACGATTATATTTTAATATATTACTATATATATCTTTCCAATAACTAATTTTACAAAAACCATTAATACTAATAATGGTAATTATACAAGCATATTGTTATACATACATATATCTATACGTTATACCGAATTCTTAATATACAGTACGTAGAAAATACATATATAATTTATGTATAAAAGCTATATTCAAACACAAATAATTTAAAACCCATAATTTATTTTAGCCCAAATTATCATTTAAATGGTTAGAAATATACATACTTATATACTAATAGACTATAAACAATATTATAGCCCAACAATACCAAAACACCGTTTTAATGTATACAAATAATTCTGTCTAAAGGTATTATCCATTTATATGTATATTTGAAAACTAAGACTCACTAGTTTAAATATTTGAGATAAGTATTTAGAGGATATAATAAATCACCATATATATATATATATATATATATATATATATATATATATATATATATATATATATATATATATATATATATATGTTTGCAAAAAAAAATTTGTTTTATTTCCAAAATTGTAAAAGAGTACAAAGTACAATAAATTTTGGGGAAGTACAACTGTAGGAATCTGATCAGAAGACGATCACTTTATCCCTTGGACTAGTGAACTTGAAGACTGTAGCCTCTAGAGAACACAGCAGCAATTTTTGTAAGAGTTCTTGATCTGCCTCTCTGATAATTGGAAACTCTATTTATAGAGTTCAGAAAATAACTGTTTTAGCAGTTATTCTGATGTGCGCGAGACTGGATTGCGCCAACCTCCTATTGCGCCAACATTCATTCAGTTGTCAATCGTGTACTAACTGTATTTAGACGCGTAGCATCATATGATTGAGATGCGCGTGGTCGTATACAGGATAGTAGACACGTTTTGAGATATTAGTGGCATGTGTGCCACGTCATACTGCTTTAGAATGTAAGTTGCCCCAACTTTATCAGGTTGCGCGAGCTTCAGTCAACAAGTCCAACTGCGCTTAATTTGAGCTACGCCTACACACGTGGCAGCTTCTGATCAAAAGTCGTTCAGGTTGCGTCCAGGCGCAACTAAGGATTTTGTTTAGATTGCGACTGGACGCAACTCACGAAGTGTACATGACAGCTGTCCACCAACTTCTCTTGAGCGGCACAATTTACGGGATTCGAAGAGATTTTCCTCGTTCACTGTTGTGTCAGCCGTCAGTATTGTCAGGTAATGATGACCATTAAGTGTCAGATGCCACGTAGGTTTTGGCACAAAAAGACTGGGCGCAGTCTGATATCAGGCACAACCTGATCAGTGGCGCAGTCTGTTCTTTGAGCTTCATATCAGTGGCACAACTTGATTTTTAGGGCACAACTTGGTCACTGATCAGTATATTGAAGGCGCAACTTGATTTTTAGGCTCTACAAGACCCCTTTCAAAGTTTTCAAAACTTAAAAACATTGCAAAGTTTTGGAATACTTTGAATTGATACAAAGTTTTTGACTAAGTCAGGTTGCGCCAGTCTCATGCTCGGTCATCATGATTAAATACCTTTCTCGAAAATATTCAATCTTCTCTTCATCTTCCAAAGTTTTATTGATTTCTTTCAGTTTCCCATGAGGAATACGAAGAGTCAATTGATTGATATATATATATATATAGTTGATCTATGTACTTTGGTCTTCACTTCTGTTCTTCAATGGCCCCCAAGAAGAAAGAGATGGAGACTAATGCTGACACCACAACCAAGTCTCCTGAAGTGAGACAGGGTGTTGCGCCTACAACCTTTTTATTGGAGGCTGACCCAGCTTTGAGGGCAGTGAACTTTCTAAACTGTTTCGGTTTAACCCTGTCAGTCTTCAATCGCTTGAGTGGCGGATCATCCTCAGGGATCTGAACCATGCAAGAGTTGGATGCCGCCCTTCGTCAGACTGATGAAGGCAAGGACAAAAAATAATGTTCTAGACAAAACAACTTTTTTAATTTTATGTCCTTGACTGTAGGGGTCTACCCGTCTTTATGCAATGAAACCTAGAATTTCTGATTTTGTGTGGCTGTGATTTCGAATGGTACTCATGGACATATTCTTTTAACTAATTCTTCGTTTTACTGTTTCTTCTAAAGAACACGTGGCAATCGTTACACGGTTTTAGATGCCCATTTTTAATTCTTTCCCAAAATAGGATCCTAAAACGACGCACCCATCTCTTCTTTAACCTCTTTAAAAAGGACATCCAAAAATGAAAGAACCATTCGTACTCTCTCAAAACCAATGTCTTCCTATAAGGTTTCACTTCTGCCACTTCATTCTGATATTATTTGCTTGCATGCTGTGTCTTCAAAAATTGGTAAGTCTTGACGAAGAATCAATAACATGAGTATTTTTCTTTCGTACCACTTCTGGAGACAAGTATTGATCTGCACGTTGTAGACACTATTGATATGTGCTAATTATTTCTGAGAATTGGCACACACTGTAGTCCAGGGTTTATCTCTGATCAGAGGCGCGTACTGCTATCATACGCTTGTTTGATCAGTGTCCAGTGCTGATATGTGCCTGCTTGTAGGCACAATGCTGATGTGCGCCTGTTTGTAGGCACATCGCTGATGTACGTCTGATTGTAGGCGCATTGCTTATGTCCGCCTGTTTGTAGGCGCATTGCTGATAGATTTCTGCTAACTTCTCATGTTTCATTAATATTTGCAGGTACTTAGTTAGCGAGCTTCTTCAGAACTGGTATTGGTGATTTGGATATTGCAGAGAACATTCTTCTGACACCCACATCAGACAGCTCATATGGTTTTGACACTCAAATCAGACAGCTCAGGACTCTTCATGTTAAGAAGGGTCATCCTCAAATGGTAGGAAGAGCCTTTATACATGAGAGTTGGATGGTGAAGACGCAGAACTAGGAATTGTATCACAAGGGTGATCTCATTCCTAGTTCCCCTGGTGGGCTGTCTTCTCTCCACCAGTTGTATTGACAACAACTCATTTTTGGGCTGCTACACTCTGTGGTTCTCCTCTAGTATTTCTCAGAGAGAAGACCAGAGTTAATTCCATTGTCGAGCTCGTTGCTTCAGGTCGAGACGACAAGGAATTGCCACCAACAAATAATAAGATCCAAAGATGTAATAGACCTTCATTATCGATGAGAAGATCCAAAGATGTAATAGACCTTCATTAGAATGAAAATCAGAGATGTAATAGATTTTTATCAAGATGTATCTATGCTTTTTAAAGAAGGAATAAAGAAATGATCATCTCATTATTCTCCTTTTTATAATTTAATTTTGATATGCTGACATAGATAACAGAGTGCGGGTAGAATGCGAATGTGGCAAGTTGTTTGATGTGGCTAATTGGAATTCAGAGACATGGATTCTCATTATGATAAATGAATGATCATTCACTTCGATTTCCGAGGAAGAAATATTGAATGAATGAATGGCCATTTAGACTTTCAAATGAGACAGTGAATGGATCAAACTCGTCGGTTTCGAAGAAGGGAAGATGAAGAGTCGGTTATGAATGAACCGTCAGAAACAAACAGTTGTGTCTCTTTCCAAAAGTTGCATCAATTCCCAAGGCTGATTTTTTAATTGTTCTGCCTATAAATTGTCAATCTCTTTTCTTCCTGTGCAAAAAAAAAGTCTTCCGAAGACTTGATCGCTCCAAAGATTGAAGAAGAAACCAAGACTTCCCTTGCCGAGCCTCCAGTGCCTTTTCAAAAAAGAAAAAGGGCGAAAGTTCAACTGTTCTTCCTGCACCAGGACAGGATTTGATCTACAAGTTAGTGGAGCCTAGAAAAACTGCAGAAGAAGAGGCATTGAGGATGGCTGTTTGTGAGTTCCTGGTGTGTTTAGACAATGAAATGTTTGAACGGTTGGAAAACTTTGTATTTAATCAGGAAGGGTCAGGGCCTCCTCCCCGTCCATAATATTATGTAATTCCATTCTGCTTTTGAATAAAATAAACTTTTATTTACATCATGTCTCTGAAAATAAAGAATATTTTATCTTTATACATAATATTTCTTGAGAAATTTGCCATTGATGGGCATCATAGCAACTCTGTCATCCATATATGTTAATTGATAGGCTCCATTAGAGAAGACTTTATTTATCACATACGGTCCTTCCCATTTTACCTCGAACTTGCCTTTGCTCATATGTGTCATAGTCATAAGACGTCTGACTGTAAGAACCAACTCGCATTCTTGAAATGTTCGTATTCTGACTTTACGATTGAAAGCTTTTGAAATCTGAGCCTGATAAAGTTCGATATGTTGTTGAGCTAATAACCTTTTCTCATCGAGCGCCTCTAATTCCTGAAGCCGAAGACGATCATTATTATCTGTCGTAAGCTCATTAGCAATGGCGATTCTCAATGATGGAATTTGAATTTCCAAAGGTAGAACAGCTTCACATCCATATACCAGACAAAAAGGTGTGCAACCTGTGGGGTTACGGACAGTAGTGCGATATGCCCATAGACATTCTCCAAGTTTATCACTCCAACTGCGTTTGTTAATAGAAACAAATTTTTTAAGGAGTTTGATGATGGTCTTGTTGAATGCTTCAGCCAACCCGTTAGCCGCAGGATTATAGGCTGTATAAGCGACATTATTAATTTTGTTATCATCACAGACCTATTAAACTTCTGGCTGATAAATTGTGGCCCATTATCATGGATGATTCGGCGAGGGACACCAAATCTGTATATCACATGATGTTTGATAAAATTGATAATGCTACTAGTCTTTACTTCAGCCAAAGGTATAGCTTCTGCCCATTTGGAAAAATAATCGGTTATGGCTAAACTGAACCGATGTCCTTTAGATGAAGGAGGATTGATAGGGCCAATTATATCCATGCCCCAAGCTTCAAAAGGCCATGAGGCTGCAGTTGGATGAAGAAATTCCGACGGTTGGTAAATAAAATCTGCATAAATTTGACATGCATGGCATTTCCTTGCATAATCAATAGCATCTGATACCATAGAGGGCCAGTAGTAGCCCATACGTCGGATACGATCCTGTAATTTAGGACCAGGTTGATGCGCTCCACAAACACCATCATGAGCCTCACGTAATATCTGTTTTGCTTCATCACCAGCGAGACACCTTAAGAGTAATCCATCAAAAGTTCTTCAATATAATGTCTTAGTAGTATGATTATAATAAAATCGAAGTGATCGACGGCGGATACTTGTAGCTTCTTTAGGATTTTCTGGTAAAATGTCATGTACTGCAAAATCGATGAGAGGTACTCTCCAATCCTCGTTACAGACATTGACTTCAATTAGGTTGCTGAATTCAATGTTGTGGTTGTTTTCAACACAAAATAGTTCTTTATTAGAGATAACAACCATCTGTTGTCTTTTGACTGGAACTGCCAATACTGCAGCTAGGTTAGCTAAGGCTTCAGCTTCTGTATTGCATGCCCGACGTACATGTTTGATGAAGAATCCTTTAAATGAAGAAGCTATCTGGGTTGCTGCTTCATGGTATGATACAAGATCCTGATGTCGGACTTCATATACGCCTCTAACCTGATCAACAATCAGCTTAGAATCGCCATATACTTCGAGATATTCAATACTCAATTGTTTGGCTAATTGAAGTCCGATGAGCAAAGCATTGTATTCCGCCATATTGTTGGAGCATGATTCGTCTAAAGAATAGGCCCTTTGAATAGTTAATCCATCGGGTGAAACAAGAACTATTTCTACTCCAGCAATGAGAGTACCTCCATGTCCAATTCTAGAAGCTCCATCAAAGAACAACCTCCAAGTAGGAAATTCTTCTGAGATCATATTTGATTCCAATATTTCGTCCAAAATCTCATCATAGAGTTTAGATGTCTCAGGGACAGGATGAGCTGATTAGAAGTGAGCAAGTGCTTGGCCTTTCACAGACTTTTGAGGAACATAAACCATATCATATTGTGCTAGCAATATGGCCCATGTGGCAAGCCTAGAATTGAGTGTGCTTGGCTTCTTCATTAAAACTCGAAGAGGATTGACCCGGAATATGACATGAATAGTTTGGCCTATGATGTAATGTCTTGTCTTCTGAACAGCAAACATTAAGGCTAAACATTCCTTCTCCACTGGACTATAACGATGTTCAGCTCCAATCATCGTACGGCTGAGATAGTAGATGGCTTGTTCATGGCCTTCCTTGTTCTTCTGAGCCAGTAAAGCTCCCAATGAATGATCCATTGCTCGGACATACATTAAGAAGGATATCCCTGAGATCGGTGGTACAAGAACCAGTGGACTCATTAAATACCGCTTTATCTCATCAAATGCTCGTTGACATTCTTCCGTCCAAACGAAAGATATACCTTTCTTCTTTAATTGAGTAAATGGTCTGCAACGTCCAGATAAATTTGAAATGAACCGTCTGATGTACGCAAGTCGACCTTGGAATCCTCGTAGCTCTTTTAGGTTGCGTGGAGGATGCATCTCTTGAATAGCTTTGATCTTCTCGGGATCAACGTGTATACCCTTAGAGGTAATGACGAAGCCAAGAAACTTACCACTAGAGACACCCAAGAAAGACTTGGTGGGATTCATCTTGAGTTGATGCCGGCACATTAGATTGAAGATAGTTCTTAAATCTTGATTGTGATATTCTTTGAGACGACTTTTAACAGCAATATCGTCAACATAGCATTCGACAGTCTTTCGCAAATAATCTCGAAAGATAGTGCTCATAGCCCACTGGTAAGTTGCACCTACGTTCTTAAGACCAAACAACATGACCGTATAAAAGTACACACCCCGAGGAGTACGAAACGAAGTATATTTTTCATCTTCAGGATCCATCCGGATTTGATTATATCCAAAAACCCATCCATGAAAGAAATTCGTTCGAATCCACATGTATTGTCGATCATAACATCAGTAATTGGGAGAGGAAATTCGTCTTTGGGGCAAGCATCATTGAGATTCCGAAAGTCTATGCAAACTCGAACCTTTTCGGTCTTCTTCAGGACAGGGACGACATTGGCCACCCAGTCAGGATGTTGTTCTTCTCTGATAAAGCCACAAGCTATAAGCTTTTTGACTTCATCATCAATTACATCCATCATTTTAGGCTTGAATCGCCGTTGTTGTTGTTTGACCGGTTTGACATTCGGCAAAATGTTAAGCTTGTGAGTTGCAATTTGAGGATCTAATCCTGGCATATCTTCGTAACTCCAGGCGATGTATTCACGAATAAGGTGAATTAATTCTTGTTTATCATCTTCTGGGAGAGTCTTGCTAATGAAGATTGGTCGAGATACACCTTTCTCTCCAATATTGATTTGGACCAGTTGATCTTCAGTAGGTGGTTTTTGTTGTTCAAAACGAAGTTTCCACTGATTGTCCATCCTTTGTGTCCAAGGATCCATTTCAGTAGCTTTTTCAATGTCACTTTCGTCATATTTTGAGAATTCGGCGGACACCATGTTAGAAGATACTATCACTTTATGAACATGATCGATGCTGGTATCAGAGTTCCATGAGATAGAATCAGAAGAATTTGAACATTCTTCTTTATCAGATTCAGAAGGTTCCGGAGTTGGAAGTGGTGATATATAACCTAGTCCTCGTTTCGTTTTACTGTGGTATTGTTGTAATTTTCCTTTTGGAACAGCAATACGAAGAGGGGTTCGCCTTCCTTTACCATTGTTGAGACCTGTTCTGAAATTATAACCCATTTTACGGATGATGGCTTTAGATTGTGGACTATAGCGTCTTAATTGTAGCCTTCCTGTTTCATCTCTATTATCATTATAGAGCATGTGTTTTGATTCTTCTCTTTTGTTGAAGAATATAGGCTTTTCATCTTTCTTTCGAGACGGTACTAAGCAGTATGACTCTTGTATTGAATCCAGTGATACCATGTTTCGTCGAGATGATACGACTTCTATTGTAAGTGGTTTAAAGCTATCTAGCACATCCAGATAACACCGAGTATAGTAAAAGACATCAGTATACTTCAAAGAAGATCCTTTATTGATTTTTACACCATCATTTACAACAGGAATTTTAGCCTTAGCAGGCTTAGTCAGATTGATGACAAGAGGGGAAGAGGAAGAACGATAAGGAGGAGGGAGCTTCTTACGACGAAGATCGATTATAAGCGGTTCAGAAAAGGTGAGCTCTCTGTGTTCCTGACTATCACCTTTAGGTCGCTTCTCGTGGGAAGGTAGATAGATAGTCAGTGGTTGGGAAGACTGAAGGCAGGAGGTACGTCCTTTGACTGGAATCACCAGAGTATCATTAGGTATACTCTTCTGTTCTTCATCTGTGTCCATTGCTAGTACCACCTTCATGAATTCCTCTTTGTACATACGAGAATCATTACAATACGCTTCAACTCCTTTGAAAGGATTCAGATCTGCAACCTCTTTTTGGACTTCTCCATTACCATCCACATATTTGATACATTGGTGGAGATAGAGGGTACAATATTGTGTTCATGGAGGAATGGCCTTCCCAACAAAGCATTGTATGAGTCATAATTGTCAATAACATAGAAAGTTACTTTTGTACGAAGATTGCCAATATGAAGTTTTAGGCGAATATTCCCCAAAGGTTCACTTCTTCCTTGATTGAATCCCAGGATGGTAGTGATAGTTGTAGAAAGATTATGTACTGGGATTTTCAAAGCATCCAATAAGGACTTTGGCATGATGCTAAGTGCAGACCCGGGATCAATCAGAATACGGTCGACTTTCATGGTGTCCACATATCCCGTAAAATAGAGAGGACGATCATGACGATTGTCTTTTAATAACATGTCATCTTATGTAAAAGTGATATTGGGCATCAATTCAAATATACTATGAAAATTTGCACAGCTAACTGGCTCCTTTTCAGGCTTCTTGAGAAGAGTCAAACAAGTGTTAGCCTGCATCAAGGCTTCACTTAACGTCTCACGAGTTTTCTTTGAGAGACATAAAAGTTCAAAGATTGACAATCTTGCTGGAGTATTGGCCAATTGAGACAATATGTCAAAATTGTAAGGCTTTTCAAGTCCAAGAGATGATGACTTCTTCAACGCTTTATCAAAGCGAACAGGTTGCTTTCCCTTGTCTGTTGATGTTGGTTTAGGAGGAGATGGTTCAACCACTGACAAGGACGTAGACGGTGTATCTTCAGCAGGATAAGATGATGAAGGAAGAGCATCCAGGGATGGAGCAGGGTTCTCTTGATTTTTGAAATACTCCCGAAGATAGGGTTTCCCAGATCTAGTGCCTATTAGGATTTCTTCTTCTGTTAATGGTTCAAAGGATACCATATTACAGTTCTTGAATTTAGACTTGGAATGCTTCTTTTGCTTAGAATAGGAAGGCGTTTCAAATTCTGCAACCAGATCTGGATGAATCCACATAATCTCTCCTCTGTCAGTTGACATTGGAACAACATCTTCATTTTGAGGAGGCGGGATATTCACAATTTCTAGAGTAGTCCTTGGAATGGGGATAGCACCATCTTGTACAAGTTGTGGTGGAAAATCACCAAATTGGAGAGAAACCACATTAGCAGTCACCGTTTTCTCGTCCTGCTGTAAAGTAATTGCTCCAAAGTTGATCAACTCCTGAATTTTGCCCTTGAGCACGTAACATGCTCTGGTTGGATGCCCTATAAATCTGTGATAAACACAGTATTTGGGATGATCAATTTTACCGACTTCTTCTGGTCGCTTTGCCTCTGGAAGCTGAAGCTTATTGCTTTTGATCAAGCAATCGAAGATACTTAAAGTATCATCTTCGTCGAAAGAATACTCTTCTTTTGGACGAGTTGACTTTTGCAATGGCACTGATGGGGTGGATGCCGTCTGAGTGACATTGACAGCCAAAGACTCTTTGCCTTTAAGATTGATGGCCAATGTTTCTTTATTCTTGCGGTTATTCTTGTAATGCCCCGCTCCGCGTGAGGCATTGGGTTGGCTTGTTGGATGGGATCAGAATGTTGGACTGTGACTTGTGTTAGAGATCAAGAGAGTTGAGACTGATGTAGTCTCTCTTAGCTGGGTAGACGGATTAAGTGTGGGAACGTGGCTCGCTGGTGGAGCTATGCTTAGGGAGAATGTGTGCATTCGGGATAAAAAAGAACCTTTTATGCAGACAAGTGGAACTGTCCTCCTTCTTTCTTATTCCTGTATGCTTAATAAATAGAATAACGTGATGCTATGAATATATGCCTAATGTCTCTTACCTTTAATATTGAATAATTGTGATGCGATGCTTTAGTTGCTAAATCGATAGAGATGCATATGCTGAAAATTATTGAATGAATAACACATGAACTTTGAATTGTTGAACGAATCACACTCGAACTGCTAATGTAACATGATGCCTGAGAATGAATTAAGAATGTCCCTTTTTCTTAATGTCGATGAAATGAATGAATCACTTGAATAATGAGATGATGCGTGAATGATTCCTATGAAATGAATGAAATGCTACAGGTCCCTTCGAAATGAATGAATGTTGTTGTTCCTCCTTAGAAGGAACGTAATACAAAATGTTGCAATAAAACAAACAATAAAAATTGATGAAGATTGGGATCGTTGAGATCACCAAATGAAATGATGGTAATGATGGGAATGAATAAGTCATTGAACATGACTTTGATGAGATGAATGATGATGCACTGTTGTCATTACTTCAATATTTTACCATGCATTTTATGTTCACAATTGAGTCGAACACGCATTCGCATGGTCATAGGACAACTTATACATAAGAGATGGGGATATGTTTTCTCGGACGGTACCCCGGAACGTTAGGGCGACCGATCCGGCCTAGGAGGAAACATTGGCGTGCCAGTAGGGGCACGGGTTTTGCGACACATCCTTTGGGGCTAGCTATCTTCTCTGGAGTCATCGCATTACCAATGAAGACCTATATGGCAACGTCCGTATGGTTAAACACCAGTGACCATGTAGTCATGATGCATGCTAATGAATGTCTTATGCAGGCAGAGTAAGTATATCTGTTAACCTGTATTTGATGCAGGTATGAGAGAGTCGGCTATCGGTAAGAAATCACTTAAATATGATAATTCAATATATGTGTTGGTTTAACTTACATGCTTACGTTCCAAATAAGTAAATGATGCCGTATGTAGCCTTTCAGCATGAGATCCTGCTTAACATGTTAAATTCAGTATGCTAGAAAGATGCCATGCTATAATTATTGCTCAAACACAACATACATGCTAAGTGATGCTTGAAGTGAGAACTGTCATAACATGTTTAACATGTTAATGTTAACGATACCTCAATGATGCCTTTTCATGATAACACCTAGTATGCCTCAATAATGCCTTTGCATGATAACACCAAGAATGCTAAAATGATATGTCCACATGAATGCTACTAAGAATATGTTTACATGCTTCAGTCTGATTATTGCCCATGAACTTAAACTGATGCTAGGCCCCAAGTAGAAAGATCATTCTAATAAATGCTTGCTTAAATGATCACTTTAATGTTGGTTTATGCGAGTGGGTTGGATTCTGTTTGCCAGTACATAGATGATGTGCTGACCCACGTTTTGTGGACAGGTGCTCATGCTTGAGATGTTCTACACACGAAGATTGGCTTGATTGTTCCCGCGGCATCGAATATTTTTTGGGCATACAGAAGCTCTCCTTGTTCAAGATGATGTCTTCTGTTTATAAAGGGCATAATGTATGAAGCATTGTAATCAGTTGTACCAGTGAGTTGTAAGCCAAGTTGGTATATCGAGTTGTAATCCAATGTATCCAAGTATCAAATGTAAGCTGTATAGCATTGTTTAGTTGGCTTTCGATGTAAAGTGAGATTTTTTGTAAGCATTGTACTTCAATACAAGTCTTGTACTTTTCTTCAATTATCAATAAAGAAAATAAAGTTCTATATATTTTTGTGTGACTTCAAGTTATCCTTTTATCTTCGTTGCTATAAAGAAGAGATATATTCCTATTCAATCAGAAAGATTGTCCTCATTAAATTCAATTTGTCTGCTTCTACCGCTACGATGTGTTCCTATTTGAAGATTATCGATTATGCACCATCTTTGCCTTGTACAAGTGCAATACCAGACTTGTACGACATCACGCCCAAGCGAGGACGATCGATTCCAAGGGATAATTATGTGATTAAATGACTATGAATCGGGGCGTGACAAGTTGGTATCAGAGCACGGCTTTACGTCCTTGGTCTCTTCTTTGATTCGTTTCAAATCAAAGTTGTATCGACGATTAACCAAAGTTGCTTCCGCGATCTCTCAACGTTGCTTTCGCGATTAAATCAAAGATTGCTTTCGCGATTATGCTGTTGTTGTTCTGTAATCTTCCTTACGTTGTTCGTGTCTGAAAGTTCATTGACCCTCTTGGCTGCTCACTGGATGTTCCATACAATAAGTCTATATACATTGTGATGCCCTTGAATGAATGATTGTTGTTGGTTTAGACACAAATAACCCAACAATGACTCGATGCCATAGTATACTATAGTATGAAATACTGCTTGGAATTGTGGGAATAAAAAGAAAAGTGGCTATGTATGCTGTAACAAGTTAAGAATTGCATGAGATGTTGGAAAAGAATTGGGAATAAAATAATTGATGGATGAGTTCAACATAACTGGTGAGTCGACTCAAGAATGTTGGCTTATGATATTGAGACCCCGAGATGTTGGTTAAGTATTGTGATCATTGTAGATCACAAAAGTCCGGAATAGAATTGATTTGGTATTGCTTAAGGATGACTTCGTTTCTGAGTGGTATATTGCCTCTACCACCTCAGAACGAGATGTATGTTGACCCTTCCCATAGGATAGCAAGGAGACTATCTGTGGGTACTGGGTAGTGCCGAGACTTAGCTGGAAGTCATGTATTGTTGCTAGATGACTCGAGTGTCCCTTGACGGTTATGCTATGTTGGGTGGCGAGATTGTCAGAATTGTAACAAGTGGCTTGGTTAGAAATTGTTTAGTCGAATGATGACTCAGACTAGTAAGACAGTTAGTATGCTATGGGTAAATGAATTTAGCTAGAGAATGTTGTGGCTTAAAATATCTGAATATTGGTTTCGAATGGTTGGATGCAAATTATGTGGCTAATACAATGTTGGTTGTTAAGCTGAAAAGTTCTAGAAATGTTGTCGGTGAACCAAAAGAATATTAGAAATTTGTGCCTTGACCCTAAGGTGTAATAGATGTTAATCCATCTTGATCAACAAAGGATAGTCGTTGCATATGTGCATGAATGCTGAGGAATTGAATTGTACTAGAAAAGTATCAAGTAACAACCCTGAATCTTTGTGTTGCATAGAGGATGGTTAATTGATACATAAATTGTCGGTTTGAATGGAATGAACTACTCGACCCTTGAGGTAGGGAATTTTAAGAATGTCCGTATGAGATTTTGACGGCTGGGAAAAGAATGAGATTTAAGAATGCCCGTAAGATAGTTTGATAATTGAGAAACGAATGGGATTAAGGAATTGAAAACGTGTTGAATAATATCGGTATATGTGATTGTCATACGGGATATAGATTGTTGGCTTATGACTTAGTGGTGTGACTCTGTCATACAGATCGAATAGTATGATTCCATTGTTATGTTAAGACTATCGGAATCAATGACCCTCGAATAGTTAGCCTTGGCTTATGGATTCGTGTGAGTATAAAGGATTTGGAATAGAAATTGAATCAGTAGAAATTTACTTGATGGATTATTAGAACGATGAGAATCGTATGTCGGGTTGGAAATTGACCGTAATGTTGTTAGGTCGATCTTAGTCGATCATTGGGTAAGTCTAAGAATGAGCCTCTGTAGGAATTATTTACTTGAGGAAGACCCTGGATAGATAGACTTGACCCTAGCGACAAGTTGAGGACTTACCAATTGTTGGCATAGCCGACAATGGCGATTAGTTACTCAGACTAAGTGGATACCCAGAGGTTTGGGTAGAGCTCCTTAGAACTGTCGGTTGCTTGTTGGCCCTAAGAAAAGAAACTAGTATAACCCTAGTAGCCGTCCACTCTAGGGAAGTCACCTGAATGATTAGGTGTAGCTGTAGGTATAGCTAACCATTGAGACTGGACCGAATAATAGATGGTCGTTGGCGACCCATAGAATGATCTTGTGGCATTGAACGAGAGATGGTGATGAGTACGACCTATGAATGATATGTTGTAAATATTTGCTTCAATTCATACCTTAGAGATGTTTGACCCTTGAGGATGTGTCGGCCTATAGCGGAAACTAGAATTGTGGGATGAGACTTGAGTTGTATGTATAGAATAGTAAATTATTATATGAGATGGAATTGACTGCTCATGACGGAAATATTGGATCGGTATCGATAGTTGGTGATGTCGGATCGTATCTTTTAGAAAAGATGAATTGCCTCAGTAAAAAATATTGTTGGATTTGGGAAGGAATATATTGAATGTTGTGAGCGCTTGATATGATTGGCTCTAAGTTAGACCCTTGACCAAATGTTAAAAATATTATGCTTGGATAGAGAGCTGTCCCTGGTGTTAAGTGGTGGCCTGGAAGATAGTGATTGTGGCAAAGTGAATAAAGTGATAAGTCAATTGGAAGGATGCTAAGTCGGATTTGGAAAAGAGAGTTATATCATGGCTGATCGAATCGCACCAATATGAAAGTTGGCTGAAGTACATATATTTTGGGGATACCTGAAATATGTGTATGGATCCAGCCGAAGTGATTGGTTGCGACTGAGATAACATTATGGGAAGAATTTATTGCACTAGCACAGACTTTAGCTGAAATGCATATGTTTTGGGGACGCCTGAAATATGTGTATGGATCCAAATGAAGTGATGTGTTGCGACCAAGATAGAATGCAAGGAAAATGTTGGTAAATCAATAAGAAGTTGCAAGTATTTGGAAAAAAAGAGAAAGATGGATTGAATCGTTAATGGATTAAAATGATACAGTTGGATAGCTATTTTGAAATGACCGAGTGGGCTGAAATAAACATTGAATTGAAGCTGAATGAATAACTCATGGTGATTAAGTGAATCTAGTTGATGAGTTATTTTCTTAAGTTTCGAGGACAAAACTTTTTCTGAGTGGTATATTATGTAATGCCCCGCTCCGCGCGAGGCATTTGGTTGGCTTGTTGGATGGGATCAGAATGTTGGACCGTGACTTGTGTTAGAGATCAAGAGAGTTGAGACTGATGCAGTCTCTCTTAGCTGGCTAGACGAATTAAGTGTTGGAACGTGGCTTGCTGGTGGAGCTACGCTTAGGGGGAATGTGTGCATTCAGGATAAGAAGAACCTTTTATGCAGGCAAGTGGAACTGTCCTCCTTCTTCCTTATTTCTACATGCTTAATAAATAGAATAACGTGATGCTATGAATATGTGCCTAATGTCTCTTACCTTGAATGTTGAATAATTGTGATGCGATACTTTAGTTGCTAAATCGATAGAGATGCATATGCTGGAAATTATTGAATGAATAACACATGAACTTTGAATTGTTGAACGAATCACACTCGAACTGCTAATGTAACATGATGCCTGAGAATGAATTGAGAATGTCCCTTTTTCTTAATGTCGATGAAATGAATGAATCACTTGAATAATGAGATGTTGCGTGAATGATACATGAGAAAAGAATTGAATATGCTATTGTTCCTATGAAATGAATAAAATGCTACAGGTCCCTTCGAAATGAATGAATGTTGTTGTTCCTCCTTAGAAGGAACGTAATGAGAAATGTTGCAATAAAACAAACAATGAGAATTGATGAAGATTGGGATCGCTGAGATCACCAAATGAAATGATGGTAATGATGTGAATGAATAAGTCATTGAACATGACTTTGATGAGATGAATGATGGTGCACTGTTTTCTTTACTTCAATATTTTACCATGCATTTTATGTTTACAATTGAGTCGAACACGCATTCGCATGGTCATAGGACAACTTATGCATAAGAGATGGGGATATGTTTTCTCGGACGGTACCCCGGGACGTTAGGGCGACCGATCCGGCCTAGGAGGAAATATTAGCGTGCCAGTAGGGGCACGGGTTTTGCGAGGCATCCTTTGGGGCAAGCTACCTTCTCTGGAGTCATCGCATTACCAATGAAGACCTATATGGCAACGTACGTATGGTTAAACACCAGTGACCATGTAGTCAGGATGCATACTAATGAATGTCTTATGCAGGCAGAGTAAGTATATCTGTTAACCTGTATTTGATGCAGGTATGAGGGAGTCGGCTATCAGTAAGAAATTACTTAAATGTCATAATTCAATATATGTGTTGGTTTAACTTGCGTGCTTACGTTCCAAATAAGTAAATGATGCCGTATGTAGCCTTTCAACATGAGATCCTGCTTAACATGTTAAATTCAGTATGCTAGAAAGATGCCATGCTATAATCATTGCTCAAACACAACATACATGCTAAGTGATGCTTGAAGTGAGAACTGTCATAACATGTTTAAGATGTTAATGTTAACGATGCCTCAATGATGCCTTTTCATGATAACACCTAGTATGCCTCAATAATGCCTTTGCATGATAACACCAAGAATGCTAAAATGATATGTCCACATGAATGCTACTAAGAATATGTTTACATGCTTCATTCTGATTATTGCCCATGAACTGTAAACTGATGCTAGGCCCCAAGTAGAAAGATCATTCTAATAAATGCTTGCTTAAATGATCACTTTAATGTTGGTTTATGCGAGTGGGTTGGATTCTGCTTGCCAGTACATAAATGATGTGCTGACCCACGTTTTGTGGGCAGGTGCTCGTGCTTGTGATGTTCTACACACGAAGATTGGCTTGATTGGTCCCGCGGCATCGAAGATTTGTTGGACATACAGAAGCTCTCCTTGTTCAAGATGATGTCTTCTGTTTATAAAGGGCATAATGTATGTAGCATTGTAATCAGTTATACCAGTGAGTTGTAAGCCAAGTTGGTATATCGAATTGTAATTCAATGTATCCAAGTATCAAATGTAAGCTGTATAGCATTGTTCAGTTGGCTTTCGATGTAAAGTGAGATTTGTTGTAAGCATTGTACTTCAATACAAGTCTTGTACTTCTCTTCAATTATCAATAAAGAAAATAAAGTTCTATATATTTTTGTGTGACTTCAAGTTATCCTTTTATCTTCGTTGCTATAAAGAAGAGACATATTTCTATTCAATCGGAAAGATTGTCCTCATTAAATTTAATTTATCTGCTTCTACCGCTGCGATGTGTTCCTATTTGAAGATTATCGATTATGCACCATCTTTGCCTTGGACAAGTGCAATACCAGACTTGTACGGCATCACGCCTAAGCGAGGACGATCGATTCCAAGGGATAATTATGTGATTAAATGACTCTATGAATCGGGACGTGATAATTCTGGCAATTACTACCCCCAGGTATAGAATGTTCATCTTGGTTAGGGTGAGCCATCTGGACTCCTAACTGCTTGAACTTTTCGGCACTTACTTCTGGCGCCTTTGCATTAACAATGAAAGAAGGCCAATCCTGGAATTGTGTAGATCCCGTCCACATACTGATAATAGGCAACAAGTTTGATTTGCAAGTGTCTATTGTTACAGCAGATGGAGTACCTAAAGGCATTTTGAGTGCCTCTCGGCGGAATCTTTCAATGAAACTCTCTGTGGATTCATTGTGCCTCTGTTTAATTTTAATGAGGGCAGACATCGTCATGTCGTTGACTCCCTCATAAAATCATTCCAAGAACATTTGCTTGAAACCAGCAAAAGAAGTGATACAGCCATCAGACAGGCTACGATATCAGTCATATGCTGCACTGGCTAAACAACCGACGAACACTCTGATAAGGAGAGCATCATTTGGCTGTAAATGATCAGTCATCACTTCTAAATTATTAATGTACTGACTTGGAGAAGTGCTACCATCAAACAACATAATGGTTGACAGTTTTTATTTAGGAGAAAATGGAACTTCCTTCCACTCTGTAGGATATGGTTGCTTTATGCCCAATCTTTGTAGGCCATCCTTCTACTTGAAAGCCTCAAACTGAGTGCGCAGAAGTTTTACAGCCTCATTTGCATCCCCTGATGTTTGAGAATTGGTGGGCTGGTTAGAAGTGTTAGGAGGAAGAACAGCGTGATAATTACCACTCCTAGCACCAGACTGACTTGGATCAGCTTGAATTGGTACATGAGCAATCTGAGGGGCTGGTACCCCCAGATTAACAGGTACAAAAGATGCTATAAGCTCAGAATTTGTAACAGGGTTTATAATCGAAGGTACTGTATGTTGAGCCACCATTATGGTGTGCATACTTGTAACCATTTCTTCCATGGTTTTTAATTTGTCTTCTAATGCAACAATTCGTTGCTCTTGGCTGGTTGACGTAGAAGCATCTTGATCTTCTGTAATGGTATATGCTGTCACTTCTCTTGCTGCTATTGATGAGATGGTTTGTTCAGAACTTTCACTATCTGCATCAACCTCCGAAAGAGAGTCCTCCCCCACATGAGTAATAGGGAGATGTTCTTGATTAAATACACCTTGGATCAAATGACGATTTCTCGATCTAGTGTATTAAAAGACACCTTCATTGGATGTATGTATCCGGTCTAAGTATTGTTGACTAGGACTACGGAATGCATTACGTCTTGGACGTTTCCCACCCCCAGTGCCTTGAGAAGTCATGTCAACATAAGCATATAATAGTTCATCTTCGTCTTCTACTATATGTTCAGGAGTTGAAGCATAGTTCAGACGATCGAAGACAGATCGTCGAGCCGATTGGCAACAACAGTTGATGACAACTTCATGTAGGCAGTAGCGATTTGAAGCGCGATTTGGAGGTGAGGAAAACATTTCCGTAGTCTTCCGCCTTTGTGTAAGACGTTGCCGGAGGTCAGTTACACCTACAGGACGAGAAGAAGTCAGAGGAACATATTCCTTAATGATGTTAGGAACATGTCTCCTATTCTTCAGGTATTTTGTTCCTTGAGTATACAAAGATGTACTCAACTCATTAGCATAAGTAGATGGGTCTTTCTTTTCAAACTTTGACTTTTAGTGCAGATTGGCCTTTGGCATAGGGTTCTTGCGTTTTGTCAAAGTTGATATTGGTTGATGCCTATTGAGATAAGCGCGTAAATCTGAAAATTCCGCTCCCGGTGTCTCTGTTTGTGACACTTTCAATTTTCCTTGCTTGGATCTTAAAATTTTCAAGGTAGGGAGGTCTTGACCACACCCCATAGGGGTAAGTAAGATACCTCTCTGATCAGTATTCTTTCCGGTATCAGAGATTCGAGGACCTCTGTTTACAGGAATATAATCTGATACATCTTCCTCTGAGTCATAGACCAGGGAAGTTTGAGGAAAGACCAAAGGGTGCTTTCCTTTGTTTTGAACAGGGTTAGCTAAGAAGCGTTTCCCTTTGTTCTGTTGTGTGATCATTTTTTGCGTAGATTGTGCCAATTGAGAAAATGCCATAAGGTTTTTTCCTTTGTTCTGTCTAGTGTTAGCACTAGGACATGAATTCTCTAAGTTCAGAACTTGAGAATTGGAAGAGGGTATAGCCAAAAGACTAGTTCCCTTATGTTGTACCGAAGTAGCAGATTGCGCCTGGGTTACCGATTGCTTGGGTTGTACCATAGTCATATGGACTACTGGTAGCGCCTTGGCAGCAACATTGGTAGACTGTGCCTTGACAGTAGCTTGAACCGACTTTGCCTTGGCAACAAAGATTGTCGTAGGCGCATGGGCAGCAGAGTGAGCATATTGCGCCCTAGCAACAGAAACAGGCTGTACCTGAACCACTGAGGCAGATTGCGCCTTGGTCATTGAGCACTCAAGTTGCGCCTGGGCAACAGCGACTGTGGGAGATTTAGGAGTCCACACAGTCCTGTTCTTGGCGATAGCCACCGTGCGCTTGTTGCTCTTGGTGTTGATCATATTCTCGTAAGCTGTCTGGCTGACTTGAACAACCAGAGTCTTCTGTGTCTTGCCGATCGACGCAATGTCACATTAAGTTGTCACTTTCTCGTCGGAGGAGAAAGTCGTCCCCAGCAGAGTCGCCATTTTGTTTGCAAAAAATAAAAATTTGTTTTATTTCCAAACTTGTAAAAGAGTACAAAGTACAATAAATTCTGAGGAAGTACAACTGTAGGAATCTGATCAGAAGACGATCACTTTATCCCTTGGACTATGTGAACTTGAAGACTGTAGCCTCTAGAGAACACAGCAGCAATTTTTGCAAGAGTTCTTGATCCTCCTATCTGATGATTGGAAACTCTATTTATAGAGTTCAGTAAATAACTGTTTTAGCAGTTATTCTGAAGTGCGCGAGGCTGGATTGCGCCATACTGGATTGCGCCAACCTCCTGTTGTGCCAACTTTCATTCAGTTGTCAATCGTGTACTAATTGTATTTAGACGCGTAACATCATATGATTGAGATGCGCGTGGTCGTGTACAGGATAGTAGACATGTCTTGAGAGATTAGTGGCATGTGCGCCACGTCATCCTGCTTTAGAATGTAAATTGTCTCAACTTTATCAGGTTGCGCGAGCTTCAGTCAACAAGTCCAACTGTGCTTGATTTGAGCTACGCCTACACACGTGGCAGCTTCTGATCAAAAGTTGTTCAGGTTGTGCCCAGGCGCAACTGAGGATTTTGTTTAGATTGCGCCTGGGCGCAACTCACGAAGTGTACAGGATAACTGTCCACCAACTTCTCTTGAGCGGCACAATTCACAGGATTCGAAGCGATTTTCCTCGTTCACTGTTGTGTCAGCCGTCAGTATTGTCAAGTAATGATGACCATTAAGTGTCAGATGCCACATAGGTTTTGGCACAAAAAGACTGGACGCAGTCTGATATCAGGCGCAACCTGATCAGTGGCGCAGTCTGTTCTCTGAGCTTCATATCAGTGGCACAACTTGATTTTTGGGACGCAACTTGGTCACTGATCAGTATATTGAAGGCGCAACTTAATTTTTAGGCTCTATATATATATATATATATATATATATATATATATATATATATATATATATATATATATATATATATATATATATATATGGGAGCGGATCAAAAGCCCCCCTTAGAAAGCCCCCCAAAAACCCCCCTCACTCTAATTCGTAATATTAATGTTAATATTAATGTTAATATTAATGTTAATATTAATATTAATGTTAATATTAATTTTAATTCTAATATTAAATTTTTTTAAATTTTTATATATATTAATGTTAATGTTATTGTTAATATTAATGTTAATGTTAATATTAATGTTAATATTAATTTTAATGTTAAATCTAATGTTAATTTTAGTATTGAATGTTAATATTAACATTAATATTAATATTAACATTAATATTAATATTAATATTAACATTAATATTAATATTAATATTAACATTAAATTACGGATTAGAGTGAGGGGGGTTTTTGGGGGGCTTTCTAAGGGGGATTTTTGATCCGCTTCCTATATATATATATATATATATATATATATATATATATATATATATATATATATTAGGGAAACCTTAAATTTTAAAGCTCTAATTATTTCCACAAAATAGGGATAAAAATCTAATAATAAAAACTAATTAAACACTAGTTCATTTAATCAAAACCAAACCATTAGTTATTATTAATAATAAACCTATTATTACAAGTCTGGTGGGGGTTCTCTGTATGAATTGGGACATTTGGAGAGATAGTATCTCTCTTTCTAAAAAATCCAAATCCCCAAAAGTCTTTCCAGTAAAATTTTGAGGGGGAAGTGAAGCCGGTCTCACAAATGAAAGGCGCTCAGTTATCAGTCGACCATGAACCGCAAAATCCCTACATAAGAAGGGGAGAAAGGGGGTGAAAGGGGGTCTCACCCATTCGCGTGTCGCTCGACGCGACTGGCTTGGGGAGATCGGGTGCCAATCGGAGGTCGGGGGCGGTGTCTCCCGGTGGAGAGGTGGCCGCAGATGTCGAGGCGGCAAGGCAACAGGGCTTCGACGGATCAGCCGATCGGGGCAGAGCGGTCAGGCACGGCGGCGGTGTTGGAAGCTCGGCGGAGGCGGCGGCAATTTCATGCGCGGCCAGGCGGGAATAGCGTAACTCACCGGCGTGGGGGCAGAGGAGACAACGGCCAGTCGGTTGGCTGCGGTTGTGTTCAGGTTCACTCCCTCTCTCTATACTCTCTCTGTTACAGTTGGTTTTGGTGGCGGGGATGAGGTGATGGGGGTGTGCGGTGGTCGGTCCGACCATTGGCCATGGTGGCAGTAGCGGTTACGATGGTATTGGGATGTGCTCTACTTGGGGGTGGTGGCTGCTATTATGGTGGAGGTGGCGGCTGTGGCCGGTAGGCCGATGGTTGTGGCATTGGTGGAGGGCGTAGTGGTCTTGAGGTGAACGGTGATTGTAGGAATAGGGGACGGCCGGACGGCACTCCAGCATTGGCCGGGAGGATGGAGAGTGCTGGTGGTGTGAATGTGGTGGTGGCTGCTACAATAATTTAGGGATTTGGGTTTTGGGTTTCTATGTAACATTGGAAAGATGGTCTATTTATAGGGTAGGAAGGGTAAACCCTAATGAAAATGTACATGTAATAGAAAATATGAAGAATTAGTGAAAATGCTAACTACGAACACTAACTGCTAACCCTTTAGTTTAATTAGTACTATACTAATACTAGTTATTACTTAATTAATTAGTTAATTACTAGTTTATTATTAATTGTTAGCTAATTGTAATTTAGTTATTGTCCATCAAAGCCGTAGCCCACAATCCAAGCCTAGGCTTGGTAGGCTAACGTTAGAACCGACATTGGTCCTAACCCGACGCATGGAAAAATGAATAACTATTAAATTGCCAAAAACCTTTAAACAAAAAAATAGTATTAACTATTTTTATTTATAAACATAATTTCTCTAATATTTCTCTATATAAATTAATTATTTACAAATTATATATTTCCAAGGAAATGATTAGAAAATCCATTATGATAAAAATCTCATATATAATAGTTTTACAAATCAATATCTCACAAAATGTCGTTGACGAATTACGATAAAAAATATATGTATTCACAATTTTCAAAGATTCAGAAAATTTAGAGAATAAAAAATAAAAAATTTTAAAAAAATCCAAAAAATCCAAATATATATATATATATATATATATATATATATATATATATATATATACCCAAAAGTGCTCACAACATCTTATATACATATATGTATATATCGAGCTAGAGGGAGACAGAAACCCCTCAAAACCCAAAACCTAACTCTAATCCGCAGCCACCCTCGCTACCCCGAGACCCCGCGTGCGGGCCGCCACTGCGCCGTCGCCGGAAGGTCGGCCGCCGTAGCTGCAGAACAGCCACTGCAGTAATAGAACGACAGCAACAGTTGTATTAAGTAACAGCAGCAGCAGTCCCAAGCCGTCTTCGGTGCGATGTTTCGTCGCGTGCAATGGATCGTTTCATGATCCATCTTTTTAGGTATATTCACAACATATACAACTTAAATTCCCTTCAATTACTTTATATCTAGATGCCCTAGGTTGTCGATAAATTGATGCAAAAATTGACTAAAAACCTATTTTGCCTACAGCCAAGAGAGCAGTCCCGACCGCATTTTGGAAGACAAAAATTGGTCGATCCATTAAGAAATCTAGGAAACTAAAAGAAGGCAGTCCTAGACAACCTATAGGAGTTTGAAAAACCTTTTCTAGAATCACTTTTCATCTACTGGACAGCAAGAAAATCATTTGCAAAGTTTAAGAAAAATAGTTTTTGGAAACAGAGAATTTAGGAAAATTTTACCGATACGACGTGCGGCCCGACAAACCGGGCGACGTGGTCATAACTCATGAGCATCAAAATATATGCATGGAGAATAGCAGCCGCACAATACACGTACGGGGTACCAGATTTACCCCCTAGCCGTTCACATGTCGAACACGATATTTCAAAACACGTAGGTAGTTGTCATTTACTTGATTCTCCTTGTATCTTCACCACATGCCATGTCACCCTATTTACATGTTCTTTTAGTTGATATATCCTGTTGTAGAGTTATCTAATTTCTTTCTTGATTTGCCATTATATCGGTTTTATTTACTAGATTATTTCATATATGTTATTTTTATGTCTTACAAATTCTATTTTATTTTGAATAGCCTATCGGTCTGTGTGCTTGTTGCATTCCTGACTGAAAACCAATATTTTTTAGGTTATCCGCGACTACTTTTAGCATTGGGAAGACACAGGTGTACTTGCAGGACAAAAACCTAGAGATTAGATATATATGTTGTAGTCATTTCAATATGTAAGAACATTGTACCTTCTTTAAATATAAATCTTATAAATTTTGTAATTAATTTAGTAATATAATGAGCAGAAAGTTATTATTTCATGTAATTTTGAGCATTGTGGCTAGTTAGCGTTCTACCGCCGACATGCGGCGTAGGCTGGCTTGCACACACACACTCGTATCCCGAAAAGCGGTTACGGGTCATGATAGTAGTAACTAAGCTATATGGTATCATTTATGTTGCATGGACATGAAATAATGGTGCTCGTATTTGTATTATGTCTGTATCTGTGCCCCTATTTGTGTAACATAGTTAATTGCATTATACCTATTGAAAATGACTGTATCGTATATCTCTATTGCATCCTTACCCGTATCCATGTCCATTTTTTGTGAAAGACTATATCAAGCACCCTCTGAACTATGCTTTGACCATAAGTATTTGAATATAAATAAATACATTGACCCCCTATGTTTCATGAGTATTACATTGAATACCCCTATTTTGAAACTAATTATACGGACTACCCCTTTTCTTTATAAAAAAAAAAAATTAAACATTCAGGTTTCTATATAAAATATAAAACATAGAGGTCGTCCGTGTAATTAGTTTCAAAGTAGGGATGGTTAGTGTAATAAGTATTAAACATAGCGGTAGTTAATGTAAAATGTCCTACTTGAATATAAATAGAATTCCTGCTCTACTTCAGAAAAGAGGGAGTTCCCTAAATTGAATCTTGATAGACACTTCTCACAGAACAAGCCAAACCACCCACAACTGAAAATAATACTCGACATAGGATCAATCCATACTTCCATATCAACAATGTTAAGTTGTGTACATAATTCAAGAACTTCTCCAAAATACAACAAAGGAATACAAATTTAGGTACTGAGCAAGGAAGTACAGAACAATTAGAGACTTCACAATAAATGTTGAGAAGAAGAATAGTGTGAAAAATTAACTAAATGTAAAAAATTAAACAAAAATTAATTAAATGTCCGTATTAGTGTGTCATTGTGTGTCATGTGTTTTGTTCCCTGCATGTGTCCAAGTGTCATGTGTTTGTGTCCATGTGTCCTGGTCGCCTGGGGAGTACGGTCAAAACCCTAACCCAAACCTAACTTAGACAATAGAGAGATGGGGGGGGGGGGGTTAGGGTTTACCTGAGCCGGAGGGGGTCGCGGGGGGGGGGGGGGGACACGGTCAGAGACAGAGGGAGTCACGAAGGGAGCAGGGCAGAGGGGGTCGCGGGGGGAGCACTTTCGGCCGGAGGTGGTCGCGGAGGGGAGCAACGTCGGAGTCGGAGGGGGCGCACGGGGAAGGATGAGAGAAATTTTTGGGGAAATTTTGGAAGGATGGGGGGAATAAAATCGATATGTTAATCTATATGGACAACGTTAGCGATGTCGTAAATAATCGTCGCTAATCATCGAGGACTTTATAATATTTAGCAACATATGGTATGTAACGTCGCTATAATAAAAATAATAGCTACGTTTTACGACATACGACGACATAGACTTTCGTAATATTATATGTAGTCGCTAAGCATCGTGGGCAGTCGCTAATAGCGACGTCCTGGGACATTATTTTAAGACATCTCTAAGTTCATAGATTATAGCGACGTCAGAAGATAACGTCGCTATTTCAATGTATTTTGGTAATGATTATTTGAATATATATATTTTCCCCTCTTGCATGCAAGAATCTAGTTACGAACATTGGCAATGAAATTTTACTTGCTCTCTCGTTGGAGGAGGTGGAAGATATTGTGAAATCTGTGAACCTGACAAGGCCCTAGCCCTCATAGGTTTGGGTGTAAATTTTATAAACTTCTGGAATGATCTCAAAGGGTCGGTGCTGGAGAGGGTCAGCGACTTCTTCCAACATGGCAGGTTGTTGAGGGAAATGAATCACTCCTTCCTTACTCTTGTGTCGAAAAGGAGGGGGCCACAACATTGGCAAAATTTTGCTCGATTTGTGTTGTAATTATATGTAAATAATCACGCATCTTATGTGTCGCTGCATAGAGTAGGTAATACAAGATCCGATATCCAAGAATAAAGCAGCATTTATTAAAGGGATATTGCTAAAAATAGCTTACTTGGATATGAAATGATATGGGATTCCAACAAACTAGGTGGCCTAAAGGCTTATATCAAGCTTGACTTACGGAAGGCGTACGATATAGTGAATCAATATTTTCTATGTCACAATATATTATCTATGGGATTTGACCATGTGCGAGTGGCACAGGTTCGTGAGTATATAACGACGACCACCTTCTCCGTTCCCATCAAAGGCCAGCCTCATGGGTTCTTTAGTTGCAATAGGGGGCTCCATCAGAGGACCTACTATCTTCTTATATATTCACTTTGGTCATAGAGTATTTCTCGTGCTTGATGGATATTATGATATATCGATAGAAGATTGTACCTCTATTTCGTCAGGTACAAGCACATATTTCATATCTTATTTTTGCTGATGATTTGTTGGTATTTTTGGTGACGTCTTTCTCAGGGCTCGAAGCTATATCCAATATTATAGAGGAGTTTGGATCATTGTCGAGGCTCTATCTAAATAAAGACAAGAGTAAGGTATACTTCAGTAAATGGTGTCCAGCAAATGATGAGCGGACACGTGCTTGGTATCGCTAGATAAGAGTTGTCAGTTAAATATTTGGGTGTTCCTCTATTGGTTAATTATGCTAGATAAACGAAATATAACATTTTGGAATTTACTCAAAGAAGATTGGAGAGGTGGCAGGCATTGACTTTATCATTTGGTAGCAGTATCAATATATATATAATATAAAAATATATATATATATATATAATATATTATATATATATATATATATATATATATATATATATATATATATATATATATATATATATATAGCTCCTGACTCAAATATTGTAGCAGGGATAATAACAACACCATCCAATCCACTATGGACGAAAATCATTCTACTTTCCTGCTCCTCGCTATCATGCATCTGATCTGGTTTCAATTCCCTCACTGCCCGCTTCTCCTCCCATCTTCCGCTCGCTAGGATAAAAGGGATTATATATATGTATGTGTGCGTGCATACGTGCGTGTGTGTGTGTGTGTGTGTGTGTGTGTGTGTGTCTATATATATATATATATATATATATATATATATATATATATATATAAATATATAAATAAATATAAATATATGTGTGTGTGTATGTGTGTGTTTATATATATGTGTGTTAGTGTGTGTGTATACACACACACACACACACACATATATATTATCCATATATTATATACATATATACATATATATATATATATATATATATATATATATATATATATATATATATATATATATATATATAACAAAAGAAATTTTATTGATGTATCAGGCGCAAAATGCCGAAGCCTATACAAGTAAGCGCGCCAAGCGCGGAGAAACAACGAAACCTAATATCCTAATCGGCCCCAGAGGGGGCGGTAAGCACGGCTAAAGCAAATCCTACCAAAATTGCTCCGAGGAGTGGGAGCAGCGGTTCCTGATTTTAAGAATTTGACGAAGGACTTCGCGGATTAGTTGAGCTAGGTTGTATTGGCGGCCTTCATATCTGAATTTGTTCCGATTCTTCCAAATGACCCAAATACCAGCGACTATGGCGATCTGATGGATATGGGAGTCACCCCAGTTAACCAGGAGATTGTTGAAGCCCCCGGGCCGATGCCTCCTCCTATAGCGTCGAGAGAGGTCGCGCTAAATCAGGTTAGCAAGACCTTCGGAGAGTAGGATGTGTTCCACGGTTTCTGGTGCAGCAGTGGCAGCTGGATGCGAGGCTGAAGCCGATGGTTGTTAGTGAATCGTCGGTCGGCAGCTTCCTACGCTGAGCTCTCCAGATCAGGAAAGACCACTTCTTGGGGATACAAGATTGCCAAAATGGCACGATCACCGGTGACGGCACGCCGTCGCCCCCACCTCCCGCCTGGCTGAGGCCATCGTGAACGAACCTCCTACGTTGGGGCCCAAATCAATTTTTCTGGGAGATCGTTGATCCGAACGTCCGAGGCTTCGAGCTCTGTCGTCGCCACCGGTCTGATCCATTCTCTGATCCGCTCCCATCTCCAACCAGATGCTGGGTCCCAGAGATCCCATATCTTGCAGTTAGGGGAGGCATTCGGGGACAGTTGGTAGATCCCATTACCAATCCACTATTCGAGGCAAGGCG
Source organism: Iris pallida (assembly GCA_029216955.1). Lineage (NCBI taxonomy): Eukaryota > Viridiplantae > Streptophyta > Magnoliopsida > Asparagales > Iridaceae > Iris > Iris pallida. The sequence continues at coordinate 18,250,993 of JANAVB010026000.1, read as the reverse complement.
ACGAATCTCTGTTACCGAGTTGCATGCGGATCAGGGGTTTAGCTAGCTGCCGGCCGTGGAGAATACAACGCCAAGATACGGAGGAACGACTGTTGGCGATAGCCGTTGCTGGGTGAGAGTGTTGGAAGTATCTAGGTTTCATGAACCGCGTCCAGATAGAGTTATACAATCTAAGCTTCTACCATAATTTCATAGAACAAGCGTCCACAATGTGCTCTAATTTGATGAAGCTGAGGCCCCCCTCGACCGTGGGTTTGGCCATCGTGTCCCAGCTGGCCCAGTGGTGCTTATCCTTACCATCATGATGCCCCCAGAAAAAGCTGGCGAAGAGTGCCTCCACGGAGGAAAGAACCTTCGAAGGCGGGGAGTAGACTGCCAGGGTGTAGATAGGGATGGAGGATAAAATGTGCTTGATGAGGATCATCTTGCCGCCTGGAGATAGGATCACATTGTGCCATCCCTCAATCTTCTTCCTGACCTTGTTAACTAGCCCGCTGAAGGTGCACGAATTAGATCTGTCGTATACCAATTGGCAGTCCAGGTAGGTGAATGGTGGGTATACGGTGGAGAAAAAGGTGAGATTTGTGAGAGTAGCCGAGTGGCTCCTGTCGGCTTTGTGGTGGGTATAGATGACACTTTTTATCGCGGTTGATCCGTTGTCCGGAGCATCTGGTGTATTTCTTCAGGGTGATACTGACCACCTCTACGGATCCGACGTCCCCGGAGGAGAAGATGAGCACGTCGTCGGCGTAGGCCAGGTGAGTTATAATAGTGCAGCCAACAGTGGTATGAAAGTGGTAGAATATAGGGATGTTGACCATGCTGTTGAGGTTTCTGTTGAGGGCTTCTGCGGCTATAATGAAGATGGTAGAGGATAGAGGGTCTCCTTGTCGGACACCACGGCTAGATTTGAAGAAGCCGTCCGCTTGCCCGTTGATGAAAGTGGAGAACCAAGAGTTGCTTATGGATCTGTATATGATGTCTATCCAGGTTTCTGAGAACCCGAAGGCCCTGAGAACCCAGATCATGAATTGCCAGTCTAGGCGATCTTAGGCCTTCTCCATATCAAGCTTGATTGCAATGCTACCCCCTGCTGGAAATTTCATACATGTTATCATTTTCTGGGCTAGAAGGATGTTGTCAGTGATGTTCCGCCCTGGAACGAAACTACTTTATTCTTCGGAGATAATCTTGGAGAGGATGTGGGACATGCGGGTGGCGATGATCTTGGAAAAGATTTTATTGACGAAGGTGCATAGGCTGATCGAACGAAAATCATTGAAGGTCTCCAGGTTATCTTTTTTGGAGATTAAGTTGAGATTGGCTCGGGATAGGGATTTAGGATAACAAGCACCTTGAAAGAAAGCAGTCGCAGCTTCGATCATGTCAGTCTGAATGATGTTCCAACAGGACCGGAAGAAAACCCCAGAGAATCCATCCGGTCCTGGAGTACTGTGTTCGTCAAGAGCCCAGACCATGGACTTAACTTCTTCCACGGATTGAGGGATTAAGAGCTGCTCATTGTCCTACTCATCGAGTAAGAGAGGGACCTTAGCCAAGAAGATCTCGTCCTTGATGATGACGTCTTTGGTGAATAGTTTGGAGTAGAAGTTGGCGACAGCCGTCTGGATGCTCCGCTGATCTTTGAGTAAGGTGCCGTTCTCGTCAGAGATTTGGTGAAGGGTGAGTTGATGCCTGCGACCCCTAACACAGGCGAGGAAGAAAGCGGAGTTGCTGTCGCCCTCGATGTCCCAAGTCAACCTGGCTTTCTGTTTCCAAAATTCCGTCTCAACTTTCATACGGGATTTGAGGATAGCTTTGGTAAGATTAAGCATGGCGCGGGCCTCTGAAGAACAATCCGTTGCGAACCTAATCTCCGCACGAGTGACGTCGTCCTCCGCAGCCTTAATCTCTTGGAAGATGTTGCCAAAAGCGAGTTTGCTCCATGAAGTAAGGACCCTCCTGGTAGCCTTGAGTTTCACGGCTACTCTTATAAGGGGGTCGGGGTTGTTCGTCGAATTTCAGGCGTTTGCAATGATGTTCTGGAATTGAGGGTGATGTCTTCAGAAGTCCAAAAATCTGAAGGGTTTTTTAATAAGGTTGGGATTGTTGCTGACCTCAATAACGAGAGGAGATTGGTCAGATTCGGTGGAGTTAATGTTGGAGAGGTTGGATATGAGATTTATATCAGACCACCAGTTGTCTACTAGGACGCGGTCCAGGCGAGAATATTGGCGATGAGCTCCTTCTTGCATGTTACACCAGGTGAAGGTGTTACCGAAATAGGGGAGGGGATGTAAGTTGGCTTGAAACATGAAGGAATTGAAGTCATTCATGGCCGGTTGGTGGGGAGGGCGACCTACCGATTTTTCCTTGGAGCTCACGATCGTGTTAAAATCTCCAAGACAGAGCCACGGGAGGCTGTTGAGGGAGCTGTAGGTGTCCAAAAGGGTGTTCCAAAGCTCCCTGCGCTCGACATAGTTACAGCTGCCGTGAACAGTAGAAATGAGGGATCGGGAAGGGAGGGAGGGGTGTTCCACCCAGCATGAGTGTGCCTGGTCGTAGTCAAAGACGGTACGAAGAGGCAATTGTCGGAGAAGAGGATCCATATGTCATGATACCCAGCAATGGCATTCGGGAACCGAGCTGAAGTTGGATGGATTTGAGTTTCCTCTGGGGGATTTTGGGTTCGATGATAACTATAATGTCGATCCGGTGGATTTTGATAAGGGTGGTCAATCTCCTCATGGTAGGTTTATTGGCCAGCCCTCTGACATTCCAAGCTAGGATGTTAACCATTAGCGGGAATGCGATTGGGGGTGGGGTTGAGCTTGGTGGCTGACATGATGGTCATGGCCGGTGGCTCTTGGGCTTGTTTCTTTTTCTTCTTGTTTTGATGTGTTTTGGGGACCCTTTGGGTTGCTGCAGGGGCTCCTGCCATCGTCATTCGGAGGTTCGGAGCCTCGCTTCCTGTGTTATTCTCCGGGGGGTTGACGAGTTCTGTCTCAATCTCTGCTAGAGCATTGAGGGGGTTATTGGGGTTCAGAAATTCGGCCTCCTGGGCTTGACAGATCCTGGCCTCATATTCTAGGCCTAAAGACTGTGCGACCTTGACCGGGTGGGAGGAGGTGGGTGAATCAACTGGGGCATGGTGGGTAATCAGCGCCAAGTGGTTTCCCCAGAAAAATCTGAGGCGACTACAGCTGGAGCTACGGTGTTGTCATCACCTTCATCGAACGGGGACTTGTCGGGAAGGTGGTTAGTCTGGTCATCCGTGGCATGAGATGGGTTAAGGATCTTGAATTTGTTGAGGAGGGTAATTCTTGTTGGCTGCATGACCACGATCGGTAGGAGGAGGTGGGAGAATCGACTAGGGCAGGGTGGGTAATCAGCGCCAACTGGTTCTTCCCATTAACGTCCGAGGCGACGACGACTGGAGCTATGGCATTCTCGTCACCTTCATCAAACGGGGATTTGTCGAGGAGGGGGTTTGCCTGGTCATCCGTCGCCTGAGATGGGCTGAGGATCTTGAATCCGTTGAGGAGGGTGATGCCTGTTGGCTGGTTTGGGACCGAGCCACTATTCGACTTTGAGGGAGCACGAGGGCTGAGAGCTATCGCTTTCTGTGAAGTAGGAGGGGGAGTTGGGGAGGGGGAGGATAGGGCCTGAGGTGGGGATTTGTGTCGCCCTTGGGGATGGAGTCTTTTTAGGTGCTTTTTTCTTGAGCTCCGGGTGGGCCTTGAAGCAATGCTTCGAGATATGGCCTCTAATCTGGCAGTTCTAGCAGACGCTTATGCTGTTGTCGTACTCGAGCGTCTGGGGATGTGTCCGTCCCCTAGCTCTAGCTGCATAAACGTTAGGGGTTCGGAGGATATATCGACCTCTACGCAAATCTTAGCGTAGTTGCCTTTGGAGAGATTGCGTGTTTCCTCTGCGATGGCTACCAGCGTCCCGAAGGAGCTGGCAATTCTCTTGAGCGTTGCCAGTGCGAAGCAGACTAGGGGAGATTCGGCAGGGAGATCCACGTCGAGATAATCTTAGAGTCGACGTTGGGGTTGAAACTGGGGGACCATTTAGCGATCTTCACGCTGAGTGATCCGATGTTGGTGGTACCCTAAGCCCAGACTAAGGAGCAATCTGGATCGAAAGAGAGGTGGAGGAGGAGGTGTATATATATATATATATATATATATATATATATATATATATATATATATATATATATATATATATATAAATATATATATATATATATGATGGTTCCTGCTCTCCTCCTTCGCGAGAGCTCTCCGGACCTGGCTGGAGGCCACCAGTAGACTCCTCCCGAGTCGCTGCCGGAGGCTCCCCGTCCTCCTTCCTCTCCTCCTTCTGCTTCACCCGTTCTCTCCCCAACCCCCCGGCTGGTTCTCCCTTCGTGTAGGATGGGTCCTCCCCGGGGCTTTGTGCGGCAGCCATGGCTACCGGACCTATTGGCCCTTCTTGGTCTCCCTCCAGATACCCCGTCCCTTGTCGCCTCCACTTCCCCTCTCCTTCCCCCGACATCCGACCAGTCTGGCATCGTCTCCCAGGGCCAGCCGCCGCCCTTCTCTAAAGCAGGTCCGATCGACCATAATGCCCTAGCCTGTGGCGCCCGGCCCCAAGCCTCGGTTCTGCACCCCTCGGGGAGTGCATTGGCTGCCTTTGGCCCCCCACTTTCCCGTCCTTCGAGGCAGGGATGTGACATGGAGCATGGGTTTTCAAATCTGTAGCTCTCCCAGACTTGTGGTCTGCTGCGCGATGTAGGGCGCATCTCATGCAAGCCTGCAGGTGCGCTGTACCCTGTGCAAGTTAGAGGTATCTATCACGACCCGATCCCAATTTCTTGGGTCGACTCGGATCATGCCCAGCCTGCACCGTTGTTGAGACGGCGGCAGTAAGCTGTATTCCATATGCAGGTACAATCAACAACATTTGAAACTATAATTGCCACAACATTTAATTAAAACGATAAAATAAACTTGTTCATTACAGAGCTTGTCCACAACTTTAACATAACATTTATTTTAAAAGATAAACTAAACTTCAACTAAGCAGAAGTGTCATCATCATCTCCATGGACCTCATCTGGGAGCACAGCAGGGTACAGCTCCGGGTCGTAGTAACTACTAATCAGTAGCTCTGAGTCGTCAATAGGACCTATTTGGGGTGGGGGATCCAGTCAGGAAAGAAGCAAGTACAATTATGAAAATTAACAATTTGCATAATGAATAGAAACTTGCAATATTAAATAATTTTGAAACAATGATTTCCAACTATAAAACAATTGTGATTTGAGTAAGCAGTATCTATGATCGGTTTAGGATGATTCAATTGTATCCTATTGATACGGTCCGGCCTAACCCCGTGTGAAGAGGGTAAGCTCGCACATTCATTAACTATTTGGCTTTGATCATAGATAACTACGCTACTCCCCATTATCCCGATGCAATGATTCAGTATATTACTCTAGGAGAGAGTACGTGTAACAGTTGTGTATTTAACATGCAAAATTTCTAATATTAATTAAACTGCAATAACCACAACCGTACTTGCCTTGAATTCCAATTGGACGAGATTTGTACTTCAAGTTGATGATCAAGAACTTCCTCGAAATCCTACATTTCAGGAATTTGTCTCAGAATCACAATACTAAAATGATCTAATTACAATCTCTATTTGTTTCCTAGTCAATTTTAATCTTGTTTAACCAACACAACCAAAAATGCGTTTACTAGTGCATTACAATTTAGAAACATCGATTTATGTCTATTTTCGAAAAAATTGTATTTATCATTTTATTTAGGAAAACTTGGTATTTTTATAAATATATAAAACTATACATTTTCCTTTAAACGAGAAATATCATGAATTCTAAATTATAATTAATAATAATTAATATTCCTAGTTTTACGCGCTCGCACAACATCCAGAAAATCCCAAATCTACCGTTCCTACTTATTACAAAATTTACAGAAAATAAATGAATGGGCTTATGCCCTTACAAATTAATACACGAATTAAAATAAGAGGAAAAAGGTTAGTCCCTTAAATCGCCTATAAAATTAAATATTATCAATAATAAATTCTAAATAAAATTATAAAAGTAGTATGAGTCTCAGACTCTGGTCCAATCATCACAATCAGCTACTCTGCCTCAACGTCCGGACAAACCGGTGCGTTTGCATTTTGTTGGGGCCCATTGACCATTAAGGTCGTCGCCCAAAATATTATTAAAATAATATTTTTACCGAAATTATTTTAAAATCATTTTTATTATTTTGCAAAATTTTCGGCAGCATCTCCTCTGTTTTCGGTCAACCCAAAAACTGGGAAATGCGCCGTAAACCTGCAAAATAACTCCCAAAATTCGAATTTTATATATACAACCATAGAATATATTTTCCAAAGCCTAATCCAACGTTTCCGTAATTCCCGAAAATCCCGAAATCATTCCGAAACAAAATTTCCCAAGAGAAACATCTCCAGCATTGTCATATAACCAAAAATTCCAACAGAACTCAAAGAGCCCAAAATGAACCAACAAAAATCAATTCATGAATTAAATTTTAATCTCCAAAAAAATGTTTCCGAAAATTATTGGAAACCCGAAGATTTCACAGAATATTGTTCTGTCCAAATTATTCTCAGAAACAAACCAGCAACCAAAATAATTTTCTCGAAGAACTCGGAAAAACCGAGATAGTAACGTAGTCATTACGTTACCGAAACCAAATTCCAGAAGGAATCTGTAGGACCAGTGTATCATCATAGACTACAGAATTTAAATACAGGATTAGAGATTACCGACAACGGGGTTCAAAATGGATCTCAGAACGGGACGGGGCAGTACTGGAACCGGACGGGACAGTCACCGGAGCAACCACCGACAGACAACGGGTCGCCGGAGGGTCGGGCGCCGGCCAGGGGCGGCGACGGGGCACGGGCGACGGTGACGGGGGCCGCGCGGGTCGTCGGGAGGCCCGGGATTGGGGCGTCGGCCAGGGGAACTCCGGGAAGGACTAGATCTAGGGATTTTGCTCTGAGATTTGGGAAGAAGGTGTGGGGAAAGGTGGAGTTGAGACTTGGTTTATAAAGGAGGGGAAAAAGGGAAGTTACCAGGCGAGGGAAACCAAGAGCCATGGCCTGGCTTTGATGGCGTCGGCCAAGGGAGGGGAAGAGCCGACTGTTCGGGGAAGATGGAACCGAAAGAACTTCGGTTGAGAGCAAAACTTCCTCTCAGAAAGGAATGACCACTCATTCCTAAAGTATTCATTCAATGTTGGATGTTACAGCAAACATGAAGACTTAAAAAGAAAAGTAGAATATTGCTTTCCTTTACAAATGGGTTAAAGGTTTGTAACCCATTAAGAACATGAGTTGGGTTTGAACTTATTGGATATTGGGTTAATGGATATTTGGGCCTAAGGGAAAAATAAGTTTTGGGCCAATTAATAAAATAAAATATGGCTAACAAAAATAAATTTCTTTTTTAAAAAAAAAATCAATAATAAATAATAATTAATATTTTAGAATTCTAACCATCAATTTATAAAAAAATTTTAAGCTTCATTTTGGTTCGGGTCTGGGTCTGGACAACATGCAAAAATTCCAAGTTGATTTAAATAATTTACATTTTACAAATATTATCAATATTAGCTAAATATCTAACATTATATAAAAAAATTAATTTAGTAATTAAAATTTTTTTTAATTAAATAGAAAAATTGTAAACTAAAATTATGGGTTTTACAACCTTCCCTCCTTAAGGAATTTCGTCCTCGAAATTTAAAGAGTTAGGTTGAGAAATTACCTCAAGTCTCAAACAGGTACGGATACTTCTCCCGCATCTCATCCTCTCGCTCCCAGGTAGACTCGCCTGGGGAATCGTGGCAGGGATGTGAAACCCAGACTTGACTTCGAGGCAGGGATGTGACATGGAGCATGGGTTTTCAAATCTGTAGCTCTCCCAGACTTGTGGTCTGCTGCGCGATGTAGGGCGCATCTCATGCAAGCCTGCAGGTGCGCTGTACCCTGTGCAAGTTAGAGGTATCACTTCCGCTGGCACCCCTTTGGGTGCGCAACCTTCTGTTGGCGCTTTCGTTGGCACCTTTTTGGGTGACCACATGCACCTCCCCGCTGTCTCTTGTGGCCCCAGCCTTGGCGCACTCAACACTTCTGGCGCCCAGCATCTGCTAATGCGTGGCACACTTGCCACTATTGGCACAACGCACATAGAGTGCGCGCACTCCGGTACGTCTGTACCTTTTACTTCATTGGTTCCCTCCTTTGAGGTGGTTCCGATATCCTCATCGGTCCCCTTCTGTTAGGCTGCACCAACCTCTTCAAAGCTGTACCAATCGTACCTTGTCTCACTTTACTAGCCAACCTTCTTGCGCTGGCGCCTCTTTTGACGGATCTTGCCCAGTTTGACGCCCGCCACGAGGCACTCCCCCTCCCATTTGTGAGGACTAGCAACTCCCAGTCTGTGGCCTCCACAAGCCGCATACTGTCCTCTTTTGGCGCCACACAGAACAAGGATGGACGAACCCAGGCGCCATCTGGACCGCGGGAGCTCTCAACGTCCTTGCCACTTTCTTCCCCCACCAGCTCCGTCTTACGCGGACAAACTCCGCCCCGATCACGCAACCAAGCAGCTACAGACTTTTCCTGATATTGAGCTGCTAGAGATCGAATTCGCTCCGTCCGATAATATCTTGGTGCCATTCTCCTCCTCATAAATGTCGTCCTTGTCGGCTTCGTTCCCATTCACCTTTGTCCTTAGATTCTCCAGCGGATGTCCAAAGCTGACACATATTTGTTCGACATAACAAAAGGTTGAACAAACTTTTTGCTTTATTAAACATATAAGGTACCTATGTACAAAGATGGAAGTCCTAAACAAGATATTCTAAGTACAGGAAGAAGAGATTTTTGGAAAAGTGTGACGGTGGAGATCAAGCGCTACAGCGGCTCCTTTACTCCTTTAACGATCTGACGACGAATCAACCTTGTTGTGGCTCTCTTGCGCCTTTGATGAGACTCTGGGGTCACCGATCAAGAGGCTGTCTAGATGAGAATATCCTCTGAAGGTGGTTGGTTGGTTGGTTCTTTGATTGATCGGTTGATGAGGGTGGTCGACTCTTCGCGGATAGAGATTGTTGATCCTTTAAAGATTGTCGATTGTTAATTTTCCCTCTGTCGATCGATACTTTAGTGGAAGAAGAAATCCTTCTATTTATAGGGAACCGAGCACATATGCGATGTGAATTAGGGTTCCTGAGATATGAAAGAATCTACCGTCATTGCAGGATATGGGCTTCTACGGCGCTGACACGTGGCGGACATCGAGATTCCCCTCAAACGAGATCTCTGGTGGTTATAAACATAACCGAAGGAGGTGACACGTGGCACATGCCGATTTGCTTGCTCGGATATAGCTGAGCAAATCTTGGGATTTTATCCTCGATTTGGAGTCTAATTGATCATCGTCTAAGATTTAAATCAATCTGATATGATATAAATCATGATTTAATCCCAATCTTCTCTACGAGAGGCAGTTTAAACAAACCAATTGGGGTGGACCCATGCTTCCTGTGCCTCTGGTGAGGACTAAGTACTGTTGTGCTTCTGGGACGACGAGTATACCGTGCTTCTAGAGACGACAAAACCTCTGTGCTTTCAGGCGAAGAGTGGACTGTGCTTCGAATGACGATGAGACTTCTGTGCATATAGAGCAACTTATGAAGCTGTCTTTCGGGATACCGGAGTTACTGTGCTGTAAGTGATAAGTAGGCTTGTGCTTCAGGTTGGCGAGGTTACCGTGCTTTTGGAGCGACAGGCTGACTTGCATTGGTTGCGATGGGAGTTCCCAAGTCTCTTGTAGAGAAGTGACTTAAGATTCTGAACCGGAGCAAACGACTGTGCCGTGGGAATGGAGATGGTGTGAGCATATCACCATCCTGCGTCTCATACAGACGCAGGTTAGTAGCTGCACCTCTGAACAATGAACGTGTTGGCTGCGAAGGGAAGGGTATGACACCCTTGCGCGTCTAAGATTGGCGTAGGCAGGGAGCTGCGCCTCTGGAGTGAAGACACTGGCTTCTGAATTAAAGAAGGGGAGGGGACCTACCACCATCTTGCTTTTGAGGTTGGCACAGGTAGGTGGCTGCGCCTCTGGCTTGAAGGCTTTTAGCTTCCGAAGCAAAGAGCAATAAATATTCGCTCTTTAAGGAACTTCCCTCTTGGCTCTGTTGAATCTGTGCTAGATCATTTGTAGAAGAACAAAATTAGTCCGTTATGTATAGTCCTGATGTGTTTGTACCAGACTTTGGTAGACATGACAATAAAGGGACTTCTCTCCATATTTTTTGTTTTGTCTTTTTAGCACCGAGCCTCAGTCTTTTGCATCTTCTGCGCTTTGGCGAAGGGATGTCTTCAGTTGAGATTTTTTATGCTTCTACAAGACCCCTTTCAAAGTATCCCAAACTTGAGAGAAGCTTGGGATACTTTGAACAGAAGCATGAACACGTGTCAGGACTGTACGAGCTGGGTAATGGCTGGTGTCACACCTAGCTCTTAGCATTAATTATCTCGAGTCATCATTTCAGAGCTGTAGGACCGTTGAGCACCTCTAGAGGGGGGTTGAATAGATTGAGTGGGAGTGCAGCAAAAAATAATCACCAATTTAAAATTAAAAATAGATAACTATGACAGTGAATAAGAGACAGTAAATAAATATAGCAAGAGATATAGAGATCAAACTCAGTGACACAGCGATGTATACTGGTATCCCTCTGAGAGGACTAATCCAGTCTCGAGTACTCTTGCTAGATGTTAATCCACTCAGGCACAAGCTAATTGAGAGCTTGTAGTCCCTTACAACACTGTGCTTGGTGACAAGTGTACGACTGACTTCACAATACCGTGCTTGGTGACGAGCGCACGACCGGCTCCACTACAGAGATAGTTTCTGAACTTGGAACAACATCTTTACAACACTTGAGAACCAAAAGACTCTAGAACAAATAGATAATACTGGCTTTTCGCTAAGAGATGTGTACGTGAAATATGAAAGCTTTTGATCAGATGAAAACACTTATTAAAGAGAGAAGAGAAGATGAATTGATTGAATGATTTAGAATGAGAAATTCTCTTCTATTTATAGGTATTTTCGAGGACCGAACTCGGACAGAATTCGGACAGAGTTCGGATGCAATGATTTTGCAAACGAACGTTGCATGCAGATTTGGAGGCAATAAATATTTAAATTCAAACTGACCGAACTCGGCTTGAGTTCTGCATAAGTATAAATGTAAAATATTTGTCAAATTTGTTGCAGAAGGTGAATAATATTTTTGATAGGTAGACTTTGGATGGGTAGGCTGTATGGGAGAGTGGAATATGATTATCCTAAGCCAGTTGTATCCAGTCGATCTTACAATTTATATCCTAGACTCAAATAAAGATAAAATACATAATAAATTGTAAAATAACTCGGACTTGATTCCAATGAAAATGAGCTTCAGAATGATGATTCACACGCTTGCTGATGTAGTAGTACTCTTTTTTATATTGATTTTACTAGACCTGAAATGATTAGCAGCAGTTCGTATATTTTGTGTATTGACTTAAGTTAGTGTCGATTATTAAAATCGAGTGTGACCATGGAATGAGCCAACAATCTCTCCCATTTTGATAATTGACAAACTTGAGTCTATTCCAAAATATTTCTAAATAGAACAAAATAAAAATACCTGACAAAAATGATGGTGTTCTTTCTTTGATTTTTGGTATTGCTCTTTTTCTCCCCCTTTGTCAATAAAAAATGGTTTTGGCTCCCCCGTAATGTGTGAAGCCAACAATGTTCATCAAAAGACAAAGTAATACTAGAGAGATAACTACAAATAACAACATTGCCAGAAATAATAAGTGCATAATTAGAAGTGAAATACTGAAATGTCATACAAAATAAAAGATACAACCATCACAAACTGCTACTAAATGTCTTACTGTAAAGTTTAGACACAAAAAAAACTACATAAGATCATCATCTATCAGACTACATCCAAAGTAACCACTAACTCAAGTCCTCATCACATCGGCGGGTCGTGACCTCTAGGAGCATCCGGTGGAAAGTATGCAGTAGTAGGATCGAAATGAGAAAATGTCGTCTCATCATCGAACCTAGGTCCAAGGAAGCTGGGGTGATGAAGCATGGTAACTGGATGTGTGGGGTCATGAGAGAGACTTCAGTGAAGATCAGCAATGCTGTTCCGCAACACCTGAGCCTGGGTGATATGGCGGAACTCAGAATCAAGATAGCCTTGATGTCGTTGCGCTAAGAGGGCAACGAAATCATCAAAGCACTGGTAGAAGCCAAGGTCAAAACCCAGAGCAGGGGCTGGAGCAGCAGCAGCAGCAGGAGCATCGGGGTCATTATCATGAACAGGTTCAGCACCAGGAGGCAAAGTAGGAGTAGGATATAACCTAAACCTACGGAGTTCAAGGGCAGTGGAGGAGTAAGGACAGGTTTGAAGATCAATTTCAAACCTCCTAAAGATGGAAGCCAAATGCATAGGGTAGACAAGGTTGCGTCCTATATTTCTGTAGTTAAGTATCCATGCCATAACAGTCTTTAGAACAGAAAAAGGAATACCAAAGTAAATATGGTACATAGCTGATAATTCCATGAAGGTAATCTCATCGTAGGATCCCTTCATTGGAAGAACAAAAAATATAAAACTATGGAGTTCATAGAAGTTTTGATTTAGATGTTTGGAATAAACTCTTCTAGGAACAGGTTTAGGATGACACAAAAGTTCTTTGAAGGAATCAAGGGTGACACCTTCAGGGAATTGAATATGATGAATATCTACTAAAGCCTCACCTACATCAGGAACATGAAAATATTCACTGATGTCTATGGCATTAAACTCTAGTTCCTACCCAGCTACACAAGAGTAGAAGTTGCCGTTATCTTTTACTTGCAGATTGCAGTAAAACATACGGACAACATTATCACAAATATTCTCAGCAACTTCAAAAAAATTACGAAAACCGAGACGGTTGAAAGTGGGGGCATACTCAAAAAAGATATATTAAAGTTAACACGTGCCCCAGCACAAATTTTACGACCCAAAAATGAATCAAACCAAAGATCGATGAATTCCCTATCGGGAAAGAGTCCGGAGTCGTAATCATCAGATCCAGTAGGACGGGCTGGACTGAAGACATATGTAGGAACATAGTCAGAGGAAGATGATCCTGCTTGAGAGGAATCAATCTTTCCCTTTTGATGTTTAGGTGCGATGGATGAGAAGGAAAGGAAGTAGAATACCTTGAAGAAAGGATGAAGATGGTGGAGAGGATGGCCCACTAGACTCCGAGAAAGCTCGAAAAGAAGAAGGAGGAGAAGCTCTATAGAGTTTTTGTGGTTTAATCTCGGTAGAGAAGTGAAGAAAAATGAAAGAAAGATGAAGCATATATAGGGCTAGGGCCGGCTGTTCGGTTCTGGAAATCCGCACAGTGCCGACCGAACTCGGTCCGAACTCGGTTAGAGTTTGGTCCGAGTTCGGCTGCATGTATTCCCAATGTCATAAATGCAGTATTTGTTTAAAATTTTAATTTATAACTATTACACACCTTCATTTAATAACTTCTATTACTTTGGGTTAGCTGTAGGGGCCGGATCCCAGCTAGCGGTAGTCCGAAGACTAGTATAACATGTCGCTTTAGGCTATTTGCACCTGTATGACAGAAGGACCCTTTCGGATTGTACCTAAAATAATTTTCGTTAATAAATTACAAAGTTTCGAGTTATAAAATAAATTTAATAAACATACTACATTATGAATCTAAAAATTCAAGTATGCCGAACTCTCGTCGCATAACGTTAAATTGGTCTTCAGCCAGTGGTTTTCTGAAAATGTCTGCTAGTTGATGATCTGTGTCAATAAATTCTAAGCAGATGTTCCCATGTTATTGGTGATCACGTAAAAAGTGATGACGAATTTCAATACGTGCTTTGTGCGCGAGTGACATACAGGGTTCTTATTCAAGTTAATAGTGCTAGTATTATCACAGTAAATGGGAATCTTAGTGTAGTGCAGATTGTAGTCTTCTAGTGTTTGCTTCATCCACAAAATATGAGCACAGCAACGTCCTGCGGCGATATACTCAGCCTCAGTAGTCGATAATGCTATAAAATTTTGTTTCTTGCTAAACTATGAGACTAATGCCTTTCCTAGAAAATGGCACGTACCGTTGGTACTTTTACAGTCTACTTTGCATCCTGCAAAATTTGCATCCGAATAACCTATCAGGTCAAAAGATTTGGTTTTAGGATACCACAAGCCGACTGTAGAAGTTTCCTTAAGGTATCGAAAAATACGCTCAACGACAATTAGGTGTGATTCCTTAGGATTTGCCTGGTATCGTGCACAAATGCAAACACTGAACATAATATCAGGGCGACTAGCAGTTAAAATAATAAGCTATCAATCATACCTCGATACTTACGCTGGTCGATAGGTTTGCCACTTTCATCAGTGTCAAGCTTTATAGATGTAGCCATTGGAGTTCCAATAGGCTTTACATTTTCGAAGTCGTACTTTTTTAGTATGTCCTTCGTATATTTGGCTTGATTGATGATTATTCCCTTTGAGTGTTGTTTGATCTGGAGTTCTAGGAAGAAGTTCAGCTCTTGCATCATACTCATCTCTAATTCACTCTGCATACACTTAGCAAACTCTTGACAAAGTTTTTCATTAGTAGAATCGAATATGATGTCATCAACGTATATTTTCACAAGAAAAATATCATCATCTAAAGATTTGATAAACAAAGTTGTATCAACTCTTCCTTTTGAAAAACCATTATCAAGTAAGAAGGCACTTAGGCATTCATACCAAGCACGAGGTGCCTGTTTGAGTCCATAGAGTGCTTTCTTAAGCTTGAAGACGTGATCAGGTTTTTAAAAATCTTCAAAGCCAGGGGGTTATTTCACAAATACTTCTTCTTTTAAAAATTCGTTTAAAAATGCACTTTTCATGCCCATTTGAAATAACTTAAAATCATTAAAACATACAAATGTACAAAACATATTGATAGCTTCTAGTCTAGCAACAGGAGCATATGTCTCGTCATAATCAATCCCTTCTTCTTGATTATAACCTTGTGCCATTAGATGTGCTTTGCTGCATAGAACTTGTCCCTCTTCACTTAGTTTATTTTGGAACACCCATTTGGTACCAATTATCGATTGACCAATAAGTTTAGGAACGAGTTCCCAAAATTGGTTTATCTTAAATTGATTAAGTTTCTCTTGCATGGCATTAATCCAAAACTCATCATTAAAGGCATCTCCTATATTCTTAAGTTCTATTTGAGAAATAAAAGCTACATTTGTTGCTATTTCAGAATCTCTAAGAGAAGAGCGTGTACTTACACCTTTTGATACATCACCTATAATGAGTGTCTCTGGATGATCTGGTAAGAATTTCAATGATTCAAATTTATGAGTCAGATCTTCCACAAGACTCTTATCGGTTCTTGCTTTTACACCTTCATCATCACTGTCACTAAATCTATGACTATTGAGCTCATCAAAAGTAACGTTAATAGACTCTTCAACAATCATAGATCTTTTATTGAAAATTCTATATCCCTTACTCTTAGCAGCATATCCGAGAAATATCCTTTCATCTGCTTTGGAGTCGAACTTACCCAAGTTGTCCTTGGTGTTCAGGATAAAACAACGACATCCAAAAACTTTTAAAAAAGAAATATTTGGAATCCTTCCGAACCAAAGTTCATAAGGTATTTTCTTCGAGATGGGTCGAGTTAACATCCTATTTAAAACATGACAGGCTGTGCTAACAGCTTCTGTCCAAAATATTTAGGAAGATTATGCTAATTCAGCATGACTCTAGTCATCTCGCTTAGAGTACGGTTCTTACGCTCCACAATACCATTCTGTTGAGGAGTTCTAGGACAGAAAAATTTGTGGTAGTATCCACTATCATCACAAACCTTTTTGAAATCAGTATTTACGAATTTTCCACTATGATTACTTCGGATACGAGTAATCATGAAGCCTTTTTCATTTTGTAACTTTTTACAAAATAACTAAAATTCAAAAATAACATCACTTTTGTTTGATAAAAAGTAAACCCAAGTAAAACGAGAGAAATTATAAAACAATAACAAATGCATAGAGCTTACCGCCAAGACTAGCGACTCTACTAGGACCAAATAAATCTATATGTATCAACTACAAAGGTATAGAAGTACTTACAGCGTTGATGGATTTAAATATAGACCTATGTGCTTTATTCTTTTCACAGTCAGCACATACCATATCTCTCTTGAAAGGTATTTCAGGGAGTCCTTTTACCAGCTTCTTAGTGCTCAGTCGTGAGTATCCATATTAGCATGTCCTAGTCTCATATGCCATAGCCAGCTTTTATCTAGACTAGCTACTAGGTATCTTCCTGCATTATTAGTACTCTCCAGAAAGAAAACATAAATATTGTCTTATCTAATCCCTTCATATACATGATTACCAGATGACATATCATATATGGTATATTTGTCTTTTACAAAGTTGATACCATAACCATTATCAGCCAAGTGACTTATGCTTAATAGGTTATGTTTCAATTATGTAACTAGACAAACATCTTTTATTACAGGATAAGTAGATATACCAACAGTGTCATTTCTAATGATATCACCTCTCAGGTTGTTTTCGAAGTAGACGTATCCTTCTTTCTTCATTGATAGCATGACGAATAAAGATGCATCACCAGTCATGTGCTGCGAACATCCGCTATCGAGGATCCACTTGCTTTTAGCATAAGATGGTTGAGGGTCCACCTACAAGACAAGTAGATGAATCCTTTGGTACCCATTTACTGAAGGGTCCATATTGATTAGTCTTAGGTCTCCAAAATAATATGCGATTGTCAACAAGTTTTCTTGTTAAACAATACTGTGATATGTGTCCATGAATACCACAATATGTGCAAATGAGTTTTGAAAATATATTAGTAGAATTTGTGTTGACATGCATATGTGGTTTCTTTGAAAACCTATAAGTGAAAGCATGGTGATATTCGTGTTTCTTATGTGCTATCTGTGTTTTAGTCCTCTTAGGTGTATGCTTAGCATTAGGACTAAACTTAGGCTGTGTCTCAGGTATTTTCTGTTTGCCTAACTTGATTTTTAACTTTTTAGAAACTGCAAAAGACTCTTCATATTTAGCAGTCATGTCTATGAGTCTTTGTTCTGTGACTAAGTGCTTCTTCTTCTCTATATCATATAACTCTTGTATTTTGATATAGTCTCGTTCTTTCTTTTCAACTTTGAGGATAGCCTCATGATAGTCTACTTTAAGCTTGGCTATCTCTTTCGTATTACCGGTAGTAGACATCTCTTTAATGTCTTCAATGAGACTGTACAGTCTAGCTACTTCGGTTGTGTATGCCTTAATCTCTTTTTGAGATTGCTTATACTTGTCAAGCACATTTTTGTGTTCTTCAAGTAGTTCGCTGAAGGCATTTTCTAATTCATCGAAAGTAAAATTGTCATACAAAGGGTTTGAGGATACCTTATCAAAAGCCATAAGACAGACATTGACATTTTCGTAGGGTCTGTCTTCTTCTTCTGTATCATTGGCATCGCTTTCATGCCAGATACTTGTATTTGCATACTTTAGACTAGTTTTTGCTTTTCTGCTTGATCTTGATCTATAGTATGGACTGCTTTTCTTCGAAGTTGGACAGTCCTTCATATGTCCTGATTTCTTGCATCCAAAGCATATTGTTTCATCTTCATTGCTTTCTTGGATATCTCTTCCTTCTGTTTGATTTCTCAAACTATAAGAATTTTCTGAAGTTCTTCACTAGTAGGGCTTGTTTATCACCACTTTATGATTCTTTCTCAGAATCATTGCATGTTGATTTTCTGGCTTGACTTTAAAGGTGATAGATTTTTCCTTTGGGTCGCTTCTTCAAACTCTTGCAGATCAAGCTCATGGGTCATGAGCTTGCCCATCATTATTTCCAGAGACATGGTGGTGAGATCGTTTCCTTTAATGATTGTTGTTGCCTTTGGGTTCCAGTTCTTGGTTGGAACCTGTAGCACTTTTCTGATCTTCTCGTGATTACTGTAATCCTTACCAAGAGATTGCAATGGATTAGTAATATCAAAGAAACGAATGAACATCTATGTAATTGACTCACCTGATTTTATTTTAAAACATTCATATTCCTGTGTTATTTTGATGATTTTGGATTCCTTCACTTGGAGAGTACCTTCATGAGTTACCTCAAGGAGTTTCCAAATCTCATGAGATGACTTACAGGTTGAAACTCTGTTGAAGTCCGTTTTGTCAATTGCACAGAACAGTGCGTTGATGGCACGAGCATCTAGACTAGCCTTTGCTTTTTCATCCTCTGTATATTTGTCATGAGGCTTGTCTACAAGCACGCCATCAACTACTGTAGGTGCCGATTTCTTATAACCGTCAACTACTATAGACCAAAGATCAAAGTCAAAAGACTTTAAAAAGAATGTCATTCGTGTTTTCTAGTAGGTATAGTTTGTACCATCAAATAGTGGAGGTCTATTTATGGATTGCCCTTCACCGCTGAATATTGATTTCACGGCTGCCATATATACTCTCTGAGGTTTATATTAGAATATAACCTGCTCTGATACCAATTGTAGGACCGTTGAGCACCTCTAAAGGGGGGTGAATGGAGTGAGTGCGAGTGTTGCAAAAAATAATCACCAATTTAAAATTAAAAATAGATAACTATAGCAGTGAATAAGAGAAAATAAATAAATATAGAAAGAGATAAAGAGATCAAACTCAGTGACACAGCGATGTATACTGGTATCCCTCTGAGAGGACTAATCCAATCTCGAGTAGTCTTGTTCGATGTTAATGCACCAAGACACAAGCTAATTGAGAGCTTACAGTCTCTTATAATACTGTGCTTGGTGACAAGTGCACGACCGACTTCACAACACCGTGCTTGGTGACGAGCGCACGACCGGCTCCACAACAGAGATAGTTTCTGAACTTTGAACTCCTCTTTACAACTCTTGAGAACCAAAAGACTCTGGATCAAATAGATAATACTAGATTTTGGCTAAGAGATGTGTAGGTCAAATATGAAAGCTTTTGATCAGATGAAAACACTTATTAAAGAGAGAAGAGAAGATGAATTGATTGAGTGATTTGGAATGAGAAATCCTCTTCTATTTATAGGTGTTTTCGAGGACCGAACTCGGACAGAATTTAGGCAGAGTTCTGATACAAAGATTTCGTAAACGAATGTTGCATGCAGATTTGGAGGCAACAAATATTTAAATTCAAACTGACCGAACTCGGACCGAACTCGGCTTGAGTTCTGTCTAAGTATAAATGTAAAATATTTATCAAATTTTTTGCAGAAGGTGAATGATATTTTTGATAGGTAGACTTTGGATGGGTTGGCTGTATAGGAGAGTAGACTATGATTAACCTAAGCCAGTAGTATCTAGTCGATCTTACAATTTATATCCTAGACTCAAATAAAGATAAAATACAAAATAAATTGTAAAATGACTCAGACTTGATTCTAATGAAAATGAGCTTCTGAATGATGATTCACACGCTTGCTAATGTAATAGTACTCTTTTTTATATTAATTTTACTAGACCTGAAATGATTAGCAGCAGTTCGTATATTTTGTGTATTGACTTAAGTTAGTGTTGATTATTAAAATCGGGTTTAACCATGGAATGGGCCAACAAGAGCATGGGCTCCTGATGGCTTCTTAATAATGGAACCTCTTGCGTCTTTGGAGGGATCGCGAACCTTTTTAGCGGAGGAGATTCAGAGTCACGTTCCTTCGGTCACTCACAGTACTGTCATCTGACATAGAGTAGAGCTTTAGCTTAACTTGTAAGCTTCCTTCTGACGGATGTCTGACTCATTCTTGGACCGTACGAATAGCCTATATAAAGGATTGTCCTCTTGAAGAGAAGACTTAGCCGCTTCAACATTGGCCTTGCCTGCTCGATTCTCTACTCTTGACGATCCTGGAGTTTGCTTGAGGCGGCCGTCGTTGGCAAATCTTTTTATCCAAAGAAACTGTAGTAGAACTACTACTGGATCTCGAGACGTCCCCCGTCCTGGATGTCGTGGGTGTCAATGGTCTCGAACCCTTGCTTCATGAATTCGCATTGGTTACCATGCCGACCGAAGAATGGCAAGGCCTGCTGCTATGGTTGCTCTCTCCGGCCAGATAGGAAGATATGGGAGTCCTGTGCTGGTCTTCATCCTCGGCTCGGGCCAGTAGCAGCTTTGGGCGGTGGCTTCTTTTTGACCAGGAAGTGATTGGCTCTGTCACCGCCTTACCAGCGCTATTGAGAGTTTATACCATAATTTCAGCTTTTTCGCTTCTGTGTATGTAACTACGAAAAGTCTGTAATAGATCTTTGTAGCCACATATTTTTATATGTAGTAGCTTTCTTGTTCCTTTTGCTTTTGTCTCCAGAATAAAGAGGGAATCTTTATAATGGATTTGCCTGACCAGAGGTAATATGGACGTAGTAGTCTTGATCTTTGGTGGGGTATAGAACGAAAATCCAGAGGTAATATGGACGTGAACTGTTTTTTAGACTGTCGGGATAGTCATAGAACTGATGCGAGAAGAACGACTACTCAGAGGTAATGTGGACATGGTAGTCACATCTTCCAGGCGTAGATGAGCAATACAGAGGTAATGTGGACGTGAAGTGCTTCATCTACTTGAGAGAACATATAGAAGGGAGGGAGAGAGATCCCTTTACCAGAACTCATGGGCACCCTTTTCAGGGGATGTGGGTGCCTATGCTGGTTCTATCTTCAGACGTAATACTTCTTTCGGAACTTGTCATTGATGGACATCATTAGAAAGTCACCATTAGGCTTAGCTAGCCGATAAGCACCGTTGGAGTATACCAATTTTATGACAAACGATCCTTCCCACTTGGGTTCGAACTTCCCAACCGTCTTGTGGGTCATCACCATCGATCTCCATACTGCCAAGACGAGGTCGCCCACCTGGTAGGATCTTTCGCGGACCTTTTTATTGAAGGCCCCGGAGATACGAGCTTGGTAAAGCTCAATCCTTTGCTGCACGAGCAAGCGCTTTTCATCCAGTGCTTCTAACTCTTGTAACCGCCTGAGCTGATTATCTTTGACGGTCAATTGATTAGTTATGGCTACCTGTAAGGACAGGATTTGAACATCCAAGGTAAGGACATCCTCGCTCCCATAGACCAAGGAGAATGGCGTACTGCTTGTTGGTGTATGAACAATCGTATGGTAGGCCCATAGACATTCGCCTAACTTCTCATTCCAGTCGCGTTTATTGGAGGAGATGACCTTTTTGAGGATTTTGACATTGGTTTTGTTGAATGCTTCGGCCAATCTAATAGCTGCCGGGTTATAAGCTGTTGATGCCATATTCTGAATTCGGCTTTTGTCACAGAACTGGTGGAATGCATGGCTTATGAACTGAGGGCCGTTATCGTGAATGATCCTTTTAGGAACTCCAAAATGGTAAATGACGTAATGTTTGATGAAACTGATCACATTGGAAGTCTTCACCTCTACCAACGGTGCTGCTTCTGCCTAATTGGAGAAATAATCCATAATGGCGAGGATGAACCGGTGTCCTTTGGAGGAGGGTGGGCTGACTGGACCCACGATATCCATTCCCCAGGCTTTAAATGGCTACGAGGCCACCGTGGGGTATAAATATTTCGAAGGTTGATGGATGAAATCTACATAAAATTGGCACGTTCGATATTTCTTTGCATGCTCAACGGCATCTGCCATCATAGTGGGCCAGTAATAGCCCATACGGCACAGCCGGTCTTGTAGCTTGGGGCCCAGCTGGTGGGCTCCGCAGGTCCCATCATGCTTCTCTGAGTGCTTCTTGTGCCTCTGTACGAGACAAACAGCATAAGAGAAGTCTGTCGTATAAGCGATGATATAGCATTTTGGTGGCTGAATCGTAGAAGAGACGGAGTGAGCGCCTCCTGATAGAAGCTGCTTCTCTTGGGTCTTCAGGCAGAATCCTATAAACTGTATAGTCTATAAATGGGAACCGCCAATCCCTAGTACCTTCATCTTTACCAACTTGTAACGAGTAGTTCTGACATACGCACAGGGCATTCTTTGGACAGACTAACTCCCGGCCCGTTACTGAAACGGTATGATGAGATCCAACGGGGGCGGCCAAAGAGGCGGCGAGACAGGCTAGTGTGTCGGCCTCCAAGTTCTGTAATCGTGGCACATGTTCTATAAAAAATCCTGTGAAAGTGGAGATAATGTCGATTGCCGCCTGGTGGTAAGGGTTAAGTCTTCATGTAGAACCTCGTACTAACCTCAAACTGGACTGAGGATCAATTTCGAGTCTCCATAGGCCTCGATGTAGTCAACCCCCAGCTGTTTGGCGAGTTGGAATTCGATGATGAGGGCGTTATACTCTACAAGATTTTTGGTGCATGACACCGTGAGAGAATATGCACGATTGATAACTAGGCGTTCGGAGTAACAAGGACGATCCCGACCCCTGCTATGATTTCACCCTTTGGCCCCATTCTTGAGGCTCCGTCAAAGAACATGCGCCAAACTGAGTTGTCCGAAACTGCGTTGGAATCCATTACTTCATCGGGGATTTCTTCGTAGAGTTTTGAAGTTTCTGGAACCGGATGAGCCGCCAGGAAATCTGCCAACGCTTGGCCATTAACTGCCTTTTGTGGGACGAACACCATGTCGTAAGGAGTCAAGAGGATTGCCCATGTGGCTAGTCGTGAATTCAGTACCCTTGACTTGGTCATAAGGACTCTGAGGGGGTTGATCCTGGATACCACATGGATCGTCTGTTCGGTCACATAATGCCGTGTCTTCTGGATGGCGAAGAGAAGGACGAGACATTCCTTTTCAACAGGATTATACTGGTGCTCGGCTCCAACCATGGTCCTGCTGAGATAATATATTGCCTGTTCGTAGACTTCTTTATTCTTTTGGGCTAATAAGGCACCAAGAGAATGATCCATGGCTCGAACGTACAGCAGAAAAGGCTTCCCACAACTGGGGCTACCAACACAGGAGGGCTGGTGAGGTACTTCTTAATGTCGTCGAACGCGCGCTGGCACTCTTCGGTCCATAAAAAAAGTGACCCCTTTCTTCATTAGTCTGGTGAAGGGTTGACATTTTCCAGAAAGATTTGCTATGAACCTTCTTATATACGCTAGTCACCCCTGCAAACCTCAAAGCTCTCGGAGGTTCTTTGGAGGTGCCATGTCCATAATTGTTTTGTTCTTCTCTGGGTCGATATGAATTCCTTTTGTTGTAATGAAGAAGCCTAAGAACTTGCCGCTGGAGACGCCCAGGAAGGACTTGGTTGGGTTCATCTTTAGCGGATGTGTCCGCATTAGATCAAACACCGTCCGTAGATCATCCAAGTGGTTGGATTTGTACTTGCTTTGATGACGATCTCGTCAACATAACATTCTACCGTCTTCCGAAGATGGATGCGGAATATGGTACTCATATCCCTTTGATAGGTAGCTCCTACATTCTTTTATCCGAAAGGCATTACTGTTAAGCAATACACCCCCTTCGGAGTTCGGAATGTCGTATGCTTTTCGTCTTCGGGGAGCATCTTGATCTGGTTGTAGCCGGAGAACCTATCTATAAAGGACATACGCTCGAAGCCATATGTGTTGTCAATCATCACGTTCTTCTTAGTGAGCAAGACGACATTTGCGACCCAATCTGGGTGCTGTTCTTCGCGGATGAAGCAGCTCTTAATGAGTTTGTCGACCTCCTCCTCAATAGCATCCATAATGTTGGGGCAGAACCGACGTTGTTGCTGCTTGACCGGTTTAACATGTGGTAGGATATTGAGGCGATTCATGGCTACTTACGGGTTTAGCCCTGGCATATCTTCAGAGCTCCAGGCAAAGACATCGATATACTCGTGGATGAGCTGTATCAGGGACTGCTTGTCATCATCTATTAGACTTTTGCTGATGAAGACGGGCTTAGGTGAGGCCTCATCTCCTAATTCGACCTGGATGACTACATCTTCCGTAGGGGGTTTGCGCTGCTCGAAACGTCACTCCCATTGGGATCCTAAGTGCTGTGCCCAGGTGTCATATTATTATTATTATTATTAATATGATATCTATTATTATTATCAATTTTTATTTGCTTCAAAAAAAAAGTATAAATAATAAAATAATAAATTTATTTTTGAACTTTTCATAGCATGACACATGTCATACACTAGAAGAATGGAGAAGTGTACACCTCACCACTCCCATTTATTTCCTTTCCCTCCCCCACACACAAAACACACACCAACACCACCAGCACACTCACCCCCCCTTTCCCTATTTATACACACCCACACACACTAAAGAGAGAGGAAAGAAAAAGAAAAAAAAAAACAATCAAACACACCCACACCCGACCGCCCCCTTGCCCCTCTCCTTGCTGCCGCTGCCCGCTGCCGCTGCCCGCTGCCGCTGCCGCCGCCCGCTGCCGCCGCCCGCTGCCGCCGCCGGCCGCCCCCCCCGGTCACCACCTCCTCCTCCACTCCCCCTTCACCTCCTTCCCCTCTACTCCAACTTCCCCAAGGAGGGAAACCTAGGTAATTTTTCCTCTTCTTCCTCAATTCCTATGTTTTAGTTCAATTCCAAACTAAGTTAGGTCACTAACAAAGTAATTTGTGCTTTTGGGTTCCAACTAGGGTTTGTGAAGAAATTTGGATCATTCCCAACCCAAGGCAAGTCCTCATCCTCTTCTTCTTCTCAAGTTCTTCCATTTAGGCTAATGGAAATTTTATTTATCCCTTTATTTTCATACTAAAATTCTGAAATTGTAGTTCATAAATAAATTGGTAATACCAGAAAGTTGAAGTATATGGTTAATCTTCCAAAAGAATCTGAAAGTTTATATCATAAGATTTGAAAATGTAATTTAGGAACAATATGTCTGAATTTTTGGTTAGTTACAATTCTGAATTTAATAATATTTAAATTAAGTCATGATATATTAAAACTGTTGCAAACACTAATTTCTAGTAAATATTTAATTTGACATGAACAAAAGTATTAAATGGTATGATATTTCGGACAAGTGAATAATCGAATAGACACAAAGTAGAGAAATTAATTTTGAACACGGACTTTGGACATGCGATTTATGGACATGAACTATTGGACTCTCCATGAACAAAACAAACACAAATGAACATACGGGACTCTCCCATGGTAAGTGGTCATAAGAATTTTGGAACTGAAAAACTGGAACATACGTCGGAAAGGTAAAAAGGACCCTGTTTCTCTCTACTCACTATGTAGTTATTCAACTTTGTGTATATCTATAGTTAGAATTAATTCCCGTCTATTTCTTTTATTTTCTTGCTCCATGCAATTATTATGAAAGGATATCATTTGATTTAAATTCCGTCTTACTATACATATATATACATACATATATATATATATATCTACATCCATATATATGTACATACATATACATATATATATATACATATATATATAAAGATATATGTCTACATACAAATATATGTACATACATATACATATATATATATATATACACATATATATATATATATATATACATACATATATGTATACATACATACATATATATATATATCTCTTTATACATATATATCTACATATATATATAAATATACATACATATAATACATATACATACCTGTACACATATAGTTATATATAAAGTCTTGCATAGATGGAAGAATTTTGCTCTATGCGACAAATTGCAAAGCTAATAGCAAACCGCAAATTGAATTATTGCTAAAGGAAAGGAAATCAATGCTTGCTCAGGTATAAATCTCCAATTCCTTTTGTACTTTATTTCCTGCGTGGTTCCGGTGTTGAGAGTTGCTCCACCGAAGGGGTCGGCGAGCCCAATTATTATTTGCGTGGTTCCGGTGTTGAGAGTTGCTCCACCGAAGGGGTCGGCGAGCCCATATTTTTCTTATCATTTATATATGTTTTCTGTAAATTTTCGGGGCTCCTAAATACAAAGGAGACTCTGCCAAAATTTTTGAGAAATTCTAGAGATAGTCAAATTTCTGACCTTCGGAAATTTTTAGAAAGTTTCATATATAGGAAGCATTGGGCGGGGAGAACAACTGAATATTCCTAGATATCCCATAACATAATAACAATAAAAGCTGATCAGTATTTCGGAAATCCGTACTTCTATTTTCAAATAGAGAGTACTAGCCCAAGGGAGGCTCGGAAATCAATTCATCTATTTCGACAGTAACATCAAATAGATGTTTAGCCCAAGGGAGGCTCGGAATTCACAGCCTGATCCCAGGTTAACGGAATTGTTCACGGGAAGCATCTAGAGAATTATTCAGATTATTGTTCTCAATTGCATTAGATTTCATCTTACTCCAAGGGTAACTCATACCTACTTTAGGTAGGCAGTTTGCTCAAGGGAAGCAAATCTTACAGAAAGCTCAAGGGAAGCTCGGAAATCTCACAATCCCTGGAGTAGGATGATGATTACATGTGTCATTTTAGTAAAATTAAGGGCATATATATATATATATTTATATACATACACATATGCAGTTGCACAAGTCTTTTTAAAGAAAATCGCATATTTCAATTTTATTTATTTATATTTCATCGCCCTTGACCGAGGACTTGCTTGTCGTTTCTAAACGACCTAGTTTTGTTCACTAGGTGAAGAAGAAGACGTCCCTGCTGAAGTATCACCGCAATACCTCGAGGAGTGAACCATTGCTTATAGCTAGAACGAGTACTTCTCAGTCATTATGCAATTTGCTTTTGTAATAAATCTGTATAAGAATTGTTGGAAAAGTTCCCTGTACCATATGCTTAATGTTATGAAATTCTGGTATTTTCCATTTTTGCTGATATTACGGGCGACAATCGCAATTTTCGGTGCGTAGCCTGGAGATGTGTTTCTGACGTCACCCTTCCATCTGGGAAGCGGGACGTGACACGTCTTTTAGTGGTGGCCCATGCAGGTCAGCAAAATGGAAAATACGAGGAATGGAACCTAGGTATACATAGACATAAGGTTCTAGACATTCATAACCACCATGCCTTAGAAGTTATTAAGAAGACAGTATAAGTAGTTAGTAGCCTCTTCCTTTACAATTTCCTCTCTAAAATCTTAGTCTTAGAGATACTAATCTAAGAAATTCCTGGTGTAGATCATGTCACGGTTCGTACCCTTTGCAAGGTTAGGAAATGGCATCCACTGCCTAGACGAGTATTATGCATTTGTAAGAAAAATGTGGCACGTAGCGCCAAAGGGGATGATAGAAGCCTATGGGGTCCACTATGAATTGAAATATCCAGTAGTGACAGACATAAACGACGAAAGAAAGGAGTACTATAACTCAGTGCACTACTACATCCTGATCAAGGCGGAACCCTCTGGAGACCCAGGAACTGACCGTAACGGCACCTTAGAAGAATGGCTGCAGACTCACCCCGACGTGAAGATTCACAATATAAGGAAGATGTGGATTTAAGGTCACTAAGTATAATTAATATATGAATGTAAGTATATAAAGAGTGCAAGTAGGCATAAAGGAGTATGAACTTATAAATGATATGTAAATGTCTGACATATATATGTCTTGAATATAGTTAGAATGCAACCTACCAAATATGTAAGTCCTGAGGCTTATTGTACTATAAAGATGTATAAAAATATGCCTTTTCTAAATTCATATATTTCCTATAGGTAATTCTTACTTAAGGATATAATGAGTATAGGTATGGATCTATTCATGTCCAGCTTAGAATGGGATGGAAGTGATTACTCCCTATATCTATACCAACGGTATGCTAGAACCATGTGGAGCGCACCCGATTGGTACGACGTGCATGTCTACCAGATATTCTATGGAGTCAGGCGTCCCATCATCCGAGACATCGAGGATGGCGCTGAAGTTAATTTTGAGAATATCACATATTGCCTCTATGTTCGGGATCCAAATCGCTTCTATATTGCACTGCATGGTTATGAGGGAACCCTAGAAGACTTTGAAAGATTACATCCAGAAGTAGAAATCCTTGCTGAAGACAGAGTTCTCATTGAGGCAGTAGAATAGGAAGCTGAAACCTGTACAAGTGAAGAAGAAGGTCTTTTGTCAGTTGTACTATATGTTGGATATGTACAAGTATAGAGTAAAATAGATCACCATGTCACATTTTGGGAGGAATGGGTGACATGAATAGATGTAGTACAAAAAAAAAGAGAGGGGGGATAAAGTAGATGTGAAATGAGAGTGGAAGTATCATTTTGTACCACTCTCATTCAAAAATGAAATATAAATATGGTTGTAAATACACTTGTGTTATAGATAAAACATTTCGGATGATTCCCTAAGAATTGCATTTTTAATTTCAGGATATGGACAACCACGATCGGCAAATTAATACGTCCCCGCAGGAACCAACTGTAGCCGACATGTTTAAGCTATTCCAGCAATTATTGGAGTCTAATAGTCAACAAGCCCATGCTGCTCAGGCTACCAATACTACAATATTGGAGCAAATGCAGAACTCCAATAATACAAGGGACAGAGCCTTAAAAGACTTCAGGGATCTAAAGCCGCCTAAGTTTCAGGGGACTGAGAACGCAATAGAAGCAGGACAATGGCTGAAAACCATCGAGGGTCTAATGAAGGCTGCAAAGCTTCGACCTGAGGACATGGTGCCAGCAATTCGCATCCAGTTAGAAGACATCGCTGGATATTGGTGGAGTGCTGAATATCCGGAAGACTCTGATGAAGATATGACATGGGCAGAATTCAAGAAGAAATTTGAAGGAAGATTCTATCCTAAATCAGCACGGATAGAATTAGAGCGACAATTTAACTACCTTAAACAAGGAAAACGCACCGTTGATGAGTATGCTGTGGAATTTTCCAAACTCAGTCGATTCGCCCCTCACATGATAGCTGATGAAGAAACAAAAATTTCTAGGTTCTTGGAAGGGCTTGGGACCCAATTGAAAAGTAGGGTCGCGTCCTATCGGTGCCAGACCTTTTCTGAAGTAACAGAAGCTGCTCGAGACCAAGAAAGGATACTGAAAGAAGAACAACCTTTCCGGTCTCCACAACCTAAGAGGAGTTTTGAGGAGGGGGCATCCTCCAAGAATCATTGGCAGGGACCACCTAAGCGTCCGCAGAATGGCAACCCGGACAAATTCATTATCTGCGACTACTGCCGGAAGCCAGGACATAAAAGAAATGTATGTAGGAGAAGATTGGGACTTTGTCTAAAGTGCGGAGCAGGAAACCATTCGACCGGTCAGTGCCCTCAGCTGCCTGTGATTGGAGCAATCCCACAAGGCTTCAACCCGGGTTACCGACCGTTATTTCAGGAGACTAAACCACGACCGATGATTCAGGCACCACCACAAGCTGTCAGAACCAATGGAAATCAGCAAAGGCCGCCCTATGCCCCTCAGGCATATCAGTTCCAACAAGCACAACGGGCGATTCAAGCTCAGAATAATAATAATAAGAAGAGAAATAGGCAAGGCCAAGCGTTCGTACTGGGAGCTGAAGATGCAAGTATTCCAGGAGAAGTGGTTTCAGGTACTATTCTAGTTTCCTCATATCCAGCTTCAGTATTATTTGATTCCGGGGCCACCCATTCATTTATAGCATCTTCCTTTATATCACAACGTGAGATAGATTCTCAACCTCTAACTAAACCATTAAGAGTCCTCACGGGAAATGGGGTAGTAGAAGTTAGTCGAGTATGTAGTAAATGTCCCATAAAACTGGGTGGAGGAGCTTTTCGTACCCGGTTACTTGTCCTTCCGACAAGCAATTATGATGTAATATTGGGTATGGATTGGCTGACTGCAACTTTAGCTAATATAGACTGTGGACAAGGGAAAATTTTATTCCAACTCCCTGACGGAGAGTCATATGAATTTGTAAGGGACCAGAATGAATTCAATATAGATGAATTAGTAAAATTTGAGTTACCCGTAATGTTACATGAATCAACAGAGCAGATATTTCCAAGGATAGTAGAAGAATTCAAGGATGTGTTTCCAGAAGAATTGCCAGGGTTACCTCCAGATAGAGCCGTAGAATTCTCTATAGATCTAGTACCAGGGGCTGCACCCATAGCCAAGAAAATATATCCAATGAACAAAGAGGAGCTAGCTGAGTTAAATAAACAAATAAAGGAATTGTTATCAAAGGGATTTATTCAGCCTAGTGCTTCGCCATGGGGTGCACCAGTATTATTTGTGAAAAAGAAAGATGGTACCTTACGCCTGGTAATTGACTATAGGGCCTTGAATGAGGTTACCATCAAGAATAAATATCCCTTACCTAGGATTGATCAACTGTTTGATCAGTTAGGAGAGGCAAGGGTATTTTCAAAAATTGATTTAAGATCTGGATACCATCAGGTAAAGGTGAAAAAGGAAGACATTCCAAAAACTGCATTTAGGACTCGGTATGGGCATTACGAATTCTTAGTTATGCCATTCGGGTTAACAAATGCACCAGCTATATTTATGGACCTGATGAATCGAATATTTTATCAATATCTGGATAAATTTGTGATTGTATTCATTGATGACATTCTTATATACTCCAAAAGTGAAGAGGAGCATGAAAAACACTTGAGGATAGTATTGCAAACCCTACGGGAAGAACAATTATATGCCAAGGTTAGTAAATGTGAATTTTGGCTGGATCAAATACCATTTCTAGGGCATATTGTCAGTGGAGAAGGTATCTCGGTAGATCCGAAGAAAATAGAAGCAGTTAAGTCTTGGCCAACACCAAAGTCCGTAGCAGAAGTCAGAAGCTTTTTAGGACTAGCTGGTTACTATCGAAGATTCGTGGAAAATTTCTCAAGGATTGCAGAACCTTTAACCCGTCTTACCCGGAAGGAAGAAAAATTTATCTGGACGGAAAAATGTCAAGCAGCATTTGATGAGTTAAAGGAAAGGTTAATTACAGCCCCAATACTAGCATTACCATCTGGTTCAGGTGGATATGAAATATATAGTGATGCATCAGGCAAAGGCCTGGGGTGTGTACTAATGCAACATGGAAGAGTCATAGCATATGCATCTCGACAGCTGAAGACACATGAAAGAAATTATCCAACACATGACCTTGAACTTGCTGCTGTGGTATTTGCCCTTAAGCTATGGAGACATTATTTATATGGGGAGAGAATTAAAATATATACAGACCACAAAAGCTTAAAATATGTCTTCACACAAAAAGAAATCAATATGAGACAAAGACGATGGCTAGAATTGCTGAAAGACTTTGATATGGAGCTAGAATATCATCCAGGAAAAGCCAATAAGGTGGCTGATGCTCTGAGTAGAAGACCCGAAGCTTTCCTTATAAATATACCTAAGGAAATCCTCGAGGATCTAAGAAAAATGGGAATTGAAGTAGTATGCCCGGTAACTGATGGGATATGGCAAAATTTACAAATACAATCCTCCTTAATAGATAGAATTAAAGAAGGACAGCAAAATGATTCAAAATTGCAGAAACTTTGGAAACAAACGGAGGCAGGACTCCAGACCGGGATAAGGAAGCATCCGGATGGATCGCTAAGATTCGGAGATCGATTATGTGTGCCCAGTGGAGATTTGAGAACAGAGGTCATGTCTGAAGCTCATAGTTCGCAATATTCCATTCATCCAGGCAACACTAAGATGTATAGAGACTTAAAACAGACATTTTGGTGGCATGGAATGAAGAGAGAAATCGCCAGGTTTGTATCTAAATGTCTTGTGTGCCAACAAGTGAAAGCAGAACATCAGAGGACAGCAGGACTTCTCCAACCATTACCTATCCCCGAGTGGAAATGGGAGCATTTTACCATAGATTTTGTGACAGGACTGCCTAGGACCCAAAGGGGTAATAATGCTATTTGGGTCATTGTAGATAGACTCACTAAGTCCGCTCGATTTCTTCCTTTTCGAGTAGGACAATCAACAGAAGTACTAGCAGATATGTATTTGAAGCAGATTGTGAGTCAGCATGGGGTACCCGTAAGTATAGTGTCAGATAGGAATACCAGGTTTACTTCACATTTCTGGAAAAGTTTGCAGGAAAATCTTGGCACCCAGTTGAAATATAGCTCCGCTTACCATCCCCAAACAGACGGCCAGTCTGAAAGAACAATTCAGACCTTAGAAGACATGCTGAGAGCTTGTACCTTAGATTTTGGGGGAGCTTGGGATGATCATCTACATCTGGTGGAATTTTCATATAACAACAGTTATCATGATAGTATCAAAATGGCTCCTTTTGAAGCACTGTATGGTAGAAAGTGCAGATCGCCGGTATGCTGGACCGACGTAGGAGAAAGACAGTTGTTAGGACCAGAACTGGTGACACAAACTGTGGATATAGTCAAGATAATAAGAAGTCACTTGCAAGCAGCCCAGGATAGACAGAAGATGTGGGCTGATAAGCATCGAAGAATACTGGAATTTCAACCTGGAGATCATGTCTTTCTGAAAATTTCACCAACTAAGGGAACCATCAGATTTGGGACCAGAGGAAAACTGAGTCCGAAATACATTGGGCCCTTCGACATACTGGAAAAAGTGGGGAATGTATCATATCGACTTGCCCTACCCCCAACACTAGAGGGAGTCCACAATGTATTCCATGTTTCCCAATTACGAAGATATGTGTCTGATCCAAGCCATATACTCGATCATTCAGAAATCACCGTTGGACCTACACTACGGATCGAACAGAGACCCGTCGGGATCTTGGATCGAAAAGAAAAGGTACTCCGCAATCGGGTCATTCCACTAGTACGAGTCGCGTGGAGCAAGGATTCGCCTGGAGATTCAACTTGGGAAAAAGAAGAAGACATGCGGAAGCAATATCCGTATCTATTTTCCTAATCCAGGTTAGCAATCAATCGTTGTACTAATTATTTTAAATTTCGAGGACGAAATTTTTCTAAGGGGAGTAGACTTGTCATATTCTTATTATTATTATTAATATGATATCTATTATTATTATCAATTTTTATTTGCTTCAAAAAAAAAAGTATAAATAATAAAATAATAAATTTATTTTTGAACTTTTCATAGCATGACACATGTCATACACTAGAAGAATGGAGAAGTGTACACCTCACCACTCCCATTTATTTTCTTTCCCTCCCCCACACACAAAACACACACCAACACCACCAGCACACTCACCCCCCCCCCTTTCCCTATTTATACACACCCACACACACTAAAGAGAGAGGAAAGAAAAAGAAAAAAAAAACAATCAAACACACCCACACCCGACCGCCCCCTTGCCCCTCTCCTTGCTGCCGCTGCCCGCTGCCGCTGCCCGCTGCCGCTGCCGCCGCCCGCCGCCCGCCGCCCGCTGCCGCCGCCGGCCGCCCCCCCCGGTCACCACCTCCTCCTCCACTCCCCCTTCACCTCCTTCCCCTCTACTCCAACTTCCCCAAGGAGGGAAACCTAGGTAATTTTTCCTCTTCTTCCTCAATTCCTATGTTTTAGTTCAATTCCAAACTAAGTTAGGTCACTAACAAAGTAATTTGTGCTTTTGGGTTCCAACTAGGGTTTGTGAAGAAATTTGGATCATTCCCAACCCAAGGCAAGTCCTCATCCTCTTCTTCTTCTCAAGTTCTTCCATTTAGGCTAATGGAAATTTTATTTATCCCTTTATTTTCATACTAAAATTCTGAAATTGTAGTTCATAAATAAATTGGTAATACCAGAAAGTTGAAGTATATGGTTAATCTTCCAAAAGAATCTGAAAGTTTATATCATAAGATTTGAAAATGTAATTTAGGAATAATATGTCTGAATTTTTGGTTAGTTACAATTCTGAATTTAATAATATTTAAATTAAGTCATGATATATTAAAACTGTTGCAAACACTAATTTCTAGTAAATATTTAATTTGACATGAACAAAAGTATTAAATGGTATGATATTTCGGACAAGTGAATAATCGAATAGACACAAAGTAGAGAAATTAATTTTGAACACGGACTTTGGACATGCGATTTATGGACATGAACTATTGGACTCTCCATGAACAAAACAAACACAAATGAACATACGGGACTCTCCCATGGTAAGTGGTCATAAGAATTTTGGAACTGAAAAACTGGAACATACGTCGGAAAGGTAAAAAGGACCCTGTTTCTCTCTACTCACTATGTAGTTATTCAACTTTGTGTATATCTATAGTTAGAATTAATTCCCGTCTATTTCTTTTATTTTCTTGCTCCATGCAATTATTATGAAAGGATATCATTTGATTTAAATTCCGTCTTACTATACATATATATACATACATATATATATATATATATCTACATCCATATATATGTACATACATATATATATATATACATATATATATAAAGATATATGTCTACATACAAATATATGTACATACATATACATATATATATATATATATATATATATATATATATATATATATATATACATACATATATGTATACATACATACATATATATATATATCTCTTTATACATATATATCTACATATATATATAAATATACATACATATAATACATATACATACCTGTACACATATAGTTATATATAAAGTCTTGCATAGATGGAAGAATTTTGCTCTATGCGACAAATTGCAAAGCTAATAGCAAACCGCAAATTGAATTATTGCTAAAGGAAAGGAAATCAATGCTTGCTCAGGTATAAATCTCCAATTCCTTTTGTACTTTATTTCCTGCGTGGTTTCGGTGTTGAGAGTTGCTCCACCGAAGGGGTCGGCGAGCCCAATTATTATTTGCGTGGTTCCGGTGTTGAGAGTTGCTCCACCGAAGGGGTCGGCGAGCCCATATTTTTCTTATCATTTATATATGTTTTCTGTAAATTTTTGGGGCTCCTAAATACAAAGGAGACTCTGCCAAAATTTTTGAGAAATTCTAGAGATAGTCAAATTTCTGACCTTCGGAAATTTTTAGAAAGTTTCATATATAGGAAGCATTGGGCGGGGAGAACAACTGAATATTCCTAGATATCCCGTAACATAATAACAATAAAAGCTGATCAGTATTTCGGAAATCCGTACTTCTATTTTCAAATAGAGAGTACTAGCCCAAGGGAGGCTCGGAAATCAATTCATCTATTTCGACAGTAACATCAAATAGATGTTTAGCCCAAGGGAGGCTCGGAATTCACAGCCTGATCCCAGGTTAACGGGATTGTTCACGGGAAGCATCTAGAGAATTATTCAGATTATTGTTCTCAATTGCATTAGATTTCATCTTACTCCAAGGGTAACTCATACCTACTTTAGGTAGGCAGTTTGCTCAAGGGAAGCAAATCTTACAGAAAGCTCAAGGGAAGCTCGGAAATCTCACAATCCCTGGAGTAGGATGATGATTACATGTGTCATTTTAGTAAAATTAAGGGCATATATATATATATTTATATACATACACATATGCAGTTGCACAAGTCTTTTTAAAGAAAATCGCATATTTCAATTTTATTTATTTATATTTCATCGCCCTTGACCGAGGACTTGCTTGTCATTTCTAAACGACCTAGTTTTGTTCACTAGGTGAAGAAGAAGACGTCCCTGCTGAAGTATCACCGCAATACCTCGAGGAGTGAACCATTGCTTATAGCTAGAACGAGTACTTCTCAGTCATTATGCAATTTGCTTTTGTAATAAATCTGTATAAGAATTGTTGGAAAAGTTCCCTGTACCATATGCTTAATGTTATGAAATTCTGGTATTTTCCATTTTTGCTGATATTACGGGCGACAATCGCAATTTTCGGTGCGTAGCCTGGAGATGTGTTTCTGACGTCACCCTTCCATCTGGGAAGCGGGACGTGACACCAGGGTTCGTCTTCGGAGTACTCGAATGCTTGGTCTTCGTCCTCGACCGGGGGGTTTAGAGAGACCATGTTGGCAGATAGCATTTTCTCGAAGTCTCGAATGGCCCTGACATCAGAATACAGGGTGCACTCTTGCTCGTAGCCCGATGCCGATGGAAAGTTGACCACTTCTACTGCTACCTCGGGGAAAAATTACGTCACATTGCGCCTCTGCGGCTGGACTACTCTCAGACTGGAGAGTAACCATGTTGGCCGTGACGGTCTTTTCTTCGTAATCCAACGATATAACGTTGGTGTTGATGAGGCGCTAAATTTTCCCCTTCAACACATACAGTGTTGTGTTGAGTGATGGACGTACTGGTGATAATGGCCGTACTTAGGATGGTTCACCTTTTCCACCTTATCAGGATACCTGGGTGCCGAGATGGACAGTTTACCACTCTTCGTAAGCATCTCGAAGAGCTCTAGTGTATCCTCGTCATTAAAGGAGTAAGTCTACCTCGGCTTCTGCGCTTCCGCGGACTTGGGGTTCACAACTGCTGGACCTTTGGAGATGTTGACGGTCATGGCTTGTTTGCCTTTTCCATCTTTAGGGTTGTTGCTATATGAGCGTCTCCCCTTGTCTTCGGGCACAAAAAAATGTAGCCCAAAGAGCTGCGCGTCCTGGGCTTTCCTTTGTGCGGCATCCGCCTCTGTAATGAAAGGTGTCTACTCCGTGCAGGGAGAGCTGTGCCACAATTTTATAGTGGGCAGCATGTTCTTGCGGCAGGAGTCCACAAGCATGGGCTCGGGCATGCCGGGTGGTAATCAGAGGGTTGTCTGGCAGAAGCACTCGATGTATGCACGAACATGCTCTTTCTCCCTCTGGACAATTTCCATGAGGGTCGACATAGTCATATCCATGCCTCCTTTGTAGAATCGGTCCACGAATCGAGTCTTCAGGTCTTCAAATGACGAGATACAATCGTCCGGAAGACTGCAGAACCACTCATAGGCTACCCCGTGCAGGGCTCCTATGAATATATTGGACATGAGGACATCATCCTTTGGCAGGTACCCCATTACTAAGGTAAAGTACCTTATGTATTGTCGGGGTGACACCTTCCCTTCATAAGGTGTAAGCGTCTGCAGATTGTATTTTTGAGGATATATGACGTTGTTCCACTCGGTAGGGTATGGCTGTCGAATTCCCCTCTTCTGGAGCGTTACTTGCTTCTCCTTGGCATCATGACGAGCATACAGCTCCTTGATGGCCTGTAACGCCCCAGTCCCAAAATACGTAGGACTAAGTACGTAGACATCCAAGTTGCATAAATACGAAGTATACTCCAATATATGGAACCTCGTATGTATACATATGCTGTAAAATGCAGTAAACCAAGAGTAATCTAATCTCATCCACAAAATGAAAAAATATAAGATATGTCATAAATCAACTTTTAGTCATTATTGTACAAGATGTTGGGCGGAGACAAATCCACTACCAACTATTTATAAGAACAAAAATAAATACAATGAAAGAAAATATCAAGTGAAGCAAATGACAATCCCAGAGCACGTCATCTATAAGGAAATGAAGAAGATCACGGCCATGGCTCGAATACCTGCGAATGACAATAGCACATACCTGGAGAGATAACCAGGTCCTCAGAGGGACGTTACAAGATACATAATATCATGCCATATAAACTGAATAAATACTGCTCAATAATAAGTCAATCGGATCATAACATGGTCTAATACTCACCCTTGAATTAGTGTACCATCCCCTCAACCAAAGAAGGACAAGAAATAGCACACTAACCCATGAAAGTATCTTCCCAAATCACGAATCTAATACAGTATCCGGACCACAACAAGGTTCAGCACCTTCTCATCGAAGTAGTAAGCCACACTTACAACCAAACAAGGACAAGATGTGGCAAACTAGTTTGCGACAAGTTACTGTTCCAAGCCACAGTCAGATACAAGTACCAAAACCAAGAGTACTCATACCTAACGGATAAGGTAGCCTAACCAGTCTAAGTATATGCAGTTTTAAGAACATCCTCCAACGCATAGGCCTTGGCTAAAATGGGGTCGGCGTGGTCCTCCTTTGGGGCACCAGAGGCCCAATCAGTAAGAGCATGATGTTTCAAAGAACGTCAGTGGCCGTCTGTAAAATAAGGGTCATCTCACACCATATCTCCAGTGGAGCATCCGAATCACAAAAGAAAAGTGTATAATAGCCCATAAGCTAAGGTATTGTCCTCTCCGCCCAATGCCTACTATGTTGTATCCACAACACAGAACCTCTATTAACCGTTAAGTCAAACTAAACATGCAACACTATTAGCGATTAATCCTATCGCATGGCTTATACGTACTGGTGGCCAACCAGTCACGCATGTCCAAGTTCTATATGCGACTCGAAACAATGTGGTACAAATGTGTCAAGGCCTATGAATGCAATACACAAAGGGTGGTCCCTTAAATCTAAGTTCAACGTGTAAGAAAATAGTACGTAGCAGGAAATAGAACTGAACAATAGGATTCTATCAAATTATGCCATGTATCACAGTTTATTTTGCAGAAAGTAAATAATAAGTTAAATGCTTGAAATATGAGCTACAATAAATAAACATCAAATGGCAAGGTATCTTGCCTGGTCGGGTCGCCTGGTGTGTTGTGATGATCAAGATGGCGTGGATTTGACTTCGATGTTACAACTATGCAAGACGTCCTCCGTTGGTTGCACGGACTGTTTCATTGAGTCCATAACGGTCAGATTAGTCACGGACTGGAATTGATAATAGAAGAAAATTGGATAAATAAATATATATTTTAGAAAATTAAATATACCATGATTTTATTATAGAAAACCATGTTTTAGGTCACAACTATAGTTAGACAGAAAATACTACAATACTTTTGGAAAATTTCTAGAAAATAATAATTTTTAGAAGTTACTACGATAATATATATTCTTTTTTTATCAAAACTATTTTAGCTTCTAGCCAAATATTACTGTCTTGAAAACTGCGAGGAAAGTAATGTAATAATATTTTGAGGGTTTCCAAAACAATTTGAAATAGATGTAAGACAAAGCTCAATAATAAATATCTTTCACTAATATAAGTTTTTAGAAAACTGGTATAAAAATCCTAAAATAATAATAATAATATTAGGTAGCAAAAATATTTATGTACACATATATATAAAAATAATACTATTATTTTGTGTGTATGTGCTAGTATCTCAAAATATGGTATACAATAACTTAGTATAATATGTAATACTATAACTGACATATATGTGTATATACACATTGCTCCTAAAACAAAACTTAATAATAATAATAATAATAATAATAATAATAATAATAATAATAATAGTAATAATAATAAAAAACACTTATATTAATTTACCCTATATTTTATACTGTGTTAAAATAGTAAACGATAAAATATATCCACAAAATCTTATCATCAGCACTTCTGCTACTCTCCTCTTTCGAGGTGGTCAACCCATCCTAAGCAAGCGAGCAGTATCTAAGAGAACAAAGGGAGAGAGAGAAAATAAGGAGAGTTGCCCTCCTCTTTCCAGGGGAGCAAAATAAAGGGACTGAAGACAAACCTAAGTGAGGAAGTCAAAAAGTAGGAAGAAGGGATCAGAGGCTTTAGAGAATGGAGTGGGAGAGGAAGAGAGGTCGGGTGAGGGAGCGAGATGGAGACAGAGAAGAAGGGGGAAGGAGGGGGCTTACCAGTGCGGTTGCCGACGGTAAAAGCGCGGCGGATGGGATGGTTCAGTGCTGAAGGCGAAGGGGACGGAGGACCGATCTTGCAACGACAGGCCAAATCAAGGAGATGCGGGTGGCAGCGGTGAGCCGAAGGCGGGGCAGTGCTGGGCGACCGTCGGGTTTGTAGGGTCTCGAGATCGAGAGCTCTGGTGAGGAGCGGTAGATCGGAGGTCCCCAGGTGCGCAGGATGTTCGGACGGCGACTGCAGCGGATGCGTCCAGAGGTAAGAGGCGGTGGTGCCCATGGTGGGATGGAAATTCCGCCAGGTGGCCGAGGTGCGGTAATGGCGAGTGCCGGGTGGGGAAGCGGGTTTTTCGGCTTCGGCCGATGGTGGCGGTGGATAGTTATGGTGGTAGCGCTGGTGTGTGTTTGGATGGGGTTTAGCCGGGGCTGGTCGGGTCGTCGTAGTTGTGGAGTTTCAGTAAGGGAAGGAGGAAGTGGTGGCAGCGTTGTGCCACGGTGGTCAGGGAGGTGGAGAGTGGTGGAGAAGGCAGGGTGTGGCCGTCCGGGGAATAGGGGTGGTCGAAGTTGAGGCTGTCGGTAATGGTTCGCGTGCCGAGGAGGTGCGGTCAGGAACAGAGGCTGTGGTCAGAGGGTTAGGATTAGAGTTAGGATGGAGTTTGAGCATGTTTAGAGTTACGCCGTGTCCGGGTTTGTCGGATACGACAGAGTGTAATTGTAAAAAAGATTAGAGTAATGGAGAGCACCCGGGTCGGACCCGAGGCCATCACGGCTGACACGAAAAAATTAGACACCGACACGATACGCTCACGTTGGTGGTGGAAGTTGGCTTATGAGATTTGTGGAAAAGGAAGAAGGGAGCTCTCCTTATATAGGAGGTGGACTCCTAGATGGATATGAACTAGGAAATTTAAATCCACTTTAGATAATTTGGTATTTAAATTAAATCAATCAAATTCCAATCCAAATCAAATTTATATTTAGATAAGTTTTATCTATAAGTTTAAACTGTTAAAGGAATATAATCAAGGGTAAAGTGCAAAAAACCCCTCGTTAGATGTTTAACTTTTGCACTAAAAGACCTTTTAGTTATTTTTTGCAGTTAAAGACCCCCGCAATTAGTGACTTGCTCGGAATAGGACCTCCCGTCTGAGAGCCGTTGGAAACAGCCGTTACTCTCCAAATTTTTTGAAAACTTTCAATGAAACACCCAAAATACCCTTTGCCTTTGATCTATTTAAGGCTGTGGATATTTGGGGCTTGGGAGGAGAGAACGGCCGGCAGTTGCTTGGGGGTTGTACACAAGCCTTAAAATTTTTTTTTCCTGATATTTTCAGTTCTTTTATTTTTGCTAATTTATTTCCAAAGTAATTTGTTTTCTTTTCTAATTTTTTTTTTCGAACAGATTAATCCAAAGTCGAAGTTATGCCTTCTAGCTCGCAATCTTCGTTCTCACGACATTCAAGTAGAAATCGAGGGAAATTTATTTACTGCCATTGTGGATCAATTAGTCCATTGAAGACTTCGTGGACGCAAGCAAACCCTGGAAGAAGATTCTATGGGTGTGCAAATTTTCCAACAAGTTCTTGTGGATTTCTACTATGGGAGGATGAAAAACTTCCGGAGTACTATCAGAATCTAATCTGGAATTTAATGAAAGAATTGAAGGAGCATCGAAGCCAACGTTTAATTTCTTCTAGAGAAGCGACAGTGGCGACGACGACAAGTGAACGAAGACCATACCTCAACATGCATATTTTGCAATTTATTTTTGGTTTTGTAACGTGTATAGTTATGTTTAAAATTTTTGTATGACGATTGCAATTTTTGAATGAAGTAAGCTATGTGGAAAAAATGTTGGTGACATTGTTTTGTATGACGATTGCAATTTTTGAATGAAGTAAGCTATGTGGAAAAAATATTGGTGACATTGTTAGCAGATGAGTTCATATAAACTGCAGTAAGCTCATATAAGAACTGCATATAAGTATCCATTCATATAAACTGCAGTAAGCTCATATAAGAACTGCAGATAAGTATCCATACATGCAGATAAGTATCCATACATTCATATAAGAACTGCAGATAAGTATCCATATATAAGCTGAAGAGAGAAGTTAAAAAGAAGTTAAGAACTGCAGATAAGTATCCATACATTCAAGTAAGCACATATAAGCAGTATATTCAGACACATCTTTAGCACATATAAGCAGTATATTCATTACAGCAGATAAGTATATTTAGACCAACATCCAAACTGCAAACTGCAGATAAGTATCCAACACATAAAGTACATCCAAATTGTATTTCTTCATTCAAGTATACATTGAGACCAACATTGCATTTCTTTATTGTATTTCTTCACTGGCAAACTGCAAACTGCAGATAAGTATCCATACATCCAAATTGCATTTCTTCATTGTATTTCTTCACTGGCAGATAAGTAGAGCTGAACACATACATTAGCATAGCACCCCACAGAGTAACAAAATAGAGCAGTTGACACAAAATATGTGTCTTACACTCACATAGAGCAGTACACACAAACAGGGCACCAGAGCCCCACAAAATAGCCCCACAAAATAGAGCAGTTCACACAAACAGAGCCCCACCCACAGAGCCCTACACTCACATAACTCTAAATCATCATTGCCAACTTTCAGAAAGGGTCACCAAAATGATAAAGACCCTTCACTTGTCTACAACCTACGAAAAGATGAGTATCAAATAATTAAAAGGGAAAATGCACAATGTAGTATAGACAAAGAATAATTAAAATGCACAATGCTGACCTTCATGAATTGCTTGTTGGATCACCATGACAAATATGTAGGGTGGACTTAGAAAGCCTAGGCCTACCAGGCTTGGCCTTTGGCACTGCCACCTTCTCCTTAAATTCATTTTTGCAGGATCTAGTATTATGTCCAACTGACTTGCAGTTGCCACATGTCACAGTAGCTCTTTCGCATTTTCCTACACTCTTCCTTTCTTTAATCTCATCAAGTTGTTTCTTCCTACTTTTTGGCCTTCTCCCAGTAAGGCTACGAACTACATGAGGGATCATAGCCACAATCCCAGGTATGCGCCTCAGATGTCTCATTGAAAGAGGATTAATTGGCAATGCATAAGCCATCAGGTAGGTTTCTTTATGGTAGTACCTGTGTACGTAGTCCTCAAGTGAATACCTTTTCTTCAAATTTGTTGAATCCGGAGCCAATGACTAAACACCTTTTGGAATCCTCTTTCACTTCTTCAAGCTTTTCTGTTACTTTAGGAACAAGTAACCCATCATAAGCTCTGGAAACTTTGCAAAGCATCTCATTATATCTTTGTCACCCAATAATTGTGTCTTCCTTCCATCCACAGGGTCGTAGAATTAAACTTCACAGGAAGCCTGCACCCCAGCACTTGCACATAGGCCATCAAGGTCAAACCAACAGAATTCATCACTAAGAATAAATTCTTTCAGTTCCAACACTACACCACCAACGTCTTTGTCACCAACATCAAAGTGACCCCCAACATACATGTGAAGAGCATACTTTGTACCAAACATGTTGTGTTAAAACCTGTACACAATTACAAACTAATAACAAATTAACAACTAATTACATACAGTTACCATTTTCACACTTAGCCATCAAAATTAGGGTTTCCTGTCCACACACTTTGTCCAGTAAATGTGCAGACACAAAATTAGGGTTTCCTGTCCACACACTTTGTCCAGTAAATGTACAGACACAAAATTAGGGTTTACAAACGAAATGAGGTTACACACCAAAATATGGTTACAAACGAAATTAGGGTTCTCCTAAAGTCTTCCCAAACTACGGTTTTTTTCCCAAAATTCCTCGTCACGAACAAAATCCTCGTCACAAACAAAAATTTCGTGCAAAATTAGGGTTGTCACACCAAAATAGGGTTACAAACGAAATTAGGGTTTACGAGTATACCTGAATCTCTTCTTCTCCGTCTTCGATTTAGGGTTTCGTGCAAAATTAGGGCTGGAAGAGAGCTTAAGCGTCGAATTACGAACCTCCTGTTCTCCGTCTTCGCTTCACGTCGAACTGGAAGAGAGTTTAAGCGTCAAAATTGGAAGAATAACATTAATCTAATGGGGGGTTTAGCCTATATTAGGGAGGGTATAACGGCCAGTTTACTCTAGAAATAACGTCCGTTACACACAAATCAGAATTATGGGGTCTTATGAGCATTTTAGAAACGTTTAGGAATATTTAGAGCGTCGGGTCTTTTAGTGCAAAAGTTATACATCTAACGAGGGGTTTTTTGCACTTTACTTTTAAATTACCATAAATGGTTAAATCCATGAATTTCAAAATATCTTCACAATAAATAATAAATATAAATAAATTTCGAAAATACAAATAAATGTTTGGAATGCCTTTTGAAAATAAATAATATAATAAGTTTTCAAAAATAAAATAAAATAAAACATACGTGCATATAGTAGAACCTATTATTTAAAAAGGACAATATATTCGTTATAAATAAAAAGCCTTTTATAATAAATTAAATGTAAATTTGGATAAATTATGGTGGGGGAGAATTTGATATACAAAAATATTTTTCTTATGTATTTTGAAGACAAAAATATTTATTTATATTTTTTTAAAACTTGTAATAAAACTTTTTATAGAAAAAAATAATATCTCGTACATACTCTCCGCACTCGACGTACAATTGCCAAAATAAAAAAAATCATAGAAACTTTTAGGGGGTTTACATGGCCTGTTGTATCTCGTCCGACATTGCGGAGCCTGTAGCCGATGGAGTAGACAAGGATGGTCCTACCTGATTGGCAGTAGGAAGCCTGCTGGATTCGTTATTGGTTGGCAGATCATGCGCAAGTGTAGAGGCAGCGGGGGCCATGCTACTCTTGAGGTCGGTTATGACCGAGGACAGGGTCTTCATGGTGTCCA
Organism: Iris pallida; assembly: GCA_029216955.1. NCBI lineage: Eukaryota > Viridiplantae > Streptophyta > Magnoliopsida > Asparagales > Iridaceae > Iris > Iris pallida. Next base: position 18,206,293 of record JANAVB010026000.1, on the reverse strand, counting down.
TCAGCGTACCTAACTTGGTCTCGATGACTTCGATACGTCCGAGAGCTTCGTTGTTGTCTTCCTCATTGCCATCGGCCATGAACACATACCGAATGTGAGGGTGACTCGAGGGAGCCATGGATCATTCACTTTCTGGCTCAGACACCTGAGCCTCGCTATCCTGAGGATATACCATAAGATTGTGATCCTCTTCAGACTCAGTATAGTTGTTACCCCCAGTTTGGTGACTGGCTGCGCTAATAGAGACATCCATGTCGTATTGTGCCTCCTCAGATTGGAACACAGGGTTATCGTGCATTGTAGGAGGCTGGCTACCCCCAGTTTTTGGTAAGGCACCCAATACAGATCTGGAACGAGTGCCTTGGAACACACCTGCATCGGGTACTTTAGCTTTAGAGCTCTCTGACCTCCACTTCGATTTAGAAACCGATATAGAAGGATTCTGGGAGGGCTTCTTGAAAGCTCTGGAACTATGCGCCGCGTAGCATGTGGCGATGCGGTGTTCGTCTTCTCTATGGCTAACCGATCCCCTGTTAAGCCTCTGGCGTGGGGTCGGCGTGGAGTAGTGTCTCTGGAAGATGAAATGCATGCTAGGTGATGGCGCAGTCGTCTGCTGACAACAGTAGTTGATGGTAATCTGGGTACAAGAGTGCCTTGATTTAGGCACGTCCTACACCACAGATTCTTCTTCCGCTTGGGAGAGGGTTGGATCTTCTGTCGTAGCACTTCTATTGTACATGCAGGAAAGCTATATGTTAGTACGGTCAGAGCGGGTCTGGCGAGGAAGCCTCTTGTCGCTTCTGCGGGAACGCTGCTCGCGTGGCTCCCTCTCTGTGGGATGTACCCCCTGGCTTGGCTTATGCGCAGGAGTACCCCAGTGGAAGGAAGATTCGACTGGTTGAGGCATCGAAGCGAGAGAGCTAGTCTTGTATAGCTTTTCGTCGATTGCGCGTGTAACTGTCAATACGGGCCTCTGGTCTACCGTTGGTGTCGCACGATTGTTGTACGAAGCATGATCCACCTGGGATCTCTTCCTTCTATCCCCAGCGGGCGAGTAGTATTCAGAGTCCGCCAAAGGTTTACCTGAAGGAAAAGCGATCATGTTGAAGACAGATCTCCTTACCGGTAATGCTCCCGTCGTGAGGGGTTGGACCGGTGTGCGCTTTCTTGGGCATTATTCTTTTGTCAGATCAACCATGGAACCACCATCTTCCTCGCCATGCTTTCCCAGGATGGGAATCGGGCGAGGGGATAAGGCTGTAGCAGCAAGAATATTCTCTGTGACTTTGACGTTGAGGGGGTCCTTAGACACAGTTCCTACCATCGTACTGTTGGCTGCAGCTGTCTTAGGCCTCCAGACACGTCGAGTTTTCTTCAGTTGTATAAACCTCTTTGAAGACTTCGACTTTTCATCAGAGAGGAGATCTTCAAAATCCTGATGGTCGAAGTGTACGACCAACTTGTCTTGAGAAGTTCCCAGCAAGTTGTCATCAGATTGCGTCACCGCCTTCTCGTTGGAGGAGAAGGTATTCTCCAACAGAGTCGCCATTTTGTTCGACATAACAAAAGGTTGAACAAACTTTTTGCTTTATTGAACGTATAAGGTATCTGTGTACAATAAAGGAAGTCCTAAGCAGGATATTCTAAGTACAGGGAGAAAATATTTCTGGGAAAGTGTTACGGTGGAGATCGAGCGCTGCAGCGGCTCATTTACTCCATTGACGATCTGACGACGAATCAATCTTGCTATGGCTCTCTCGCGCCTTTGATGGGACTCTGGGTCACAGATCAAGAGGCTGTCTAGATGAGAAGATCCCTCGAAGATGGTTGGTTGGTTCTTTGGTTGACCGGTGGATGAGGGTGGTCGACTCTTCGTGGATAGAGATTGCTGATCCTTTGAAGATTGTCGATTGTCAATTTTCCTCAATCGATCAATGCTTTGGTGGAAGAAGAACTCCTTCTATTTATAGAGAATCGGGCACATATGCGATGTGCATTAGGGTTCCTGAGATATGAAAGAATCTGCCGTCATTGCACGATACAGGCTTCTACGACGCTGACACGTGGCCGACATCGAGATTCCCGTCAAACGAGATATCTGGTAGTTATAAACATAACCGAAGGAGGTGACACATGGCACGTGCCGATTTGCTTGCTCGGATACAGTCGAGTAAATCTTGGAATTTCATCCTAGATTTGGAGTCTAATTGATCCTCGTCTAAGATTTAAATCAATCTGATATGATATCAATCATGATTTAATCCCAATCTTCACTGTGAGAGGCAGTTTAAACAAACCAATTAGGGTGGACCCATGCTTCCTACGTCTCTGATGAAGACAAGTACTGCCGTGCTTCGTAGGCGACGAGTAGACCGTACTTCTGGAGACGACGAAACCTCTGTGCTTTCAGCGACGAGTGGACTTGGCTTCGAATGACGATGAGACTTCTGTGCATGTAGAGCAACTTATGAAGCTGTGGTTCGGGATACCAGAGTTACTGTGTTATAGGCGACAAGTAGGCTTGTGCTTCAGGTTGGCGAGGTTACTGTGCTTTTGGAGCGACAAGCTGACTTGCATTGGTTGCGATGGAAGTTCCCAAGTCTCTTGCAGAGAAGTGACTTAAGCTTCTGAACTAGAGCAAACGACTGCGCCGTCGGAATGGAGATGGTGTGAGCATATCACCATCCTACGCCTCATGAGAACGTAGGTAAGTAGCTGCACCTCTTAACAGTGAAGGCGTTGGCTACGACGTGAAGGGTATGACACCCTTGCGCGTCTAAGATTGGCGCAGACAGGTAGCTGCACCTCTGGAAAGAAGACATTGGCTTCTGAAGTAAAAGAAGGAGAGAGGGGCCTACCACCATCTTGCTTCTGAGGCTGGCGTAGGCAGGTGGCTACGCCTCTGGCTTGAAGGCTTTTGGCTTCTGAAGCAAAGAGCAATAAATATCCGCTCTTTAACTTCCCTCTTGGCTACGTCGAATCTGTACTAGATCCTTTGTAGAAGAACATAATTAGTCCCTTATGCATAGTCCTGATGTGTCTGTACTAGACTTTGGTAGACATGACAAGAAAAGGACTTCTCTCCATATCTTCTATTTTGTCTTTTTAGCACCGACCCTCAGTCTTTTGCATCTTTTGCGCTTTGGTGAAAGGATGTCTTCAGCTGAGATTTTTCATGCTTCTACAGGGTTCAGGAAGTGATTGCCAGCTTGGGTCTCTCCTCGGGATACAAGGTCGCACCCATGGATGCTAAACACTTATTCTTCCACCTCTCCTCGGGAAGTGACCACACGAAGGTCTGGACTGGAGGCATAGTCAAGATAGATACCCACATCATGAAAATTGTGAAATGGTCCCCAGACTTTAACATCAAAGAAGATTCCATGATCGTCTCCGCATGGGTCACCCTCTCGAATCTTCCCCTCATCTATTTTTCTCCAGCAGTGTTGCAAAGGATAGCTAGCTCCTTTCGGACGTTTGTGGCATCGGCAGAAGAGACTCGCAGCCTCTCAAAAGGGGAACTATGCCAAAATATACATGAAACTTGACTTGTCAAAGGACCTCCCCAACCATATACCAATCTCGCTCGAGAACAAGACAACCAACGAATCATATATGATAATAATATTATCTACTACAAAAACTGTCATGTGCGTGGCCACTCCATCGAGCATTGCTTCCATGCACACCCAGAACTGAAGAAGAAGGTGACTCGAAAGGCGCCACCTGCCCACTCTCCCAGGAAACCCCATAAATTACCCCTTCTACCCCTACCCAACTCCTACATCCGTTTCGAAACCAGCCCCTGGAACCCCAGCATCCAAGCACAAGGTTCCCAGGGTGGAGCCATTATCCCATACGATCCCCCAGGCATCAATCTTGCCAATAAATTTGATAATCTGGCAGTGGATCCCACAGAAGATCTGCAAGGCATTGAAGAACACACATGTGCCAACATCACGGAGGAGAAAACAAGGACCATCTGGGACTCAAAAAGGGAGACATGCCAAGCCGAGGAACCCACATCTTCGGATACAACTCGAACATCGACGGACGTGGAGGACTCACAACCTTCCGACACAGGCATTCCTAATGTGTCCAACTTACATGCCAATGCGTTAGGCATCATCAGTCAAGCAACGGTTGCCAGGTTGCAACAAGGTTTAGACGCCGGTATCACTAGCCCGGACGACTTCTTTGAAGCCGTGGCAGAAATTGCCGACGAAGTGTACATGCACCCGATAGAGGATATTGGGACTATTACAAAGGTGGCTGAAAAGGCAACATCTACCACAAAAAATCAAACAAAGGAAGTAAGAAAGAGGTCACGGCCAGGAGCACTGGGTCAGCCGTGAAACTCAACAAACCCCCCACAAACAGTAACCTAAATGCTTAACATCCTATCTTGGAATGTTAGAGGTATTGCCAATAAACCCATCTTGAGAAGATTAATCAGTTTCAAGAAAAGTCACAGAATCGACATTCTCGTGATCATTGAACCCAAAATTCCTTCAAATAAACTCAAGTCCATACAGTTGCAGCTTGGATTCTCCTCGGCTATCGCCGGCTGTCATGATATTTGGATCCTTCTCGCGGCTAATGTGAAGATCAATATTATTTACGAGTCGAGACAGGCTCTCTCGTATTGGGTAGAACATCATATGCTTCACTTTCGCTCCCTCTTGTCGGCCATTCACGACATCTACGACATCCCCGAACGTCGATAACTGTGGGAGGATCTGTTGAAAACTCACCTGAACCATAGCTCTGCGTCGACGACTTCAACGCTATTACCTACAAAAAGGAGAAGTCGGGGGGCCGACCCCCTCCCCCGTCGGCCATTCATGACTTCAACAACTTTATTTTTAGCTCCCACCTGTCCCCTCTTCAGTTCAGCTGCAGCACCTTCACCTGGTGCAACATGCAGGAAGGTACCAGAAGGCAATATTCCTGACTCGATCGTGCCCTCATTAACCCCATGTGGACAGATCTGGAGATCATCTCCAACCTCTCGTACCTCAACGCTACCGAATCGGACCACTCTTCTCTCCTTATCGAGATCAGCAGCAAACTAAAGCAGACCAAGAAAAGTTTTCGCTTCCTCGACTTCTGGAGCCACCACCCATATTTTAGGAACATTATCGACACAACATGGAGCAGCACCGACAAACTTGATCATCTTGTATGTGTCGCGAACAAACTCAAAGCTACCATGAAGGCCCTCACTGTTTGGAGTAAGGAAGCATTTGGGGATATTTTCCAGACAGTTCGAACAGCGGAGGATGACGTTACCCGTGCGGAAGCTCTCTTCATTACCAATAGAACTCTCGCTGCCCGGGCAGCCCTGAACCTCACCAAAGTGTTGTTGAAATTTCGTCTGAAAGTAGAAATAGAATTCTGGAAACAGAAAGCAAGACTGACCTGGGACAGTGAAGGAGACATAAATTTTAGCTATTTCCACTCAGGTGTCAAGGGACGCAGACAACAGCTCAACCTCCACCAGATCACTAATGAGCAAGGACACATTATCAGAGACCCTCGGGGTATTCAATCGACTGTTACCACTTTCTACACACAACTGTTTACCAAAGAGGTCATCACCAAAGATGAGGACTTCCTAGCGGAGATCCCCGCCTCATCGATGATAGTGATAACTCCCAGATGGAGATCATCCCCTCTGAACTTGAAGTCAAGGACGCGATTTGGAATTTAAACAAACACAGTGCTCCTGGCTTCGACAGTTTCACTAGTGTTTTCTTCAGATCGTGTTGGGACATCATCAATTCGGATATCCACGAAGCGGTCATCACCTTTTCCAGGGAGCCAGGTACCCCAGATCTATTTTCTGTGCTAACCTGATTCTTATCCCTAAACAGGAAAGCCCGAAGACCTTCAAAGACTTTCGCCCCATAAGCTTGTGTACCTTCACCAACAAAATTATCTCCAAGATCATTGCCAATCGCATAATCGAAATTCTCTCTAAAATTATCTCTAAAGAGTAGAGCGGATTCGTCCGTGGCAGGAACATTCAAGACAACATTCTACTGGCCCAATAAATGGTCACATGCATGAAACTTCCGGCTAGGGTAGAAATATTGCCTTCAAACTAGATATGGAGAAGGCTTACGGCAGGGTGGACTAGCAATTCATGATTTTGGTTTTCAGGGCCTTCGGGTTTTCGAAAACATGGACCAACATCGTGTGGAGATCGATTAGCAACTCGTGTTTTTCCACGGTTATTACGGTCAAGCCGAAGACTTCTTCAAATCTAGTCACGGAGTCAGATAATGAGACCCCTTATCCCCCACCATATTCATCATTGCCGCGGAAGCCCTGAGCAGAAACCTAAACAGAATGGTGGGATCCCCAAACTTCAAGCACTTCCACAACGCCAGCGGTTGGCCGATCATCACACACCTGGCATACGTGGACGACATCCTAATATTCTCCTCTGACAATACTAGCTCTGTGGAGGTGGTTCATAACACGCTGCAGAGATACGCCAAATGCTCTGGTCAATGCGTCAATTGTAGCAAGAGTGTCATCTACGTTCACTATAAGACCAATAGAGACCGCTTTTCTGCCCTCTCCAGCATTACCTCCTTTTCTGTCGCGTATCGACCTTTCTTCTACCTTAGATGCCCACTAGTATACGGCAGATCCAATGCTGGCATCTTTGAAGGTCTGGTGGACATGAAAAACTTAAGGGATGGGACAATGCTACTTTATCGCCTGGTGGAAAGATAATCCTGATTCAGCACGTGCTCTTCTCAATCCCTATATACACCTTAGCCGCATGCTCCCCCATAAGAAAGTGCCCACATGCATTGAAAACCTCTTCAGCAACTTCTTCTGAGGCTACTGCGATGGTAAGGACAAATACCATTGGGCGAACTGGGACACCATGGCTAAACCCATAGAAGAGGGAGGCCTTGGATTTTGCAGGCTCTCATATATCGTCGACGCATTCTCGATGAAGCTGTGGTGGAAGATCTGAGTGAGCCGCAATCTGTGGACGTGGTTCTTGAAGGCTAGATATTTCAAGCTCAATCACCCGTCTGGTGCAAATTCCAACTACGGATCGTCCGAATCCTGGCCACGCATCCTTCATGGTCGAAGCCTCGCTGTGCCCCTGATCCGTCTTCAGCTGGGATCGGGCAAATCATCGTAATTCTTCGAACGTTAGTTCGAAGATGATCTTCTCCAAAAGCATCCTGATGCCCCTATTAACAGTATGATCAGAGATCTTTGGGAGTTCTTAAGCGACTGGAACTGGGATAGGGTGCGCGAATGGATTAGAAAAAAAGCTGCAGCAAAGATCTTCGATGCTGGGCTAAAAATCAAAACGGAACCAGACATCCTACGGTGGGCAATTTCGGCCAACGGATCCTTCTCGATTGCTTCAGCCAAAAGAGTGGTCCGCGGTACTGGGACACCTTCCCCTATCATCGAGGCCTTTTGGCACTCTTGCATTCCCAAGAAATGGTCCTTTCTATGGTGGAGAGCATTTTATAAGAAGCTTTCTACCGACGATGGTCTCAATTCAATCGACTTTAGTTTAGCTTCTGCGGGTCATTGCTGCTCGGAAAGACAGTACGAAATGGTGGATCACATTTTGCTCTCAGGAGATTTACCAGCAACGGTATGGACCGCCCTCTCTCATCGTTGTAGACATAACCTGGACGGTAGGGGATTCAACGATCTTCTTGCAACTTGGAGCAGCGTCACTCACGGCCACCAGATCGTAGCAGCCGCCATCACGTGGGTCATTTGGAAGAACCGTAACAAATCCAGATATAAGGGCAAACAATATTCGTCCAACCAGCTTATTCAGGAGGTTCTCCGGCAGATCGGCAAAGCCTGCAGACACTGCAATTACGGTCATCAGGATCTCTGGCAGTCCTTGCTATCCTGATGTTGTCCAATGAGGGATGACCGCCTCCTCTCTTGTTACTTTTTTGTATTTTTTGCGCTTACTTATAAAGGCTTAGGCATTTTTTGCCTTGTTATGAATATAATGGGGGTTTTCGGTTATATATATATATATATTTTTTTCGGTTATATATATATATATATATATATATATATATATATATATATATATATTATATATATATATATATATCTTTTTTTTTTGAACGAAAGGACTTTATTGATGTATCAGACGCAAAATGCCGAAGCCTATACAAGTAAGCGCACCAAGCATGAAAGAGAACCTAAAAACTGAAACCAAAATAGACCGAGCACAACAAAAAGTGCTAGTCGGACTAGTATAGCTCCTGCCAAAAATGTTTCGATGCATGGGAGCATCTTTTGCTGATGCAGAGACACTGCCGGAGGACTTCCATGAATAGCTGTTAAGGGGTGTATTGGTGACCTTCATACCTAAATTTGTTTCTGTTCTTCCATAGCACCCAAATGCCAGTGACTGCGACGATCTGATGCCTATGAGAGAATCTCCAGCTGGCAAGGAGATCGTTGATGCTCCTAGTATGGGGGGCCTGGCCGCATCGTTGTGAAAGACTGGACCACAATTGGTAAGCGATGCTGCCATGGAGAAGGATGTGTTCAGTTGTTTCTAATTGGTGAGAGTGCAGCAATGATACTTGGACGCTAAGCTGTAGCCGATGGAGGTAAGGGGGTCGTCGGTAGGTAACTTTCGACGGTATGCTCTCCAAATGAGGATCGACCATTTGTTGGGGATGCATATATATATATATATATATATATATATATATATATATATATATATATATATACATATATATATATGTGTGTGTGTGCGTGTAACTTTTTTTGGTGATCGTCTGTTGGCTCTCCCCATGGAGAACGCGTGATCGTCCCCATCCCCTACCTTCCGGCAGGCTCCGGCCAGCCTTTTGTAGCCGGACGTCCTCTCCTTGGAGGTTATCTGGTCTCCCCTTCATCGTCCTCTCCCTTTTGCCATCGTCATCGTCTTCCTTTCATCCCATCTTCGCTTACGGCTCCCGGCTCCCGGCTTCATCATCGGTGGCCTCCTGTGCTCCGGGCGCCATGGCCTACCTCCCTCTTGGAGGTTCGGCCCCTCAGCGCCCCGTCGTGCCTTGGCCCACTGACATTCTGTTCTTGTTGGAATTGTCACCTCCTCCGACCTTCCTCTCCTCACCATCTTCCCCCATCTCCGCTCCCGTCCTCCTAGTCGGCTCTCCGCCGGTCGCCATCGTGCTGGCCTCCGTTGGCACCCCGACAAACGTTCTTTCTGCATATCATGGTTGTCCTCCTTCCTCGGGACAAGTGTCCAGATTTTTCCACTCGTATCAGTCACATCTTAATTTGAATTCAAATTCTCCACTTCCTTTTGTCGGCGCTGGCCACCTGTCCCTCGTGCAATCTGTTGGTTGTGCTGGCCACTCCCGTGCACAATCTGTTGGTTATGCGACTGTTGTCGATCAGACCAGCACGGATGGCGCCACCGTAGACAGCGCCACCACGAAAACTATGTTATGCCTCAGTCTCAAAGTAAGCTGGACTAGGCCATGTACGTGGGAATGGCCAGCTATGTACCAAGCAGATTCCAATCTAGTTTAAATACGTATACTTTGTCGTGGTCATAGTAATATGCATATAAAATATCTAGATACATCCACCATACTAACTAAGAATTACCTGACATAAAATAAAGTACGTAAGAATAATAAAGAAGGCATAACCTAAGTATACCTGAATCTCGAAGAAATAACCCACATACGTAGAACTAAGCTCAATAATAATTTGGAAGAAAATCGAACCTCAGAGGGACACATCAAGATACATATACACGTCGAATGATAAACAGTAAATACCAATAAGAGAAATGTTAAGTAACTCTGGAACTACAACTCTTAATCATTCTAGTTGCACTTGAGGACAACGTTCATCGCATTAGCTTTCATGAACAAATAATAAAAATAACATATGGACACAAGTAGCGCTCATCCGGGTCATTATCGGCCAATATTATGTAGAAAAATAAATAGTAGCCCCTACATCTAGTAGTTGTTCTCCCCACCCCCATGGGACTGACCAAGTCATATCCACTACTTGCCCAATCAGTCTCTGATAAATAAAGGGTCCAGTCAATCATATACACAAGATCAGGTTGAGTCTCTTAGCATGCAATGCAATAAAGAATTCATGTATCTCGTCTAACATGTGTCATCAGAAATAATCATATAACATGTTATGAGAAGAATAGTAATAGGATAGTAAGAATATGACATAATACATATATGAAACATGTAAATACTAAGTATCAAATAGGCAAGGCATACTTGATTGGTGTTGGCCCAAGCATGCTGAGTTGTAAGACCAACTTCTAGCCAAGATCTGTCCACCAATCAACAGATCATACGCCACGAATATATCTACAACCCAAATCACAAATAACAATATATCTTACACAAATACCCGTTTATTAGTCATACCACCTACAATCAAGTCACACTAGTCTCTACAATCATTATCTAACTATTTGTATTTTAGATTTCAAAGTTAAACATAAAATATACTACATTTCCATATTTCAAGATTCATGGCATGCAAATCGAGGCATTTGGTTGAGTAAAAAGTTAATCGATACAAACCATATTGAGTACATAATCCTATAGATTTTAGTGCTACAAGAACTTTGGAATCAACGGTTTACACAAATCTCGAATCGTTTATGAGATATCGCAGTAACGATTTTCAATTTACAGTTCGATATATATATATCACTAGTCATCTCGGGTTTACACGAATTAAACATGAAATAAATCTAACCTTAAAAGTTCCAAAAAATTATAAGTTGTAGGTCTCTGTGTCATCTTTTGACACGTCAAACGGATCATGAAAACGAGTTTGAAATCTCCCGAAATCTAGAAAACTGTCACTACCAAAATTTATCGATTTAGCGACGGCCGCATCCGTCGCTAAGACGACGGTAATTACCATTAGCGACCGCTTACCGACGGATATTGGCCAAAAAAATCCGTCGGCAATCACCTCGTCGCTAATAACCATCCGTCGCTAAGTTGTCGTCACATGACGGAAAAGCGACGGATAGTCGACGTCACAATACGAAGCATTAGCGACGCATTGCCGACTGAATCTCGTCCACCTCAGCTTTTAAGTACTGAACTGTGTACACAATACCGACGAGCAAAGCCGTCGCTAACCCATCGCAAAGGCGTACCAGATCGTATCATTTCGTCGCTAATCCGTCGATACCGTCGATATCAAGTGACGGATTAGCGACGGCTTTCTGACGGAAAAGCCGTCGGCCAGCTTCTGGAATTTCATGTCATTTCCAGCAACTTGGCGACGGATATGTCGTCGCTACGCCGTCGCAATATATCGACCGCATAGCGACGGATTAACCGTCGACCTTGTTCTGGAAATTCTTGTTATTTCCAGAATACGGGCGACGGATATGTCGTCGCTAGTCCGTCGAACAATAAATCATGCCGACGGATTTTCCGTCGATCATCCGTCGCTACCTGGGAATAAATTTCAAATATCCAGTTAGCGACGGCATAACCGTCGAAAAGTAGTCGGAAACTGGAGACTTCCGTCGCAAAACGGTCATAAGTCCATCGCTAACTGAGAATATTTTGAAAAAAAATTACAGCTTTTTAGCTGTTCGTAAAAATTTGTATAAACCAAACCAATATATAATACACACCAATTATCCAACAATCACATAGACCAAATATATTATGCACACCAATTATCCAAGAATCACATAGACCAAAATATGCACATACGAATTTAATGCACACCAATTATCCAAGAATCATATAGACCAAACCAAATTAATATAAAATAGACATCAGTTATCCGGAAGAGTAACCTAATATCCATCGTTATAATCCGATCATTGCACAAATATTCCAAATTTTTCACAAATATTCCAAAACACATAGGAAAGAGTTGGCCAGTTACAGTAACCTAATATCCAATCCTGACGACCGATCATAGCACAAATATTCCAAAATTTTCACAAATATTCTAAAACACATAGGAAAATCGACTTTGGCCTCAACAAAGACCACAAGTCAGACGATGAATCCTCACAGCCAGGGATGATAGTTGCGTTGAGGCATGTACCATTCTATCAGCCACTTTGCATACGAAGGCTCAATCTGGTTGAGGTCTTCTGTAGGGACAGGAGGGTCGGTCCCGATGCTACTACTCTCTGATGGTGGCTCCTCCTTAGCTTCAAGCTTGGGAGCAATCTCTTCCCTGATGGTCATCGGTTCTTCCTTGACCTCGACCTTTGGTAACACCTTCTCCTTAACAGTCATCGGCTCTTGTTTGACGACGGAGACTTCCTCCGTGTCGACTTCCAAGGGTTTTTTGCCTCGACCCCTTCCTCGACTAGCAGCACCACCTCGACGAGTCCTAGGAGCCATCTTTCTGACAACAGAAATTTTCATATAGGGTAAAGAAATTTACTCAAGTTATAAAAGTTGTGACGTTGGTTTTTTGCGTTCATCATCATTAGAGGGAGCAGCACTGGAAAAGTTGTGACGTTGGTAGCATGAGTAAAAATCTGTATCACAAGACTAACAGAATTATTATGTAATCATGTACTCACCAATAACCGGATGTAACTGGAGTCGTTGGGCCTATCGTGCAGTAATTTGTGGATCCGCTGGTATAGGCCAGATGTACTTAGTATCTAGTGTATCAAGCCTGTATCGGTCTATCGGATTGGTATAGGACGTATCATAGTGGTATTGGCCTTAACAAATTGGTATCATCCTATATCCGATATGTACATGTATCGGTCGTATAGCTAGGATTCATATTGGCCTTATCGATTTGGTATCGGTCATATCCGATATGTATCGGCCATGTTGGATTATTATATACCATTTCGGATTAGTTTCATGGAAGGTTTAGTAACAACTGTACTTGGATTTCTCTCTTCTCGAGTTAGAATACCATTGCAAGAGAATCACCAGATCGTGATTGGCCAGTTACAGTAACATACATACTTCCTTTTCTATCAGGAAAAGCGAGATTGAAAAGGAAGTATGTATGTTCTGTAACTGGCCATTTACGCTCTCGTGACTCTCTTGCAATGGTAATCTAGCTCTAGAAGAGAGAAATCCAAGTACAGTTGTTACTAAACCTTCTACGAAACTAATCCGAAATGGTATATAATAATCCAATACGGCCGATACCTATCGGATATGACAGATACCAAATCGATAAGGCCAATATGAATCCTAGCTATACGGCCGATACATATCGGATAGGACGATACCAATTCGCTAAGACCAATACCAACCGATACGGCCCATACCAAAACGATAGATCGATACTAATACGATACGGTCAATACTTATAAGTACCTACGGTCCAGGAGGTTGATCCGCTATAGTACACCCATGTACGATCAACGAAGTAACGATCCATTTTAATTTGGATGTGAAAATCTGTATCGTAAGACAAACTAAACATAATCAGTTCTATTTCACATGCTTAATTGCCAAGTATGGGAACGAATGGCTCAGAACACAACCCAAAATTCATTCTAGCATACATTAGTGTGAATCATCTACGTTCTGTACATATAGTGTAGTATATGTTCTTATCGTATCTAGTATCTGAAAGATGTAACAGAATCAAGATGAACTCACATAGATTACAGGTGCCCCATATTTGAGTGCTACACCAAGACTCACCGTGATGAGGTTAGTGATTTATTTAACCTAATATAGTAATCTTGTAATTTAAAGTTGGAAGAACGTGCAAGTAGCCTTATAGTTTCTGCCTCGCCAGTCGAATGGCTTAATTGCCAAGTATCGGAACGAATGGCTCAGAACACAACCCGAGATTCATTCTAGCATACATTAGTGAGTTCATCTTGATTCTGTTACGTCCTTCAGATACTAGATACGATAAGAACATATACTACACCATATGTACAGAACATAGATGATTCACACTAATGTATGCTAGAATGAATCTTGGCTTGTGTTCTGAGTCATCCGTTCTGATCAGGCATCTTCCTTCTCCTCTCCTCCACCATGGCTCTGAACAAATCTGCTCCTCCCTCTACTTCCCTTCTTCTTATTTGACTCTCTCAGCAACATACGACATCCAGCTCAAGTGTAGAGTCGGGAGAGAAGAAGTGGGCAGAAAGAGGAGGGGGAAGCAGCACAGCCGGCGGCATGACCCGGAGGAAGTACAGAGGTTTTCTTCAACAGCCGTAGGAGAACTATAAGGATATATCTTTTTAGCGACATGTCATCTTGTCAAAGACCCTTCATGTAAATATCATGTTACCGCGGGGTCGGAGGACAGTCAACTTTATCTAAGGCTACTTGTATAGTTTCTGCCTCGTTAGTCGAATGGCTGCAGGGACTATGTCCTGATCACCATTAGTGTGAATCATCTATGTTCTGTACATATGGTGCAACACTTTTCCTGTTCACAAAAATATGCATAAACCAAACCAATATATAATGCACACCAATTATCCAAAAATCACATAGACCAAATATGCACATACGAATGGCTGCAGGGACTATGTCCTGATCACCATGTCGTACCGTAGATTAATGCAAATGGAGCTGGAGCCAAAATACAAAAACCAAAATATAAAATACAGAAACCAAAATACAAAATATAGAATTCAAAATAGGACCCTCTGTGAGAACGGATGGCTCAGAACACAACCAACCGGAGAGGATACCCTGAGAGATCCATCTGAGTAGGACGTATACTCTGAGAGATCACCTTTACAAGAATGATATCAGTAGTGGGATTGAGTGCTGGAGGAGATACTATCAGAGTATACGTCCTACTCAGATGGGTCTCTCACCGTTACTATTTTTTTCTGACAGCATGGTGGATGTGCTCCGTCAACAGAATCTGACTCCAAGCCAAAACTTTGCCCCAGAGCTCAAGTGGACATCCTTCGTGTAGAGCTCGAGTGAGAGGTTCCTGACAGCATGGTGGTCTCCTTTGTCAAAGTATCCGTGCTCGTCCCACAACCAATGTGGGATGAGCACGGATACTTTGACAAATGAGACCACCATGCTGTCAGGAACCTCTCACTCGAGCTCTACACGAAGGATGTCTACTTGAGCTCCGGGACAAAGTTTTGGCTCGGAGCAAGAATCTGTTGACGGAGCACATCTACTATGCTGTCAGAAAAAATTAGTAACGGTGGGAGACTCATCTGAGTAGGACGTATTCTCTGATAATATCTCCTCCAGCACTCAATCCCACTACTGATATCATTCTTGTAATTGTGATCTATCAGAGTATACGTCATACTGAGATGGATCTAGAATTCTCTCTTGTTGGTTGTCGTATCATCATTGCCGAGGGATGAGGGTCGGAGGACAGTACAAATAGTCTAATACAAAAACAACTCAATAAGTAGTCCAATACAAATAGTCTAATACAAAAATAACCCAATACAAATAGTCCAATACAAATCAGTACTAATAGCTAATGAGAAACATGCTGCTCACGCAAACGCTCAGTGATACGTTCACGCATCCACCTCGAAAAAGCGAGTTTTTTGGCGCGAGGAGAGATGTCATCCCTTGCAAAGATTGATTGAAGAGAACTCTCGGTCTCACTAGCTACCGGTGCTGGATGAATAGAACTTCCGGTCTCACTAGCAACCGGTGCCAATTCCTCCTCAACTGTAGGAGGAGCCACCTCAGCATTCACTGTTTTCTTCAAACGACGTGCCGCTCCTCGGGTCATGGGTGCCATCTGGTAAGATCGATAGTCACAAATAATATAATTGTAACATAAGCAAGCTAACTAAAGGAACCATCATGTAATTTGAGTACATTTTCGAAAGCCGATAAAGTATTACCAATTCGATTTTTTGCCAAGTACGAGAACGGACGGCTCAGAAGACAACCCAAGATTCATTCAAGCATACATTAGTGTGAATCATCTATGTTCTGTACATATGGTGTAGTATATGTTCTTATCGTATCTAGTATCTGAAGAACGTAACAGAATCAAGATGAACTCACATAATGTAATACTAAGACATCATCTACTACTATATAAGATATAGTGATAGGTTGTCGTATCATCATTGCCGAGGGATGAGGGTCGAAAGACAGTCAACTTTATCTATGGCTACATAGTTTCTGCCTCGCCAGTCGAATGGCTGCAGAGACTATGTCCTGATCACCATGTCGTACCGTAGATCAAATGGAGCTGGAACTGGAGCCAAAATACAGTACTACTTCACCATGTCGTACCATTTTACTCTCTCTCTCTTCTTCCCCCTCTGGCGCTCTCACTCTCTCCGGCGCTCTCACACTACTAATTTCTATGTGTTTTAAGTGTGAGAACGGATGGCTCAGAACACAACCCAAGATTCATTCTAGCATACATTAGTGTGAATCATCTATATTCTGTATACATATCGTGTAGTATATGTTAACCTTATCGTATCTAGTATCTGAAGGACGTACGTAACAGAATCAAGATGAACTCACTAATGTAATTCTAAGACATCATCTACTACTATATAAGATATAGTGATGGGTTGTCGTATCATCATCGCCGAGGGATGAGGGTCGTAGGACAGGCAACTTTATCTACGGCAACATAGTTTCTGCCTCGTCAGTCGAATGGCTGCAGGGAATATCCGTCACCATGTCGTACCGTAGATTAATGCAATTAATGGAGCTGGAAATATCCGTCGCTAACCGGTAACTAGTCCGTCGCTAACTGAGATTGTCACATACACATATGTATATCACAGCTAGATGTATAGATATACATCTATACAGAAGCACACAATTGATAGAACTCGCACTGTCCTTGAGACAGTGAACATATACACCATGAATCCAAACCCCATATATATTCACATTTACTAATCCAAACACCACCAAACTAATGAAACACCCAATATGGATAACACATTATTTAGCCAATATATAAACTCAGATGAATTTAAGAAGCAAAGCCACCCGCCGCCCCCGACCAAAGCCCGCCGCCCCAAGCCAGCCGCCCAGCCCCCGACGCCGCCGCCCCAAGCCCACCGCCCAGCCCCCGACCCAAGCCAGACGCCCAGCCCCCGACGCCCCCGCCCCAAGCCAGCCGCCCAGCCCCCGATGCCGCCACCCCAAGCCCACCGCCCAGCCCCCGACCCAAGCCAGCCGCCCAGCCACCCAGCCCCCGACGTCGCCGCCCCAAGCCCACCGCCCAGCCCCCGACCCAAGCCAGCCGCCCAGCCCCCGACGCCGCCGCCCCAAGCCCACCGCCCAGCCCCCGACCCAAGCCAGCCGCCAAGCCCCCGACGCCGCCACCCCAAGCCCACCGCCCAGCCCCCGACCCAAGCCAGCCGCCCAGCCCTGACGCCCCCGCCCCAAGCCAGCCGCCCAGTCCCCGACGCCGCCGCCCCAAGCCCACCGCCCAGATCCCGACCCAAGCAAGCCGTCCAGCCCCCGACGCCCCAAAACCCCAAGCCCGCCTCCCAGACCCCGACGCCCCCGCCCCAAGCCCACCGCCCAGACCCCGACGCCCCAGCCCCAAGCCCGCCGCCCAGCCCCCGACCCAAGCCAGCCGCCAAGCCCCGGACGGCCCAGCCCCAAGCGCGCCGCCCAGCCCACGACACCGCAAGAGAGAGAGAGAGAGAGAGATCGAGAGAGAGAGAGAGGAAGGGTTACCTTCGGTTGAGAGAGAGGAGAGGACGACGACGACGACACCGACGCCGATCACCGAAGTCGACACCGGCAAGAGAGAGAGAGAGAGAGAGAGAGAGAGAGAGAGAGGGGGAGGAGAGAGAGTAAATTTGGGGGGAATGCGAAAAGTTTTCCCCGCCGTTTCATTTAAAGTCTGGAACGTAAATATAGCGACGGACTAGCGACTGGTAGATATCCGTCGCCCAGTTGTCGCCCTTTTGGATAAGTGCCGACTGACTATCTGTCGCTACGTCGTCGACAATATGTCCCGCCAATTTTCTACACTATTCCCGCCAAATATACGACTGTGTTGCGACTACGGAAGATCCGTCGCTATGTTACCGTCAGTCTAGCGACGGTTGAGCGACTTTTCCTCCTCCTAAAATTAAAATAAAAATGGCAAAGGCTTGTAGTCAAAATTCAGTCGCTGAGCGGCCACTAAACTGTCGCTAATACCGACGAAAAAGTTCCGTCGCTAAACATCCGTCGCTAAATGGGTGTATTTTGGTAGTGTGTGAAATAAAATAATATTTATACTAACTCACACTCAAATAAATATAGAAAATTTATGGTTTCAAATTATAGAAAACAAATTACAGACCAGGAACCTTATCTCGATACGGTTCTAACAAAAAAATGGTGCAAACTTTTGATGTTTGGATTGGCCACAAAGGCTCCAGGAAGTTCGTAGATCACCAAGAACTCCTCCAGAGCAACTTTGTAGCTCTCATTTAAAAACTACATAAAATAGGGTTTTATATGATGATGATGATTACACACACACACACACACACACACACACACACACACACACACACACACACACACATATATATATATATATATATATATATATATAGAAAGAAGCAATTGTGTTACAGAATCCTGGCCTGAAGGCCTACAAACTCGACCCGTAGGCCACACTACCAGCTCGAATACCCGCACATGTATTGCACTTGTATAGCACCCACATCGCATCGTACAGCACCGACAACCAGCCTGCACCCTCGTTGTCCCCACATTAATTCCTCCACATTAATTTAAATGTGCTTCTTTCGTTGTCCAAACCTACAACCTCTGGGTGGGATATGCCTCACTCTAACCACTTGAGCTAGAGGTCCTTGGCTATATATATATATATATATATATATATATGGGTGTCTACTTCTTAATAGAGCTTGGGGGCGTACCACCCAGGGGGCTCGAACCGCACCCTCCGCGTCGGGGTTCCCCGTCGTTCCTAACGGGCTACAGCCTCTGGGGTATATATATATATATATATATATATATATATATATATATATATATATATATATAATTTTATGACGGGTAAAAACCATCATATATGACTTACACTTATGTGGCACCTTTTTATTATAAACGAGATAATTAAGTCAATTATATATAACACTAAATTTGAAAATAACATTAATATGATCATTATATATAACATATCTATCCTAAATCGTTATGAATAAGTTATATATACACAACGCTTAGTAAAATGATCTGGTTCTGAAACTATTCATAAAACGTTCATGAAACATTATAAAAAGAACTTATACATAACACTTTCTATCGTTCTGTTCTTGTTATTCACACACATATATATCACCTGTCAATGCTTATAATTCAATGCATTATAAAAAGCATATTAATTTCCTAAGACAACAGAAATATGAAATTTAACTAACATTTGAAATATTTTATTGAACATATCTAAATATCACACCATCATAATTACATTTCAAAATATATCACTCTTTTTCCAACTTTTCTTTCACCAACATATCACCATTACAGTTCAAAATCCAAAAATATATACATCTTTCCCTTTTAGGGCAGCCAGCCTCAAAATATTGAACCATTGTATTCACCAACACCAAATTATGACATTCCTTCAAAAGCCAACATTGTATATCCCTTCAAAAGTCAACACTGTACCCTACAAATAAAGGTATTACAAACAAAATTATTGATTTTTCAAACAAATAAGAAGAAAAACTTCAGAAAACCTCTCTGCAGATACCTGTCAAACTGTACATTGGATGCAGATACACATTTTTCCACAAAATGAACCCTCTGTATATACATATCAGGAAACGTTATCGTATAAAGAATACTACCTACAAATGCAAGGCACTTACCCATGATCCAATACACCAAAAGAAAGAAGACTGATAAGAGGCTAAGATTCAGGAATATGCCTCTCCATCACTCAGAAATTCTATCAGAAATAAAGAGAGATTCCATCAGAATAAAAAAGCAATGACTGAATGAATAAAGAGATCTCCATCAGAATAAAAAAAAAGGACTGAATGAATAAAGAGAGATTTCTATAACCCTTGTGACTGATACAACCTATTTAAATCCTTCTTAATTACATAACTGCTGCACTAGCAGTTTAGATTGCCCGAACATAACCCCCCCAAGAATACCTTGTACTTACCAATACACTAAAGCACAAGCCAAAAGAAAGAAAACTGATAAGAGGCTCAGATCGACAAATGGCTCCAGGAACATGCCTCGCCATCACCGTAGAGATTCACTCAAGAAGAATTCTTATTGTTGTCAATATCCCATATTAATAAAAAAAAGAATGAATAAAGAGAGATTCCATCATAATATAAATATTTCCAAATCACAAGGACAATCTTTGATATCAAACAGTATGAAAGATGGAAAGCATACAGTAATGAATAAGAAATTTCAACAAAAAATAAACTATTGTAGAGACCAGTATACAAATCTTAAAATCACAAGCATTACTGCCCTACTGCTTGCCTTCTTAAATTCACAAGCAATAAATAAACTATTGTAGAGACCAGTATACAAATCTGACAAGTATAGCAAGAATATGAGCACACAAACTTGAAGGAAAAGAGAAAAAACTAGTGTTATTCTTGATAACCAAATCCACTGAAGGAATATCAAGGCCTCTACTTTCCCTGTCTATGTTAAGTCTGCATCTAGGAGTTACACCCTACTCCCCCTATTGTATATAATGCTCGATTACATGGTTATACCCCAAAACCTTCTAATGTTCCCTCTGTAACATAATTAACAAACTAAAGGATACAAACCATAGGTATTCCTGATACCCTTTATTTCTTCCTACAGGTCTCTAATCAGAAGGTAGTAGTTAAAGGAGAAGCATTCAAATTAAATGATACTGCAAAAAGGAACTTAAAGAGTTTCTGACACAAACATCACATAATCAGTTCCCTTATGAGAACAACAGGTACCTACCTATCCTTGATACAACTTGACACAAGCAGCACATAACCTCTCCTATATTGTTTTAATCCCAGAATCGGTTACCTCTTCATCTAGTTTCATCACTTACAAAATACACCAAAGCACAAGCCAAAAGAAAGAATACTGATAAGAGGCTCAAATCGACAAATGGCTCCAGGACATGCCTCGCCATTATAGGATGGTAGAGATTCACTCAATGAGAATTTCATTGTTGTCATTATCCTAATTTTATAGATATTTTTGATAAAAAAGAATGAATGAATGAATAAAGAGAGATTCTATCAGAATGTGGATTTTTAAATCACGTACTTCTTACCAAACTGGCTGCAGATGAGCCACCACCCCATCGGAAGAGAGAAAAAAGAAAGCCAAAACTTATTCTTAAATGGAAATTAGCAATCTGTAAGGATCATCATCGCCTCCTTTAAAAACAGATAACACATATCAAAATCTCAGTAAGAGAAAGGATTGTCATAAAAGGACATGAGGAAATCCCCTACCAAATGCAGTATATATATGACATGGACAAGCTTCTAGATGAGGCATTGCTTGAAGTCTTGTAGGTTTTATATAATTTCCTCTCTATCTAAAACCAATAACAGAACATCAACGCCTATTAAAGCAAGCCCAGGAACATGAAACTAACCAAATTAGCAGTCTCTTTAAAGAAAGTGTATCCATCTACAAGTAAGAATTACCTCAACTCTTATGAATTCATATGAGTGGCAATGAATTCGATGACTTCGCACCAAACTTCATCTAGTTCCTCGTTTGTCTATGTTAGTTTTTCAGCCAACTTTTTTAACTGAACGGTTAGGAAAAAATGGTTACATTTCAATAATTTCATAAGTAATTAAGGATTAAATTCATGAACAATTTATCTTTGTCTCGAATGGCATAGAACATTTCTCCATAAGTTACTGATAAACTTGAAAAAAAAATCCACATTCAACACCCCCTGCTTGCTTTGGGCACTGCATAAATATATTATTTAGTAGCAAAAAAATATCACGTCGATGATTATGCAACTAATAAGTCCTATATCATTTTTATTACCTTGGGAATTTTCCATGTTGGCTTCTGTATTGATCTTTTTCCACCCATATAAGTTGTGTTAAGCCCACTAGTAGAATTTTTTTATATGAATATCAGAATACATAGATAATAATAAATGAATTAAGAATAAAGATGTCACTCACGTAAATAAGTATAACTTAATGTTTCCTCCAGGCTTGAACGTCATCGAGTCCAACCAATAAACAACAAAGTTAGAAAGGTCAATCACAATCAAAACCTAATACATCATATAATTAAATGAAATAAAGCATAGTTGAACAAGAAAGTAAAATGTGACTAGTGACTAAGTATTTAGCATTACAGGCCAACAACTGTATCTACTGCTGAGTGAACTAAATGGATTAATCCCATCGGCTGAAAGAGAGAGTTGAACAATTATTGCTTCCGCTGCAAACTCTGGCCCGTTATCATCAATTGTATTCCATGTTGGTGAATCTACAGGATGACACAATTGGCCTTCTACTTTCCTTCCATCTGCATGTCATGTTAAATTCTTTGATGTTTGTACCGATCGAAACCACCTTTTAAAGTGCAAAATGGGTGGAAAGTACCATAGTACTTTAGTTGAGATGCCTTTATTTTAGGCTTCCGTTCTTTGTTCAGACATATTCTTCTTTACCTTATATCTCGACGTTCCATACGTAGGACATGAGGTTGCATTTTCATACTATTTTCTGTAGAGTATGCAATCTTTAGGGCATGCATGTGTTCTCTTACATCCTATTCCAAATAATGAGAAACATCGTTTAGCCTCCCTAGTAGTTGCAGGAAATTCATTCCCTCCCGGAAGTATATCGCCGAACAATGTCAACAAATCTGAAAATCTTTTATCACTCCAGCCACTCTTGGCCTTGATACTAAAGAGCTTCACTATCGCTGATAACTTCGTATACTTTTTACAACCAATATACAAAGGTTTCTTCGCATCATCAAGCAATGCATGAAAGTTTACTTCATCATCTCCTACAACATCCTTCTCTTTTAATGCATCGAACATCTCTATTGTATCGGCTACATCATTTAGAGTGTCCATGTCTTCATAAATAGGCACATGAGTATCCTCACATGATGGCATTTCATTAGGATCAACTTCCCCATGCTATATCCATATAGTATACCTTGGATCAATACTAATTGTCATCAAATAAAATTTTACATCAGCTAATCTCAGTCTATAGAGATTCTCGCAGTCATTACATGGGCACCGAATGAAGTAAAGATCATCTACATTAGCTTTAATATACTTTATAAATTCTTCGACCCCTGCTCTATATTCTTCCGATAATAGGTGCTTTCTCATCCAAGATTTATCCATATGTATAACAAATTAAGATTTATCATGACTAACAAGCATGATATTTCAGTATTTGACTAAGATATCTTGCTTATGACTAACAAGCATGATATTTCATTATTTGACTAGCAAGCATAATATTTCAGTATTTGATCTATATAGAATCAGATTCTTTTATCATATGCTTCAATATTCATTCCAATGCTCAAGGGATTTTATAATGTTCATGTGGTGAAAAGAAATAAAGTACTTTTGAAAAGAAATAAAATAATGGTGAGGTGATAATGTTCATGTGGTTCTATATAATAAAATAAATATATGGCACTTTTCTGTTTGAACTTTGAAAATGTGAGACAAAGTGCCATAGGCATGATTGGGAATGCACATCATTTCATAACACTTTGCAGCATCTGTCTCAATCATCATTTTCAAGGTTACATACTATTACACAATAAGAAACCAACAGATCTCCAAACATCAAGAATAAGGCAGACACAAAACCAACCAAGATAGACCTACTACTAGACTAATTACAATTTTCATCATTATAGCTATAAAATAAGACCAGGTTGATTCACCCAATAAGAAAAGTAAGTAATACCTTGCAATAACTTATGCTATCATTCTATCACCCCCCTAATGTCAATATCCAACAATACCTAACACTAGCAACAGCCAAAACACTGAGGATTATACGTAGACTAACTTATTGTTAAATAAATACCTGCTTAAACCTAATAAACACATTTCCCATGTGATCTTCACATATTAATAACTGGCTCCCCTGCACATTGATCCTTCTGTGTTCTGCTACACAGGATATGTCACTTGCCATTCCCAGAATACTTATTTTTAGAATGCATGTACTGTTTAAATGTAAATATTTTATATTTATCATGTATTGCTCTGTATTTAAATCTCTTTAATTTTATGTTAATTAATTTCCTGCAATTTCATTTCTGCACTTTACTTTCTGCTTTTACTCTCTGCTTTAGCTTTGCTATGGGTTCGGCTCAAACTGGTTTAATTATGCTGGTTCATCATGAACCGAAATAAACCCCCACCTACCACCACCCCATTTAAAGCCCATCCCCTTTCTCTCTCTTAATTACTTCACCATTACTCTTCTTCTTCCTCATAACTCTCCTACCAACCTAGAAGAGATAGGCAAGTGCCAACTTGCTTCTTGATGGATCTCCATTTTTGTTGTTCCATTGTCTTCCTCTCAATATTCTAAGACACTTTAGTGCTTGGCATTTTCAATTTCTATGGCTAAATTCTTCTAGATCTAAGTTTATAACATTTTCGGATTTCTTAGGTTTTGATCTAGTAAATTTTGTTATCTTTAAGTTTTGATGGTTCTATATTATAGAGAATTTCGTTCTACCCAATTTTGACCTATGGAAGTTCATATTTGGGCTTGGGATGAAGGATTTATGGAGCTTGGAAGCAATGGCTTCCATGGTTTTGTTCTCAGAAAAATTTGGAGAGGAAGAACAGTCACAGCCGCATGAGAATCTCATTTCTCAGCCGTATGGATTATTTATTTCCCAATCTCATTCCTCAGCCGCATGGATTATTTATTTCCCAATCTCATTTCACAGCCGCATGAGAATCTCATTTCTCAGCCGCATGGATTTATTATTTCCCAATCTCATTTCACAGCCGCATGAGAATCTCATTTCTCAGCCTCATGGATTTATTATTTTCCAATCTCATTTCACAGCCGCATGAGAATCTCATTTCTCAGCCGCATGGATTATTTATTTTCCAATCTCATTCCTCAGCCGCATGGATTATTTATTTTCCAATCTCATTTCACAGCCGCATGAGAATCTCATTTCTCAGCCGCATGGACTAATTATTTCCCAATCTTATTTCACAGCCGCATGAGAATCTCATTTCTCAGCCGCATGGATTTATTATTTCCTAATCTCATTTCACAGCCGCATGGATTATTTATTTCCCAATCTCATTTCTCAGCCGCATGGATTATTTATTTTCCAATCTCATTTCACAGCCGCATGAGAATCTCATTTCTCAGCCGCATGGATTTATTTATTTCCCAATCTCATTTCACAGCCGCATGAGAATCTCATTTCTCAGCCGCATGGACTAATTATTTCCCAATCTCATTCCTCAGCCGCATAGATTTATTATTTTCCAATCTCATTTCTCAGCCGCATGGAATTATTTATTTCCTAATCATTTTCCACAGCGCATGAGATTATTTATTTTCCAATTATTTCCCACAACGCATGAGATTATTTATTTTGCAATCATTTCCCACAGATACTGCAAATCTGCCACACGGGCAGGGAGCGGTATCTGCTTATAATATTTATTGTATATTGTATATTGATGACGGTCGTCCCGCTGGGACTCGTCTAATTCATGATTGGCGTAATTGATTGATTGGATCGACTAGCCTTGCTTGTCCATAGTAAGAACTGAGAAATCCTTATTGCATAATTCCAGGATAACTTGGAACTCACAGTAGTAAGCCGTAAGAGTTGGATGGCCGTTTAAGTTAATTTGTTTGTGTACTGTACCTACTCTGTTACCTAACTGAGATGATCAGAGCATCAGGACATGACGGGCCAACTTCTGTCCTTGTTTGGTTGGAAGGTTGGTTCGAAGTGTCGTGATGTGACGTGAATCCCAGTAGCAAGCAGGAATCTATTATTATATTCTCTTATTTACTGGTTTAATGTCTCATATCGTGCTTTCTTGCGGTACTTGCTATTAGAGGTCTAACCTCTCTGGTTTTGCATGGCCAGATTTAGAGCCGGTTCCCGAGGACTCACCTTACCTCTACCTCCAAGATGGTCAATACTAGAGGGATGATCGCAGGAGGACTCGAGTGGGTTCCTTACTTTCCCGCCCGTTTTGTTAATTACTTTATATTTTGTCGCTTGGTACCGACATGTTAGTCGGATTGTCTTGCACTTACTTTTACATAATTGTAATTAAGTCAGACTGTAGCTGATAGCAATTGTGTACACTTTGCTACATCATCTGACTATGTTTTGTAAAGCCAGATATCAAGAACATTTTGACTGAGAGTTTGGGACGCCTTACTGCTTTATCTTACATGTTCTCTATTTCTGTTTCTTATTTGAATGATTGAGACAATAGAGGTAAAATGACCATAGTGAGACTTTCATGTAGTATGCACCCCCTCGTCTTTTAGACAGCATTGATCGTATTATACGGTATTCATCTACCCGTAATACGTAGCTGGCTGAGTCATTCCTCCGCTCTCCAGTATTCTGGTTCTGGGGCGTGACAAGGTTTTAGTGGTGGCTCATGCAGGTCTGATTTCAGACTTGTGGGGTGTTTTAATTTATAGGATGTCTCAATCACACATGTTCCCCCTTGATCTCATGATCCGTTACTCTCGACTCTAGCTTGACATTCCGCTATCTTTTGACTTCATTGATCTTTCCTGTCCGATCGTTTGATTGTTCTTTTGTCCCTTTTCTTAGGGGCACTTCGTCCGCATCTGCCAGGACTGGACAACAACAACAAGAGCAACACGGACAACCTGACCGGGTCGGTCAGCAATAAGGGCCAGTACTACCCCAAGAGGCTATTCAAGAAGAAGTGATAGTAGAAGCAACAGCTAAATCGTAGTATCCGGATGTTCCACCACCACCAACAGTTCCACCTACCCCTGTGGGAGTAGACACACCAGCCCTTCTGGAGATCATGAGAGGGATGATGGCTACTCAGCAACATCAGATATTAGCCCAACAACGTATGCACGCTCAGTTACAAGAGCAGAACGTACTATTCAACCAAGGATTACAGACAGCTTTGGAAAGAGGGGCGAGGCCAGATTCAGGAGCATCAGCCAGGTTTTGCAAGTATAACCCCCGTCGTTTCGAGGGCACGGAGGATGCCATCTCAGCAGATGCATGGCTTAAGGATATTGAGGCTATTCTGATGGCAGCTAAGGTACCGGCGGAAGAACGTGTGGATCAAGTGAAGTTGTTACTTCAGGATCTCGCACGTGATTGGTGGGAATCAGAGGAAGTAGGCATCAGACGTCCTGTTGCTTGGGACGATTTTACTGCAAGGTTCAAGACGAAGTACTATGGAGTTGTGGCGCAGTTTGAGCTACAACAGAAGTTTATCAACCTCAAGCAGGCTGGCAAGACTATAGATGCTTATGCAGCAGAGTTCTGCAGATTGAGTAGGTTCGCCCCAGAGATGGTAGCAACGGAGAGCCAGAGGACTATGAGGTTCCAGCAAGGGTTTCATCTTGAGCTCTTGCAATTGATAGAGGGGCACAATTACCAGACTTTTGACGAAGTATTGACGGCAACCCGAAGGCATGAGATCACCATTCAGAGGATCACGGCGAGGACTGGAGGTCAAAAGAGATCTCACAGTCAGATTGAAGGAGGAGGGGGAGCAGCGCCCCGAACAACAGCACCATCCCTTGGCATTCGTATTCACGATGTGGCAATGCGAGGGCCAGCACCACCACCCAGGCAGCAGCAGCAACAGAAGAAGAATCAGCAACCCCCAGCGGGCTGCACTTATTGTGGAAAGATGGGGCACACTAGAGACGTGTGTCGGGCATTAAACGGACTGTGTTTGATATGTGGAAATCCAGATCATCGGGTTACCACATGTCCCATGAATTCGAGGTCAGGAGGACCAGTGCAGCAGTTTCCTGCTCTGCCAGCACCAGGGGTAGGGCAGTATCGAGAACCCGCAGTGGCAGTGAGACCATTGGCCCAGCGTCCGTTAATGCCACAGGCTCAGATGTTTCGGCAGCAGGGACCGCCAATGCAGCAATACCAGCACAGACCACCCCAACATCACCAAGGCAGGGGCCAGCGGCAGCACCAGGCTAGGCCGCAGTATGGGAACCAGCAAGGAGGTCGAGGGCAGGCATTCACTCTGTCCTTGGAAGAGGCATTGGCATCGGGAGATGTTATGGCAGGTAACATTCTCGTCGCCTCTTATCCCGCAGTAGCATTGTTTGATTCGGGAGCATCACACTCATTTATATCTGCTCAATTTGCAACACGGCTAGGAATGAAATTCGAGGCATTGCCAGGGAGGTTGAATATACTCACTGGCAATAGGCTCGTAGGAGTTAGTAGAGTTATTCTAGCGTGTGGCGTTGTAGTTTGCGGGCATTCCTTACCCGCCCGGTTGATAGAATTTTCTGTTGGAAATTTTGACGTTATCTTAGACATGGACTGGCTGAAAGACAGTCATGCGACGATAGATTATCGTAGAGGGAGTTTATCTTTTGATATTCCAGGCATGAAGAGATTCACCTTAGTCAGATCAGAGGCAACTCAACAAGAGCAGGGAGTAGTGACGGCAATAGAAGAAGTTCAAGTTCCGAAGGTAGTTGAAGAGTTTCTGGACGTATTTCCTGAAGAACTTCCAGGTCTGCCACCAGTTAGAGATATTGAGTTCAGCATAGAATTGGCACCTGGAACTAAACCGATATCAGATCGAGTTTACAGAATGGCAGACTCGGAGCAGGCCAAGGTATATCAGCACATAGAGGAACTGAAGGAGAAGAAGTTCATCCAAGCTAGCATATCACCATGGGCAGCACCAGTGGTACTTGTAGGAAAGAAGGATGGGTCATCCAAATTGTGCATCGATTATATGAAGCTAAATGCGGCAAAAGTAAAGAACAAGTACCCACTACCCAGGATCGATGACTTGTTTGATCAGTTGAGCAAAGCTAGAGTTTTCTCCAAGATAGATCTTCGGTCAGGGTATCATCAAGTAAGGGTTCGAAAGGAGGATATTTCTAAGACAGCATTCAGGTCGAAGTATGGACATTATAAATTCTTAGTAATGCCGTTTGGTTTGACCAATGCTCCAGCAATCTTTATGGATTTGATGAATCGTATCTTTATGCCGTACTTGGATCAATTTGTCGTTGTGTTTCTCGACGACATTCTTGTATACTCTGCTAGTGAAGAGGAGCATGAAGACCACCTCAGAAAAGTGTTACAGGTTCTGAGAGAGAACCAGTTGTATGCCAAGCTCAGCAAGTGTGAGTTCTGGATGAATCATATTTCATTTTTGGGTCATATCATATCAGGAGCTGGAGTAGCAGTGGATCCCAAGAAGGTAGAAGCAGTAGAGAGTTGGCCAGTACCCAAGACCGTAGCTGATGTGTGGAGTTTCTTGGGATTGGCAGGATATTACAGAAGGTTCGTATCAGACTTTGCAAGGCTTTCAGCACCCATGACCCGCTTGACACGGAAGGATGTACCATTCGTCTGGTCGATAGAATGCCAGGCATCATTTGAGAATCTGAAGCAGAAGTTGATATCAGCGCCTATTCTTACATTGCCAGTTGGACCCGGAGGTTTTACAGTATATTGTGATGCGTCAGGAAAAGGACTTGGATGTGTCCTCATGCAGCATGGGAAGGTGATAGCGTACGTATGTAGGCAGCTCCGAGACCACGAGAAGAATTACCCAACTCATGATTTGGAGTTGGCGGCAGTAGTATTTGCTTTGAAGCTATGAAGGCATTACTTATATGGTGATCGAGTGGACATGTACACAGACCACAAAAGTCTGAAGTACATTTTTACTCAGAAGGAACTGAACATGAGACAGAGAAGATGGTTGGAGTTGATTAAGGACTATGACGTGGAGCTTCGGTATCATCCATGCAAGGCTAATGTGGTAGCAGATGCTCTCAGCAGGAGAGGCGGCACATTTATGTTAACAACACAGAGGCATATCTTAGAAGAACTTCAGGAGATAGGCATCGAGGTTGTACTTCCTTGTGATATAGGAGTTCTGGCGAGTCTACAAGTTCAATCCGACTTGGTAGACAGGATCAAGGCAGCTCAGGCACAGGACCCAAGGATTCAAAAGCTTAGGGCAGAATGTGAGTCAGGACTCAGAAAGGAGATGCAAATTTATGAAGATGGTACCCTTAGGTTTGGATCACGTCTATGTGTGCCTAGTGGAGATATCAGACAGGAGG
Source organism: Iris pallida (assembly GCA_029216955.1). Taxonomy (NCBI): domain Eukaryota; kingdom Viridiplantae; phylum Streptophyta; class Magnoliopsida; order Asparagales; family Iridaceae; genus Iris; species Iris pallida. Next base: position 18,175,992 of record JANAVB010026000.1, on the reverse strand, counting down.
TTATGGCAGAAGCTCACAGCTCTCAGTATTCCATACACCCTGGAGGGACCAAGATGTACCAAAACATCAAGCAGCACTTCTGGTGGAACGGAATGAAGAGGGAGATAGCTAGATTTGTTTTCCGTTGCTTGGTATGTCAGCAAGTGAAGACATAACAGCAGAGGCCAACTGGGTTATTGCAACCACTTCCTATCCCAGAATGGAAGTGGGAACATATTACAATAGACTTTGTGACCGGTTTACCGAGATCACCAAGTAGTAAAAATGCTATTTGGGTGATAGTAGATCGACTTACAAAGGTGGCACACTTTCTTTCTTTCAGAGTAGGACAACCTACGGAGAAGTTGGCAGAATTGTATATGCAGCAGATAGTCAGGCAACATGGAGTCCCTGTCAGTATTGTGTCAGACAGAGATACCCGTTTTATATCACATTTTTGGAAGAGCTTACATCATAGCCTGGGTACCAACTTAAGATTTAGCACGACTTACCATCCCCAGACAGACGGGCAATCAGAAAGAACAATTCAGATTTTGGAAGACATGTTGCGAGCTTGCACTCTGGATTTTGGAGGATCTTGGAAAAGCCACCTGCACTTAGTCGAGTTCTCATACAATAACAGTTATCAAGCCAATATCCAGATGGCACCATTTGAAGCACTATATGGTAAGAAGTGTAGGTCGCCACTAGCATGGGATGATATCGGGGAGAGGAAGATGCTAGGCCCAGAAATGATTGTTCAGACGGTTGAAGTAGTTAAGGGAATTAGAGAGCGACTTCGAGTTGCACAGGATCGACATCGTCATTGGGCGGACCAGCATCGTAGGCCGCTAGAGTTTTCTGTTGGGGACCACGTATTCTTGCGGATCTCACCTACCCGTAGGGTCATTAGATTTGGCGTTCGCGAAAAGTTGAGTCCCCGATACATAGGCCCGTTTGTTATCCTTGAGAGGATAGGCGATGTTGCTTATCGTTTATCCCTTCCACCTTCGTTACGAGAGGTGCATGACGTATTTCATGTATCTCAATTACGAAGGTATGTATCAGACCCAAGCCATATCCTTGATCATTCTGAGCTGGTTGTTGGTACCAACCTGTCTTACGAGGAACAGCCTGTGTCTATTTTGGACCGAAGAGAGAAGATACTCAAGAACCGAACAATTAACCTTTTCCGGGTTGCTTGGGGTCATCACTCTTTAGGAGAGTCAACGTGGGAACGTGAGGATGATATCCGATCACGGTATCCGCACCTGTTTGACTCACAAGGTATATCTCTTTCTGTAAACCTTGATTGTCTTAACTCCTCATGCTTGTCACCTTATGAGTGGAATTGCTTGGTGTCGTAAAATGTTCAATACAGATATGTTACTTGCTATTGACATTGTAGAATGATTGCTTACTTAAATTGCTTATACCTGGAGTAGTTCAGCTTTGATGTTTCTATCCTGCATGGATTTGAAATTCCGAGGACGGAATTTTTCTAAGGATGGTAGAGATGTCACTTCCCATTCCCAGAATACGTATTTTTAGAATGCATGTACTGTTTAAATGTAAATATTTTATATTTATCATGTATTGCTCTGTATTTAAATCCCTTTAATTTTATGTTAATTAATTTCCTGCAATTTCATTTCTGCACTTTACTTTCTGCTTTTACTCTCTGCTTTAGATTTGCTATGGGTTCGGCTCAAACTGGTTTAATTATGTTGGTTCATGATGAACCGAAATAAACCCCCACCTACCACCACCCCATTTAAAGCCCATCCCCTTTCTCTCTCTTCATTACTTCACCATTACTCTTCTTCTTCCTCATAACTCTTCCACCAACCTAGAAGAGATAGGCAAGTGCCAACTTGCTTCTTGATGGATCTCCATTTTTGTTGTTCCATTGTCTTTCTCTCAATATTCTAAGACACTTTAGTGCTTGGCATTTTCAATTTCTATGGCTAAATTCTTCTAGATCTAAGTTTATAGCATTTTCGGATTTCTTAGGTTTTGATCTAGTAAACTTTGTTATCTTCAAGTTTTGATGGTTCCATGTTGTAGAGAATTTCGTTCTACCCAATTTTGACCTATGTAAGTTCATATTTGGGCTTGGGATGAAGGATTTATGGAGCTTGGAAGCAATGGCTTCTATGGTTCTGTTCTCAGAAAAATTTGGAGAGGAAGAACAGTCACAGCCGCATGAGAATCTCATTTCTCAGCCGCATGGATTATTTATTTCCCAATCTCATTCCTCAGCCGCATGGATTATTTATTTCCCAATCTCATTTTACAGCCGCATGAGAATCTCATTCCTCAGCCGCATGGATTATTTATTTCCCAATCTCATTTCACAGCCGCATGAGAATCTCATTTCTCAGCCGCATGGACTACTTATTTTCCAATCTCATTTCACAGCCGCATGAGAATCTCATTTCTCAGCCGCATAGATTTATTATTTCCCAATCTCATTTCACAGCCGTATGGATTATTTATTTCCCAATCTCATTCCTCAGCCGCATGGATTATTTATTTCCCAATCTCATTTCACAGCCGCATGAGAATCTCATTTCTCAGCCGCATGGATTTATTTATTTTCCAATCTTATTTCACAGCCGCATGAGAATCTCATTTCTCAGCCGCATGGACTAATTATTTCCCAATCTCATTCCTCAGCCGCATGAATTTATTATTTCCCAATCTCATTTCTCAGCCGCATGAAATTATTTATTTCCCAATCATTTTCCACAGCGCATGAGATTATTTATTTCCCAATCATTTCCCACAACATATGAGATTATTTATTTTCCAATCATTTTCCACAGATACTGTAAATTTGCCACACGGGCATGGAGCGGTATCTGCTTATAATATTTATTGTATATTGTATATTGATGACGGGCGTCCCGCTGGAACTCGTCTAATTCATGATTGGCACAATTGATTGATTGGATCGACTAGCCTTGCTTGTCCATAGTAAGAACTGAGAAATCCTTATTGCATAATTCCAGAATAACTTGGAACTCACAGTAGTAAGCCGTAAGAGTTGGATGGCCGTTTAAGTTAATTTGTTTGTGTACTGTACCTACTCTGTTACCTAACTGAGATGATCAGAGCATCAGGACATGACGGGCCAACTTCTGTCATTGTTTGGTTGGAAGGTTGGTTCGAAGTGTCATGATGTCACGTGAATCCCAGTAGCAAGTAGGGATCTATTATTATATTCTCTTATTTGCTGGTTTAATGTCTCATATCGTGCTTCCTTGCGGTACTTGCTATTAGAGGTCTAACCTCTCTGGTTTTGCATGGCCAGATTTAGAGCCGGTTCCCGAGAACTCAACTTACCTCTACCTCCAAGATGGTCAATACTAGAGGGATGATCGCAGGAGGACTCGAGTGGGTTCCTTACTTCCCCGCCCGTTTTGTTAATTACTTTATATTTTGCCGCTTGGCACCGACATGTTAGTCGGATAGTCTTGCACTTACTTTTACATAATTGTAATTAAGTCAGACTGCAGCTGATAACAATTGTGTACACTTTTCTATATCATCTGGCTATGTTTTGTAAAGCCAGATATCAAGAATATTTTGACTGAGCATTTGGGACGCCTTACTGCTTTATCTTACATGTTCTCTATTTCTGTTTCTTATTTGAATGATTGAGACAATAGAGGTGAAATGACCATAGTGAGACTTTCATGTAGTATGCACCCCCTCGTCTTTTAGACAGCAATGATCATATTATACGGTATTCATCTACCCGTAATACGTAGCTGGCTGAGTCATTCCTCCGCTCTCCAGTATTCTGGTTCTAGGGCGTAATAGGATATAGGATTGCACAAAATAAATTAGAAGCATTTAATAATGGGCCGAGACTTGTTCGCTTTCATTTTCAGCCCCAGCGACATAATGCAAATTCCATACGAGTAGAGCAGAAAATGAAGGACCAAGAACATTGTAAATATATACATTTCTTAAAAGAATTGTGGATTTTTTGGGTGTGTATATTCATAACATAATGTGTTTAGGAACCTACCCTGCAACTCTCCTATCTGCAAGGTATAGAGTGATACAAGATCAGTAGACGAAACAAGAAATTGTAGAACATTCATATATCAAGTATGTTGTAGGACACATGTACGACACGACACGACACGACACAATCACATAGAATATATATATATATATATATATATATATATATATATATATATATATATATATATATATATATATTGTTAGTGCCGAGGCACAATTTTCGATGGAAAATTCTGAAACTGAAACAATTGTACTCACAACATTTCAAATGCAGCACCTTAAAGAAGATGTGCAACAGAGATCCTGGATGATTCTGAATTACGTGGATCTAAAAAGATTCTACGTAATATACAAAAATCTAAAGAGACTTTGTGCAAGCAACTATCGGCAGTAGAGCTTCTAAAAAGAAGTTACTGTAAAAGACAACAGCAGCGATGACAAGCGAGAATGAGATGCTGGGGTGAATGAACCACCGTTGCTCAAAGCTTTATTCGCCCCACACGAGCACGAACAGCTTCCAGGAACCAGCAAGTTCACGAAGAACTTCTGGAACGCTCGTAAGTCAATATTTGAGACTTGAACGGGCTTCCTGGACTTAACAGACTCCCTCAACTCTCTTCTTGGTGCATCTTTCAAAGGAGGCCAAGGGGCTCTATTTATAGAGTGGAGTTGAGACTTCACCTCTTCTCCTATCCGATGTGGGACTAAAATACCAATACTCAAAAATAGAGTTTGATATTTTAGATCATCCCACAATCAGCATAGAAGTGTGCCAGTCCACGCCTACCCCCCGAACACGCCCGTGTATGTACGAGACATCCTGGAGTCCATGTCCGAGTCCGAGTCCGCACAACAAAAATTAACTTGCATCCTTGTTGGATTTAATCCTTTTTCCTTCTAGGAAAATACTCCCACATGGCACAAACTTGTGCCCCACTACACCTCATGTGCACACCTCAATACAAGCAATATATTATATTGAGATACTCATCATTTGGTGTAGCCGATGTGGGACTATCTTTTCTAGTCCAAAGGCAAAAAGCACCAACAATCCCCCACATATCTCAATATATGGGTTGAGCGTTCTCCACAGTGACTGCCCATCATACATTAGGAGAGATGTCGCTGCGACTTGAATCTTCTCGCATAGGTTAAATAACAGCATGATACAAGAATGGACTAAGCCTTGAATTCTGTACCATAACTACAATTCTTCCTACTCACATAATGACATCAACTGTGCTTCTGGCTGCACATTGAAGGCCTTGTGCCAGCCTGGTTTCAGTGTATAATTTTTGGGCGTCTACAAGTTTACCCTCAAGAGACGGCCCGATATCTCTGTCCATACACTATAGGTGAGTTCTTTATTAAAAAGATATGGCATGAGGCCTTGCGCTTTCTTGCAGTGCTATGCCGACATGGCCTGAAGCCGAGGCATTACCCCTACCTGGGAACCTCATCATAGTGTCATACTACTATAGCATGAGGTCTCAGCCTCCTTGTAGTGCCAATCTACTCAGCATGAAGCCTAAGGCTTCCTTGCGGTGTTACGCCGCAACGACATGGCTTACAATGCCGAGGCTTTACCCCTACCTGGGTACCTCATCGTGGTGTCGTGCCACTGTAACATGGGGCCATCCTCCCCTTTATAGTGCTGTCTACAACTCTTTAATTACGTCATACAGCATTAGGCTACCTGCCTATTTGCGGTGCTACGCCGCTATGACTTTGCTTGCAAAGCCGAGGCATTACCCCTACCTGGGAACCTCATGGTGGAGCCATCCCACTATAGCATGGAGTTTTACTCCTTGTAGTGCTGCTCTACCGTGCTTTCTGTAAAGCACACCAGGCATTCACTCTGCCTGCGAACTCATTAAGGCGTTTAAGCCAACCTTCCACAGGATCTATTTTTTCTGCAGAAAATACATAGTAGACAACAGTGGTTATGGGTCCGTATCCCTTCCATGTTCCAGAGAACAAGTACCCACTGTTACCTGATAGTTTTCCAGTCAGTGATCCTCCTTTGAACCAAAAGTTAGATGCCTAGTAGATTTCTCTTTGAACTAATAGCATAAAACTTTATGGTAGGATTACAAAGACACACTATCAGAATGCCTTCAAGCCCATTTTACAAGCTGTGTCATCGACCAACCGGCGCTTGAGGCCCTTTGTGAACGGATCTGCCAGGTTCTCCTGACTCCGAACATCAACCACTACATTACACCTCTTTTGATCTAAGATCATGTACTGCTCTGTGCTTCAACCGTACCGTTCTCTTCTTCCCATTGAAGAGTTTATTTGATGCCACTGCTGCTGCCGCCTGGTTGTCACAGTATTTTGGTATTGCCGGTATCTGAGCCCCAACCACCGGAAGATCATACATAAGCTCCCGAAGCCACTCTGCTTCATCTGCAGCAGCATCCAATGCAAAGAATTCAGATTCCATGGAGGAGCGAGATAACATAGTCTGCTTCTTTGACTTCCACGATATAGCAGCTCCGCTCATAGAGAATACGAATCCACCTGTGGAATACTCGCTCTCCATATCTGAATACCAGCTAGCATCACTGAAGCCTTCCACTACTGACGGATCTCCGCTGTAGAAAAGTGCATATGTCTGAGTTTTCTTGAGATATCTCATAACACGCTTTACAGCTTTCCAGTGCTCAAAGCCTGGATTGCTAGTGAACCAACTCAGCATTCCTACGGCAAAAGCTATGTCAGGCCTTGTGGCAGTAGTAGCGTACATCAAGCTTCCGATGACGCTAGCGTACTCCAACTGCCTGACGCTTTCCCTCAAATTTGGCTCCAGCTTCTGATCACTCCGGTATGGTGTATCGATTATAGGAAGATCTTGATACCCGTAGCGAGTGAGCGTCTTCTCAATATAATGAGATTGTGACAGCGCTATTCTAGTGCCGTTCCGGATGATCTTGAGCCCCAAGATTACGTCGGCATCCCCCAAGTCCTTCATACTGAACTTGGTCGACAGGAATTTCTTTGTCTCTGTGACGCAGCATAAATCCGTACCTAGGATTAGTATGTCGTCTACGTAAAGACATACGATTACTCATCTTCCTTCAGCAAACTTCGTATAGACACACTTGTCTGTTTCACTGACCCTGTAGCCATTTGACCTTATCACCTTGTCAAACTTCTCATGCCATATTTTGGAAGCTTATTTCAAACCATACAGAGACTTCATCAACTTGCAGACTTTGTCTTCCAGACCTCTGACGACAAAACCTTCTGGTTGTTGCATGTAGATCTCTTCGGTCAACTCGCCATTAAGGAATGCCATTTTCACATCCATCTGATGTATCACCAGCTTGTGTATTGCTACTAGAGCAATTAATAATCTGATGGTTGTCATCCGAGCTACTGGAGCATAAGTGTCAAAGTAGTCGATCCCCTGCTTCTGAGCAAACCCCTTGGCCACTATCCTGGCCTTGAACTTGTCAACGGTTCCATCTGCTTTTATCTTCTTCTTGAAGATCCATTTGCATCCGATGGGTCTTGCTCCTTCTGGCAGGTCAACCAATACCCATGTGTTGTTGGAGGTGATTGAGTCAATCTCGTTGTCTATCGCCTCCTTCCAGAATACAGCATCTCTAGTCTTCATCGCCTCATCATAGGTAAGCGGATCTGCTTCCACATGATAGGTGACGAAGTCATCTCCGAAGTCTTTCGGCCTCCTCGTTCGCTTAGTTGACGGCTCAGCAAGTTCTGGTTCAGCTAGTGTCTCCTTGACGACAGCTTCATCTTGGACTACTGGTTCATTAAAGACTTCTGTCTGCTTTGTACCCTCATCATTCTCCGAAAGATCCGCGAGAACAATATTCTTGTGTTTTGCAAACTTGTCTTCAAAGTATTCAGCATCGCGAGATTTGATGATATGGTTTGACTCGATATCAAGGTATCTCCGAGCATCACTCTTCTCGACATACCCCAAGAAGATCGCCTTCGTAGTCCTTGTCCCCAGCTTTTGAATCTTCAGATCCGGGAGCTTCACATAAGCCAGATACCCCCACACTCGAATGACATTCAAGTTAGGTCTGACTTTGAACCAGAGTTCATGAGGAGTTATGTCGGAAGTTGCATATGGCACTCTGTTTAGAATGAACGTTGCCGTTAGTGCAGCTTCTCCCCAGTAACACTTTGGAAGACCCGCAGTTAACAGCATGGAGTTCATCATCTCTGTCAACGTTATGTTCTTCCTTTCTGCTACTCCGTTGGATTGAGGAGAGTACGGAGGCGTTGTCTCATTGATGATTCCATGTCCTTTGTAGAATGATAAGAATTCATGAGATCGATACTCCCCGCCTCGATCACTCCTTAACCTCTTGAGTTGTTGTCCAGTTTGCCGCTCAGCCTCGGCCCTGAACTCCTTGAACTTCTCGAATGCTTCATCTTTAGACTTGAGCAAGTAGACGAAAGCATACTTTGAGAAGTCATCGATGAAAGTATTGAAATACTTCATCCCGGCCTTTGTAGAGAATTGTTTGAAGTCACAGATATCTGAGTGAACCAACTCCAGAAGATCTGTGCTTAGATGGACCCTGTGAAAGGGTTTCCTTGTGATCTTCGTCTGAGCACATACTTCGCATTTCTCTACCTTACCCCCACACTTGGAGATAAGTCCTAGACTAGACATTCTGTTAATCCTTTTACAACGAACATGTCCTAGCCTATTATGCCACAACTCAAGAGAATAATCAGAAAAAGTGATTGCATTTATATTATCATGTTGGGTTACATCAAGCTGAATCTTGTACATTCCTTCAGTTTGGAAAGCTTTCCCGAAGAATGTACCCTTCTTGGACATCACCAACTGGCCAGCATTGATGTCCATCCTCAAGCCTGCGTTGCAGAGCAGACTTCCAGAGATCGGGTTCTTAGCAATTACTGGAACATGCTTCACACCTTGAAGCGTCAGATTGTTCCCCGATGTGAGTTTCAGCTCCACCGTCCCGATCCCCAGTACTTCAGCTTGTGCCTGGTTTACCATTATGACCTTCTCTGAAGTTGGCTCATAAGAGACGAACCAGTCTTTGTCTGAAAAGATATGGCAGGTCGCACCAGTATCTATCCACCAGTCCAAGTCAGCCCCCACAGTTGCAACCTGTGCTATCATGACAACTAGACTAGTAATCATAGAAACCTTACTAGGCTTACCTTGTTCTTTGGGCTTGGACTTGCATTCGGATTTGTAGTGGCCCTTCTTGCCACAATTGAAGCAAGTCACATGGGACTTGGACTTCTGCTGCTTGAAAGCAGGACCCTTCACTTTCAGATTCGTAAAGTCCTTCTTTTTGCGATGAGAAGCAGCCTGCTTCCCCTGGTACTCTCTGGTTTGGACCAGATTTGCCTTCGCCAGTTGTTTGGATAGAGTATCCATCTTCTGTTGAGAGCGCATCTCGTCCTCAACATGGATCTCTTGCAAGAAATCTTCCAAGCTAATTTCCATCTTCTTTCGATGCATCCTTGCATAGAAGTTGCTCCATTCTGTAGGAAGTTTCGCGACGATCCCTTCAATGACAAACTTGTCGACGAGGGGCATGTTCTCATCTTCTAGTTTCTGACGCAACTTCAGAAACTCCTTCACTTGGGGCAGCATCGCCTTCTCATCTTCGAAGGTCCACTTGTGGTATTTTTCTACCATGAAGATCTTGGATCTGTTCTCGTCATCTTCATAGAGCTTTCCCAAGGAGTCCCATATCTCTTTGGCAAATGTCTTCTTGGAGTAGGACTCTGCCAGAGAGTCTTCCATGGAATTGAGTATCAGTAGTTTGTATATATCGTTTTCTCTCTTCCACTTTGCTTGCTTGGTCGTAGCAGCGGCCACAGCCGCAACAGATCTAGTGGTTGGAACGATCGGTTCTTCTTCTGACAGCACGTGATCAACATTCATGAGTTGAAGATTTAAAGTGAGCTTTCGTCTCCATATCTGGAAGTATTCGCCATCGAATTTCTCCAAGTTGTTAAAGCCGGTATCGATGAGCGAAGCACGATAATTATCCATCTTCTCAATAAAGCTTTGAGATTGTTCGTGCCGAAGCACAATTTTCGCTGGAAAATTCTGAAACTGAAATAATTGTACACACAATATTTCAAATGCAGCACCTTAAAGAAGATGTGCAACAGAGATCCTGGAGGATTCTGAATTACGAGGATCTAAAAAGATTCTACGTAATACACAAAAATCTAAAGAGACTTTGTGCAAGCAACTATCGGCAGTAGAGCTTCTAAAAAGAAGTTACTGTAAAAGGCAACAGCAGCGATGACAGGCGAGAATGAGATGCTGGGGTGAATGAACTACCGTTGCTCAAAGCTTTATTCGCCCCACACGAGCACGAACAGCTTCCAGGAACCAGCAAGTTCACGAAGAACTTCTGGAACGCTCGTAAGTCAATATTTGAGACTTGAACGGGTTTTCTGGACTTAACAGACTCCCTCAACTCTCTTCTTGGTGCATCTTTCAAAGGAGGCCAAGGGGCTCTATTTATAGAGTGGAGTTGAGACTTCAACTCTTCTCCTATCCGATGTGGGACTAAAATACCAATACTCAAAAATAGAGTTTGATATTTTAGATCATCCCACAATCAGCATAGAAGTGTGCTAGTCCACGCCTACCCTCCGAACACTCCCGTGCATGTACGAGACATCCTGGAGTCCGTGTCCGAGTCCTAGTCCGCACAACAAAAATTAACTTGCATCCTTGTTGGATTTAATCCTTTTTCCTTCTAGGAAAATACTCCCACATGGCACAAACTTGTGCCCCACTACACCTCATGTGCACACCTCAATACAAGCAATGCATTATATTGAGATACTCATCATTTGGTGTAGCCGATGTGGGACTATCTTTTCTAGTCCAAACACAAAAAGCACCAACATATATAACGTGATGGGATGAGCTTATTACTAATATAAAGTGAGAGGAACACACTAAGAATGATAACGTGAAAGCTAGAAGGACTCGACATCACTTTTATCTCATATCTATGCACTAGGATTACATTGCTTCAAGAAATAAAGAAACCTTTCAAAGGTGAAACCTTTTCGGTTTCGAAACCATTTTGGGTTTAACACGCTCTTGCAGCAACTCTATCGAAAATGATGACATTAGCACATATTATCAACATTCTATTATAGTATCGCCAAGAACCATAGTATTTATTGTACAGAGACGACACTTCAAAGATTCACATTATATGCTACGATATGACACGAGACATGGAACACTTCCACCAGTCACTCGGTTCCTAGTGGGGCCTGGATTGGCATATTAAATCAAGAAAGAAAAAAGCTCGAGGCCGAACTATATCATTTCAGTGTAGCCAGCTCCTGCGCCGTAGCTGGTGATCGAGTCCCCCCATCACTGAGTATAAACTCATTACATAACAACATATGAAGAGAAGAATCCAAAAATTATTATACGAATAGAACTTCATCGAGCCTTCAATTGAAGGAGATTTGCTTCATTACCTTCAATGCCTTCAACTGAAGGAGATTTGCTCACTTTCTGGCTGATTGTTTCCACTTTTTGCACAACAGTAATAAAAATATATACTTCAATGACAAAAAAAAAAATTTCAAACAAAACAAAAAAGGTCCAACCAGAGCATAAATTAGGAGAAAAAAGAAAATATGACAGAATTCCTAACCCTAACCCTACCTAAACAAAATTAGGACAAAAATCATATGGTTTCTCTTTGGGGCTGAAATTAGGGCATAACAATGATAGAAATGAGGAAACAACTTAGAACCCTAAACCTATTGTAAACCTAAACTTGTAGAAATTAGGATAAAAATTAGAACCTTAAACCTAACGTAACCCTAAATTACGTACCTTGTTGTCGTCGTCGAAGAGGCTCGTGTAAAGTGAGAGGGGAGAGAGACACGGAGAAGGAGAGGGTGAGGAAGAGGCGAAGGGAGACGCGAGAGTGGAGAGGGTTTTCTCTTGGGGGCTCGGGAGAGAAAGGGTTTTCTCTGAAAGTTAGAACGGAGGAGAGAGAAGACTGTTCTGAAAAAAAGGTTTTGTGTAGTCGAATTTTGATGGGATGTGGGAACTAAAGGTTAGAGCGAGGGTTCGAGCAGCTGCAATAGCAATTTTAAATATCCTTTTATAACGAGTGCTTCAAACAACGTTACATATGTTCTAATCTTATATAACGTTAAGCGCCAAAAATTGTTATAATAGGCCCAAAACTCTTCAAACCCGTCATATTATGTGCTGTTGCAGAAATTCTGTAACGCTTATAAATGAACCATTGTAACAACCTCTTTTCAAACGTTATAATATGTTGTTTTTCGTGTAGTAGCACAAGATCATGTTGAGTTTCCAAGCATGCCAATGCAATATAGAATTCGTCTATCTCATCTAACATATGTGTCAACAAAAATAATCATGTTACATGTCATGAAAACAATTGTAACAAGATAGTAAGAATATGACATAAGACATATATGAATCTTGTAAATACTGAGTATCAAATAGGCAAGATATACTTGCCTGGTATTCCCTCAAGCATGCTGAGTTACACGACCAACGTCGAGCCAATATCTATCCACCAACCAATATATTATACTCCACGAATATATCTACCAATACAAATCACAAACAACCAATCTAAACTAGAAAAGTGGGACGATCAAATTTGTTTATCACTTAATGTCGCCTAAACATTTATTATTCATACCACCTACAATCTTGGCACAATAGTCTCTATAATCATTATTTATCTATTTTTATTCTAAATTTTAAAGTTTAACATAAAAATATACTACGTTTGCAGATTCTGAGATTCGTAGCATGCAAATCGAGGCATTTTGTTGACTAAAAAGTCAATCGATATAAACCATAAATTTGAATACACAAACCTATGGATTTCAGTACTAAAAGAACGTTGGAATCAATGGCTTACACAAATCCCGAATTGTTTACGAGATATCGCAATTACCATTTTCAATTACATTTCGATCTATAGATCTCTACTCATCTAGGGCTTACATGAATTAAACAAGATAGAAATCTAATCTAAAAAACTTTGGAAAACTGTTATATTGTAGGACTCTGTGTCAGCTTTTCGAGACATCAAACGGATCATAAAAATGAGTACGAAATCTTGAAAAGAGTGAACCAAAATCATGTTTAGACTGTCTCACACTCAAATAAATCTACAAAATTTATGGTTTCAAATTATAGAAATGAATTATAGATTCAAAAACCTTATCATAATACGGTTCAAACAAAAAACGACGCACAAGTTTGATGTCTGGATTGGCCACAATGGCTCCGAAAAGTTCGCAGATCACCAAGAACTCCTCTAGAGCAACTCTCTCTCTCTCATTTAAAATCGACAAAAGATAAGGTTTTCAATGATTATTATTATTAATAATAATTAATTTTATAATATGTATATATATTGAAAGAGATAATTATGTTAGAAAATCCTGACTTGGAGGCCGACAAACTCGACCGAAGGTCACACTCCCACCTTAAAATCCCGCAAGAGCATCGCACATCTATTGCACCTGCGTTATACCGCACCGCACCGGTAACCAGCCTACACTCTAGTTGCCCTCACATTCGTTGTCTCATAGCATGCAAATGTAAGATATAATTCGTGTATCTCGTTTGACATGTGCAATATAAATAATCATGTAACATGTCATAAAAACAATAGTAACAAGATAATAAGAACATGACAGAAGGCATATTGAAACATGTAAATATTGAGTCAAATAGGCAAGATATACTTGTCCTGTATTCGTCCAAACATGTATAGTTTCAAGACCAACGTCGAGCCAAGATCTATCCACAACCAACATATCATACTCTACAATTATATCTGTCAACCCAAATCACAAATAACTATATATCATAGACAAATACAACAACCAATATTAACTAGAAAAGTGGGACATCTAAGTTTTCTACTATTAATGTCACCTAAACTGTTTATTCGTCATACCACCTATAATCTAGTCACACTAGTCTCTATAATTATTATTTATATATTTATATTCCAAATTTCAAAGTTAAACAAAAAATATACTACATTTATAGATTTCAAGATTCGTGTCACGCAAAATGAGGCATTTTGCAACTGATATAAACCATAAATTTGATTATACAAACATATAGATTTTAGTGCTATAAGAAAGATGAAAATGATAGTTTGCACGAATCTTAAATTGTTTCGAGATATCGCAGTTACGATTTTTAGTTTAAAGTTCGATAAATTTCTAGTTATCTAGGATTTACACGAATTTAACAGGATAGAAAAGTAATCTAATAAACTTTGTAAAATTTATACGTGTATGTCCCTATCTTTGTTTTACGAAACATCAAACCGTTCGTGAAAACCAGTATTGGATCGCCTCAAATCTCGAAAACAATGAACCGAAATCATGTTTCGACCCTTGTTAGCAATCACCCGAATAAAACTCGTATTATATGCAAATATTTTTGTTTTTTAGAAATGTATAATACTTGCGTACTTTTGAAAGATTCAAATCAGTTTGTAAAATTTAAAAATGCATATTTTTAACGTGTTCTGTATAACTTATTGAAACATTTGTCACAAAAAATATGGTGAGAACCTGTTTAATTAATCAAATTTGACAACATGTTTAAGAATGTTAAATTTCTAACCTTAATATTTTATTAATCGAATATTTGAATATGTTTTAACGAATTTTATTTGGGGATTTATACTCGCACTTTTGTCGTCCTACATTTTTTTGCTTGCCGAATTGCTAACAAGGGTTTTGACTAACACTCAAATAAATATAAAAAAAATTATGCTTTTGAATTAAAGTAAACAAATTATAGATTCAAGAAACTTACCTCAGTATAGTTCTAACAAAAAATGGCGCTCAATTTCGATGTCGGGATTGGTGGTAATGGCTCTGCGAAGTTCGTAGATCACCAAGAACTCCTTCAGAGCAACCCTCTCTCTCTTACACACATAATTAAAATTGGCAGAAAATAGGGCTTTTAATTGTAAAATATATCTCTACTCTTTATAATTTAGCTTGGAAACGGTTCAGAAATGAGCTGTCCAAGCCGTATGTGTATCATCCACCATTTATTTTATTTATTAAAAAATTATAAATAATATATATATATATATATATATATATATATATATATATATATTAAAAAAAAAAAAGAAAATATATATATATATATATATATATATATATATATATATATATATATATATATATATATATATATATATATATATATATATATATTCTCTTTATTTTTTTCTAAATAAATTACACTCAAAGTCTCAGAAGGAAGGCAGTAGTATATATATATATATATATATATATATATATATATATATATATATATATATATATATATATATATTAAAAAAAAAAAATATATATATATATATATATATATATATATATATAAAATTAAATATATATATATATATATATATATATATATATATATATTTAAAATGTTTAAAAACTAAATTTTAATTTTAATTTAAGTGAAAAGTATATTACAAAAACTAATTATTTAAAAATCTAAATTCAAATATATTTAAATATTTAAACTATCTTTAGTTATATCACAAAAAAATGCACATAAATTTACTAGTATATATGTAACGTCCCAGTCCCAAAATACATAGGACTAGGAATGCATATACATGCTAGCTATGTATCCAGTGGGCTCCAGCCTAGCTTTAATACATATAAGCTGTATAGTAACGACGAACAATCTTTACTAATCAATAATCTCTCTAAGTTTCAATCCACGGTAATATAGAATACAATAATGAAGAAGATATAACATAGAATGCACCCCATGCTACGTTTGTCCAAATAGACTCGAAAGAATAACTTAAGTCTATGAATACTAGGCCAACAACCGGAATGTAAATACATAAAGATGACTATGTCACTGCAAGAGGTACCTAAAGTATTAAATAGCAACCATCACAATCAGCAACCAACTCCGCTCAATCGAATACCTAGAGAGATCACCATATCCTCAGGGGATATAGCATGGTACATAATATACATGCCATGTAATAGTCAAAAGAATATCTATATAATGAAAGATAACTACCATAATCTTCTAAGTCTAAAATACAGTTGAGGACAATCCTAATACCAGGCCCAGCCAAACAGGAAATCACTCATGAGACCGTAGTACCAATGAGTGAACACAAAACAAATCTATGGCTCTCCTACAGAGACCGATGCAGATGCAAATAACCAAGCTCCACATGTTCATAAGTCACGACGACCGTATACTTTGGTAGAGTCCTTCCCATCCCATGCTCTAGAACTATCCAGTCATGTCAAGTATGAATCATATACCAGTAACAAGTCATACAAGATAGTACTACATGCTATCATAGAGTCCACAACAACGAATATCGCATGTCAGACTCCGTATCAAGTCACCATCATGTATCATGTCTGTATCCTGTGGTCCATCGTGTTAATGGACACGAATTCAATATATCGTTATGCCTAGTATCACACTGGGTATTTATAAAAAGATATTGACACCCGAATACTAATCGAACGCTAAGTAATAACTATTCATACATCATGATATATACGAAGATAGAAACAAGAGAACAAAACAAAGAAAGAAACATGTACTGAAAACTTGGCAAGGTATACTTGCCTGTAACTTCTAACTGAGAAAATGACGGTCCGACTCTAATGTCCTTACTACCTTCATCATGCACACCTATAATAATATTCTACTATCAATAACACCGTAATAACTTACTGTATATAGTCTTACCATATATAGGACATAATAACATCTATATACCAAAACTAGCCATAATGTCTATTCTACACAATATAACATATATAACACTAAATCTACGTATAAAAGTAATATTTTAATAATACAAAAATATTTGTTTAATTCTAAAAATTAATTGTAAATATTCTATAAAAATAGTTAATATATTTTATGAAAAACATGTATACAAGTCTTGTATTGATTCTACATTAATATACCTAGACTTGTTCCATAGTTTGGCTCTCGAATGGAGAAAATTTCTGTAAATATTAATTCTAAAAAAATAATAAAATTTGTAAAATATGTTTTTATATCAAAACATGCGTAACAATTATTTTGGACAAGTCCCATGGAGTTCCAAAGCATATGGACACATATAATCTATGAATTTTCGGTATTCCGATATGGCAAGTCCAATTTTATAAAAATAGTAAATCTTAGTAAAATACAGAAAAAGTATATTCAATGGAAATCTTATGATATCTAGATTGTTATAAAAAATATAGCAAGGGTCAACGTGGTCCGGAAGTGGCCAATAACTCACACATGAAAGATTTGTTTCAATCTCAACATCCTGTAGTAAAACGGATGCGTCGGACAAACCATTTAGAAATGTGTGGATGGACAACTGGATATGAAAATGGACACATAGATATATCTATTAGTTTTAGTTTGATAAGAGAAGGATTTTAGGAAGTATATATGAAACCCTAGATGCAAAACAACATACGTGCATGAATGAATTCAGACTTGGAACCCAGCTTTTGATGACTTCTAAAATCTGTGACTCCTCACAAAGTTGTCGTGGTTCTTTAGGGGCTTGCTAGTTTTGAAGAGGATTGCGTTAGCTTCACAACGAATATTCGTGGAGCATGATGGGAGGTCAGAAAGGGGTCGAAACTACTGCTGTGGCTGACAGTTGTCGGCGGGTGTATATGCTAAAGGAATTTCGGGATTATGAGGATAGATGGGGGTTGGTGGCCACTTATATGGATCTATATGCAAAGGGTTTCAGGGTTAGTGTCTTATATGTGTTGGTTTGGGTAAGTTTTGGTAAGATTTACTATTCCAATTCACAAGATATGTCAAGGTGAATCTTAAAAGATTTATTACGTTTTCTAATATGGAAACCAATCATTGGAATTAAATCTAAAGGATTTGACCACTCATGGCTGAACAAATATTTAATAATTATAGCCTAAAATTATCCTATTGGATTTGGACAACCTAGAATAGCTTCTACCAAAGCTGGTTGGACTAGGTTTGGGCCGGTAGGATTTACGATATCATTTGAAAATAAATAGCACATGATAACTCAATTGTGTGGGACACCACTGGTAAATCATATATTGGGTCTAAATGTTTTGATCAGGGTTGGACCACAAATCAAAACTGGAAAATTCATCGAATTTACGACAAAGGGCTAAAATGACCATTTTGATCCCAAAGTTGTGCAAGAAATATGTTGTGCAAGGAAACATATTTGAGTGGCACATGATGTATCAAAATGAAGGTGGAATAGTTTAGAACATGAACATGTAACTTGTTTTTTGAAATAGATAAATGTTGTGTTTCAAAAATCAAAGCTACCATAAAGTACCTCTATAGTCAATATTGATTATAAAATATAGTTTAATATTAAATATCCATATTAAATAAGAAAAATAATTAAAAAATAATATCCAAAAATAAAGGGGATTACAATATGTAGCAGCGGCTAAGGGTGGACATGAGGCGCCCATCCGAAGGTTCCTGCCCGGATCCACTGGGAGAGAAGAGTGCGGCTGGACTTGACCCCGAGTATGACTCAGATTAGTGCACCAACGAGGGCTTACACCCAATAGAGGCAACTACTGATATGTGGGGCCCACTAGTGAATCCTGGATAGCTGACACGAAGGCCCCCAGCATTGACTGGGTTGTCGACTGGGTAATTCCATTTTAATTACAAAAATTCATTAATAATTCATTTCAGCTCTATTTAACTCCAAAAAGTCCTAAAAAAATCCAAATAAATATTGAACATATATTTATACTTCCTAAGCCCAAATAAGAAGTTTGGCACAAAAATATTTTTTTTTATGGATCCACATTAATTTCTAAAGGCTATATAAATATAGGTTTTCTAGGTTTAATTTATCAAAAAATTAAAAACATTCTGGAAATTTGAAAAAAAAATCTAAAATAATTCAAATAGGTTTTTAAAGCTATACGTGAGTCTCTAAGAGCCTATCTAATACCTTGCTAGATTTTCCAATTTTATTTGACTTACTTCAATCTTTATTATTGTAGAAGCATGAAAGCGCAGTGTTTACAACCGTAGTCAAAAGACACAGAATTGCTGCGAACCTCAAAAAAACAACATCGAGAAAAGCACAAGGCAAAATTTCATGAAAGAGATTCTTTATTAAAATAGTCATGATTATAAAAGTCTATTACAGATTCTTCATGTTCATGATTACACATGAAGCTATTAAAAGTGCAGCACCACGGAGGCGCAAAAGCGCAGCGCCTTGGAAGCATTCGAAGGCGCAGCGCTTGAGAAGCAGATGATGATGCAGCACCTACTCTAGGCCATCACTGTAGTGCCCCGTCCCTACATCGTGCCCCTTTTTCATCCACCAGGTAAGCGATAAAGGAACAATGTCGCTATCGATTTATTCGAAATCGAATGATCAGGATCGATTAAATCGATTGAATGGGACCGATTGAATTAAGATCCTTTCCTCGTTATGGAATAGCTTCTTCGGAATCAAGTCCTATATTCAGCAGATTTCACCTCGAGGATGGACTCTACGGCCGAGTCGGAAGTGACCTCCCGTTGCTCTGCTTTTCATGTTGCACTTGCTGCTTTGGCTATGGTTTATTGGATTACATTTTCGTGAATGTTTTCGATGGTTTTCATGGCTTTCGTTCTTCAAACTTCACCTTTTCTATCGAACTCATTTAATAGCGTAGTGTTCTGACCAGTTGCTTATACGATTTCAGTTGATCGCGTAGGTGCCGTCTAGTATAGCCAACCAGTCTTTCGTCTCAAGAAAAATCAAGGTGAGTGGTTGACCTTACCCTCGACTCTCTGGTTCTAAATGCTATCATAAACACAAACGAGATATACTTGTCTTTATAGTGCTGAATCAGTAAATTGTGACATGATTCCTCACGAAAACTTGATATAGAACTGCTATAACATAAAACTGATGCATGCTTTCTTATGTCATGTTGACTATAGATCGGTACAAAAAGAAAGATTGAAATGAATAATGAGTGTCGCAACGATAAGGCAAAGTACCTTAAAGGGCTAAGATCTAAAGAATAAAGAAAAATAATACGGTCATTGGACAACTTGTGCATAAGGTGTAGTTTCCTCAAACGGTTGCCTAGGCCAAGGAACCAATTTGGCCTAGGAGGAACGAGTATAGCAGTGTTAGCAGAACTGGCACGGGTGATTTGGGAACTTTCGAGTAGGACTCGCTTCCCGCCACAAAAGGATCGCCGTCTTACCCAGCTATAGTCCAAGATGGCTTGACATTGCCAGTGACCTTCACTCCCTTCTACTGCTTATCTAATACTTGTGACATGGAATGAATCTGGATAGTTGCTAAATGTACTTTCATATGCTTGCCTCATAAAAATGTTCACATGCAATCCATCAGGCTGGTTAGAAAGATCACAAAGTATTATAACATGTTTTATAAAACTTCTTGAACAAATGAGAGCTTGGGTTTAAATTAGTCACCCATTAGTACATGCGATCATAATGACCCTTACTCTCCGTAGGTGCTACGAATCTGGTGGAATGTGCTAGCTAGCAGGGAGATGTTCATGCTTGAAGCTGTAGAAGCATGGACAAGAACAGGAAAGTCCATGCGGCTCAAAACAGGAGGAGTCTCACGCGGCTCAAGAATCTCTTAGAGCTTCATGCGGCTCAAAAAAATCCTTTAGAGCTTTATGCGGCTCAAAAGTCCCTTAGAGCTTCATGCGGCTCAAAAATACTTTAGAGCTTCATGCGGCTCAAAAGTCCCTTAGAGCTTCATGCGACTCGAAAGTCCCGGATAGCTCCATGCGGCTCGGGAAAAGCCACGTGGCCCTATGCGGTGCAAAAATAGGCCTCTACAGCTGGCCATAACTCTATGCAACTGGCTCATTAAATGATCTGACGCAATACGGCAGCTTTGACACAAAGATTGACATCTCTGACATAAAGGTAGAATGATGACTCTGACAATATGATGTGCTCCTAGAGAGATGAGAAAAATCTTTATAGCTAGCACGATCCACCAATTCTAAAGCTCTTTATGCGGATCGCTTCAAGGACTTCAATGCGGCTCTGACATGAGGCCACCCTTATGCGGTTCAGATGGGGGGCTACCCTCATACGGCTCGGTTTTGAGGCCATCCTTATGCGGCTCAGTTGTGAGGCCACCCTCATGCAGCCCAGTTGTGAGACCATCCTCATGCGGCTTGGTTGTGAGGCCATTTTCATGTGGCTCAATTGTGAGGCCATCCTCATGCGGTTCGGTTGTGAGGCCATTCTCATGTGGCTCAATTGTGAGGCCATCCCCATGCGGCTCAGTTGTGAGGCCATCCTCATGCGGCTCAGTTGTGAGGCCACCCTCATGCTGCTCTGCCATAACGCACCATTCATGCGGCTCGCAGCATAATGGTGGTTGGGACACGTGGCAGAAGATTGACTGAGACTTATCTACGCAGATTTATTGCAACCAAAAAATCATAACAATACAGATTTATTGCAACCGACACAATGGCCCAGATTGATTCCCAACAAACAGATCAAAGTTAATCTTAACCAATCCCCAACCGTCCAGTTTTTAAGGCGCAGTTACTGCACACCCCACTCATCACAAAGTCCTATAAATAACAGGGAATTATTCTTTTGTACACACACAGAGAAAAGCACACACAGAGCAAGAAATACACAGAGAGCATATCACAAAGCAATATGCAGAGAGAGCACTTCTTCGCCGAAGCCAAGGCTGCGTTTGATCGTCCAAAGAGTAAGGCAGAGTTGATATCACTTTTCCGAGCCTCTACCGTCACCCCCCAGAATCAAAAACTAAACAATTGTACTTAGATTGCTTTTTCTATATTTGTTCCTGGGCTGTCTTTGTACGAGCGAGTTTGTATTATGAATCAAAGTTCAGTCCTCCCATAAAACTATTCTGTTCTTAGATAATCAATGACAAACATGATGGTGACTCTGCTGGGGACTAACTTCTCCACTGCTGAGAAGTTGGTGACTCTATCGGATGCAGCCAAACTTGGCTCCACGCAACAGAAGCTGGTCGTCCGCTTCGACCATCAGGCGTTTGAAGAAATGCACTCCGACGAGAGCGCTGGCTCGGTCCAGAAGCGAGCCCGCACGAAGAAGGCCCGCAGAGGGTGGAGGCCCAAATTATTTGCACCTTTCCAAGCTCTGGAAGAAGTGTTCTTTGCTGTCCAAGATGGCGGAGAAGACTCGCATGCGGCCCCACTTCAAACCGTAGAGGACTTTGCTGTCCCCAAGTCTGGCAGAGGAAAACACTACGATGTTGGACTTGCAGGGCGCAAGGAGGGACTCTATGCGGTCCAGAAAGAAGTCGCATAAGGGCGCCAGCCGTATGAAGACTCATGCGGCCACAAAAGCCAGTCGTATGGAGAAGGCTCATGCGGCCACAAAAGCCAGCCGTACGGAGTAGGCTTATGTAGCCACAACAGCCAGCCGCATGGAGAAGGCTCATGCGGCCACGACTTCCAGCAACATACAGATTGCTTATAAGGCCACAAATGCCAACCGCATACAGACATCCTATGCGACCACCAATCCCAGCTGCAGACTATCTGCTCCATACGGCTCAGGGTCAATCTTCGACGGCATCTCCTGCGGTCCTGACCTCAGATGCTCCAATAAGAATGTGCCAGACTCTATGCGGCACAATTTGGACTCTTCATACTATGCGCCCTTGGGTGCTAGAGGAAAGAAGTCTAGGGTAGCGCGGGCTTGTCGAGCTCAGTCAGCTGTGCCAACCTCTGACAATCAGAGAGCTCCGCTTACTGTTAGGCGGGCCTCTGATGGAAAGTTGTACAGAACCGACCGTGTCCAGCCCCTGGCGACAAAAGGACAGAGTGGTTCCCAAAAGTCTTCCAGTCAGGGAGCAAATATGTTGCCAACACACTTGTGTGCTCGGGACTCCCGGGCCCACAAAATGAGTGACTTGCGTGATGTAATTCTTCATAAGCGCAAGAAAAGAGAAGAAAGCTTGGTGTGCAGAGAGTCCTTTCATGGACATCACTACACTCAAGTCATTGTCAACTGCTGCTGCAGCATGGCGGCAGTACAAGAGGACCGACAGTCCGTCTTCCAACGACTGCAGCAGCCAAGACCGGGCCTGCAGCAAAGCTCAGGAGACGAGGCACTTCATGTCGCCTTCTGCCATTCTGCTCAGAAGATCCCTACCGGCAAGGCGGGAAAGAAGATAAATGTTTCCAGCCCGACGATCTCAACCAGCGTGGCCAGGAAACTCGTGTCCAAGCGGCTGTCCACAACCACCTCAGGAGGAGTTTACCAGGTCACCCGCTCAAAGATGAAATCTTCAACACTGGAGGATTCGTCAACTGCACCTCTGGGGGTAGCCGAAGCTGGGGGTAGCACTCCCCCGAACATCCATGACAACTCGGTGTTCCAAGAAGATCAACCAAGGGAGACAGTTCCCCCAACAGATACAACGGACCCAGATGTCCATGGGTCCCAAGATGAAGCAACCTCCGATGCAGGGGTAACACTTCTTCCGAGTCCGAACCAGAGGAGAACATTCCTACATACCCCGACGACTTCTCCATTTGGGGGTATGATTCGGAGAGCACATCCTCTACAGTTTCTTCCACTGTTCCCCGTATGAGAACAGTATTTATGACTGATAATGACCAGGACGGTCCTAGCGATCGACAGCGCCTAGACACTCTTGAGGCCATACTTTATACCCTGGTCAAGTCAGTAGATGAGATCAAGACAGCCTTGCCGACTCTCCAAGGAAGAACACCGGGCCAAACAAGAGTAGGTCCCACCGTCAATGCGGACTCAAACACAACTGCACCAAACCCAGGTGACAATCCACCTGGGACGTCGGCTCCTACTGCTGCAGACGAGGCTAGAGAGGCAAGAAGAGAGGTCCAAGAGCTTTGGGCAATGTTTTACGCCCGAGAAAACTCTTAGGACCTCAGGATACGACGGCCATATCCCGCTACATGGAGAGATGTCCCCTTCCCTCCTCGGTACAAGCCATTCAACATTAATCCATATGATGACAAGACCTCTGCAAGCCGGTACGTGACCTACTTTGAGGTCACAACAAATTATCTCCTGCATGACGACGCCATCCTTATACGATTGTTCATCGGGGCATTGGAGGGAGTCGCATTCGACTAGTACCGTAACCTGTCGGACAACTGCATCCATTCCTTCGCCGGCTTCAAACGTATGTTCTTGGAGAGGTTCTATGAGGTGGGACAGGATGTCATAATGTCAACTCTCATGGACGTTGTTCAAGGCGAGAAGGAGCTGACAAGGAACTATATTGAGCGATTTCGCCAAACCGCGATGAAGTTGCCCTCGGATAATCCGGACTCTTCCTTGATTGAAATTTGCCAAAAGAGGCTACTCCCTACAATCAGCCTCTGGATGGGCAAAAGTCAATTCAAGGATTGGAAGACTTTCATCATCAGCGCCACTAGCGTAGAAGACAAGTTGCAGAAAGCTCGCCAACTGGGATTGCACATCGCAGAAGGAGAGGACAAGGGCAAACGCCCTAACGCCAACAATGACCACGGCGGTAATTCCTCCAACAACCAAGACAACAAGGGCAAACATGCTATGGTGGCCGACATAGCCCAAAAGACTGAACCAAAGCCGGCAGAGAAGCAGTGGCCGCAGATAACTTACTCCTTCGAAGACAGCCATGTCAAGCCCATCCTTGACATGCTTATACGAGGAGATCGAATTCAGATCCCTCCTCCAAGGCGTGAATCTCATCCTGCAGAAATGGAGAGCCCCAAGTACTGCCACTACCATTATAATGTACACCATGCCACTCAAGACTGTTTCCAACTGAAGCGGTACATCTAAAACCTCATCGATTCCAAGGCCTTGGCCATTGATTTCGAGGAGGTGACGGTCGGTGCCAACATGGTGTCAATCCAATTCGGAAGCTTCCCTCCGACAAAGACTCAAGATGGAGTAATACTCATCCCCCGGGGAAAGATGGAGGTCACTAATCTTCCACCTTCCCGAGATCAGGCTGCTGGTCTAGTGCCTCTCACCACATCACGAGGGAAGGTCATGTGGGTCCATTCGGACCTGGTACCTGATGTGACTCGGTCCGTACCGCCCTCCACCGACAAGAAGAAGGGTGGGAAAGTCAAGTCTTGCCGCACAATCTTGGCAGATGTCGAAGAAACTACGCCTGTCGTCACCCGGTCTGGTGCACAATCCCAACCTACTCCGGGTAACTCGACTAAAGAACGCTAGCCGGCCGCTGCTGACACTCCAGGACCTTCTCAGCCTCCGCCGGCCGAGAAGCCGAAACCAAAGGAGATCCGCTTTGACAAGCCGCTCCACAAAGACGTACCACATAGACTGGAGAAGCCCTACAATTTTGACATTTTGGCACAACTGGCCAACACACCGGCCAAATTGTCATTATACGAGCTCCTGAGACTCTCCAAAGATGTTCGCGTCGCACTGAGCGAGGCACTCCAGAATGTCGACGCATATCTGGCTCAGGTCAATCTCACTGGGGAGAGCTCGCCTGCGGATCTCCAAGACAGCGCTTGCACATGGGCCATGCCCGACATTGTGTTCACTCCGCAGGACATGCTTATCAAAACCAACCTGCACGATCGCCCTCTGTATTATACTGGATATATCGGTGACGTCAAGGTGGATCGGATGCACATTGATCCCGGTTCTTCGATAAGCATTATTCCGAAGAGCTTGCTTCATCATCTGCGCATCCCTATGCATCGGCTGACTCCTACCAGTACCGCCATCAGCGGTTTCAATTCCGGGAGAAGCTATCCCATCGGAAAGATTCGTCTGAAGTGCCAAATAGGTTACCTTTAGTTGGAAGTAACCTGCTATGTCATCGACGCAGACACCTCCTACAATATACTTTTGGGGCGTCTGTGGATACACGATTATATGATCGTGCATTCTACATTGTACCAGTGCTTCAAGTACGTCGACAAGCACGGCTTCGTGAGGACAGAATTTGCCGACATTGATCCCTTTAAAGGGGTCGAATCCTATTATCACGACCCGCACCCTAGAGTAAGGGCACGAGACGTGGGTACGTCCAGCCTACGCCGCAGTATCGACGGTAGAACGCTGTCCTAGGTCAACATACATCTAACATTATATATCTAAACAGTTTATACTCTCCGAATGGGGGTGACATAGCAGTAATAAACTCAACCACAACTAAGGAAAGGATAGCACGATATGAAATAGAACTCAAAAAAATGAATAGATGATAAAGTAGTCTAAGATAATCCCAGCAAATATCCAGAAGTACATGGTCTCAGATACAGAAATGAAAGGATATATACAACTCAGAACTCAGAATAAAGTCTAGCTAAACATGTCTCAAGACTACAAAAAGTAAGATAAGCCTAACTAATCTAGTCTAGGCAATGGGGGTGATGTCCTCAGCTAGAGCTGGGTCCTCCTGAGGGTCCAGCTCGCAAGTGTCATCTAAGGCTGCCCCGTAGAAAGTGTCCAGGCAGGCCTCCTCCTCGTCCTCTGTAATATTTTCAACAGGTCCAGTCAGGACAGGAGCGAGCACAGTACATCTCAACAGTTCATAGCAGGTTAGAAAATATAATCATGCAGTAAAGTAAGATACAAGTACTGAAAGAAATACAGTATGTAAACAGAGAGAGAAAGCTGTAATAGAAATATCTGCTATAGATAGAGACTAACAGTGGCTAGTGAGTCCGAGTACAATATAGACATCTAAATGGCATAGGAGATTCTGATAAGACACTATGGAAGAGATTCTGATAAGATACTACTTGGGTATTATTCACATGTCTACTTCTACTCCCCCGTACCCCTAATCAGTACACAAGGATCCAACCAAGTTATGTTATGATTCCACGCAAAGCCCCCGAAGGGTGATACATGGATATCCCAAAAATGGGGATTCTAGAAGATTCTAGGATACCCAGTAAATAGGATAAGAGATTCTAGGAGACTCTGTGATCATAAGGGTATATGTCACAAGTGATCAAAGAACCTGTGAAGCATAGTGATACGTCATATAAGTGAAACACACATAACATGTAGTACCTGATGCTCCCTAAGGATAACTTCTCAAGAAGGGATCCGTATAGTACCAATCCGTGTGACCAACGTGACAGTAACAAGTAAAGTAATTTAATGCAGGAAATAATTCTAAGCAGGATATGAAATGATCAGAGAATGTACTCGCCTGGTATCTGAGTGTCCAATATGAAAGTACTGTCCGAGGAGTGGTGTCTGGCTCCTAATCAGAACAGCACAAGTCACAACAAGTCCAAAAGGGTATAATGAAGTCCTATTATACATTCTACATGATTCTAGGTCAATCTAGGCCAAAGTCAACTCTTGGTCAACTCTGGTCAACCCTAGAAGTCAAACTAGGTCAACCAAGTCTAAATTAGGCCAAACCAGTCTACCTTAGTCTAATCAAGCCTAGATTAGTACATACACAATATATATATATTCACTACACTACACATTTACATTATTTATACATCCTATATAACCCTAGGCTAAAGTATAACCCATATAACCTTAAGCTAAAACATAGAAATATATATACATACACTCATTATATTATACATACAATATATTATATTCATATAGATACTAAAATACATACATTTGTATATAAAGAGAGAGGGCCTGTGTGTTGTGGCTGAGTGTGTGTGAAGGTGAAATGGGTCAGTCCATTTCTGGACAATATAGGAATGTGTGTGAAATATGAGAAAACTGTGTGTGTGTGTGTGCATATGGTGAATGAGAGAGTGAGTGAAAACTAGAGAGTAATGTGTGTGTTAGAGAGAGTGAGTGTGACAAGAGTGAGGGTGTACAGAAATGGGAAGGAAGGAACCATCTCATTTCAGTTCAGGTCTCAAGTTTTCAGTCAAACAGTCCACATTCTTAACATTCCCAGGTTTCAAAACCGATTCTCAGATTCACTAACTGAAACTAAATAAAATTACCTAGATCATAAATCTGAATTCACAGATTTAGTCTACAAATCCACATTCTCAGGCATTCATAAATTCAGTGAAAGCATCCATTTCCAGTTTTTTGAAAAAACAACAATGCAAAACAATGTCAGGGTAAACTCAGGTTCATGATCACAGAAACAATTCTCATATTTGTGTGATGTGTCATATATGTGTGTACTTGAAAGAGAGAGGGGAGGACTGTGTGCAGCAGTGTGTATGTGTGGGGTGAGTGATAGTTAGACATAGGTATGTGTGTTAGGGTCAAAGGAAAAACAGTTTCAGTCATAAAACCAATTCCAAATTCAGTCTACACTTCTAATCAATACACAGGTCTTCATTCAAAAAGCTAAATCTAGATTAAGTCCATAAGTCTAACATCATTCATCATTACACCTATTGATTTAGATACTTTACATATAGTCTACAGTACAGTACATTAGGAACATCACATATTTATATATATATTATATATATACTTAGGCTCAAAATACTATATATGCATTAATGTATATAGCTACACTACAAGATTGACATATATACATATAATATCTATTACATGCATACATTACTTACATATATATAGAGAGAGAGAGCATGTGAGTGTGTGTATGAAAAGAGTGAGAGGGTGCCATGTGTGACAGGAATGAATGGGAGTGAGGGTGAGTGTTACTGTAACAGTGAGAAGAATGAGAGGAAACCAATTCAATACCTCACAAAACATTCCCCCATAATCCAATCTCAGGAAGAACATGAAAGAAGGGAAAAACATTGCATTGCAGTTCAGAAAATACAGGGAATGAACCCTTGCATTTAACAAAACTGAACCTATACAGCCTTTATGTTCAAACCCTCAAATCAAATCCAAATCACCACCAAACAACCCCAAATTCAACTCATGGTTAGATCACAACTAGGAGAATCAATTTAGGGACTGCAATTAATCATTAACAGTATTTAAATAGGTTTAAAAAGATGGCAAGGTTCATGTTTGAAAACTGGAAAAACAGGAATGCATATCATGTTTCAGGATTTTTGTAATTTGTTAAATATTTAATGAAAACATATTAAAATACAAAATAAAAGGTTGGTAAATAAAATATACATTTCATATTAGTCATACAGGGCGTTTGTGTCTAAGCAAAAGGACACAAACGTGTCCAAATATCTCAGGACACGAAACAGTGCACACAGGCACTGTTTCAGCGCACTGCGTCGTGCACGTGTGCACGCGTGTCGTGCACACGACACATTCCATACTAGGGCTCGTGCACACCAACCTAGGTAGACCACCTATAGGGCTACCCAATAGGCTAGCTAGCCCGTGTCCAAGTCGTGTCTGTGTCGGATACGAGGGCCGTATCAGTGGTGAAAAATCTAGTGCGCTGTGTCAGTGTAATCTTCGTACAACAAGTATTTCTCCCTCTACACGCCACGTGGACACGTGAAACTTGACATATGGCATGTCAGTCAGTGCCCCATGGTCTGTGTCGAGTCTCGTGTCCAACCAAGCCGTGTCGTGTCCGCTACAGCCCCTGAGTAGCAGGGGAGGACTGTAGCGCGCACGCGTGTGTGCATCGTGTGTTCGCGTGTCTCCCTAGGCCTGACACGACACAAAAACCAAACACAAATACTAGAAAACCACAGGCAAGATCAAAACCCTAATTCCTATTCAAAAAGTTTCCACAAAACCAAACGAAATGCCCTCAGTGGCATTTCGACAAACACCTAGGTACCACCTCTGGTACGTGTCTAAATGGACATGAAACTTACGAAACCTGACACAACACCAATGCAGACACTTAGGGGACTCCTAGGGCTTCCTAATCATGAAAAGAAATTAAAGTTTCATGGAGAAATGAGAAAGTTACCTATGGATGAACTTTCAAGAAAAAATCTCTTTGTTGAGCTCCTCTCTTGATATCCCAATCCAATCAAAAAACCTCAAACTGAAATAAAACTCCAATAGCAGCAAGAACAGTAATATTAGGATCCAATGCAACTTGTTTAGGAGAAAAAGGATCAAAAATAGTTTTTCTATGGGTTTTTGAACATGGAGACTCACCTCTCCTTCTCTTGAAATAAATTCCTAAAGAAGAGGCTAGCCCTAGATTTTAGGAGGGTATTTATAGGGTGGTGATCCCCATAAAGATAAGGTGGCCGGCCACTAGTTCTAGGGATTAGGGTTTGCAAATGTCTTGGGCTTTGGGCTAACCTACAAGGCTATGGTTTGATTTGATTTATTAAAGGCTCTAAATCATAAGCCATGACTTATGACTTTCTAAATCCTAATTCTAACTAGAGTCTAATAACCAAACCAATGATTAGACTAGGTTAGACTAGAGTCATAAAACCTAACCAAGTCCATACTAACTAGGGTTAGCTCCT
Source organism: Iris pallida (assembly GCA_029216955.1). Taxonomy (NCBI): domain Eukaryota; kingdom Viridiplantae; phylum Streptophyta; class Magnoliopsida; order Asparagales; family Iridaceae; genus Iris; species Iris pallida. The sequence continues at coordinate 18,145,515 of JANAVB010026000.1, read as the reverse complement.
AGGTTGGTCTATAAGGGTCAAAACTACTCAAAGTCAACCTAGTCCAAACAATTCCAAAATAATTTCTAAAAATTCCCATAAATTCAAATAAATTCTAATAAATTTAAATTATCCCAAAAATGACAAAAATACCCTCATATGGAAAACTGGGTGTTACAATCTTACCCACCTTATAAAAATTTTGTCCTCGAAATTAAAGGTGATCGCACTCCTTCTAGGTTAAGCCCCCAGCAATCATAGTCTCAGAACCTATTCAATCATACAATAAGAAAGTTTAACCTATGGGGTCATGGCATGAAATATCAGTCTGGGGTCTCATCTAGTTACACCAATCTGCTACAGTACTAGGCAATCACAAGGTATCAAAACATACAAGCAAGGGATGCATCAAATATTAACAAAAAGGAATACTAAGGTTAGGTCAAAACTCACCTCCAGCTAGGTCTGAGAACTAGAACTCCCTCCTGGAAGCAGGGCCCTGCTTGGTAGGTGCATCAGGACAATGCTGCACCCAGTGCGCAGCTGACCCACAGAATAGGCACAATCATAGTCTCTTTCTACAGTTGCTCCACTTGTGCCCAGACTTCTGACAGTAGGCACAGATAGGCTCTGGCTCAGCTGGCCTTCGCTGAACAGGAGACTGGGCTGGGTATGATGATATAGGCTAGATAAATGGGTACTTCTCAAACTCTGGGTAGGACTGGGTACTGCTCCTCGCCCTCTTGGAGCAAGGCTCTCCTCCTGGAAGCACAGAGTCCCGCAGACGTAGCAACCTCTGGATTTTCTCCCTCATGGCCTCTTCATGAACTCTCTGTGACTCCAACAACCTCTCTTGAAAATATCCAAACACCTGGGCTGCGTCAAGTAACAAACCTCCTGGTGGTACAATAGGGAGTACCATCCCAAGGGGTAGGGAAAGGCTCTCGATCTCAGGCAAATCTGTGGCTCTCTCCTGAACGACAGGAGATGAAGGAAGACTCTCTGGTGAGGCTACCACCATCTTCTCAAAGACAGGAGGTGCCACCACCCCCTGATCAGATAGAGGGATCACCACCTCTTGAACAGTAGGAGGTGGAAGCACACTCTTAGTAGCTGCAGCTGCTCTCAGGCGATAGGCTCGGGTCATGGGTGCCATACTGGAAAGGAAAAAGAAAACAACAATCATCAAGGCTGTAAGGCAGTCTACCATCCTATCAGAAAATTGGTACTCATTATAAAAATAAAATAAAGGTAACCACCAATTATCTATTAAGGAATACTATTTAAGAAAATAAAAAAAACGAAGTTAAAGAATGAAAGTCAATTGAGTGAAATCCAATCACAATATATTTATATATATAGCATTAGAGAGGCAAAAGCTAACATTATGTAAAGGTTATGTGGTTTGTGTGAATTATACATGAAAATGCATAAGAGGATCTGTGTCTCAACTATAGCTATCAAGTTACACTATTCATGGCATATTGGTTAAGCAGTCTACAAGGCACAAGCTATTTACTCATAACATGCATGGCTAACCATATATACATATGTATATTTATATGTATAAAGAGGTAGAGATTTTAATTTCATCTACATACATTCTAACATGTATACAGAACTATATATATATATATATATATATATATATATATATATATATATATATATATATATATATATATATATGAACATAACATAGAGATGAGGGGTTAGGTTTTTATGGCAGTTGTGAACATTAGCGTAGAGTGTCAAGTGTACATGGGTTAAAAATTGAAATGAAAGGTTCAATCATTCAGTTTAGCTCAACATTACATATTAGATCTGAAATTGAACTACACATTTGAAAGAAATGTAAAAATGTTAACATGTATTCAGTTTCCAAAAATTTGGAGAAATTCGAACATCAAAACCAACTCAAGGTTTACCACAACAACAACCTAACATGTAAGAGTATGAACCTAACATTGTATCCCTACATACAATAATGTATACGGCTCAAAACATTACAATTTAAAACTACAAATTGAACTAAACACTTAGAATTCAGGCTTAAAGGGTTAATATGTACACAGTCTCAGGTTTGACAAATTTAACACAAAACTCAACCAATTTTCTTTAAGACTTGAAACCCTGCATGTAACATACATGTGCAGTAATATCAACAACAACTAATAACATGAAATTTTAAATTAATTTACGAATTTGATCTGGAAAACAAAGAACTAGTCACTGATACTATCCTATATTAGAATCATTAGGATTTTGAAAAATTAACATCAACATATTAATATGCATTTAGATAGGTTGGTGATCAAGTGTATCATGCATACGTGTCAGGCAAGCATCTGTGCCCACTATATTATATATTCTAAGATAATACAAAAATTAATGACAAGAAGAAAATAATGATAAAATCTGTTCTGCTTATCTGTTTAAAAGAAGGAACCATTTGAAACCAGAGTTATAATATCAAATCTAAGTCAAGGTCTAGCAAAATCACTGATTCATTGTATTAGAAAGAATTTATAGCAAGAGGTTACACAAGGTTATAATAACAGCTAAGCTACTCCTACTCATACTCCTACTCTTAAGTTATTCATGACAACAGAAGGGTATGATGTTTAAAATCTTCTCAAAATACAATCTGTTAATCATATGCGTCTGTCCAAAATCATGTTGCCCAGAGCCCTCATCATGCTAGTGAGCAATGCTACGATAATCAAAGAGTCCTTGACTAAGGTACGTACCCTTAGGTTCATGGTATTTAAAATTTTCGCATTGTCGCATGCGACGGCGAAAACCTTAAATTCCCATACCCGAGAAATACATCCAAAATCTGACTACAAGTCCTCACTATGCCAACTAACACGACCATCGAAGATTCTAGATTCCATAACTGAGGTGACCTAGCCTATATGATTTTCCTTTGAAAGAAAAAAAGAAACAAACATAACAAAAGAGTAACATAACAAAATTAATCAATCAACAAGGAACAGATGGAATCAAATTTTAAAGTAGTTATAAAAGACAATTTCGGGAATAAAATTAAGAAGAACGGAACTTGCAGCAAGATATCCAATGGTCTGTGCATCCTCGACTGTCCTGACGATAGCTCGCCCTGCGGGTTTCCCCCTGGTCTGCTGCTGATGCTGCATGAATCACCGCTGCTGAGAGAAATCAGAAATAACGAAAGAAAATCTCTGTACAGATAGAGGTGCACCTCCAATATAGCAGATACGCCAACCTGGGTCGGCACAACAGGAGCTGCGGTCTCGAGGCCCTAATGAACATGACGAGAGGTGGCCAGCCTCTCGATAGTATCCCCCGAACCGAAGCGATGAGATCGTGCCTTTGTAATCATCATAAAGACAGATCAATACAAGAAACAATTTCTGAGAATGAAGCAAAAATTCAAGGAGGACAGTTTATATTCAAGGGAAATAACGAGTAGCATATTTAGATAAAATGGATATGATAAGCAGTTTTTTCTAATGTGATTGAGTACCTTCAAAATATCCTGATCCTACTGCAGGCTGTAGTGATACTCTAGTTCGAATACCACTACATAAACTCGACCTGCATGGGCCACCACTAAAAATGTGTCACGACCCGTACCCTAGAGTAAGGGCACGAGACGTGGGTACGTCCAGCCTACGCCGCAGTATCGACGGTAGAACGCTGTCCTAGGTCAACATACATCTAACATTATATATCTAAAAAATTTATACTCCCCGAATGGGGGTGACATAGCAGTAATAAACTCAACCACAACTAGGGAAAGGATAGCACGATATGAAATAGAACTCAAGAAAATAAATAGATGATAAAGTAGTCTAAGATAATCCCAGCAAATATCCAGAAGTACATGGTCTCAGATACAAAAATAAAAGAATATATACAACTCAGAACTCAGAATAAAGTCTAGCTAAACATGTCTCAAGACTACAAAAAGTAAGATAAGCATAACTAATCTAGTCTAGGCAATGGGGGTGATGTCCTCAGCTAGAGCTGGGTCCTCCTGAGGGTCCAGCTCGCAAGTGTCATCTAAGGTTGCCCTGTAGAAAGTGTCCAGGCAGGCCTCCTCCTCATCCTCTATAATATTTTCAACAGGTCCAGTCAGGACAGGAGCGAGCACAATACATCTCAACAGTTCATAGCAGGTTAGAAAATATAATCATGCAGTAAAGTAAGATACAGGTACTGAAAGAAATGCAGTATGTAAACAGAAAGAGAAAGCTGTAATAGAAATATCTACTATAGATAGAGACTAACAGTGGCTAGTGAGTCAGAGTACAATATAGACATATAAATGGCATAGGAGATTCTGATAAGACACTATGGAAGAGATTCTGATAAGATACTACTTGGGTATTATTCACATGTCTACTTCTACTCTCCCGTACCCCCAATCAGTACACAAGGATCCAACCAAGTTATGTTATAATTCCACGCAAAGCCCCCGAAGGGTGATACATGGATGTCCCAAAAATAGGGATTCTAGGAGATTCTAGAATACCCAGTAAATAGGATAAGAGATTCTAGGAGACTCTGTGATCATAAGGGTATATGTCACAAGTGATCAAAGAACATGTGAAGCATAGTGATACGTCATGTAAGTGAAACGCACATAACATGTAGTACCCGATGTTTCCTAAGGATAACATCTCAAGAAGGGATCCGTATAGTACCAATCCGTGTGACCAACGTGACAGTAACAAGTAAAGTAATTTAATGCAGGAAATAATTCTAAGCAGGATATGAAACGATCAGAGAATGTACTCGCCTGGTATCTGAGTGTCCAATATGAAAGAACGGTCCGAGGAGTGGTGTCTGGCTCCTAATCAAAATAGCTCAAGTCACAACAAGTCCAAAAGGGTATAATGAAGTCCTACTACGCATTCTATATGATTCTAGGTCAATCTAGGCCAAAGTCAACTCTTGGTCAACTCTGGTCAACCCTAGAAGTCAAACTAGGTCAACCAAGTCTAAATTAGGCCAAACTAGTCTACCTTAGCCTAATCAAGCCGAGCTTAGTACATACACAATATTTACATATTCACTACACTACACATTTACATTATATATACATCCTATATAACCCTAGGCTAAAGTATAACCCGTATAACCTTAAGCTAAAACATAGAAATATATATACATACACTCATTACATTATGCATACAATATATTCTATTCATATAGATACTACAATACATACATTTGTATATAAAGAGAGAGGGCCTGTGTGTTGTGGCTGAGTGTGTGTGAAGGTGAAATGGGGCAGTCCATTTCTGGACAGTATAGGAATGTGTGTAAAATGTGAGAAAACTGTGTGTGTGTGTGCATATGGTGAATGAGAGAGTGAGTGAAAACTAGAGAGTAATGTGTGTGTTAGAGAGAGTGAGTGTGACAAGAGTGAGGGTGTACAGGAATATGAAGGAAGGAACTATCTCATTTCAGTTCAGGTTTCAAGTTTTCAGTCAAACAGTCCACATTCTTAACATTCCCAGGTTTCAAAACCTATTCTCAGATTCACTAACTGAAACTAAATAACATTACCTAGATCATAAATCTGAATTCTCAGATTTAGTCAACAAATCCACATTCTCAAGCATTCATAAATTCAGTGAAAGCATCCATTTCCAGTTTTTTGAAAAAACAATAATGCAAAACAATGTCAGGGTAAACTCAGGTTCATGAACACAGAAACAATTCTCAGATTTGTGTGATGTGTCATATATGTGTGTACACGAAAGAGAGAGGGGAGGACTGTGTGCAGCAGTGTGTATGTGTGGGGTGAGTGATAGTTAGACATAGGCATGTGTGTTAGGGTCAAAGGAAAAACAGTTTCAGTCATAAAACCAATTCCAAATTCAGTCTACACTCCTAATCAATACACAGGTCTTCATTCGAAAAGCTAAATCTAGATTCAGTCCAAAAGTCTAACATCATTCATCATTACACCTATTGATTTAGATACTTTACATATAGTCTATAGTACAGTACATTAGGAACATCACATATTTATATATATATATATATATATATATTATATATACTTAGGCTCAAAATACTATATATACATTAATGTATATAGCTACACTACAAGATTGACATATATACATATAATATCTATTACATGCATACACTACTTACATAGAGAGAGAGAGAGCATGTGAGTGTGTGTGTGATGTGTGTATGAAAAGAGTGAGAGGGTGCCATGTGTGACAGGAATGAATGGGAGTGAGGGTGAGTGTTACTGTAACAGTGAGGAGAAGGAGAGGAAACCAATTCAATACTTCACAAAATAATCCCCCATAATCCAATCTCAGGAAGAACATGAAAGAAGGGAAAACATTGCATTGCAGTTCAGAAAACACAGGGAATGAACCCTTACATTTAACAAAGCTGAACCTATACAGCCCTTATGTTCAAACCCTAAAATCAAATCCAAATCACCACCAGACAACCCCAAATTCAACCCATGGTTAGATCACAACTAGGAGAATCAATTTAGGGACTGCAATTAATCATTAACAGTATTTAAATAGGTTTAAAAAGATGGCAAGGTTCATGTTTGAAAATTGGAAAAACAGGAATGCATATCATGTTTCAGGATTTTGGGAATTTGTTAAATATTTAATGAAAACATATTAAAATACAAAATAAAAGGTTGGTAAATAATATATATATTGCATATGAGTCATACAGGGTATTTGTGTCGAAGCAAAAGGACACAAACGTGTCCAAATAGCTCAGGACACGAAACAGTGCACACAGGCACTGTTTCAGCGCACTGCGTCGTGCACGTGTGTACGCGTGTCGTGCACACGACACAGTCCATCCTAGGGCTCGTCCACACCAACCTAGGTAGACCACCTATAGGGCTACCCAATAGGCTAGCTAGCCCGTATCCAAGTCGTGTCTGTGTCGAATACGAGGGCCGTATCAGTGGGGAAAAATCTAGTACGCTGTGTCAGTGTAATCTCCGTACAACGAGGATTTCTCCCTCGACACGCCACGTGGACACGTGAGACTTGACACGTGGCGTGTCAGTCAGTGCCCCATGGTCCATGTCGAGTCTCGTGTCCAACCAAGCCGTGTCGTGTCCGCTACAGCCCCCGAGTATCAGGAGAGGACTGTAGCGCACGCGCGCATGTGTGCACCTCATGTCCGCGTGTCTTCCTAGGCCTGACACGACAAAAAAAACCAAACACAAACACTAGAAAACCACAGGCAAGATCAAAACCCTAATTCCTATTCAAAAAGTTTCCACAAAACCAAACGAAATGCCCTCAGTGGCATTTCGACAAACACCTAGGTACCACCTCTGGTACGTATCCAAATAGACATGAAACTTTTGAAACCCGACACGACACCAATGCAGACACTTAGGGGACTCCTAGGGCTTCCTAATCATGAAAAGAAATTGAAGTTTCATGGAGAAATGAGAAAGTTACCTATGGATGAACTTTCAAGAAAAATCCCTTTTGTTAAGCTCCTCTCTTGATATCCCAATCCAATCAAAACAACCTCAAACTGAAATAAAATTCCAATAGCAGCAAGAACAGTAATATTAGGATCCAATGCAACTTGTTTGGGGGAAAAAGGATCAAAAATAGTTTTTCTATGGGTTTTTGAACATGGAGACTCACCTCTCATTCTCTTGAAATAAATTCCTAAAGAAGAGGCTAGCCCTAGATTTTAGGAGGGTATTTATAGGGTGGTGATCCCCATAAAGATAAGGTGGCCGGCCGCTAGTTCTAGGGATTAGGGTTTGCAAATGTCTTGGGTTTTGGGCTGTCACCCCCAGTTTCTAGAAACAGGGGTATTTTTGTTATTTTCCACTTTTAAAATTATTTTGAAATTATTTATTTATTATTTGTATTATTTTGGGGTTATTTGAATCGGGTTCGAATTTCAATTCATTTCGACTTGTTTTGACTTGTTTCGGGGACCCGGGGTATTTTGACCTTAGCGGGCCCACACACTAGCTAACCATGGCCCACATGTTAGATATTTTGGTTAGAGACTAGACCATTATTTTAGTTAATTATTAGTTAGAGATTAGTGGTTTCGGTTTGACTAAACTACCCCCGGTTCAACCCTTTTCCAATTTTTAGCCATTTAATCAATTGGAGGGCAAACTTGTAATTTCCCAAATAGTCCAAAAGCACCATATGGCCGGCCACCACATGAGAGGATAGGGAGGAGAGAGAAAGCCATCCCATTTCATTCCAATCCACATTTTCTTCTTCTTCCCCAAAGGCTCCTTTTGCTTTTTGAAGCTCCATTGATTTTTGCTCTCAAACCAAGGTGATTTCTTCCCCAAAACTCCTTCTTTTCTCATGTAGATCATGTAGGAACCCTCCATGATGATTCTCATGGTGGTACCATCATTAGAAACTATTTTTGTGTCCTTTAGACATTTTTAGGAGTGTCCACTTGTAGGCTTGTGTCCTATTAGGAAAAACCCCCTTTTTGACCCATGGATGATGTTGAAATATTGATTTTGTGTGGTTTTTCATTTAATCTCAGATTTTACATGTTGTAGAGATGATCCATGAGAGTATCTTAATGTATCATATTATTTCTATGTGTTTTGGTATATATATAGTTATATATATATATATATATATATATAAATGGTGATTAATTTATGTGATGTTGTGATGTTGTTCATGACAATAGGGGGCTGTCCAGATTTCGGCCTGGTGGTATTGGGGGTGTTTTGGTTGAGTTTTGCAAGCATAATGCTTATGTATATTTAGTTATATGCATCTATATATATATATATTGATATATATATATATATGGATATATAAGGGGTATATTTATATGGATTATGTTGTGTTGTAGGTGGTGTTTGTGAGGGATTGGGGTGGCTGTCACTTCAGTCCAGAATTTGTAGAGGGGGTTTTGGTGGTGTTTATGCCATTTTATTATACCATTTAGTTATATATATATAGGTATATATATATGTATTGATATATATATAGAGGGGTTTATATATGGGTGTATATATATATTTGTGAGATGTTTGTGAGGGGAGAGAACCCAAATTTCAGCCCCAATTTCAGTCCAAAAACAGTCCACATTAGTTGCTTGTGTGTGTGTGTAGTTGTGAGGGTGTTTTGTGAGTTGTGTGTGTGTGTGTGTGAGAACCTATTAGTGAGTGCCTATAGTTAGCCTATGTGCAAACTAGTAGGAAACCTATTAGGAGACTTGTAGAGAGGTCTATATGAGGGTGAGGTGTTGTGTGTGTGTGTTGTGTATGAGTGTGGGGTGAGTGTGGTAGATAGAAGGGTAAATTCATGACGTAGAATAGGTAATAGGGTAAACCTATACCCCGTATCCTAACATGACCTAGATACGTAGGATACCCTATTTTCTTGGTAGGTAAACCTTAGATAGATTGATATTTAGCTACCCTAAGGAGCCTAGACTAGTTCCATGGGTATTTGCAAGGTTTCATTGGTTTTAGGCAAGGTATCGGGATTTACCTTGGAAGGGTAAATCCTAGTTTTGCCTAGAAATAGGATACTTGTGTTAGAAGCCTAAGATAGTGTTAGAACTTGATCCCCGTGGTTGGTAATGATCAAATATGGTACTCTAAGACTAGTTTTGACGTCGGTTGACCGTTTTGACCAAAAGTCAACAAAAGTCAACCGAAGGTCAAACTTAGCCTTTAAGCGACCCGATTTGACCGAAACCAACCCAGAGTTGACCAGTTGACTGAAAGTCAATAGTTGGTCAACATTAGACTAGTTTGACCTAGAGTTGACCATAGTTGACCAGGGTTGACTCAGTGTTGACCAGGGTTGACCAGAGTTGACTTTTTGACCAAAAGTCAACTGTAAGTCAACCTTTGATCCCGATTGACCTAGTTTGATTTGGAATGACTCCCAGTGACCTAGTATGACCTAGTATGAACTAGTATGCCCTAGTATGACTCAGTTTGACCTAGATTGACCTAGTTTTGACTTAGACTTGCATTCATGACTTGTATTAGTTTTCTTTTCAGTATTTAGTCCTGTTTGACTCATAGTATCTTATCTTAGGTCTGTGATCGCTCTGAGCGTCTGTTCACCCTATCAGCTCAGGACCACAGGCGAGTACATTCACTGATAGTTTTTATTGTCTTGATATCTGCTATATCCTATTCAGTTGTAGTGACTTACTTGATTTCCAGACACGATAGTTCACGGACTAGTATACGTCGGATCCTGTCATGAGATGTTGTTCCTGGATTACTTGGTATATTGGTACATGACTTGACTTGTTACTTGTACTTGTATAGACATGGACTTGGGAGTGGGCTGATCATCTGCTTTTGAATCTCGTGTCATGACGTGTTATGTCCGGATCCTTTATACTAGTCGGGGGATGGAGAGTTATTAGTGGTTGTGTGATCAAATCCCCACTTGTTGCTTCACAATTGTACTCCACACTTGTCCATAGCTACTTGTTCACACTTGCCATGGTGACCGGCCTTGTCTCACACTTGTTGCTTCACACTTGTTGTATGGTTGTAGGCGGTCAGATGGAAAGCTTGAACTTGTTTCCCAAGCCGATCACATGACACACTAATAATTCAAGGCACCTTTTATATTTATTATCTTAGGGTGACTAAGTTCTGTTCGGGAGAAGGGTTACAACCCCGGTCCTTGTTTGGTTTAAGGGTTGTAACTCGGCTTCCGAATAGTTCCCAAGTCATCCTATATATATACATTATCGTCCTTTACAGTACTCACATCATGATATATATTTCCAGTTTCAGCTTTACTTACTGTACTTTCACCCTGCTATGATTCATTTCTCATATGCTCTACCTGCCTTTTATACTGTACTTGATTATGGGACTAGGTTCTGTTCGGAAGAAGGGTTACAACCCCGGTCCTTGTTTGGTTTAAGGGTTGTAACTCGGCTTTCGAATGGTTCCCAAGTTGTCTTTACTCTTTGTCTTGTATTTCATTATACTGTCTCTTATAGCTTTTGTCAATTCACATGGAACTGCTGTTGGTGTTTGTACTTGCTCATTTTCCTGACAGGATATCGTTGACAAATTTTACAGATGATTTAGAGGGTGATTGCCCGACTTACTACGGGATAGGGTCGGATGGACTTGACCTAGACAGGGTCTTAGTGGTTGAGCCTCTTGATTTCGCTCACCCGGAGTAGCCTAGCATTAGTTAGGTTTGCCTGGCCTGCGAGCCAGCTAGTTTATATTCAGTTGTAGTATCTTATACTTATTATATTTCTGAGACTTTGGACTTGTGTTAGCTGTGACTTGTGGATACTTTCTGGACTCGTTTCCTGTTTATTTCTATCATATCTTTTTTCCATACTTTCTACCTTAGTTTTGATTATGTGATTGAGGCAGTATTGCCCTATTCCTCCGTTCGGAGTGTATATACTGCACAGGTACATTTATCTGTTTAGACGTAGTATTTACAGACCCTATATACAGCGTTCTACCGCCGATTCTGCGGCGTAGGCTGGACGTAACCGCTTCTCGTGCCCCTAATCAGGGTGCGGGTCGTGACACGTTTTTGTGGTGGCCCATGCAGGTCAGTGTCGCAACTAGTGCGATCTCGTAATGGTGTTCGACTTAGAGTGCTAATTACGAGCCTGCGATTAGGACGTAGGATTAGGGTATGATAGGAGTTACTCAATCACATGTTAGGAGATTCTGATCTTTTGATTACCATGACAAATTCCTCGCATTGAATTTAATTGTCCGTCTTTGATATTCCTATCATGTGCCATATTGATCTCTTGGGTTCCATTCATCTTCAGGATGACCGTCACACGATCTCAGGCAGCGGGCCCTAGCTCAGTTCCAGGGAGGTCAGATCAAGGAGGTCCTCCACCTCCGGCTACGGGACCGACAGTCGAGAGTGCAGCAGCACCAGTTCCTGCCCTTCAGGCAGGAGTAGCAGCGACAGTTCCCGGAGGTCTTCCACCTCCAGCTGGAGGAGCAGCCCCATCAGTTCCTGCCCTTCCGGCGGGAGCAGCAGCAGCAGTACCAGCAGCGACGATCCCTGGAGGTCTTCCACCTCCGGCAGCGGGACCGTCTATGGTCATCCCAGACATTCTTCTACCGCCGCCTCAGCTACCGGCAGACACCCAGGGGATGATGGCCCTCCTGCAGCAGATGTTGCAGACGTAGCAGCGCCAGACAGAGGTGCTGAGACAGACCATGGAGAACTCGCACCAGTTAGCCATGGCAGCAGTGGAGAGGGGTGCACCGACTACAGCTGAGGGAGCACCAGCACAGCAGCAGGGCCAGGGGAGGCCCGGTACACATCTCGACTTCCGAAAGATGAACCCGCGAGATTTCAGGGGTACCGAGGGTATCCTATACGCGGACGACTGGCTGGAGGACGTCCAGCGGAGCTTAGAGTTGGCCGAGGTTCCGAGGGCTCTATGGATGACTTCTGCAGCGAGCCAGTTCTTCGACATAGCTCTGACATGGTACCGCACGGATCCACGTGCGTCGGTTAGAGGTATATCTTGGGAGGACTTCAAGAAGCTCTTTAAGGAGAAGTTCTACCCCGATGTAGCCTTGACATCTCTAGAGGGGCAGTTTGTTAGTCTGGAGCAGGGGAGCTCGTCGGTGGACGAGTACGCAGCAGAGTTTTTTCGCCTGAGCAGGTTTGCACCGAGTTTGGTTCAGGATGAGGGGTGCAAGGCCCGAAAGTTCAGGAGGGGTCTCATTCACGCAGTGCGCACTCGCACATCCGGGCGACGAGATGCTACCTTTGAGCAGATTCTGATGGAGGCTCAGATTGCTGAGGAGGATTTCGGCCTCAAGCCGAAGAGGAGCAGTGATGCCTTGGGAGCCAGTTCGAGTGCGGGGCCAGCGAAGCTCCCACATTTTCAGCAGAGGCAGTTCCAGCAGCAGCAGCCTCAGTTGTAGTTCCAGCAGGCACCGGGACGTGCCCAACAGCATCAGGGTCAGAGACAGAGGCCAGCGGCACAGTACAACTATAGCGGAAAGATAGGGCACACTGGAGAGGTCTGTAGATTGAGGCTGGGAGTTTGTCTGTTCTGTGGAGCTCCAGATCATCAGATGAAGGACTGTGCTGCCCGTGCAGCCAGACAGGCAGGCCAGGATAGAGTGCGGCAGGCTAGAGGAGGCCAGCAGGGGCGTGTGTTCGCCATGGCAGTTGAGCCCACTCAGGCAGTAGCAGAGCAGAGTGCAGGTTCCGATCTTTCGATCTTCTTTCCGCATTTGCTTCCTTATTACTGTTTGAATTTCGATTCCATCTGTTCCTTGTCTGTTTGATGAAAGTTGTTCTTGTGGTGTAATTTTTTTTTTAGATAAGTCGTATGGGCTAGGTCGCCTCGATTATGAGATTTTAGAATCCTCTAGGGTCATGCTAGCAGGCATAGTGAGGACATATAGTCGGATTATGGTCGTATTTCTCGGGTGTGGAAATTTAAGGTTTTCGCTGCCAAGCATGCGGCAATGCGAAAATTTTAAATACCATGATTCTAGAGGTATGTACCGTAGTTGAGGACTCTGTGATTATCGTAGCCTTGTTCACTGGCATGACGGAGATTCTGAGTATCATGATTATTGGACAGACGCGTACGATTATCAAATTGCATGAAATTTTTTTTGTGTTTTGTGTTGCTTCGTTTTAAGTTTTTGAATGATTCTTTTAAGGTGGATAGACTTATATTGTGAGTATTTTAAAATTTATAAATTTAGTCATTTAGTTCTTGCTTTGATTTTTGAGATTTTTAATCATTTAAAAAATTTTGCCATGACTTGTGAATTTGAGATTTTACTATTGTTGGTTTTAATTTCGAGGACGAAATTTTTTTAAGGTGGATAGATTTGTCACCCCCAGTTTCTAGAAACAGGGGTATTTTTGTTATTTTCCACTTTTAAAATTATTTTGGAATTATTTATTTATTATTTGTATTATTTTGGGGTTATTTGAATCGGGTTCGAATTTCAATTCATTTCGACTTGTTTTGACTTGTTTCGGGGACCCGGGGTATTTTGACCTTAGCGGGCCCACACACTAGCTAACCAAGGCCCACATGTTAGATATTTTGGTTAGAGACTAGACCATTATTTTAGTTAATTATTAGTTAGAGATTAGTGGTTTCGGTTTGACTAAACTACCCCCGGTTCAACCCTTTTCCAATTTTTAGCCATTTAATCAATTGGAGGGCAAACTTGTAATTTCCCAAATAGTCCAAAAGCACCATATGGCCGGCCACCACATGAGAGGATAGGGAGGAGAGAGAAAGCCATCCCATTTCATTCCAATCCACATTTTCTTCTTCTTCCCCAAAGGCTCCTTTTGCTTTTTGAAGCTCCATTGATTTTTGCTCTCAAACCAAGGTGATTTCTTCCCCAAAACTCCTTCTTTTCTCATGTAGATCATGTAGGAACCCTCCATGATGATTCTCATGGTGGTACCATCATTAGAAACCATTTTTGTGTCCTTTAGACATTTTTAGGAGTGTCCACTTGTAGGCTTGTGTCCTATTAGGAAAAATCCCCTTTTTGACCCATGGATGATGTTGAAATATTGATTTTGTGTGGTTTTTCATTTAATCTCAGATTTTACATGTTGTAGAGATGATCCATGAGAGTATCTTAATGTATCATATTATTTCTATGTGTTTTGGTATATATATAGTTATATATATATATATATATATATATATATATATATATATATATATATATATATATATATATATATATATATATATATATATATATAAATGGTGATTAATTTATGTGATGTTGTGATGTTGTTCATGACAATAGGGGGCTGTCCAGATTTCGGCCTGGTGGTATTGGGGGTGTTTTGGTTGAGTTTTGCAAGCATAATGCTTATGTATATTTAGTTATATGCATCTATATATATATATATTGATATATATATATATGGATATATAAGGGGTATATTTATATGGATTATGTTGTGTTGTAGGTGGTGTTTGTGAGGGATTGGGGTGGCTGTCACTTCAGTCCAGAATTTGTAGAGGGGGTTTTGGTGGTGTTTATGCCATTTTATTATACCATTTAGTTATATATATATAGGTATATATATATGTATTGATATATATATAGAGGGGTTTATATATGGGTGTATATATATATTTGTGAGATGTTTGTGAGGGGAGAGAACCCAAATTTCAGCCCCAATTTCAGTCCAAAAACAGTCCACATTAGTTGCTTGTGTGTGTGTGTAGTTGTGAGGGTGTTTTGTGAGTTGTGTGTGTGTGTGAGAACCTATTAGTGAGTGCCTATAGTTAGCCTATGTGCAAACTAGTAGGAAACCTATTAGGAGACTTGTAGAGAGGTCTATGTGAGGGTGAGGTGTTGTGTGTGTGTGTTGTGTATGAGTGTGGGGTGAGTGTGGTAGATAGAAGGGTAAATTCATGACGTAGAATAGGTAATAGGGTAAACCTATACCCCGTATCCTAACATGACCTAGATACTTAGGATACCCAATTTTCTTGGTAGGTAAACCTTAGATAGGTTGATATTTAGCTACCCTAAGGAGCCTAGACTAGTTCCATGGGTATTTGCAAGGTTTCATTGGTTTTAGGCAAGGTATCGGGATTTACCTTGGAAGGGTAAATCCTAGTTTTGCCTAGAAATAGGATACTTGTGTTAGAAGCCTAAGATAGTGTTAGAACTTGATCCCCGTGGTTGGTAATGATCAAATATGGTACTCTAAGACTAGTTTTGACGTCGGTTGACCGTTTTGACCAAAAGTCAACAAAAGTCAACCGAAGGTCAAACTTAGCCTTTAAGCGACCCGATTTGACCGAAACCAACCCAGAGTTGACCAGTTGACTGAAAGTCAATAGTTGGTCAACATTAGACTAGTTTGACCTAGAGTTGACCATAGTTGACCAGGGTTGACTCAGTGTTGACCAGGGTTGACCAGAGTTGACTTTTTTGACCAAAAGTCAACTGTAAGTCAACCTTTGATCCCGATTGACCTAGTTTGACTTGGAATGACTCCCAGTGACCTAGTATGACCTAGTATGAACTAGTATGCCCTAGTATGACTCAGTTTGACCTAGATTGACCTAGTTTTGACTTAGACTTGCATTCATGACTTGTATTAGTTTTCTTTTCAGTATTTAGTCCTGTTTGACTCATAGTATCTTATCTTAGGTCTGTGATCGCTCTGAGCGTCTGTTCACCCTATCAGCTCAGGACCACAGGCGAGTACATTCACTGATAGTTTTTATTGTCTTGATATCTGCTATATCCGATTCAGTTGTAGTGACTTACTTGATTTCCAGACACGATAGTTCACGGACTAGTATACGTCGGATCCTGTCATGAGATATTGTTCCTGGATTACTTGGTATATTGGTACATGACTTGACTTGTTACTTGTACTTATATAGACATGGACTTGGGAGTGGGCTGATCACCTGCTTTTGAATCTCGTGTCATGACGTGTTATGTCCGGATCCTTTATACTAGTCGGGGGATGGGGAGTTATTAGTGGTTGTGTGATCAAATCCCCACTTGTTGCTTCACACTTGTACTCCACACTTGTCCATAGCTACTTGTTCACACTTGCCATGGTGACCGGCCTTGTCTCACACTTGTTGCTTCACACTTGTTGTATGGTTGTAGGCGGTCAGATGGAAAGCTTGAACTTGTTTCCCAAGCCGATCACATGACACACTAATAATTCAAGGCACCTTTTATATTTATTATCTTAGGGTGACTAAGTTCTGTTCGGGAGAAGGGTTACAACCCCGGTCCTTGTTTGGTTTAAGGGTTGTAACTCGGCTTCCGAATAGTTCCCAAGTCATCCTATATATATACATTATCGTCCTTTACAGTACTCACATCATGATATATATTTCCAGTTTCAGCTTTACTTACTGTACTTTCACCCTGCTATGATTCATTTCTCATATGCTCTACCTGCCTTTTATACTGTACTTGATTATGGGACTAGGTTCTGTTCGGAAGAAGGGTTACAACCCCGGTCCTTGTTTGGTTTAAGGGTTGTAACTCGGCTTTCGAATGGTTCCCAAGTTGCCTTTACTCTTTGTCTTGTATTTCATTATACTGTCTCTTATAGCTTTTGTCAATTCACATGGAACTGCTGTTGGTGTTTGTACTTGCTCATTTTCCTGACAGGATACCGTTGACAAATTTTACAGATGATTTAGAGGGTGATTGCCCGACTTACTACGGGATAGGGTCGGATGGACTTGACCTAGACAGGGTCTTAGTGGTTGAGCCTCTTGATTTCGCTCACCCGGAGTAGCCTAGCATTAGTTAGGTTTGCCTGGCCTGCGAGCCAGCTAGTTTATATTCAGTTGTAGTATCTTATACTTATTATATTTCTGAGACTTTGGACTTGTGTTAGCTGTGACTTGTGGATACTTTCTGGACTCGTTTCCTGTTTATTTCTATCATATCTTTTTTCCATGCTTTCTACCTTAGTTTTGATTATGTGATTGAGGCAGTATTGCCCTATTCCTCCGTTCGGAGTGTATATACTGCACAGGTACATTTATCTGTTTAGACGTAGTATTTACAGACCCTATATACAGCGTTCTACCGCCGATTCTGCGGCGTAGGCTGGACGTAACCGCTTCTCGTGCCCCTAATCAGGGTGCGGGTCGTGACATGGGCCAACCTACAAGGCTATGGTTTGATTTGATTTATTAAAGGCTCTAAATCATAAGCCATGACTTATGACTTTCTAAATCCTAATGCTTACTAGAGTCTAATGACCAAACCAATGATTAGGCTAGGTTAGACTAGAGTCATAAAACCTAACCAAGTCCATACTAACTAGGGTTAGCTCCTAGGTTGGTCTACAAGGGTCAAAACTGCTCAAAGTCAACCTAGTCCAAACAATTCTAAAATAATTTCTAAAAATTCTCATAAATTCAAATAAATTCTAATAAATTTAAATTATCCCAAAAATGAAAAAAATACCCTCATATAAAAAACTGGGTGTTACACCTATTATTCAGATTCTTGCTTGTATAAGAAATCAAAGAGGCACCTAATCAAGGAGGATGTTCAAGAACAGACGGAGGCCATTGCGGGGCCGGAGGAACCCTTGATGAATCTATCTCCAACCCTGTAAACCAGGCAAGATGGCACCTGTCACAGCCACTCTGCGTAGAGAAACAACGAGTCTCCCGGTGCTCACTGCACAAAAGGAGCAGATGACAATCCGACTGCCAAGGTCTGGCCAAGGGCCGAGACCCACGACGGAGCCACTGACAATCAGGCTGTCGAGAGCCGGCCAGCAAAAAACAGAGGAGCTCAATCCCTTTGTCAAGCCGATGACGATTCGTCTTCCCAGAATGAGTCGACAGCCGAGCGCTAAGCCGGGGACTGCTAGCGAGCCGACAACTCCCCGCCTCTCACCAAGCACAAAACTGGGGGTCGCTAGTGCGCCAACGACTCCACGTTCTGCTCCACCAGTGGAACCCCTGATGATTAGGCTGCCCCGATCGTCCTCCCAGTCTTCACTGACACAGGGGATAGCCGAAGAAGAGTTAGAGCTGGCCAAGTATGTGGCTGCTCACACTGATGTTCCATCCGTATATGATGTAATTCTACTAAAAAAAGATACATTACTTCATCAATAAAGGGCTATCTTTGAACTACATCGAGCTTAATAAGCTTTGTATAATGTATGCTATGGAACACGGTATAGGCACCAACCTACACACACAGGTGATAAATGTTTACACTACAAACCAACTTACTCCCATGGAAGATGCTTGCTTCATAGACGAGGGAGAGGATCATCCAATCATCTTCGGTCGGAAGATGATCCACAGCCCTTCAGGATAGAAGAAGTTGACCTCGAACCTGACACCGGGAGACTGCCCCTCTATCTGTATAGCTTCCGATCTAAGTACCTCATGCACAAACAGGGGTATGATCTGGAGACTACGCCAGGCTTAAACTATGGCACTGGTCGGCGGCTACCCTTACAGTTGCCAGTCCTGGCTGGAAAACAACGGGATTACTACAACAAGACCAGGCATGGGCTAGGTTATGTTACACCTGCAACGACCCCTGAAATCTCGGATGAGGAATGTGACTGGCATTCACATTCAACCGAATCACCAACTTCTGATTCGGATGTCAGCATCGGGGACGTATTCAGGCAAGCTCTATATGTCAATTTGGCATTTGCTGATGCCTACAAAAAAGATGAAAATGTACCCGAACTTCTCGAGTTAGAACCTTGGGTCCAGCAACTAGATGCACAACGGAAGAAACGCTTCGAATCCGTGAACCTCCCACTGAAGATGAGGTTATGCAAGTGGACCTCGGCGATGAGTCCTCCCCAAAGTCAATCTTCGTTAGCAAAAGCCTGACAGACGAAGAACGGAAGGCGCTTTTGCAACTCGTCAGAGAGTACATTGACGTGTTCGCTTGGAGCTATGAAGATATGCCAGGGCTAAACCCCGAGGTTGTACTTCATAAACTCAACATTCATCCGGACACAAAGCCGGCCAAGCGACAACAAAGACGTTTTCGCCCGAGCATCATGAATTCTATCGAAGCTGAGGTCAACAAACTGATAGCCAGCGGCTTCATCCGAGAGGAGCAATATCCAGACTGGGTCGCCAATATAGTACCAGTCCTCAAGAAGAACAGGAAGATTCAAATTTGCATCGGCTTCCGAAATCTAAACGAAGCATGTCCAAAAGATGAGTTCCCTCTTCCCATCACGGACATCATGATCGACAACACATGTGGCTTTGTGTGCATGTCAGTTATGGATGGCTTCTCAGGATACAACCAAATCAAGATGTTTCCTGACGATGAAAAGCATACATCATTCTGAACACCAATTGGCGTGTACTATTACACAGTCATGCCCTTCGGTTTAAAGAATGCCGGCACCACATATCAAAGAGCCATGAGTGTCATCTTCAGAAATCACCTGCGTAAGACCGTGGAGTGTTATGTTAATGACATCGCTGTCAAAAGCCACTCTATGGAAGACCATCTGCAGGATCTAAGGACGGTATTCGACCTGATGCGAGCGCACAACTTGAAGATGAATCCTACCAAATCCTTCTTGGGCGTATCTAGTAGAAAATTCATGGGTTTTATCATTACCGCCCCGAGAATTCATATAGATCCGGAGAAGACGAAGGTAATCATGGAGATGGGTCCCCCAAGAAATCTTCGTGAACTCTGAGGCCTTCAAGGGAGGCTAGCTTACATCAGGAGGTTCATCTCTAACCTCTCCGGGCGATGTCAACCATTCACCCACCTCATGAAGAAGGGCGTCTCATTCATATGGGAGTAAGAGTGCCAACGCGCGTTCTACAACATCAAAGAATACCTGTCAAATCCTCTAGTTCTGGTGGACCCGGTTGTTGGAAAGTCGTTCTTGCTTTATGTACGAGCGATGAAGCATTCCCTCGGTGCTCTACTAGCACAAAACAATGACACGGAGAATGAACAAGTTATCTACTACCTCAGCCGAATGATTATTGGGCCTGAGCATAGATACACCGTCGTGGAGAAGGAATGTCTTGCTTTGGTGTTCGCTATCCAGAAGACGCGACACTATGTTACAGGATAAACCATCCATGTCATATCAAGCTCTGGCGAACTTTTTAGCATCCCATCCAAGTTCGAAGTCAACCATAATATATGAAGAGATTCCAGACGAGGTCGCCAATTCAAACATGGCTTTCGATGATTCCGTCTGACGAATGTTCTTCGACGGTGCTTCGAAAACCGGGCCCAAGGGCAACATTGTTGTTGGGGTCGGAGTGGTACTGATTTCTTCCTCTGGTTTGGTGATCAACATGGCATATTCCCTTACAGAACCCTGTTCGAACAATGTGGCCGAGTACAACGCCTTGGTTATCAGCCTTCGACTTGCAAAAGAACTAGAGGTAGAGTACCTAGAGGCATATGGCGATTCACAGTTAATCGTCAATCAGATCGGGGGTTTATATGAAGTTCGTCATAAAGACATGATCCCCTATCATCAGGTAGCGATCGCCATCATTACGTCTCTGAAAGGGTTCTTCATAGAACATGTTCCGAGACTCCGAAACATTAAAGCCGATGCCTTAGCAGGAATGGCAGCTTCCCCGGCGGTCCTAAAATATACTCATCATTTGGTGGACGTAATAGGCCATGAGTTGGTCTGTCCCAAGAACAACGTCTAATTTGCTGAGAGCTATTCTGTCCTGACGGTCGATGAGACACTGGATTGGAGGCTCCTATTTGTCGACTTTGCAGTTTATGGCATCTTGTCGGAGAACCAGAAAGAAGGCACCTCTATCAGAAGACGTTCTCTCAGATTCTTCTACAATACAGAAACAAAGATGCTGTATCGGCGGTCATACGATGGATTACTGCTTCGGTGTCTGGCCAATACAGAAGCCAAAGAAGCGGTACGTGAAGCACATGACGACGTTTGTGGGGCACATCAGCCTGGCCCGAAGCTGCAAGATCGCCTCCGTCGCATGGGTTACTAGTGGCCTACGATGGTGGCAGATGCAATAGACTACACAAGAAAGTGTAAAGCTTTTCAAGTCCACGCAGATTTCATATACCAACCATCTGAATTCCTACATCCAACAGTGGCATCCTGGCCATTTGAGGCATGGGGAATGGATATCATTGGCCCAATCACCCCACCGTCATCCAGAGGGCACCGCTTCATACTGGCAATTACAGACTACTTCTCCAAATGGACGGAAGTTGTCCTGCTTGCAGAGATAAAAACATCAAATGTGATCAGCTTCCTCAAACATCACGTCATCTATCGCTTCGGACTGCCTTGAAGGATCATCCACGACAATGGTCCGCAGTTTACAAGCCACGCCTTCTATCGATTTTGCGACAAACACCGAATCTATAATATTGCTTCAACACCGTACAATCTGGCGGCGAATGGGTTGGCATAAGCATTCAACAAAACTATAATCTAGCTGCTCAAGAAGTTCGTGTCTTCCAACAAACGCGACTGGAATGAAAAGCTTGGTGAATGCTTATGGGCGTACTGTCCTATAGTCCAGACGGCCACCGGGAACACATCATTCTCTTTGGTATATTGGAGTGAGGCAGTTCTCCCATTGGAGACTCAAATCCCCTCGCTCCGCGTCACCCTCAGATAAGAAACGCTTGTTAGCTCAACACCGGATGATAATTACCATCACCGGCTATAAGAGTTAGAGGCCTTAGATGAGAAACGCTTGTTAGCTCAACAACGAATCGAGCTGTATCAAGCCCGCATCTCCGAAGCTTTCAACAAGAAGGTTAAGCTTAGAATATTCCAAGTGGGCGATCTCGTTCTGGCAGTTCGGAGGCCGATGGTTATGACTCACAAAACTGTCGGCAAATTCCAGCCAAAGTGGGAAGGCCCATTTATCATCGAGGCTGTATTCTCCATTGGTGCTTACCGCCTCACAAAACAAAACAGAGACTTGCACATGTTGTCCGTCAACGGCAAGTTCCTGAAGAAGTATTATGTCTAAACGACATCCTCCAAATCTGCCGGACTGTTAAGTTATGCACCCTTAGATACAGCTGAACTTACACTCTGGTCACTCCAAATGAATCCATATCGCATCTTCTGGGTAGTAAGTCATGTATGATCATACCTCTGAACTTTCTTCCTAAAAGAGTACCTTCCTCATGATATATTACCCGTACTTTCAGTGCATAAAAAGGGTAACAGATCCACAAATTTCCCGAAACAGCCATGTCGATGTCACCTCTGAGTTGTTTTACTTCCATCAAAAACAAACCACCCCTCACGTAGAACTTCCACGTCCATATTATATCTGAGTCGTTCTATGTACCCTTCATGGTGTCCACTCCTGCCACGTCTTCATTACCTCAGAGTAGGAAGACTCCATTGAAGAAACCCTCATATTTACCACGTCCTCATTACCTCTGAGAAAATATGTTGGTTTTCTTTCGACTTATTATCCGTACCCAAAACCAGGGTACGCCAAGGATAATAAGCCCACAAATGTCCACAGTTGACCACAAATGTCCACAGTTGACCATAAATGTTCGCAGTTGACCACAAATGTCGTACTAAATTTTCTAGTACACACGCCTCTTTTCTCACAATCTCATGTCTCTGGAACCCAGCTGTTCCATGGCATTCTTTCGTCCGATACTAAGAACTTCCATATCCACGTTACCGCGTAGTTGTTCTAGGTATCCTATCAAACTTATTACCCGTACCTAAAACTAAGGTATGCTAAGGGTAATAGGTCCACAGAAAAGCCCCCAGTGGGGCAAACTCATAAATGCAGTACAAGTACGACAGAAAAAGGATGATACAAGCAAAGTCATTTATTCAAATCAAATCAAAAGTACTACATTCTTTGGGACCACGTCCCTGCCAAAAAAGATAAAGAAACATAAAGAGAAAAAGAAAAGAAAAAGCCGACTATGGTTCGGCGATACATAATTCTCTGAGACGGTCCCTCAGTACGGCCGTCGACCGCTCAAACCGCCGCTTGGCTCGGCGCTCGGCCTCCTGAGTCAACCGCTCCGTATCGTCCAGATGCGCGTGAGCCTGCCAGCCATCTTCAAGCTTCTTCAGAGCACGTTCCAAGTCAGCAGAAGCATGAGTGACTTTGTCGGCCTCCTGAACAATTAGCTCCTTACCCGTGCGGGAGGCCTCGAGCTCAGATTCTAAGAAAGCTAATTTCCTCTGGAGCTCGAGGATCTGCTCCCTCGTATCGGTTATCCCCCGAGAGGCTGCCGCATCCCGAGCAATGTAATCCTCTCCTGCCGCTCAGCTGATCATATTGTAGAGACAGGTCGCGGAGGTCCTTTATTATAATCGGCTTAGACGCATCTCGTGCAGCCCTTACCTTCTCCATAACAGTGATGAGGAAGGCGCGCTCCTGATCTACTGCTGAAGACAGGTCGACTTGTCGTAATACCTGAAACTGGGCCACAAGCTGATCCGCCTCTAGCAATTTGGGCTCCAGAAGCTCAACTATCCCTGCTCCACCGGGGAGGATTCTAAGGAGTTCAATTTGGCCATAGGCGCATTGACGGGCCAAGGCGAAAGAGGTCCCCCTCTCCACGGTAGCCTCAACCCCTCACCTTAGGTGACGGTAAAAATGGTCAACTACATCCTTTGACGATTTATACAGAACTTCCAAAGAAGACGGCGTCAAAGGAAGGGTAGATGGCAGGGTCGAAGAAGATGCACCGGAACTTGATGCCCCTGCCACAAGGGAAACAGGTTCCGAGCGAAAAGATGCTTGAATAGCAGCCAATTCCTCCTCCGCAGCCCGAAGGATCTGGAGACTCGGCAGGGCAAAAAGGTCGACCTCCGGAGCCACAGGAACAGAGGAAGGTGCAGGGACCAGTTCTCCCCGTCCCGGCAGTTCTGCCGTCTGCTCTCCCGAACTCGATTCAGCGGGTGGTCCCTCAATGTAAGTTGGAGGAGAAGGAGGCATATTCTCTTCCACCAGGTCTTCTCTGGCGAACTCTTCCCCGATAATGTCCGTCGTTGGCAGTGAAGGAGCAGGACCTGTATGTCCGAAGCAACCATCAATCAGCTTAACCCGAAGGATGTGATGATAGAGCAAATAAACCTCCTCACTAGTCAAGGCTTGGCTTATCTTACCAGGAGTAGTTACTGAGACTGAGGTCCGCTCACAGCCACCGTAGCCTCTTCACCAGCGACATCCGAGCCGAATACAGATGGTTCCGCTGCCCTAGTCGCCCTGGAAGGAGATACAACTGGATCAGCGTCATCCGATTGGAATTCAGCAGTCTCGGGGATGGGTTCAGCAGAGACCACGTCGCCCTGGGGTGGGACGTCAACAACTGGAGGAACCTCAGCCGTCGCTGGAAGAATCCCGACGGCAATAATCCCGGCACTCATATCTCTAACTAGAGTAGTTAGAGCCGGGTCGACTTCAGATGCAGCAGCCGGCTCTGAAAAGTCCCCTTCTCCTAACGCCTACAGAGAAAAGAAAAATAATTAGGTCATAGTTCAAAAAAAAGAAGAGCTAAAGAAGGAGATGGTTGTAATTCAATTCACCTCCGAAATGGCGTCAACATCCTCGCGTCTATCCCTAATGAGCAGCCCGCGAGGCTTAATCGCAGCCCGTTTCATGGAGTAAGTTATGCTGCGATTAGCGGACTCATGCTTGCTTCGCTAGCGTGAAGGACCAGGCACGAGAGGCGGCTGATCCTCCACCACATTTTTTGCGGAAGAAAGAGAGTTATCGGGGTCATGCTCGTCATCCTCTTCGTCCGCGTTGGCAGACTCCGAGTCCGACGCTGCAACCTTGTTCTCCCTCTTCATCCTTGCCTTAGCCCCTTGGGCTTCTCCTCCAAGCCAGTACCAACAATGAAGCTGGTACTCAGGTCAAAACCAACAAGAGGCTTGTTCGCCATAACATGGTATAGAGCCGCCAAGTACAAGATCTCACCTGACTCCTCAGCATCAGGAACTGAGAAGCTGGTACGGGTGTGAACCGTATTATAATAGTGCCAAGCCCTGATGCCATCAAGGACACTACCTTCAAAACCCAGGCAAGAGCTGGGACTGTCCAAGAATAGCTGACTGTGAAACCCGTAATTTTATTTTTTTATGTTAATTTAAAAAATTTTATTTATTAGAATAATGTTATCATTTTTAAATTGTGAATTGTTAGTGTAGATATTAATTATTATTTTTCAAAATAATTAACATGGAATTTTTGCTTGTTTGGCCAGACCCGATCCTAAATCATAATGCAACTTAAATTATTTTTTTTAAAACGAATTTTTGAATTTTCAAATATTGATTATATTTTTTTTTAAAAAAAGAAAATTATTTTACTATTGATTTTTGGCCCAAAACTTATTTCTTAAAGCCTTAGCCATTTTAGACCCAAACACCTTTGGCCCAAACTCATTAGGTGAATGGCTAGCCCAAATCCATTTAATGGGTTACAAACCCATTAGACCCATGTGTTGTGACAAATAGGAGCTTGCTGTAACATTCTTTCATTCATTCATTTAGTTGGCTTATTTGTTGCTGTGGAAATTAAGAAGCTTTACTTCTTCTTCTTCAACCGAAGAAGTTCTTCGAGTTCCAACCCGACGCAACGTCCGACCTTTTCCCTCCCCATCGCCGGCCGGAGTTAATGGCTGGAGAACTCTCCATCTCCCCTATGGGTAACCCCCAACCTACTCTTCCCTATTTAAACCCCTATTCCTCATTCTCCTCACTCCAAACTACATCTTCCCCTCTTTCCCCACAATTTTCCGGCGACTTCCGAGGCCGATCCTGGCGAACCGCTGTCCCGATCCGACCCCGGCGCCTCTGCCCGGAGTCGATCCGCCCCTAGGCCGACCGCCGCCAACCCGACGCCCCGGCGCCCCGATCCCGCGGCCTTTCCCGTCCGCCCGCCGGCGACAGCCCCGGTCGACCGCCCGGTTGTCCCGTCCGTTCGTGCTGTTCCCGGTTGCTCAATCCGTTGCTAGTCGCCCGCCACCACGTGTCCCGGGTTCCATTGCTGGATTTTTGGAATCCTTTTTGGATTCGGTTCTGGTAACTTCTGGATAATCCTGTAGTACTCTTTTAGTCTGTGATGATTTCTGGTCCAACCGATTCCTTCGGGAATTCGGGTTTTTCGGTAACGTTACAATTACGTTATCATTTCGGCTTTTCTGAAATTTTTCAATTGTTTGCTGTGGTTTGGTTCTGTGATCGGATTTTCTGGACAGAACTACGTTCTGTGGATTCTTGGGTTTTCCGAGAATCATTCGGGAGTTAATTCTGTGATCTTTCGATTTCGGAATTCCCGAACGTAGTTCTGTGTTAGAGATTTTTATATAAATTTCTATTCTGTGGGATTTGGAATGAATGGTTGGCTTTGGAAAATAGTTCTGTGGTTTTCTGTTCTGTGGTTTCCGATGTGTTTTCGGGAATTCCGAGTCCGTTTCGAAAATTCCGATATTATTTCGGGATTCCGAATTGGCTTCGGAAAATTATTTCTGTGGATGTTTTATATATATTTCGGGTTTAGGAGTTATTTTGCAAATAATCGGAGCGTTTCCCAGTTTTTGGGTTGACCAAAAATAGAGGAAATGCTTCCAAAATTTTTATAAAAATATAAAAATAATTTTAAAATGGTTTTCAGAAATAATATTATTTTAAATATTATTTTTGGATCTTATTTTATTTGGTAGTTGGTTGACTTTGCGTAGTTTAGATTAGAATAATAATAATAAATAATAATGATGTTATTTCTCATTTAAAGAAAATATATTTTTAGTAAAAATACCAAGTTTTCCGAATAACTTGATAAATACAAGTTTTTTTCCGAAAATCAAATATAAATTGATTTTCTTAATTTCAACGCACTAGTAAGTGTTTTTTTGTTGTGTTAGTTAAAACAAGATTAAAACTTGACTAGGAAGCAACTAGAGATTTTAACTAGTGTAGCAGCTCTGGAAATTGTGGTTTCTGAGACGATTTCCCGAATGTAGGGTTTCGAGAAAGTTCTTGATTTTCAATCCCGAAGTACCGACCTCTTCCAGTCTGAGCAATTAAGGCAAGTACATTTATGTGGATTTACGATTATTTTAGCAATCATTTCATTGCAATTTTAAATCACTGTTCAAACACGGACTCTTTCGGGAGTATTGACTGTACTGTTGGGGACTGGGGGAGTAGAGTAGTGGATATGACCAAATCCAAAATTAGGATAACTGACTGTATTAGCTTTCCCCTCTTCACACGGGGACAAGCCATACCGTATCGCTAGGATACTACTGTAACCCAATCCGGTCATATTCATTACCTATTCACATCACTGTACTGTATTTCAAATCTGTTTTCTTCTTTAAAAAAAAAACTGTTTAAAAGTGCATGATATTAATTGTCATTTTAATTGTTAAAATTTGCATAAATTGTACTTTGCTCCCTCCTGACTGGAGACAACATTTTAGGTATTTCTGATGACCTGGAGATGCTAATCAATAGCTACTACGATCCTGACTTGTACCCGACGGTACTTCCAGCTGATGAGGATGTTGTGGCGTCTCCATAGATGCTACTTTAGTTTGGAGTTTATTAGTTTCTTGTTATTTCAAGTTATGAAACTTTGTAACAGAACAAATTTTGAATTATCGTTTAAATATATGTTATGGAAAATTTAGTTACAAATGTTGTTGATCACTTGCATATGGATTACAGCTTACTGCCGCCGTCTCATCAACGGTGCAGGCTGGGCATGATCCGATTCGACCCAAGTATTTGGGGACCGGGTCGTGACACTGACTATACCCAAACAGTCAGGAGAACCTACTGGGTAAGTAAGGCTCCAAGTAGACATTGTTGTGGTTGCGGTATACCAGGTGGGCGGGACGAATGTTGTGGAACCAAAGAAGCATCTTGTCGGATAAGAAGTGAGGAGGCCCAATACCATCAAGATGTACGGCCCTCACTTCCTCAGCAGTAAATTGAGGAACGGACACGAAAAAAGTGTATCTGTCCACTCTCGCCAGCGCCATCCGACAGGCGCGCATAGTCTCTTAATCCCAAGGCATACGACGATACTGGAAAATGAAAGCGTCATCAGCAGTTACGCCATCTTCGGGGCCAAGCCTCATCAAAGACCGGCAATGCATCAGCAGCCACCCCATCAGATAATGATAGGGCAGTTCAATATGTTCAAAGTCCTTCGTCGTATCACGGGCGATGACCTTGGACGAGAAAATACGAAGTCCACGGTGTATGTTGCACACCATGGCCGGGAGAAGAGCTAGTCTGACCCCGAAGATCAGCTTCACAGCAGGGAGGATGAAGTTACGGCTGATCCTCTCAATAGAACTAGCCCCTCCTGAGACCACGCAGTTCCGCAGCCACACCATCAGAAATCCTTCCAGGAGTGCCTTCTCGGACAACGGCTGAGTGTCTTGATAAAAATAAGCAAAAGAGTCAGATTGTCTCCCGAATCTGTCACCGACGGTTCTTACCCTCTTGGCGGTCGATACTTGGTCCTGTACCTCCTCCCGAGTGCAAGGACTTCGGGGATAAACCTGGCCTAGGGCACCAAGCTTAAAAAGATATATGAGCCAGGCCTTTGTGTGAGGAAGGTTCCCTTCCGAGCTGTCATTCTTTTTCTTCGACAGCTGTTGGCACGTGCTGTGATGACACATTAGTTCCCGATAGACGGCAACAAAGCCCGGGAACCTCTCCTCCAAATCATCAAACTCTTCGTTTGTCGGGGTATACACCTCAAAGACTTCATTTCCCTAAGGCAGCTTAGAGACGACATGCATCTCGTGGAGAGTAAGCCCCATCTCTCCTACGGGTGTAAAGAAGGTCCCCGTGCGGCAGTTGTACATCTCCAGCAGAGCCATGCACAATTTCTTGTTTATGGGCAAGCCGTAGCTGGTGCCCCGAATAGCATGGTAGAGTCCAATCTCGTGTAGGAGAGTCTCGTATTCCCGTACGATCCACGTAGACAGGTTGGTCCACGAAGGGATGGGGTTTACCCAACTCAGTAGCGACAACCGGCCAACGGAATAGGACCCCTTCCGAGCAAGCTGGTTCAAGAAAGTGTCAGCTTGAGAGAACTTGAAGTTGGGGCCCTGCACATTCAAGAAACTACCTAGGGCCAACCCCATCACGTAGCGGATGACCGGTACCTTGCCTGCATACACTGACCCCAAGTTGTTATTGTAGTGGATGTTGCCCACGAACATCCCAGACCGACTCGGAGTCAAGTATTCCTCCATCTTTCTTTCCATCGGTAGCATGTTGAACCATGACAGTGGGAAGTGACGCTCCATCAGAGGAATATGGATCGCCATCCCGTCAGAAGTAAAACTCCAACTCTCAGATATATCCAGAACTTGGAAGTTCTTTACAGTTAAGGCATCTCCGAAGAGGAACGCAGGCTTCAGGTGTTTGCCCCCCAGTAGCCCTGAGTTCATCATCCCCGAGATAAAGAAGAAGGACTGGTTTTTAATGTCTCTCAGCCTCTCCACAGGTTCGTCATTAGGAAGCCGGTTCACCACATACTCGACTATGTGGTCGAACCTATAGCCCACAGCAGATTGGGAGCGACCTATCAAAGGTTCTTTCGCAGGATTGACTGGCAAATTCACTAAAAAAAGGACAAAAGAAATAAGTTAGAAGATGGCCAGGGAGAACTGCTTAGTGTTTTCGAGCTTATGCGGCTCTGATCAGGCGGGTCCTTATGCGGCTCAATTTAATGGAGTTCATACGGCTCTATTTGGGGGGGGGCCTCATGCAGCCTAGTTCAAACGACCTTATGCGGCTCTGTTTAGCGGGTGCTCATGCGGCCCAGTTCAAGTGAGCTTATGCGGCTCTGTTTAATAGGGCATCATGCGGCCGAGTTCAGATGAGCTTATGCGGCTCTGTTTAGCGGGGTTTCATGCGGCCAGTTCAAGTGAGCTTATGTGGCTCTGCTTAATGGGTGCTCATGCGGCCAGTTCAAGTGAGCTTATGCGGCTCTGATTTGGTGGGGTCTCATGCGGCACAGTTCAAGTGAGCTTATGCGGCTCTATTTAGCGGGTGCTCTTGCGGCCCAGTTTAAAAGAGCCTATACGGCTCTGATTTGGTGGGGTCTCATGCGGCACAGTTCGATGGGTCTTCATACGGCCCAGTTTGCAAAGTGCTTATGCGGCTCAGACATGAGATGTACACGCGGCACATGCAGTACAGTATGCAGATTCATCACAATGAACTTAAACAGTTCAATGAAGACGAAGAAGGCCCGCGCATAAAATATGCTGCGTAGCCATGATGGTTAGGGTTTTGAGTTCATACAATTTTTCCCAATATCCTTACCATCAATGGCAGGGTGAACATCGGGATGAACTGTAGACGCCTCAGTCGATGAGGAAGCCACTTCCTTACCCTTCGTCGTAGTGCTAGAGAAAGATTTGGGAGCCATCGATGATCGGAGAAGGAAGAGAGGACGGCGACTAAGGGCAAAAAAAGTTGAAGAGAAAAGAAAGTAAAGAGTCTCTCTCTTCCAAAAGTACTCGTATTTATAGGCTGACGAGGGGCGTGCGAATCGATGGACGCTTCGCATTACGTGCTACCTAGAAGATGAGACCGACTCTTGGGATTTTGTCCCCTCATGCAAAAAAGAATGCTCAGAATTATCAAAGCAAATCCAAATATTTAATGCCGACGCTTGGGATCTTACCCAAAAGACGGCTTTAAATCAAAACAAATCAAGAGTAAATTAGTGAGACGCCTACGTGGCATGAAGGACAGCATGCTGCCAGAGAAGTCTATGCGGCCAGAGCAGCTTATGCGGCCAGAACAGTCCATGCGGCCAGAACATCCTATGCGGCCAAAGAAGTCTATATGGCCAGAACATCCTATGCGGACAGAGGAGTCTATGCGGTACAAAGAGCGTATGCGGACATAGCCATACTTCTTATTCAAAGTATTTCAATTTTACAAATTGAAAACTTTGAAGGGGGTCTTGAAGAAGTATGGAAAAGAACAGGAAAGTCCATGCGGCTCAAAATCGGGGGAGTCTCATGTGGCGCAAAAATCTCTTAGAGCTTCATACGGCTCAAAAAAATCTTTTAGAGCTTTATGCGGCTCAAAAGTCCCTTAGAGCTTCATGCGGCTCAAAAATCCTTTAAATCTTCATGCGGCTCAAAAGTTCCTAAGAGCTTCATGCGGCTCGAAAGTCCCCGATAGCTCCATACGGCTCGAAAAAAGCCACGTGGCCCTATACGGTACAAAAATATGCCTCTACAACTGGCCATAACTCTGTGCAGCTGGCTCATTAAATGCTCTGAAGTAATACGGCAGCTTTGACACAAAGATTGACAACTCAAACATAAAGGTAGAATGATGACTCTGACATAATGACGTGCTCCTAGAGAGAGGAGAAAAATCTTTATAACTGGCACGATCCACCAATTACAAAGCTCTTTATGCGGATCGCTTCAAGGACTTCCATGCGGCTCTGACATGAGGCCACCCTTATGCGGTTCAGATGGGGGGCCACCCTCATGCAGCTCGGTTGTGAGGCCATCCTTATGCGGCTCAGTTGTGAGGCCACCCTCATGCGGCTCAGTTGTGAGGCCATCCTCATGCGGCTCGGTTGTGAGGTTATTCTCATGCGGCTCAATTGTGAGGCCACCCTCATGCGGCTCGGTTGTGAGGCCATCCTCATGCGGCTCAGTTGTGAGGCCACCCTCATGCGGCTCAGTTGTGAGGCCATCCTCATGCGGCTCAGTTGTGAGGCTACCCTCATGCGACTCTGCCATGACGTACCATTCATGCGGCTCGCAGCATAATGGCGGTTGGGACACGTAGCAAAAGATTGACTGAGACTTTTCTACGCAGATTTATTGTAACCAACAAATCATAACAATACAGATTTATTGCAACCGACACAACGGCCCAGATTGATTCCCAACAAACAGATCAAAGTTAATCTTAACCAATCCCCAACCGCCCACTTTTCAAGGCACAGTTACTGTACACCCCACTCATCACAAAGTCCTATAAATAGCAGAGGATTATTCCTTTGCACACACACAGAGAAAAGCACACACAGTGCAAGAGATACACAGGGAGCATCTCACAGAGCAATATGCACAGAGAGAGCACTTCTTCGCCGGAGCCAAGGCCGCGTTCGATCGTCCAAGGAGTAAGACAGAGTTGTACCACTTTTTCGAGCCTCTACCGTCACCCCCCAGAACCAAAAACTAAATAATTGTACTTAGATTGCTTTTTCTAGGTTTTGTTCCTAGGCTTTCTTTGTACGAACGAGTTTGTATTATGAATCAAAGTTTAGTCCTCCCATAAAACTGTTCTGTTCTTAGATAATCAATGGCAAACAGAAGCTTCGTCCACGCATCGAAGACTTTTGTTGAATACTTTTGAAGACTCTCTACAATTGTTCAAAGAAGTTGTCGTGGCTCCCTATCATTCCAGGTGGTTTGCATATACTGGTTGTACAAAGAATTTAATGTATGGAATGACTATCTTATTATCGTTCATTTTGAGTCAAGTTTGTAAGCCCGCACGACATCAAGTTGTAATTGAGTCATGTAATGATGTCCATTATCAATAAAGTGAAGTTTCTTCTATATCAATGTGTTGTTCTATTTTTCTACGTACTCTATTAGATGTTGTGTTTCGGATAATCTTATGATTATGCCTTATGCGATCGCAACTTAGGTTTGCATAGCATCACGCCCGAAGGACGATTTTCGATTCTACAGAATCGGGACGTGACATAATGGTATCAGATAACGGCTTTATGTCCTTGGCCTCCCGTCTCGAGTTTCAAAACCTTTGACCTCATGTCGATTATATAAGTTGTTCCATACAGGGAGTCCATAACATTTTTGGAAACCAATAGGAGTTGTCTCTTTATTCTAGAATTAACTGAACCTACGGCCACGAGCGATTTGTGCGCATCAAGTGACTCTAGCAGTTCAAAGCCTGGACCATCGGCTAATCCAATGGAGCGAATATTATGCATGATGGAAGCACAACAACAGCGGGCCAATGCCCGACAGACAAAGTTCGAAAATAGGTTCGTGGATCAATTCAAGGTGCAGCAGAAGCAACTTGTCACCTTGCAGCAAATAGTCCAGACCATCATGGCCAATAACAATTATTCTGTGACCGTGCCTGTCGTAATAGAGCCATCGAACCAACGTAGCAAAGTCAATCCTGACGAGACTCAACATGCACCTACGAAGTTTGTTTCCACCAAAACTTTAGAATTTAAAAAGGTGTGCAATACTTCGTTTAAGAGAATTGAAGATCCTTCTGTGGTGCTCGATTGGCTGGCAGAATTGGAAGACCACTTCGAAGCACTCGACATTGCCGAGTAAAAGTGAGTCGCCTGCACTCAACTTCAACTTTGGTTGAACGCGCACGACTGGTGGGATGTGCAAAAACGAGCGATCCTTTGAGATTATTAGACGACAAAGTTCACTTGGGCCACATTCCGTAAAGCATTTGAAGAAGAATTTCTTCTTCTAGCGGTTCGTCAAGAAAAGAAAAACGAGTTCATACAGCTGGGGTTGGGGAATATACCAGTTCACCAATATGCATCTGAGCTCAACAAGCTCACAAAGTTTTTAAGTGCACTTCTGCCTGATACCGAGAGTAGAATAGAATATTTCGATGTGGGTTTGATGCCTTCCATCATCACACATGTGATCGTTCCAGAGTATCAGATGTTACGAGCGGCCCTGAATCATGCCATTCTCTTCCAATCTTAGGTTCCCCTTGCAACTTTCGATGCTATGCCCTATAACAATTAGAAATGCCATAGTAATACAGGAGACAACAATGCGTATAAGTGTCCAAACACGACATTAGAGGCGGCTACCAAGAAAGAAACCGGGTATGCTGCAACCACTGCAACAAGAAAGGATACCAGGCTGAGGAATATCAAATAAAAATTAGAGCATGCTTCAAGTGTGGTCGAGTAGGTCACGTCGTACACAACTTCCCGAAAAGTGGGCAGAACCAACGCCCTTCACAACTGCAGAACCAACAAAATCGAGGCTAGGCACCTTGAGCTACTTCAGGCGCACAATCAGATGGCTAAGATGTCGTCTCGATGCCCAGGGACAAGTCTACACTATGAACGAGATGAAGCATTCGCATCTGACACAGTCATGACAGGTATACTATTTTATAATAACAAACCTGCTCATATATTGTTTGATTCAGGTTCCCCGTATAGCTTTATATCAGCAGACTTTGACGTCGAGCACAAATTTTTTGTGACACCTCGAGGCTTTAACCTTAGTGTTAATATCCCATCGGGCATGCAACTACTTATAAACATAGGCTATAGAGACGAAATTATCTGTATCGAAGGTAAACAGGTGTATCTTGATGCGATGGTTCTAGATATTAAGGACTGCGACATCATATTGGGAATGGATTGGCTTGGTGCTTACAATGCCATCATTGACTGCATAGGAAAGAAGGTCATATTTGTTAGCCCGATGATTATATCATAATTTTGAGTATGGCTAATCAATTAAGTTTAACATAATGATGTCACTAATATTCATGTAATCACTATCATTTTGCTACTTAAACTTAGCATTGTCCTAATGTTCTACATCTTAAAGCTATGTTTGTATCATAATGCATCACACTGCTTTGTTCACCTAATATGTATTTGTAGAAAAGCAATAAGCATGGTCAAACATGATCAAACTTGGATATATGCAATGGAGAATCATTAATGATGGGACAAAGATGGCTTTATACAAAAAAATTTCTCTGAACTATCCAACGACCTATCCGGGGCCTCGAATCGAGGATTCCGCTGCCCGGTCAACGGACAGGGGTCGAGGGTGCAGTGCCCCCCCCTCCGGTGGTGGTTCGGGGGCGAAGCCCCCGAAAGGTATTCAAATTTCCAGATCTGTTTATCTTTGGACGACCGCCGTCAAGTTTAAAAATGTCTTCAAGTTTGTTCAAATATCAGAAGAAAGGTGTCATCAAAGGGCTATTGGTTTTCCTATTTTATCAATATATTTTTATATTTATTGAGTCTAGAAATATGATGTACACTATGTCTTACTGGGAAATAGGCTACCCAACAAATATTTTCAAAACAGCCTTTTATTTTGAAAATAAACCCACTTACAAAATCCTAAACTACTTCCTAACTGCTTGACTTTCAAAAATCCCAAAAACCTGATTTACAAAAACCCTAACAGAACTCCAACAGAATTCATCTCGAGTTCGGTTAGTGCTCGTTGGATTTTGAACTTGGTTATCTTGTAGTTACGGATGCAACGACTATCTGGTGAGATTTTCTGAAAGAGTTCTGCCCGAATTCTGCACATATTCTGTCAGAATTCTGACTCTAGAAAACCTATAAATAGAGAAGGATTGCAATCATTTCAACACACTCATTCACTTTCTTATCTTTTCTCTATAAGCTTAAATATCTTCCAAAGTTTTCTGAGCTATTCATTTTTAAATCCTAAGCCAATTATAATCCTTTAGTCGATTTGCCAGTATGGTACGGTCAAGAAGTTTCAGAGTGATTGTAATAAGAGGCTTGATAGAAGAAAGACACTTCACAATTGAAGTTGGTCGAGTACTTTGGATCAAAGCTCGCGTTGTAGAAGTTGCAAGGACTTCGGATGAAAACTTGCGGTATTTTTTCATAAAGTTCTTCCGATTGGAATAGTCCTCATAAGAGGAAAACCAGTATACATCTTTGTGTTTGTGTTTGCTCTCTGCTCTCTCTTTTTTACATTTACATATCTGTGATATATTATCTGTGATCTTGTTGCCAACATTTTTAATTAGCTAATTTCTGCTGCCTACTCTATTCACCCCCCTCTAGAGTATTGCGCTTTACAATTCGTTCCTATAATTGGTATCAGAGCAGGTGCTCTTTATATTAGAATTATTGCTCACACCAATTGTTCTTATAATTGGTGTCAGAGCAGGTGCTCCTTATAGTAATATTTTGGCTTAACATCCTTGGAGCATATCCGCATTACCAGAGCGAGTTATACAGATAAAGCAAGGTAATATTGTTATTATATTACTGCTGTTACATAGATCACTATATCATATACGACAAGTATGTACTTCACAACTGAAGAGCAATTCACAAATAGACTCCCACTATTTGATGGAATAAACTATAGTTATTGGAAGACATGAATGAGCTTCTACCTGAAGTCTCTAGATTTTGGCTTATGGTTAATTGTTGTCAATGGCTACCAAAAGCCTACTATCACTTCTATTCTCACATCCTCTATAATCAACAAGCCTTATTACAGTTACACGGAGGAAGAGAAGAAGTTAGCTAGCTTTGATGCAAAAGCTATGCATATCTTTTACTGTGCTGTAGACATAAATGTATCCAATCTTATTAATACTTGCACAACATCTCATAAAATTTGGAAAGTTCTTGAAGCTACTTATGAGTGCAGGTATGAAACCAAAGCTAGCAACTCCAGAGATGAGGATAGTCTTCATAATAATACAAATATATGCATGATGGAATTGGGATTTAATGTACAACACAATTTCTTATATGAAGAAGAGCTTGTATGTGACAACTGTAAGAAGATAGGCCACATCCAAGAAGATTGTACTACTGCTAGAAAGGAAAGTCACTACGAACGATCAAATAAAGGAAGATTATTGTCTTACAAGTATACTAGCACGAGCATATGGTGTAAAAGCGAAGTAAGAGATTCTGAAGAAGAAAAAGAAGAGAGACCTCATCAAGCTACAAATTTATGCTCAATGGCATTATCTAACGAGGTACAAAATAATTCTTTTTATGAAAATTCTCATGATGAGTTATCTGATGCTTTTAGTGATCTATCAGAAGAACACAAGAAAGTATTAGATAAGTATAAGTAAGCTAGAAAGGATATTCTATCATATAAGCGTGAGAATGAAAAGTTTACTTGCTTATTGAATGATGCTAGAAATACTTCTCCTTCTGATAATTCTATTGAGACTTCGAAACTTGAGTTTAGATTGCATGATGCACTTGATTGCATTGAGAAAAAAACTCAAGAAAATGCTAAACTTAAGGAGTAATTAGAATAAAAAAAAAGAAGAAGTATTCTATTACTTCATGTAGAATTGATGCTCTTTCTGCTAAATATGATGAGATCTATGCTAACTGTAAAGACTTAGAGATTAGACTGGAAAAGCATGTAGTGTAACCTATGACTCAGTCTAACACTAGACACGTGACACATCACAAAGTCACACACGACAGATCTTTTACAAAGGAAGCAAGCAAAGCTAAAGCTTTACGCAACCATATTTTCAATTACAAGTATCCACGCACATTATATCACACCACTGCATGTTCTCATACTGCTACACATAGACTAATATTAATACTTTCTATCATTATTGTGGTATGAATGGACACGTTTTAAATTGTTGTCAAATTAGAAAACTAGTTGATACGAACTTGTGCAAACGGGTTCCCAAAGCTAACAAATGTGGATCCAAGTATTGGATACCAAAGTCTTCACCTAGTATTTCAGGTGGAGCTATTTATGCTGAATCATAGAACCATGGACCGTGTTGGCGGTTGCACAACAACAAAGGTCATCTTCCATACAATTGTACCAACATAAGTGTGGTCACTTGAACCACTTTGGTAACACGCTAATTGATTTATCTTACAGCTTTTAGAATCTAGCATGTTCTTATTAATGTTTTGCTATTTGATATCTTTTAATTGTTTGAATCAATGTGAGATATAATCCTAGCATGACTAGCTGTTTATCTTAAATGATTAGTTCACGCTATATAGTATTTTATTTTCTATTAGTGTGGCATATTTGTTTATGTATGCTCTTTACTCTTAATCTTTATTCTTGAATCATGCATATCACTGTAGTCCATAGGAGCTTTTTTGTTAATATGTTTTTGACTCTTCGTCTTTAATATTTTTAATGGTCACTTCTTATCGATTTATCTTTAACAAGTCATATTTACTTTGATCGATATCTTGTAAGTATGTATGTTTAGTACAAATCTCTTATTTACTTGAAAAGTATGTACATATACTTTTATGTTAACCTTGTGCTTGCATAATATATTCACTATTGATTCTCATATTTTATTTTGATTAAATTTTTATGAATCAATTACATATTTGTCTGAGAAAGCATATTTATGCATGTTTTTGATCTTGTGATAATTTTTTTTAATGCTTATTAAGGATACATGAATAATTTATTGACATTCATATATTGCTCATAAGTTTCTTATATTAATATATATTTCTGTGTAAATATCTTTATGGGAATATATGAGTTAAGTTCAAGTTCTATATTATTTTAAAAAGTAGTTTCAAACTTATGCTTATCTCATACTTTAGCTATTGATTACTTTGAACAAATTTATGTTCTTCTCTTTATTAGCTTCTTCCTTAAAGCCTTTTTTTAATAATGTTTTTCTTGGCTTTTTGGTTGACATTTTTGGATACATGACTCTTATTTAAATTATTTTTAAACCTTGATCTTGATAAACTATTCTTTGGATATTTACTTCTTTTATATTTAGGGATTCTAGATTTCGATGTTGTTCGATGATAATGAATATATTCCTTTAAATCTAAGTTCTTAAAAGTAGAGATTATTTTGGATACAAGCCGAATGGGTTCTTCTGTCATACAGGTGTAAATAGCCTGAAGCGACACGGTGTACTAGTCTTCGGACTTCCGCTAGCTGGGAACCGGCCGCTATAGCTTGCCCGAAGTGATCAATACTTTATAGACTTAAGATTTATTAAGGTCTATTAGCAACTAGTATCTAGTTCTGGATCTAAGGTACGGAACCCAATCCCCTAGGTTCTAAAATATATCAGCGTATCTAGGTCCAACATTTTGATTTACAAATATTTTATATTTTATTGTCACCCAATGATTTTGTAGCACATATGAAGAAATATAATTGATACATCTTATACCATATACTATATTTTTCTAATATTTTTTAAGTCCATAGAATATAATTGAAGAATGTTGGGAGATTAATTGATACATCTTATACCGTATGCTATATTTTTCTTCTTAAATCTTCGGTTATTAAAGAAGAGATTTGTTTCGGTTACAAGCCTACAAAGGGTCTGTCTGTCACAACGGCTATGGCTAAAGCGAAGCGGTACTTAAGTGTTTCCGGTGAACCTCCGTTAGTTGGAACAGTACCCCTACAGCTAACCCAAGATTGATCAACACTTTATAAACTAAAGATTTATTGAAATCTAGTTACAATTGTTATTTGATAGATTTTGGATTTTAGATTTGATGGATAATTTAATTTAATTTTACAGATGGTAAAATAGATTGATCTTCGTAGGTTAATGTTTGTCATCTTTTGATATATTCATTTTTCTATCACACTATTCGATATTCAGACTTGATGATCTTGTGACCACTCATTGAATATTATGGTCTTGTGATTTCATCTTTTGCTTGTGTAAAATTCATGACTTTAGGTTTTTTATTATATTCTTCTTATTCAAGTTATTTACTGTATACAACAGTAACTCTTTGCAGGGGAGAAGTTAGGTATATTGAATTTCTCTCTCAAAGCGTTTTTTTTCTTTAACCCTACTGTTGTTAGGTGGACACCGTGCTAAGGCTTTAAAAGGGAAGAAATGAACTTTGATAAGAAGACCTAATTTTTTGAATTAGTCTCCTACTTCTGGAAAGATATCTCTAAATATTTTAAAATTTTGTCAATACTATTATTTTTTTTGGATATAACCATGTGAAGGTGGAGTAGTTAATTGTTTCAAATCAATTATCACATTGACATGCCATATATCAAGAATAATTTTTTCTTAGGACATTTATCTAGTTATGTTTATTTGTTCAAAATAAGCTATTTATGATTTATGGATTCTTTTATTAAAACTTTTTTTTGTGATATAAGAATTCGAATCGTCAGCTGTTAGTCTGAAGACTAAATAGACGCATTCGAACATTTATTAAGACAGTTGTTCATAATAAATTTCGTATTTCAAAAATCTTTTTGATTTCTCTCTGATTTATTGAATCTGTCTATTATTCGCATTAAGACAATCTTCAAAAATCCTATACTCTATTGAAATCATTTCTTTTTGTTATTTGAATATATATTTTTATTGGAGACATATTTTGTTTGTTCATCTTTAAGTATTTATTTATTGGATACTCTTTTACTTGCCTAAAGATGATATTTATTTTAAGTTTGGAACTTTATATGCATTTGATCAAAGGAAAGAAAAGATACATATCTTGGATATTCTTTAGATCTTGTTATTATTTTATCTATTTTGCATATAAATTACTTCAGAATTAGATACGCATATTTAAGGGGAACAAATTAATTGTTTCAATTCTTTTATGCCCTTAATATGTGGTATACCTAGTTTATCATGGACATATATTCTTTTACTTAACATATCTTGTTGATTTGTTCATGATTTTGATTTTATTTGAGTTTTTGAATGTTATATATCTTGCCAAATTTATTTAATTATTCTTATTGACTTTTTTTTGAGTTTAAATTAATTTTGGTAGTTTTTATTAAGATTTTATCTCAAAGTTCATGATTATCTATATTTAGACTGATCATACTTTGCGGGAGAGCATTCAAGTCGACTGAATTTCTCCTTCTCAAGTATTTTGTCTTCATTACCTTTATGTTTATCTAATGAATATACATATATCATGCTAAGGTAATTGAATTCAAATGCATGAACTTTGATATTGATTTTGTATAGATTCTAATATAGGTATTTTTGATTTCCTTTTCGATGATTATACTCTTTATTGATGTGATTCACTAATTTGTATGGACAAATTTTGAATCATATTTTTTATGATCATTGTTAAAAGTCTCATTATATTTTTTTGGTATATACTAGATCCGCGATTTTTTTTGGATTATTTATGACCAATGATTGATTTATACTATATTGATATCTATGTTTTTTAAATCTTTATTGGTCCATTTCAAAACTACAATTTTATTTATTCATCATATTGTTTTTTGAATGTCATGTTGGATTTCTAATTGGTAAACTATGTATTGCTTGATTTCAGTTTTCTTTGTTAACAATCAACCAACTATATTGTGTTTTGACATATTTTTCTATTTTATGTAATTTTCTAAAACTTGTCATTACACTGTTCTTTTAATCCTTGATCATGATTATTTTTGCCTTCCTCCTTTATATTCTTGAGTTCGTTTTATCTCTTATTACAGGAGAGCTTATTTTTTGATCATGTCAAAAGGGGAGAAATAAGTTTAAGTTAGCACACAATATACTAATATTATGTGTTTATTTGTGATACATGCATCTATTGTATATATCTTAAACTTAACAGATTTGCCATAATAAAAAAAGGGAAGATTGTTAGCCCAATGATTATATCATATTTGATGGCCCATTGGTCATGGTCAAACCTGATTTTAATAATTGATCAAACTCTGTCTCAATATACGGAACAACTCAGATGTTTATTCAAGACGTTTTGGACACTTGGACACTGATCAAGATTAGATATCTACTCAGTTTAAGACCGAAGCTATGTTTGCCACTCGAGACTATATTTCTTTATACAATGTAATTTTTATTTTTATTGAGTCTAGGAATACATTGTACACTAAGTCGTACTGGCAAATAGGCTATCCAAAATCGTTTTTAAAAATGACCTTTCTTTTGAAAAACATCTTTTATTTACAAAAGCTTCTAAAGGATTTAAAAAAGCCCAAAAATATTTTCTTAAAATATTCCTGACCAAACCCTGACAGAACTCGGCCAGAGTTCGACCATAGTGAACGTTATGTGAACGTTGGATTTTTGAACTTGGTCTCCATTCAGTTGCGGATTATTACATAGAGTTCTGTCTGCATTATGCCCGAATTCTGCCAGAGTTCTGCCTTTGAAAAAACTATAAATATAGAGGAATTCTGATCTTTTAAAATCACTCATTCACTTTCATCTCTTCTCTTCTAAATCTTACGTTTCTTCCAAAGAGTTTTCTAAAAAGCTTTCATTTTTAAATTATAATCCAGTTACAATTCTCTAGTCAATTTGTCGGTACGGTGCGGTCTAAGATTTCAGAGAAATTGTAATCAAAGGCTTAATTGAAGAAAGACTCTTCTAAACTGAAGTTGGTCGAGTTCTTCGTATCAAAGCTCGCATATGTAGAAGTTGCAAGGACTTCATATAAAAACTTACGAGATTTTCCAAACATGGATTCAACTGGAAGCTAGAATTCTTCCGACTGGACTAGTCCTCACAAGAGGAAAACCAGTATAAATCACTGTGTTTGTGTTTGCCTTCTGATCTATCTTCTTTATAGTAATTTGTGATTATTGATATTATTTCTGTGATCAAACTGCTAACAAGTTTTTAATTAGCAATATTTCGATGCCTACTCTATTCACACCCCCCTTTAGAGCATTCTGCTTTACGACTTCGTTCCTACAATTGGTATCAGCGGGTTATACATGTAAAGCAAGGTAAAATTGCAGTTATAATTTAATGGTTTTATAGATCACATCATTACACATGGCAACTGTGAAATTCACAAGGGTAGGACAAACAGACCTCCACTGCTTGACGGCACAAACTACACTTATTGGAAAATATGGATGAGTTTCTTCTTAAAATCTCTTGATTTTGACTTATGGTCTATTGTTATTGACGGCTACAAAAAGCCTCCTCGTATTACTGTTGAGGGAGTTTTAGTTGATAAACCCCATGATAAATATACTGAGGATGAAAAGAAAAAGGCCAGTCTTGACGCACGTGCTATTAACGCTTTATTTTGTGCTTTAGATAGAACTAAATTTAATAGGGTGTCGACTTGCACAACATCAAATAAAGTGTGGAAACTTCTCGAAGTAACCCACGAAGGAACAACACAAGTCAAGAAGTCAAAGATCAGCAAACTTACTCAAGAGTACGAGGCTTTCAAGATGAAGTCAAATGAATCCGTCACTCAGATGTTTACGAGATTCTTGGATATTGTAAATCCATTGTCTTCATTAGGCAAGGAATACAGTAACCATGAGAAGATTCGCAAACTTTTACGAGCTCTCACAATGAACTGGATTCCACAGGCTACAGCAAACATTGAAGAAAATGACCTCTGAACAATGTCTCTGGAAACACTCATGGGTAAGCTACTCACTCACGAATTGGAACTTCAAGACTTTGAAGATGCTACACCAAAGGAGAAGTCAGAGAAGTCGATCGTTTTGAAGGCTCAACATAGAAGAACTGTCGAAGATGATTCTGACGACAGCGACTCTGACTCTGAAGACCATGCTCTTCTGGTAAGAAAATTCAAGAAGTTCATGAGATTCAACAGAAGAACAAAAGAAAGCAACAACAACAACAACGAGGAAGATCCTATTTGCTACGGATGTAAGAAGGAAGGACATATGAAGAAAGATTGTCCAACAACATCATCATCAACAAGAAAAACCAGCAAATATGATAAAGG
The DNA here is from genome assembly GCA_029216955.1 of Iris pallida. Classification (NCBI taxonomy): domain Eukaryota; kingdom Viridiplantae; phylum Streptophyta; class Magnoliopsida; order Asparagales; family Iridaceae; genus Iris; species Iris pallida. The sequence goes on along the minus strand of JANAVB010026000.1, from coordinate 18,101,535 downwards.
ATACCTGAAAAGATCTACACCAAGGAAGTACGCCAATACAAGCATATGGCATGAGAGCGAAGCCAGCGATTCAGAAGGCGAACAATCAGATGATGTTGCAAATGTATGCTTGATGGCTTGCGATCAGGTAACCACTAATCCTCTGTTTGATCCTTATAATGATTTCAACTTTAAGCAATTAGGAGAGGCTTTCAGTGACCTGTTAAATGACTACAGGAAACTGCATAGTAAATATGAAACATCTAAGAAGGTACTTAAAGAGTACAAATGTGAGATATGAAGACTTATCGACCAACTAGCTGATGTTAGAAATAATGATTCTTCTATTGAGTCTGGTGAGCTTTCCTCTATTAAGCTGTTGTTACACGAGACTACCAAGTTATCCGAAGAAAAAGACCAAACTATCATCCAGCTAAAGGAAGACCTATCTAAGGAGAGAAAGAATCTCCAGTATGAACAAGTCAGAATGGAAACACTTATATCTGACTATACTAGATTATATGACACCTCCAAAAGGTTGGAAATTAGTTTAGGAAAATGGCCTAAAGTTGCTGCTTCCTATTCTAACACGTGTCAATTACCGAATCATCGGAACACACCCAAACGAAACACTGTCAGACCAAACCATACCAAACCATTGCCCAAGAAGACTAATAGGCATGCATTTTTCTATACTAGAAAACAAAAACCTACTAATCATGCACCTCACACTACTTTCAACACTCAACATGCAAAATATCATTATTGTGGCCTCATTGGTCATATATCCTCTGCATGTAGAATCAGAAAGTTAGTAGATTTAAATATTTATGCATGGATACCAAAGACTAACATGTCAATACCCTATAAAAAATGGGTATCAAGAGTTTCATCTGCAAACTGTTTTGTAGGTGGAACGTCCTTCACATGCTAGAAGCAAATGGATCCTCAACAGCGGTTGCTTACGACACATGACCGGTGATGCATCATTATTCACAACACTGTCGAAGAAGAATAAAGAAGGATACATCTTCTTCAGTAATAATTTAAGAGGGTACATAATCGGTATCAGTGACATTGGTAAGGCTCCCTATCCTGTGATTAAAGATGTCTGTCTAGTTATCGAGTTAAAATATAATCTGCTCAGCATAAGCCATTTAGCTGATCATGGTTATGGCATTAACTTCGTCAAAGACAAATATACTATAGTTTATAGCTCAACTGGTAGTACTATCTTTGAAGGTATCAGGGAAGACAATATATGTGTTTTCTATTTATTAAAAGATGCTAACAAAGCAGTTAGATGCTTGATGGCCAAGAGCATTGACAGTCAACTATGGCATATGAGACTCTGTCATGCAAACATGGACATAATTTCAAAACTATCCATAAAGAAGTTGGTACGCGGCTTACCAGACATATCTTTCAAGAAGGATACGGTACGTAGCAAATGTGAAAAAAACAAAGCTACTCGATCCGTCTTTAAATCTAAGAACGTTGTAAGTACCACTAGACCTCTACAATTATTGCATATGGACTTATTTGGACCTAGTAGAATTGCTAGTTTAGGTGGTAAGTTATATGCATTTGTCATTGTAGATGATTTCTCTAGATACACATGGGTATATTTTTTTGCACGCAAGAACGATGCTTTGTCATAATTCGTCACCCTTTGCAAGAATGTACAGAATGAAAAAGGTTTCATGATTACTCGCATTCGTAGTGATCATGGCGGCGAATTTAAGAATACAGAGTTCAAACAATTCTGTGACACACACGGTTATTTGCATGAGTTTTTCTGCCCTAGGACTCCACAACAAAATAGAGTTGTGGAACGTAAGAAAAAGACTCTATCTTAAATGGCTAGAGTAATATTGAACCAGTTTAGTCTACCTAGATACTTTTGGGCTGAAGATGTCAATACAACGTGCTATATTCTCAATAAGGTTCTAATTCGACCTATATCAAAGAAGACTCCTTATGAGTTATGGTTTGATTTCATATTTCAAGATATTTGGTTGTAAATGCTTTATTCTTAATACTAAAGACAACCTGAGTAAATTTGATAAAAAGGCCGATGAAGATATCTTTTTAGGTTATGCGTCAAAGAGCAAAGGGTACAGAGTCTTCAATAAAAGAACCATAATCATCGAAGAATCAATTAATGTCAAGTTTGATGAACTAAATCAACATTTAGACGATGATGATAATGAAGACGTGAGTACACCAAGTACAACTACTGTAAAACCTTTCCACAAAGATGCAGAACCTTCACACCAAGCACCAGCTGAGTCTTCAAGCAAAGAAGCCAGAACCAGCAATCCTGAGGATATGCCAAAAGAGATGAGATACTAGGTAGATCATCCAAAGGACTTGGTAATTGGTGAGATTACCAAGGGTGTAAGTACTCATTCCTCTAATAAAGATATAGCTTCTTGTGTTGCTTTTGTTTCACAACTTGAACCCAAAAATAATGAAGAAGCATGTAGTGATAATTTTTGGTTGGATGCTATGCAAGAGGAATTAAACCAATTCAAACGGAATCAAGTTTGGGAACTTGTTTCCAAGTCCAATGATCATCCGATTATTGGCACCCGTTGGGTATTCTGAAATAAACTAAACGGGAATGGTTTAGTGACTCGTAATAAGGCTCGTCTCATAGATCAAGAATACAATCAAGAAGAAGGTATCGACTATGATGAGACTTATGCCCTAGTTACGAGATTAGAATCCATTCGCATGTTATGTGCATTTACATGTTTTCACAATTTCATGTTATTTCAAATGGATGTTAAAACGCATTTTTGAATGGTTTTATAAAAGAAGAAGTTTATGTAGCTCAACCTCCAGGTTTTACTGATTTCAAAAATCTTGATTATTTTTTCCAGTTGAAGAAAGCCTTATACGGTTTGAAACAAGCTCCTCATGCTTGGTACGATCGTCTAAGCTCTTTTCTACTTGACAACGGTTTTTCAAAAAAAAAGGTTGACACTACACTGTTTATAAAATCTTTGAATAACAATCTTCTTTTGATTCAAATCTATGTAGATGATATTATTTTTGGATCCACTGATGAATCTCTTTGTCAAGAATTTTTAAAGTGTATGCAGAATGAGTTTGAGATGAGCATGATGGAGAGCTGAAATTCTTTCTCGGACTGCAAATCAAACAAACCAACAATGGGACGTTCATAAATAAAGCAAAGTACATAAAAGATTTATTAAAGAAGTTCGACCTGGAAGCAGTCAAACCACTTAGCACTCAAATGGCGACTTTAAACGAGCTTGATATTGATGAACAAGGCAAACCCGTCGACATACGTAAGTATCGAGGTATGATCGGTAGCTTACTATACTTAACTGCTAGTCGACCAGATATTATGTTTAGTATTTGCTTGTGTGCACATTTTTAAGTCAATCCTAAGAAATCACATATGTGCACAGTTAAGCGTATCTTCCGATACCTTAAAGGCACTTCTTCTGTCGGCTTATGGTATCCTAAAACCACGTCATTTGACCTAACCGGTTATTCTGATGCTGATTTTGCCGGATGCAAAGTAGATAGAAAAAGTACCAGGATACATGTCATTTTCTAGGAAAATTCCTAGTCTCTTGGTTTAGCAAGAAGCAAAATTCTGTTGCATTATCAACAACCGAGGCTGAGTATATCACCGCAGGACTTTGTTATGCACAAATTTTATGGATGAAGCAAACTTTAGAAGACTTTGAATTACACATTTCACACACATAAACATTTTCTGTGATAACACTAGTTCTATTAGTTTGACTAAGAATCCAGTATGTCACTCTCGTACTAAGCATATCGAGATTGGATATCATTTTCTTAGAGACTATCAACAAAATAGAGATATAGACCTTGTATACATAGACACACAGATCAATTGGCTGACATTTTCACAAAACCTCTAGCGGAAGATCGTTTCAATTATTTACGTCAAGAATTAGGAATTTTAGATGTCAATAATATTAATTAATTTTATTTTATCAATTAATTTATTCAATACTCTATAACTGTTTTCGAGATAAGCCTTCAAAGAGTCTGTTTGTCACCACGACTACGGTCGAAGCGAAGCGGTACTTAATTGTTCCCCGGTGAACTTTCGTTAGCTGGGACAGTACTCCTACAGCTAATCTGAAACAGATGCTGAGTAAAGAAAATTAATTTATAAAATAATATTAATTATATTATTTGAAGTTTAAAATTACTAAATTTTGAATTAAATATTTGGAATGGGTTGATGAAAAGGATATGGCCCACACATGTTTTTAAAAACCCATGAGAACCCTAGGCGAATTGTAAACTCCCCCCCCCCCCCCCCCCCCCCCCCCCCCCCCCTTCCATTTTTTTAAAAATAATTAATTTATTATTATTGGGCCTAAATATTATTTTCTGAATTTTACATAATTTTTGGAATAAATATTTATTAATATATAATCAGTTATGGTCATGGTTAATACGTATGTGTGTTGATTAGGGAATATCATAGCTAATATAGACATATTTCGTAGCTTATTTATGAAGCCAATGGGATATGGCATCTCATTCATATAGGTATTAACATATATACTTTTATATATACTTTAAGCCTTCCTATAAATATACCAGCTTGTATAAGTTATTCAACCCAACCTTGTCTCTCAACTTGAATTAATCTCCAAACCCTTGGCCATTCATAGCGGCCTTTTCCTTGGGAATTCATGCATATATATAACCTACATAAATATTCCTTCCTAACTATATATATATATATATATATATATATATATATATATATATAACCTAAATCTTAAATGGGCTATAGGCAGACTAATGCTAAGCACATGCTAGTTAACTGGCCCCAATACACCCTATAGTTATAAATAACATCGCAAAATACCTAAAACTCTAACATCCTTAGGAGAGCAACAACAGCCGCACTCCATCTTCTTCACCTTCTTCATCTTCCTTCATTAATCCGACGTCATCGCCAAACCAAACGTGCACGAGAGCACCACGTTGACCTTCACCGCCACGAGCAATCGAGCCTGGTCATCAGCCAGTCGTCTCCAATACGGAAGCACAGGTGAGTTCCCTTATAGGTTTCTATTTCCGTGTATGCCTTTCTCTATTAAAGAATATAGATAAATCAAATGCATGTGCAAAGGAGAAGTACTGATTCACGTAGGACAAAACAATAGAGTAGAGAACAAGAAGAAGACCGAATAGGAACAGTCATTTTTTTACAGCAGCAAAGCCTATATTAGCTTAGGACACTTCTTCCAAAACAAATAAATAAATAAATGAACAATCTTTGACCTTTAGTTCTTTTCCATACATTATTCACAATTGCTATTCCTTCACGTGAGTGGGACAAATCCATTTTTATACTTTAGAGCATCTCCAACCCTATTGTGAATGACAACCATTTTTTTCAAAAGTACTTCTCCAATGCAAATGTGAAATAAAGTGTGGAGTTGACATGGCAATGACATGGCAAAGACAATGTGAAGTTGGTTGTCTAGATCTAGACAATGCACTTCACAATGTCTTTATGTCCACATCATCATTTGTGAATAAAAATATTTATAAAAAAGAAGTAGAAGAGTAAAAGTTGTCTTGGAAGTTGTAAAAAATTATTTGTATTGTCTTCTCAATACTTTTGCATTGGAGATGACTTTTTAAACCCATTGTCATTTGTGAATATAACTTTGCCACCTATACAAGACATTGTCTTGTCCCTCATGCCACATAGGATTCACAACACAAAACAAGACAATAGGGTTGGAGATGCTCTTAGTGTTAGGGAGAGTTAGTAGTTGTATTGCACAATTTCACTTGGATCCCTTCACTTCTTTTTAATTGCATAAACCATACTAATAAGAAATTAACAAAAGATGAGGATATACCTGCTAATGTAAATTAACTAAAATAATCATATGTTTAGCAAATAAGGGGTATTGTAAAGAATGGAGGATAATTTACTCTGCATGCCATTTTCTTCTATTTTAGAGAGAATTGTTATAAACCCCTGTACTTTTTCTTAATTAAAACTATAGAGATTCATCCACCGTTTGAATATTTATAATAAAGGTTATGCAAATAAGCCCTCCGATTTTAGAATTTGGACTTGAATGCTATATTAATTATATTAGTTACATGAAAACTGAAGTTTGTAAACAAATTAATATAAATATGTGTAGGTATTATCACCCTACTGTCTATCTCAAGTATAAAGGTACTAATAATAAATTATTAAAAACATGTATATGTAGTATAAGTATTTAATAGGAAGTAACAAAAACCTCCGTATCGACTTTTTTTTGCAAAAACTGCAATTCGTATACGCACGTTCATCAAATCGAGATAAAACTTGCGCCAACAAGACCGTATCATTTTTCTGGTCCTGTATGCCAAGTTTGGTCCGATTCTGAGACAGCTGACCGGATCACCGTTTTGTGGGCCCCACGGTCCGATTCAACGGGCGATTTTGTACACGGCCTACCGGAATCCAACTTTGGACATACGATTGGGTTCGTACCATCAAAACAAATTTGTGGACATGTAGTTTGACGATTTTAGAGACCATTGACTCTGACACGCTTTTCGGTGCAAAGCGGGTCTAACGGCGGACACTATTTTTGTCCAAAATTATCGTTTTGCCCTTGTGTCCAAAATTAGACTTAAGGACAGGCAATCTTAGCTGATTTAACTATTCTGAGACTGTTGACATTGTCTGTTTCAGCTTTCAGAGATAGTTGTGATGATTTGGACTTCTTGGCTTAGCAGTGGACTAGATTGTTATTGGATCTTCGTGCAACCTCCAGGCAAGTATACCTTGCCTTCCTCTACAGTTTTATTTACATGCATTGTATTTCAGTTTTCAGTCTTTGATTGTTTATGGACATGTGCTTTTTGTGTTATTTTCTGTAGAGTTGTTTTATTGCATATAGCCGTGTTCATGTTTGGTCTTATGGTTCACCCTTGGAGTTCTCGTCAGTACCTTGCTTGAGTCGTGTCATAGAACGAGTGCGTGTAGTGAACTGCCATAGCCTTGATTATCGTTTTACACAACCAGAGAGTCCACACTCGGGACGAGGGTTGTTTGGTACACCAGAGAGTCTACACTCGGGACGAGGGAGTTTGTCGTGATCATTGGCACTAGAGGGTCCACACTCGGGATGTGGGTTGACCAATTACACTAGAGAGTCCACACATGGGACGAGGGTGCCTTGCCGTGAGCTAACCAAAGAGTCCCCACTCGGGACGAGGGTTAGTGCTTAGTTCAAACCAGAGAGTCCACACTCGGGACGAGGGTTTGGTCCTTCCATTGATCTCGTGATTATCGTTCATCCAGCAGTTCATTTATACGTGGTTGTTCTAGTGTTCGTGTTCGTATTCGTGTTCGTGTTCATATTCGTGTTCGTGTTTGTATTTGTGTTCGTGTTCATATTCGTGTTCGTATTCGTGTTCATGTTCGTATTCGTGTTCGTGTTCGTGTGTTCGTATTTGTGTTCGTAGTCATTTGTCCTATTCCTGTTTTTCTTGTTTATCTTCTTGTGCATGATAAAACTGTTAGATATGCATGTATATTATGTATCTTGCTATGTCGTCTGAGGACCTGATGATCTCTTCGGGTTTAGCGATTGTATGGAGTTAGCTAGTGGTTCTAGATGACAGAGGTATGATACGCTTGCGGGATTCAGGTATCATTATCGTATTTTATTATCCGCTCGTACTTTCTTACTTTATCATGTTTTCTGATTCAGTTTAGACTCTTGTTACTTTCTTTAGAGTCTTATCGGACATATATGCTAGTGGGCTGCAGACCACGACCCATAGTGTTCATTCATGTTTCATATTCTTATTATGGATTGAGATATAGATTTGTTTGCCATGATTTGGCAGTATACCCTAGCCATGATAGCATTTACGTATTTGAGTCGGGGTGGAGTCCGTTCGATACGTAGCTGGCTTGCTCACGTGCTCGTGTCCGAAAAGCGGGTGCGGATCGTGACACGAATTCGGCCCGAGTTCGATCCAAATTCGGCTAGATTTCTGTGGTGCTGTAAGTTTTTAAGTCAGAACCAAGGCCTTCTCCTCTTCATCTATTCTAAACTATTTTATCACAGTAGCAGCAGCAGCCGAAGAACCCCCAAACCCTAGCTTTTATCTACTCCTTTTCTTCCAATCTACGTGGAGAGATCCATCCAAAATTTGGATTCGTGCGGAGAATCATGTCGTCTACAACATACTTGATTCTCGGAAGGTATAATTCCTTCTCTCCTCCACTTTCAAATTCTTAGGGTTACCAAGTTTTGGGAAAGAATACCTAAGGGATTCAATCCTTTCAAGAGGATGAAGCCTAATGCCAGTGAAGCGGAATCGTCTTCCGATCCGGACATAGATTCACTCTTTTCCTCGGTCCAATCGGGTGACAGCCTGTCGGATGAGTTTTACTTCAAACCTCATAACCAAGCTTTGCTTTGGTATGCCGACTTTACTATGCGTTCAATATGCACAGGTGCTCCGATTAAATGGACTGTATTTCCAGATCACCATCCTTTCTTTGAGGCATTAGGGTTACACCGTCTCGTTACCCAATAATTTCCTATAGCTACTAATGCCCTTAGACTATTCTATTGTAACTTTGTGTTAGACATTTTTAGCGTAAGAACTCGTGTTGGCGGGATCGATATCGAGTTCGATGATGTGTTACTAGCAAAAATCCTTGGTATTCCAAACGATGGTGTCCCGTTCGATAACATCACCGACTTTGACTTTCCCGAGGGCACGACCCTTGTTAGTTTCAAGAATGAGCTTTGTGCGCCAGTATGTACTCGTCCTGAAAAGTTCAAGACCAATAACTTGAACTTGTTTAACTACGAGTTACATTGCATCATCTATTCCACTATTTTTTCGAAACCTACTTCAAAAGATGATGTCACTGAACTAGAACTCTCTGTCCTCTATCATATTCTTAAGGGGATTCTTTTTTCTGCCCCTAATACTATCATCTAGATGATGGGAAGATGTCGCGGAAGAGAATACAATCTCTCTTATGCGATGCTTATCCCTCGCATCTTTCAGCGTTTTGATATCGACTTATCCACTTGCGCTCTGGAACCTGAGCCCAAGTTTCTCAAGCTTTCTCATCGTAGCATTGCCACTGCTCCTCCACCTCCTGTACCTGCTCCTACTGCACCTGCAACTTCTCAGATCTACCCTATGACCTTTGAGGGTATCCATCAGCACCTCTCGGATTTGCAGACTTTCTTTGTTGACACTTCCAGGAAACATAAGTTCCGTGACGTGACTCGGTTCCAGGCTATTGCCAACTCATTTGTCTATCTCCGATTTGCTCGGACGGGTCATTCTGCCAGCTCCTTTCCTAGAGGCCCTACTGTATCTGGTTACCACATTGAGGATGAGGCGATCCACTCTCTATTCCAGCCAGGGAATGCTTATGATTAGTACCGTGGCTCGGGTGCTACTCCACACACCTCTGGAGGTGGCACATATGGAGCTGGTCCATCCGAACATGGAGGACATACTGGCACTGCAGATGATGATGATGACGTTGAGGATGACATGTGATTTGTCGTACTATTGAGACTAATTTTATTGTCTTTGTTTACTTGAAAATTCTTCGACATTCCAAGCTAGTATCAGTACTCTTATTTGGTTGTGATTTTTTGTGTTATTTTTGTCTGATGAACATGTTATATGTTTTCCTTAGCATATTTTCTTTCAGTATAGCATTATTCAGTATTTCTTATAGCATTTTATTTTATTATGCTTTTATTTATACTACCTGTGATATATTTTCTGCTTATCACATTTCTTTACTGTCTGTTCCATTTATACCATGCCTGCGATTATTATTTTATATATATATATATATATATATATATATATATATATATATATATATATTTATATATATATATATATCTATTTTTTGTGTTTCTTCACTGATTGTTACTTATGTATATATTGCAGGGGAGCTTTCTCTTTTGTAATTATTTTTCTAAGTGACAACGGAAGAGAAATAAGATCTAACATCTTCGATCTGTAAGAATACAGGATATGAACAATCTACAATAGAATTTTTTGGTACATTATATCGGTACAATTTGTTTTGATAAAGACCAAAGACGTTATATCGGTCAAGGTTTGTCAATTATCAAAATATGGAAGATTGTTGGCCCATTGGTCATGGTCAAACCTGATTTTAATAATTGATCAAACTCTGTCTCGATATACGGAACAACTCAGATGTTTACTCAAGACATTTTGGATACTTGGACACTGATCAAGATTGGATATCTACTCAGTTTAAGACCGAAGCTATGTTTGCCACTCGAGACTGTATTTCTTTATGTAATATAATTTTTATTTTTATTGAGTCTAAGAATACATTGTACACCAAGTCGTACTAGCAAAAAGGGTATCCAAAATCGTTTTCAAAAATGATCTTTGTTTTGAAAAATATCTCTTATTTATAAAAGCTTCTGAAGGATTTCAAAAAGCCTAAAAATATTTTCTTAAAATATTCCTGACCAAACCCTGACAAAACTCGGCCAGAGTTCGGCCATAGTGACCGTTATGTGAATATTGGATTTTTGAACTTGGTCGCCCTTCAGTTGCGGTTTGTTACATAGAGTTCTGTCCGAATTCTGCCCGAATTCTGCCAGAGTTCTGTCTTTGGAAAAACTATAAATAGAGAGGAATTCTGATCTTTTAAAATCACTCATTCACTTTCATCTCTTCTCTTCTAAAGCTTACGTTTCTTCCAAAGAGTTTTCTAAAAAGCTTTCATTTTTAAATCCCAAGGCAGTTACAATTCTCTAGTCAATTTGTCGGTACGGTGCGCTCTAGAAGATTTCAGAGAAATTGTAATCAGAGGCTTGATTGAAGAAAGATTCTTCAAAATTGAAGTTGGTCGAGTTCTTCGTATCAAAGCTTGCGTAAGTAGAATTCAACTGGAAGCTAGAGTACTTCCGACTGGACTAGTCCTTACAAGAGGGAAACCAGAATAAATCGCTGTGTTTGCGTTTGCCTTCTGATCTCTCTTCTTTATAGTTATTACTTTGTGATTATTGATATTATTTTTGTGATTTAACTGCTAACAAGTTTTTAATTATCAATATTCTACTGCCTACTCTATTCACGCCCCCTCTAGAGTATTCTGTTTTACTACTTTGTTCCTACAATGTTTTTGATTTGGCTAATAAATTAAGTTTAACATAATGACGTCACTAATATTCATGTAATCACTATCATGTTGCTACTTAAAGTTAGCATTGTCCAAACGTTCTACAACTTATTGCTATATTTGTATCATAATGCATCATACTACTTTGTTCGTATAACATGTATTTGTAGTCACGCAGTAAGCATGATCAAACATGATCAAACTAGGACATATGCAATGGAGAATCATTAATGATGGGCCAAAGATAGTGTTATACAAGAAGATTTCTCTGAACCGCCCAACGTCCTATCTGGGGCCTCGCATCGGGGGTTCTGCTGCACGATCAGTGGACAGGGGTCGAGGGTGTAGCTCTCCCCCCTCCCCCATGGGGATTCGGGGGCGAAGCCCCGAAAGGTATTCAAATTTCCAGATCTTTTATCTTTGGACGACCGTCGTCACAAAAAAAGGCGTCTTCAAGTTTGCTCAAATATCAGAAGAAAGGCGTCATCAAAGTGCTATTGGTTTTCCTATTTTATCAATATATTTTTCATATTTGTTGAGTCTTTGAATACGATGTACACTACATCGTACTGGCAAATAGGCTACTCAAGAAACATTTTCAAAATACCTTTTTTATTTTGAAAACAAGCCCACTTACAAAAGCCCAAACTACTTCCTAACTGCTTGACTTTCAAAAATTCCAAAAATTGGATTTGCAAAAACCCTAACAGAACTCCAACAGAATTTGGCCCGAGTTTGGTTAGTTCCCGTTGGATTTTGAACTTGGTCATCCTGCGGTTACGGATACAACGGCTATGTCGAGATTTTCGGAAAGAGTTCTGCCCGAATTCTGCACAAATTCTGACTTTGAAAAACCTATAAATAGAGAAGGATTTCAATCATTTCAACACACTCATTCACTTTCGTATCTCTTCTCTCTAAGCTTAAACTTCTTCCAAAGTGTTTCGAGCTATTCATTTTCAAATCCCAAGCCAGTTGTGATCCTCTAGTCGATTTTCCAGTACGGTACGGTCTAGAAGTTTCAGAATAATTGTAATCAGAGACTTGATAGAAGAAAGACACTTCACAATTTAAGTTGGTCAAGTACTTCGGATCAAAGCTCGCGTTGTAGAAGTTGCAAGGATTTCAGATGAAAACTTGCGGTATTTTTCCATAGTAGATTCAACTGGAAGCTAGAGTTCTTCCGACTGGAATAGTCCTTACAAGAGGGAAACCAGTATATATCCTTGTGTTTGTGTTTGCTCTCTTCTCTCTCTCTTTTACATTTACATATCTATGATATATTATCTATGATCTTGTTGCTAACATTTTAAATTAGGTAATTTTCGATGCCTACTCTTTTCACCCCTAAAGTATTGTACTTTACAAATTTGTTATGAATCGGGTGTTTCGTCCGTTCCTCGACAAATTCATGGTAGTCTACATAGACGAGTATTGCAGACCGTGCTTCAGACCCTTCGTGACAACTAGTTGTATGCCAAGTAAAGCAACTATGAATTTTGGCTACACAATATACCATTTCTTGGGCACATCATATCCGCAAAAGGCATATCAATTGATCCAAAGAAAGTTGAAGCATTGTTGATTGGAAATGGACCACGTCAGTCAGTAAGATTTGAAGCTTCCTCGGCTTAGCAGGATACTATAGACGCTTCATAAAGGAATTCATGAAGATCGCATCGCCGTTGACTCGCCTTACTCACTCAGAAAGGAGTCACGTTTGAATAGTCAGACGATTGTGAAGCTTCCTTCCAAGAGTTAAAGCAGCGGCTCATTCGGCCCCGATACTAGTACTTCCTGAAGGGACTGAGGGATTTTAAATCTTTAGTAATACTTCCGGCCAGGGCTTGGGGTGTGTTCTTATGTAACAGAATAAGGTGATTTCTTTGCATCCTGACAGCTAAAGTCGTACGAGAAGAACTACCCCACTCATGACTTGGAAATGGCGACGATTGTTTCGCATTAAAACTGTAGCGTCACTATCTTTATGTCATGGCATGCAGTATTTTTATGGATCACACGAGCCTCAAGTATCTCTTTACCCAAAAGGAACTGAACTTGCGATAGAGGCGCTGGCTAGAACTGATCAAGGACTACAACTTGACGATCAACTACATGTCGGGCAAGAAAAATGTGGTGGCCGATGCATTGAGCACAAAATACATAGCCTCGCTATCCATCCATAAAAGTCTACTGCGGGACTTAGAGAAAATGGGCATTGAACTCCGAGTTTGATTCATAGGAGCTAACTTAGCAATGTTGCATTTAGAACCGTGCTTGTTGGAAAAGGCCAAGTCTGCTTAGAAGGATGATCGATACCTGGAGAAGATGCGAAAGTTGATATCAACAGGGAAGGCATCCGAATTTGCGAAAGATGAGACCGGAGTGATACGGGTGAAGGGTCGGCTATGCGTCCCGGAGGACTTAGAACCGAGGAAGGAATACCAATGGCGCACTATGCGAAATATTTCTTGCATCCCGGTAGCACGAAGAAGTATAAGGACCTCTGCGCAATCTTTTGGTGGTACGACATGAAGACGGACGTGGCACTCTTCGTGTTGCAGTGTATGACCTGTCAGCTATTTAAAGCAGAACATCAGAGGCTAGACGGAGGGATGTAGAACCTTCCCATTCCCAAATGGAAATGGGATCATATTACTGTATACTTTATTGTTAGCATGTCGAATATGCCACGAGGGAATGATATTGTCTGGGACATCATCGATCGACTAACTAAGTCAGCACACTTCATTGCCATTAAAGTCACTTGGAGCGTCGATCATCTTGCTCAGATATGTCTTGATGAAATAGTTCAGCTGTACGGGGTCCCAGTATCCATCATCTCAGATTGGGATGAGCGATTTCTCTCACATTTTAGGTGTAGTCTTCAGTCAGCATTGGGGACCAAGTTAAAGTTTAGCTCAGCTTATCAACCTCAGATCAATGGCCAAATAGAGCGGGTGAATCAGAATCTTGAAGACAGGTACGGCTCTATGTAATCGACTTGAAGTCAAGTTGTGACGTTCATCTACCACTGGCTAAATTTGCATATAACTGTAGCTATCAGTCCAGCATCCAAATGGTGCCATATGAGGCCTTGTACGGCAGGAAGTGCTGAAAACCCATTTACTGGGATGAAATTGGGGAGTGACAGATTCTCAGTCCGGAGCTAGTAGAGCAAACTGTGGCAAAGGTCAAGATGATAAGGAAGAGATTGAAGATGGCTCAGAGTCGACAGAAGGGCTATGCAAATACCAATTGACGGCCACTCAAGTTCCTGGAGGGCAACCATGTGTTTCTCAAGGTGACGCTGATTCTAGGAGCAGCCAAATTTAGAGTTAAAGGCAAGCTGAGCCCAAGATTTGTGAGTCCTTTCTAAGTATTGAAGCTAGTTGCCCCAGTAGCTTACCAAATTGCCTTGCCACCCTTACTGTCATATGTACATAATATCTTCCATGTCTCACAACTATAAAAGTATGTGCACGACCTGAGCCACATAGTACATTTTGGCCAACTGGAGCTGAAGGCAGACTTATCATATGTGGAAGAACCGGTACAAGTCTTGGAGCGCAAGGATAAGCTACTTCGAAACCGTACGATCTCTCTAGTTCGCATTCATTGGAGAAACCATTCGGTCGAGGAGTCGACCTAGGAACTGGAATATGTGATAAAGGAAACGTTTCGTTCCCTATTTTTCTAGCGGTAGGTTCTCTTCTTAAGTTTCAAAGACAAAACTTTTCTTAGTTGGTTATGATGTAGTGCCCCGTCCCTACATCGTGCCATGTTCCCGTCTACGGGGTGCGCATTAAAGGAACAATATCACTATCGATTTAGTTAGAACCGATTAATTAGGATAGATTGAATCGATTGAACGGGACCAATTGAATTAAGATCCTTTTCTCGTTTTGGAATGGCTTTTTCGGAATCAAGTTCCATATTCAGTGGGTTGCGCTGGAGGATAGACTCTACGGCTGTGTCGGGAGAGATCTCCCGTTGCTCTGCTTTTCATGCCAAACTTGCTGCTTTGGCTTTAGTTTTCTGGATTGCATTTTCGTAAAAAAAATCGATAATTTTCATGGCTCGTTCTTCGAAATTCGTATTTCCTATCAAACTCATTTAATAGTGCAGTATTCTGACTAGTTGCTTATGCAATTTTTGGTGATCGTATAGGTACCATCTAGCGCAGCCAACTAGTCTCTCGCCTCAAGAAAAATCAAGGTGCGTGGCTGGCCTCCTTCTCCTCGACCATCTGGTTCTAAATGCTATCATAAACACAAACGAGATATGCTTGTCTTTACAACGTTGAATCAATAAAATACGGCATGATTCCTCATGAGCACTTGATATAGAACTGCTATAACATGAAACTGATACATGCTTTCTTATGTCATGTTTATTATAGATCTGTGTGAAAAGGAAGATTGAATCGATTAACGAGTGCCGCAACGATAAGGCAAAGTACCTTAAAATAGGCTAAGATCTAAAGAATAAAGAACACGAATACGGTCATTGGACAACTTTTGCACAAAGTGTAGTTTTCTCGAATGATTGCCTAAGCCAGGAATCGATTAGGCTTAGAAGGAACGAGTATAACAGTTCTAGCAGAACTGACAAGGGTGATTCGGGAACTTTCGAGTAGGGACCGCTACCCGCCGCGAAAGGATCGCCGTATAACCCAGCTATAGTCCAAGATGGCTTAACATTGCTAGTGACCTTCACACCTTTCTACTTCTTATCTAATACTTGTGACACGAAATGAGTCTGGATAGTTGCTAAATGTATTTTTATATGCTTGCCTCATAAAAATGTTTACATGAAATCCATCAGGCTGGTTAGAAAGATCACCAAGTATATAACATATTTTATAAAACTTCTTGAACAAATGAGAGCTTAGATTTAAATTAGCCACCCACCAATACATGTGATCATACTGACCCTCACACTTCGCAAGTGCTATGAATCAGGTGGAACAAGCTAGCTAGCAAGGCGACGTTTGTGCTTGAAGCTTTGTCCATGCGTCAAAGACTTTTGTTGAATACTTATGAAGACACTCTACAATAGTCCAAAGAAGATGACGCGGCTCCCTACCATTCCAGGTGGTTTGTATATGCTGGTTGTACAAAGGGATGTAATGTATGGAACGACTATCTTATCACCATTAATTTTGAGTCACGTTTGTAAGCCCGTACGGCATCAAGTTGTAATCGAGTCATGTAATAATGTCCATTATCAATAAAGTGAAGTTTCTTCTATATCAATATGTTATTCAATTTCTCTGCGTACTTCATTAAATGTTGTGTTTTGGATAACCTTGTGACTATGCCTTGTGCGATCGCAACTTACGTTCGCACGGCATCACGCCCGGGAGACAATTATCGATTCGACGAAATCAGGACGTGACAATCACTTCAGTATTTATGACGTTTTGACACAAAAGTCTGAGACAGCTATCAAATAACAGCTATCAGATGGCAAATGACAAATGTCAAATAGTAAACATCAACAGGGAGCACAGCCTCCAATGCACCCCATAAAGCGTAGCTATTTTGGCACTCCAGAAAGCGCAGTCTCTAAGACTTCTAAGAAGTACAGCCTCTAGAACCTTCCAAAAGTGTAGCCTCTAGAACATCCCAAAAGTATAGCCTCTATGAGGTCAAGAAGCGCAGCCTCTATGATGCGCAGCCCACTCACGACATTATTGGAATATGCCACGTGAAAATCGTATCTATTAAGATACAATCAAATCTAGTTTGTTCAAACAGAACGAGATCTTTGAGCGATGTACACACGACATATGGCATTGACTCAATAATATTTATGAACAGGTGCCAACCACCCAAGACCTTAACAACAAGTAAATCTCAACAACTGCCATGTGTCAGCTCGTCAATGGCCATAACAGTACAGTTACAACAAATTCTATGATATTTTCATATGCGTAGCGCTCCTGCGTGCCAAAAACCCTGCTCACATCACATATGTGCTCGCCTATAAATAGAAAAAGTCTTCCTTCATTCAGGATCTTTGACTGCTTCTTGATTGACAATCCTAGATCACCTACTCACCGGCATTCAGAGAGTCAGAGCAAGTTCTTCTCGTTGTAAGATTTTCAACGGAGTAAAGGAACCAGTATAGTATTCGATCTCTATTTTCATACTTTTCTAGAATCAAATTATACTTAGATCTCCTGTTTAGGATTTCCCTTGTACTTCTTCTTGTTTGTAATACAAGAAGTTCTTTAACTTTTGTCCATGGCAAACAAAATGGCGACCCTGCTGGGGACTTTGTTCTCCTCTAACAAGAAAGTTGTGACGCAATTTGACAACAACTTGGTGGGGTACTCTCAAAAGATGTTGGTCGTACGTATCAGTAAGCTTTTGAGGACCTACTCTTTGAAGGCAACATGAGTCCTTCAAAGCGGCTAGCAAAGCCGAAGAAGACTCGCTGCACCTGGGTGCCCAAGACTGTTGAGCCAAGCAACAAGACTAAGGGGATGTGCCCCAAGATTTCTATAACTTAGGAGCACTCCATGCACCTGCACTCACTACTGCTACTATTCCTCAACCGACTCTATTTTTTGAGAAGCGCAGGGGAGGCTGCCACTCCTAGGCTGCATGCCAGACAAAGGCACAACGAAAAAAGAAAAGTACAACATCCCATCTGCGCACGAAGTCAAATGTGCAGGAAATATCTTCTGTCTTTGATAAAATTATCTACCCCCTAGGTAAGGCCAAGTTTGACTCCGAGTACTACGCACCTTCTAGGGCTAGTAAGAAGAAGTCCAAGACAGCACGCGCCATGCGCGATCAATGTTCTACGCGAACAGCTAGTCGAAAGCTTGCACTAACAGCATGCGTGCAGCCGACGATAAGCTGTACAGAACTGATTCAGGTGCTCATGTGCCTCGAATGACAGTTCACAAAGTTTTCCTGTCACTAGGGCGCTCATGCACACGAACCAAGCCAGAGGCAAATATTATGGTGATAGATTCATGCGAGCTGTGTGGCTGCGAGAGTGAAGTGAGTCTGTCCCAAGTAACTCCCTACTCATGACCTAAGCACGTCTCATGTGCAGGAATTGGGTCGTGGGACGCATTCATCACATCTTTACTCATGCGGCTAGTTTGGCTGCGCTCATAAAGTGAGCATAAATGTGAATACCTCTTCCTGTGACTTACGTGATATGATCTCAAACAAGCATAAGGCAGGAGAGGCTTCTGTTTTGCATAATATGCCTACCTCAGGGCATACTTGTGCTAACATAGTCATCAACTGCTGCTTCAACTAAACAGCAGCATCACCACTAAGAAGGTAGTCAGTTTTTTAACGGCTGTGACCGTCGGCACCTGTTCGACAATGGCTCAATAAGAGGTTGCCGATAGAAGACGAAGATGAACTTATGATTGCCCCGTGCAATGCTATGACTTCACCTTTGTTCAAGAAAACTTCTAAAAATCCTCCTGTTTCCGCTAGTAAAAGCCGGCTTCAAAGCAACAAGCCGACGGTGCCCAGCACGGGTGTGTTCCAATACACTCGCTCCAAGGCCAAGCCCTAATCGCAGGGAACGATCATTTTATCGATAGTACAAGCTGGGGGTAGCAAGCCTTCTATATTCTTTGACAATCTGTCATTCCAACCAGACGAGTGCATGTGTGGGACTGACACAAATGCTTCTAGGGGTACAAGTTATTGACAGGCTGGGGGTGGCTACTTTCTTGAATCGGATGATGACATCAACTTGCATGTCTTACCTCAGGAAGGTGAAGCCCAAGGATATGAACCGAAGAGAGAAAGATCCACTTTCCCATCTACTTTCCACCACCAGCTAATGTCAGTATATATGACAAGGGGTGATAACGCGGGAAGCAGCGAAGGATCAAACTACCTACAGTGTATAGAAGCCTTTGAAATGGGCCTGAATATGTTGACTGAGTCCATACAAGCCTTGACCCAGGTGGTCTTCGAACTCAAAGATAGATTGTCACCCCGAGCCCCTGCTCCAGCGAATCAAGACCCAGGGACGAACATAGAGTCTAATGCACCATCTCAGGGGCCACTCACAACTGAGAACCATACACTGCCACGGTCTTCTGGCCCGCCAATGTCAGAAGACAAACAACAAGTGCTTAGAGAGATGCACGCTCGCTTTGATGCCAAGGATAAGTATGAGTCACTCCAAAAATTAGGGATTCGATAGCCATATCCTCCTAAGTGGGATAACATGGTATACCCTCCCAAGTACAAACCACAAAAGCTAACACCATTCGATGAAAAATAGTCTCCCTGTCGATATCTGACATACTTTGCCTCTGTGATGCGGCATTTACCAAAAGACAACGCCCTGCTCACAAGTCTATTCATTGGAGCATTATAGGGGATGGCCTATGAGTGGTTCTGTAGTCTCCCTGACAATTGCGTCTCGTCGTTCAATGACTTGAAATAATACTTCCTCTCCCGGTTCTATGAAGGAGGAATGGACATGACAATGTCCGCTCTCATGGATATTATTCAGAAAGAAAAAGAGCCTATTCGTGCCTACATCGAGCGCTTCCGCCAAGCAGCCTTGAGGCCATCACCTGGTGTGCCTGAGCCTGTGATAATGGACTCATGTCGTAAAAATATGCTTCCAGCAATCAAACTCTGGCACAAACCTCCTTAATGTACGGAGTGGACGCCATTCACTATCAGTACCAATAGTAGTGAAAGGAATGCTTGCGATGCACGCTTGCTGGAGATAAACTTTCCTAAACTCAAAGATAAAGGGAAACGCCCACTGCCAATAACCTTACTAACACTAGCAATGATGGAATGGGGAAACAAGCCTGGTCTGTCAACATTTCTAAAGGTTCAGCATCAGTAAACCAAAATCCGCCAGAGGTGTCGAAACCAAAAGAAAAATATAATGGAACTGGGGATTCCCAGGACCCTTCCTTTGGTGTGCGTATTGATCGATAGAAGGTTAAACAGATTTAATACGTGTTCTAACCCTTCATAGGCGAAAACTAGGGTTCACGAATTATACCTGCGATGGAAAGGAGAAAAGTAATTCCTGGAAATCTTGAACGGACGATCCCAAGATCTTCTACACATATTCCTTCCTCGATTTGGACGTCGTGTGGGCGACGATCTCCCAACCTTTTCTTCTCCTTGGCATCCCTCTCTTTCTTTCCTTACGTGAATCACGAATTTAGAGAAAGTTTCAAATTTCTGATCAGTAATACGGCGGCCAGAGAATAGAGGATATATATAGGCTACGGCAGGGACCATGAGAAGAAATTAGGGTTAGGCCTCCTAACGGATCTGGATATCCTGTGTTCAGTCCGAACAAATAATCCAGGCCCACTAACAATAGCTCGATCCACTAATGAGCTATTGTTGCACTACCTCCCTAATCCCAAATTATGTTTATGGGCTCCTTTTATTATATGCTCGTTTGACTACCCATGTTAAGATATCGTATATCCGTCGATCAAATTAATTTACTGACAACTATATTGATTCGACATCTTTTATCCTTAAGTAGTACCGCTCAACTTTATTTGTCATGTCAGATATAATCCACCTGCAGGGTTTACATGACAATCCTTATGAGCTCCTTAAGGGGACATCATCAACCCGATGTATCGGGACATGGATTCCATTTATAATCAACAGTCCATCACACATACAATGTTATTACCCAATTCATAGAGGTTGTTTATCCATAATAAATCTTACTCTTTTATGAATCAAAGTAATGCACACTGCATATACATGTCTTTTATTATATCCGGATTAAGAGCACAAGCATCCATAATAACAGAGGTGTTTGTTCTCTTATATAGTCAGTACAAAGAAAACAACCTCAAGTGGTCCTGTTTAATACACACAAAGTGTACTAGTGTAAACCTATAGTCAAGATAGACTAATACCAGATTACCCTACAACCCTTCCAATAGATTTTCCAAGTCCATATAAGTACTGAACTATTTATATACTCCATAGGGAACTGATAATATGATTTTTTTTGTATGACATCACACACCATATTATCTACAATATAGAATATTAGACATTTGCATTAACACTTGCAACAAATACAATATGCAAACATTTGCCCATATGATTCTCATTCAAAATTTAAGGAAATAAGGTTACTACAAAAGTGATGCTTTTAGTATATAACCCTAACAAAATATTCTTTTAATGATGAGGATGTGCTGGAGCTCTTCAACATACTGGTGAAGGGAAAAAAAGCTACATCTTTTGCCTCCCAAGCGTCCTGACAAAGTGGACAAGCTAGACAATCCTAAGTACTGTCACTATCATCAGTATGTCCACCACTCGACACGTGACTGCTACGTGTTGAAGAAGCTAATCTAGAGGCTCATTGATGCCAAAGTCCTGTCACTTGACTATGACGATAAGACAGTCACTACCAATATGGTAAACCTTCAATTCGTTAGCATCCCGAAAATAGAAGCCCAAGACGGTGTCGTCCCAGTCCCTAAGATGACAATAGAAGTTGTTAACGTTCCACCGACCGATGAAAATGCTTAAGGCCTGATCCCGCTTACAATGCCGTAAGGCGAAGTTATGTGGGTCTATTCCAACCTTGACCCAGACATAATGCAGCCCCTGACACACTTGGTCAATGGAAAAAAAAAATCTAAATCATGTCGCATGTTGTCTGTCACAACCGATGAAGCCCTGGTGGGCACCAATTCTGGTCTATCTTACCAGCTGGAGGGCTATCAGGCTCCGGAGAAAGAAGTACCTCCAGTTGCTGCGGCAACAAACCTGATACCATAGAAGCAGGTCCATCTTAACCTCCTACAACAGATAATCAGAAGCAGACGGAGGTTCACTTTGACATCACTCTGAGGAAAGACTCAGCGATAGGGCCAATCAAGCCATATAACTTTAATATATTGGCACAACTTGCCAATACTCTAGCTAGGATGTCGCTCTTCGAGCTCCACCATCTCTCTAAAGAGACAAAGGATGCCCTCAGCGAGGCATGACAACATGCTGACTCCTTTCTCATCGAAGTCCAGCCGCCTAAAGAAGATCACGTTGCTTGCCCATATTGCTACAGTGTGATCGAGACGATCCCAAACATCACCTTCACTCAGCAAGACATGCTTCTGAAGAATAATAGAAATAACAGACCCACGTACTATATAGGATATATTGGTACTATTAAGGTCAATCGCATCCACATCGACCGTGGCTATCCCCTCAGCATCATCCCCAGGAGTTAGCTCCAGACTTTAGGGATATCGATTGTCAGGACTTATTTCCGTTTAGGGGCACGAGCACGTGGGTACGTCCAACCTAAGCCGCAGTGTCGGCGGTAGAATGCTGTATAGATCGTCTGTAATATCTAACATCTAACAGATATGGAATATAACTTGTCATCTCCTTACGGAGGAATAATATATCATCTATAACATATAACTAATCACAGATATCTAAGGAAGATGATAGCACGAATAGACAGAAGATGAAATAATGAAATAGAGTTTAATATCATAAGTCAAATCCAACATAATCTAGAAGTCTATAAATAAGTATATATCCTGAATAAATATAACAAGTCTTAAATATATCAAAAATGGAGACAAATCCAGCCATACCGATACTATCTAACTAGCATCCATCTAGGAAGGCTAAGCTACTATGTCGAGGGATCCACTCCTTAGGTCTCTGGAGTATCGTAATAGGTAGGGCAAGTATCCTCGAGCTCGTCAACTGAAAAATATATTCAGTCTGAATTGGAACGAAACACACCTCTAACAACAGTTCTAATTAAATGATAAAAACTATAAAGTAGTTATAGCAAGTAGTACATGATGAGCAAGAAATAAAATAAGGACAAGGAATATAAAGAGCAGCTACCACTAGAGAATAATAACAAAATGAGCATAGTGAATCAAGAAATATGGTAATAAAGATTGTAAAGTGCAAAAGAACTAACAGAGATACATAGTGTGTCCAACAAGAAAATATAAGATAGTCCAGCAGGAATATATATAGTGAGTCCAGTCAAGAGGTATAAAGTAAGTCTAGCCAGACTATAACTATACTAGTATTTTGAAATACCTTTTTCGACATGTAAACGGCTAGGGG
Source organism: Iris pallida (assembly GCA_029216955.1). NCBI lineage: Eukaryota > Viridiplantae > Streptophyta > Magnoliopsida > Asparagales > Iridaceae > Iris > Iris pallida. Next base: position 18,078,231 of record JANAVB010026000.1, on the reverse strand, counting down.
TAATAGGCTCATCGCATGTCAAGTATGCGACTGCTATCATTCCAGATTAGACCAGTAAGGGGTAGTTCCAACATGTTTAGGAATGTTTACATGTCTCAAGTATTTCTCCATCCAACTAGTACAATGAACCCAAGTCCTGGCATGTAAATCAAGTACAAGACCAGCCGAATAAAGTAGGTGATGCCAGCAGGTGTTTCCAGAAATAGAGACCAGACAAGTAAAATGCATGGGTCGCAAGTATGTAAATCAACAAATACCAATCAGTGTTTCCATTGTGTCGGAGAATCAAGTATTATAATACTAGAACTATAATTATAATAAACAACAAATAATAAAAACTATCAGAGAATGTACTCACCTGCAGTCTTGAGGAGTAAATGTGAATCGAGGCCCAAAGCAAAGTCAAAAGACCTATATATGAGATATACATGTTAATTGGTGTTTAAGTGTGCTAAAATGGATATATAATATGTGATATACATTTTAAGTCAATTCTAGGTCAAAACTAGGCTTTCAAGGTCAAACTAGGTCAATTTGACTTAAAGATTGGCTTTTGGGTCAAACTGGACAACCTTCGTCAAATCGAGTCAAACCTAGGTTAAGTTTGTCTATTCCATTATATAGACAATGCCTAATTGAATTTGTCCATATCTAGTCCTTACTCTAACTATAGGTAATACCCTATTCATATACATGGTATATAATAACATTACCTAACCTTGTATATAGGTATATCTACTTACCCTAACAAATGGGCGATTACCTAGCTAGGTGAAACCTGTAATAACACTTAATTTATTACCTATTATTTGGTATTTACCTCCGCTAGGTAAATTCCCTATATTTCACATTACCATAACTACAGGCAATTACCTATACATTACCTTACCTATACCTATGTATTCACTTATCTAAGTAGATTCCTTTACCTACTCAACTCCATTTATCCCAGGCATAGGTAACCTATATTACCTAACCCCTACCTATGTTATACCTATCACCAATACTTCGGTATTACCCTAATATGTAGGTAAATCATCATTTACCTATTATCCTCTAAATTTTATTGTCACACACTCTAACTGTTTCCTATGACACTACCGTACCTGCTACATACACTAGGGCCAAGTCTCTACCCTCGAGTGGCCCTTACCTAACTTAGTTAAATCTAATCTAACCCACTACATGACACAACTTAGGGGTAACACCTATTATACCCTCTCTCACTCATGGCCTAATCCACACATACCCTCACTTTCTTGTCACTGTCCCACTTACCTCACTCCTAGACACTCACGAACCTATCACTCACAATCACTTACACATACACACACACACACTATAGATGCACTGGCCAATGGCCTGCATAGGGGTTCAAATCCCTGTCTACCCCTATACCTACTATAGGCAGGTCTCCCTACCTGTCCTGCTTATAGCAGGAGGCCAATTTGGCCTACTGCCAAACCACACTGGCCTGCCTTGCAGAATAAATGCATCATACAGGCCTGCCTACTGCAAACTATGTGCAATTTGCACAAAGTGCTAAACCCCAACTGCACAGCCTAAAACCTCCATATGCCAAGTGGCTTAGGGCCAAATGCAATATGCACTGCTGCCTAAGTCGAGCAGCCAGGACCAAGTAGGCCATGCCCAACCTTGCTTTGTTTTTCCCTCCCTTTTAAACTATGTAAGCATCCTAAATTTTTACTATAATTTTTTTTAAAGTATATTTATATTAGTATTAGTTTTTTTGGTACTTGTACGTCAAGTGCAAATACATATATGCGAGGTATATATTTTTATAAAAAGTTTTATTATTAATTTTTTCCATAGTAAAAATAATTATACTTTTCAAAATAGTATTAGGTCAATATTTTTTCTTAAAGTTATAAAATGCGTCGCGACTGCCAAAACTTTATTTTGTTTATTTATTATAAGGAGCTATTTTATTTGTAAAAGTATAAGTGATAATTTAGAAAATAATATTTTATAAATAATATATTCTATCGCATGCGCAGTACATGAAATTAAATTCATGTACAGTTTCATTTTCGAAAGCTAATTGTAATTTTGTTATTTATTTGTAAAAATGTATTTCAAATACTTAAATATTTATTATAAATTTTGAAATTATTTATTATTTTAATTTATAAAAAGATATTTTAAATAATTTGTGATAATTTAAATTATGATTAGATTTATTGATCTAATTTAAATAGTTTTATTTAAAGATGAAGATTTATCTATATTTAAGTTAGATTTGGATTTATTTAGATCAAAATTAGATTTAGATTTGGATTTGGTTGAATTGGTTGATTTAAATTAAATGGTGAATTATCTAAAGGAAATTTAATTTTCCTACTCTTTATCTAATTAGGAGTCTCCACCTCTTATATAAGAAGAGGCTCTTTGATCTTTTTCTTAGAATTCTCATAGTACAAAAAATCTACCATCGTGTCCGTGTCCACCAGTTTATTCGTGTCAGCCGTGACGGCCTCGGGTTCGATTCGGGTGTCTTTCTAATATTTTTTATCCTTTATATTTACATCATAGATGACCCACTTCGTGTCTGACATCCCCATACACCGACCTACCCCCGTATCTCGTAGAACACAAATCCAAATCGTGTTGGACACCCCAAAAAATTTGAAAATTAATCCTAAACCCTAGCCTAACTCTAAACTTGTCGAAGACAGCCTCCATGCCCTTGGCCGAGCCACCTTACCAGACCCCCTTCCTTGACTTCCTTGTTGCCAATACCACCGCCACTGCTAGGCTCTCTGGCGATCCATCACCACCCTTCCCTGTCAACTCCGCTCCACCACCAGTTCCCCTCTCAATGCCTCTATGACCATGACCTAGCCCACTGCCACCGTCACACCAGCCACCTCCTCCTCCGCATTCATCACCGCCGCCATCACCGACTTCCTGACCCTCGAATCCTTGAACCTCGTTGGCCAAACCCAATACCACCACCATCACCCCTTATAATTTAAAAAAACACCACCGTCGCAAACCAGCAAGTGACTGCAACCTTTACCTCACATCGTTAAAATCGACGACCAAACACCCGCACCCCGTTCAAAACCCAACGCATACCACCACAAATTTCTCACACACCACCACCACAAATTTATCACCCCCACCACTTACCTTCGACAATTGCCTCCGTGCATCAATGATGCCTTGCCGCACACAAGATCCACCAGCCGAGTGTCCCCACTGTGAGCCTCCACCGTCGCGTTGGTCTTTCGCGGCCAGATCCGCAACCACGTGGGTACGCCGAGCTCTCAGAATGCTGTCTCCTGTCGGCTCCGTCGCGTGCGGCTCTGCCTCCGCCGTACGCCTTTTTGACCAGCTCTCCCTCTTTCTTTCCTCTCACAACCTCCTCACTTCTCTCCCTGTACCATCTCTCCTTTGATCTTGTCTCTCTCTCTCTCTTTCCGCTCCTTCTATTTCTCCTTCTCTCCCGTTCGTGTCCCTCTCTTCCTCGTTCTTCCTTTCTCCAGCTCGCTCTAACCAAATACTGACTCTCTCTCTTTCTTTCTTTTCTAAGTACTTATTGTTACTATGGGGAGTGTCCTCGAAAGAGGAAAAATGCAAAAAAAGTGTGCTGTTGTAGTGCACGATATTATATATATCATATATTAATTGTTATTATTATTATCTGTTAAACCCTTATATAGTAGGTATATAGGCATATATATATATATATATATATATATATATATATATATATATATATATATATATATATATATATATATATATATATATTTATATTTATATCATATATTAATTGTTTTTTTCTAAGTACTTATTGTTACTATGGGGAGTGTCCTCGAAAGAGGAAAAATGCAAAAGAAGTGTGCTGTTGTAGTGCACGATATTATATACATCATATATTAATTGTTATTATTATCTGTTAAAACCCTTATATAGTAGGTATATAGGTATGTATGTATGTATGTATGTATGTAACATATATATATATATATATATATATATATATATATATATATATATATATATATATATATATATATATATATATATATTTTATATATATAAGAGAGTTTTTTTTTCTAAGTACTTTCTTTTTTTTATAACATATATATATATATATATATATATATATATATATATATATATATATATATATATATATATATATATATATATATAACTCTCTCTCTCTATGGTTTGGTGACGGCGATTCCGGCTTGCATTCTTCTACCTCGATTCCGTCTTGGCCTAGGCCGGGCCGACGTCCTCCCCTGTACTAGTGGACCATTTGGCCACTTGTACAAATCGTAATGCTGAACCCAACGTTTGCGTCGGTGGTGGCGGAAGGATCTTCGTCACAACCACCATCGATAGCCATTAGATCTCCTTCATTCTCGAAAGGAGTTCCAGTTGTCTCCTTCTCCGCGGAAGACGAACAAATACTAGCGGACCCGTTCAGGTTCGTGCTAATTGGGAAGTTTTCACATCAAAGACCTTACATTGATGCAATCCGTAAAGCGTTTGAAGATTTCAAATTCAATGGATCTATCAAAGTGGGACTTATTGATTCCAAACATGTGTTGATTCGTCCTTCTCTAGTGGTTGATTTTCTTCGCCTTCGTTCACGTGAAATTTGGTATGTTGTTCGTGCTCCGATGGGATTATTTAAGTGGACTAAAGATTTTTCTCCTTCCCGAGAATCTCCGTTATCTCTGGTTTGGGTGTCTCTCCCTGGTCTTCTTATTCAACTTTTCGCGAAGAATGCATTATTTTCTATTGCCTTAGGCATAGGTACACCACTACGGCTTGATAAGGCTACGGAGGAGCTTACTCGGCCAAGTCTGGCTAGAATTTTTATTGAAGTGGATGCTAGTAAACACCTTCCTAAAATGATCCGTATTTGCTTGCCTCAAGGGTGAACTTATGCTCAGCGTATAGAATACGAGCATCAACCTAAATACTGCTCTGTTTGCTTTCATCAAGGACACACAAAAGAAGATTATAAAGTTCAAAAAGACAAGCAGCTGCCAAAGAAACATTCAAAGGAGGTGGGACCCTCCACACATCCGATTGATAAAGGGAAAGGTCTCGTAATTCAAGATGAGCCACCAGCCAATGAATTAAATGATAATAATATTCATGAGAGATCCTTCCCGAGTATAAATAAGAGGCTGACGTCCTTAGTAGAAGTGAACAATATTGAAGACAAGGTAGTGGTGGTTGGTGACGGCTCCCCGAGCCCCAACGTGACTTCCCCAAGCTCCAATGTGAATACAGAGCCATCAAATCCAGATCCAGGGTTAATGGATGAAGGTCTATTTCCTAATGCCCTGCAGCCATTAGTGGAAAAGGACACTGTTACTTAAGGAGACAGGGAGCAAGCCATACAGCCAGAAGGGAATATGACTGGTAATGCTGAGATTGAGGGGGACAACTTCTCCGATCATTCCATTCCAGAAGAATGAGAAATTGTGAAGGACTGGGCTGACGTAGTAGAAGAAGAAGAGAATTATGGAGGATAAAGCGAGAGGCCTAGAAAGGGTCGGGGAAAGAAGAAAGTTTATGCAATGCCATTTGAACCTAGACACATTAGATCAACGTCAAAAGGTCCATCAACTCACCCTCCCTCTTCCTCCCATAATGTTTAACATTCTTATATAGAATGTTAGAGGAGTAGCTGCCAAAATGACTTGTAAAAGAATTAAGTCCCTATGTCGCATACACAAAATAATGATCCTGGCTATCATAGAGCCTAATGTTTCTCCTCAACAGTTATACTCCTTCCAACTTAATCTAGGGTTTCAGTCATCTGTTTCTAACAGCAAAGGAAACATATGGATTATGGCTCGACAAGAGATTGTCATGGAGGAGGTTGATTCTCACAACCAAGTCCTTAGTGTTATTATGTCTGGTTCAGTTTTTCCTTTTCGATCTCTTTTCTCGGTGGTTCATGGCAACAATAAAAAGAAGGGTCGAAGAGAATTATGGGACAGACTTCTTTATTTGCAACATACATTTAACTTGCCTTGGATGGTTGGAGGTGACTTTAATGTTACTGCTTCTGCTGATGAAAAGTTTGGAGGGTCTTCAGCTTGTCTAGTAGGAGTGAATGAATTTCTGAATTTTCAACTGGGAACTGGCCTCCATACTATGCCATACTCTGGTAGCCGATTCACTTAGGTGAAAAGTGCTGAAGGACCACATAGACAAGGATCCAGGTTGGATAGATGGATGTTGGATGGAGAGTGGAATGAGTGGGCTCCTTCATCTTCATGCTCTCATCTCAGTAGAACTGAATCAGATCACTGTCCTATCCTGATTAACATTAAAAGCAAGAGTGAATCAGAAAGGAAGTTGTTTAGATTTCTTAATTTTTGGACTACTCATGATGATTTCCTTAATGTTGTTCATAATGCTTGGACGTCGGTTGATAGTACTAACTGTAACGCCCCAGTCCCAAAATACGTAGAACTAGAAACGTAGACATGCCAGCTGTATACATACGAAGTACACTCCAATATATGGAAACCTCGTATGAATACATAAGCTGTAAAATACAGTAGATCCATGACTAATCTCATCCATACAAAATAAATGAATAAAATACATCATGTAATGATAATGAATTGTCTTGATACAATATGTTGGGCGGAGACAAATCCACTACCAACAAGTAAGGAAAAAATACATGGAAAATGAAATGACTTTGGCGAGCGAAGCGAAGACGATCCAAGTGCAACCATCCTCGAAGAAATAGCGATGATCACGGCTAGAGCTAGATCACTAGCGAAAAACAAGAGCACACACCTGGAGAGATAACCAGGTCCTCAGAGGGATGTAACAAGACACATAATATCATGCCATATAAACTGAATAAATATTGCTCAAATAAATAAGTCAATTGAATTATAATATGGTCCAATACATACCTATTGAACTAGCTTACCATCCCCCCAACCAGCCAAGGACAAGAGATGGTAAAATAATTCACGGTGACGTATATTTCCATGCTATGAATCCAATATGGTATTCGTACCCCAACAAGGTTCAATACCTTCTCATCGTAGTAGTAAGTCACACCTACAACCTAACAAGGACAAGATGTGACGAACTAATCTGCGACAAGTTATTGTTCCAAGCCACGGTCAGATACAAAGTACCCAAACCAAAAGTACTCGTACCTAACGGATAAAGGTGCCAAACCGTTCTAAGTGAAATATAGTTAAGAACAATCCTTTCTACGCATGGGCCCTGGCTAAATAGGATCGGCATAGTCCCCCCTTGGGGCACCAGAGGCCCAATCAGTAAGAACATAACGTTCCGCAGAACGTCAATGTCTTGTCTGGTAGGACACCTGGTGTACTGTAATGATTAAGATGGCACGGATTATGACTTTGGTGCAACAACTATGCAAGGTAACCTCTGAGGGTGGCACGGACAGTTCCATTTGGTCCGGGACAGTCAAGTTAGCTAAGGATGGTATAGGGAGGTTCGAGATTTGTAAGAAGGTAGGAAGGAATTGATTTAGTCATGGACAAGAATAAATATTCGAAGAATTTGGTATAATAAAATAGCTATAACTATTTTTATAAATACTTTTTATTTGAAAACCAAATTTGAAAATCAATTATAGATAAGACTATATTTCTCTTGTATTCAAAAATGCAAATAGTTACTTGAAAAATATAGGAAAATAATTTACGACAAAAACTAATCTTTATCAAATATAATTTTTAAACTAAAAAGCCATATACTAATAGAAGACAATATAACAATATTTTAGGGCTCATAAACCCAATTTGGAAAATAAGTATTAGCACAATACAAAATTTGTTATAACATAATTTAGAAAATACTAATAAATAGTCTTCAAAGTAAATAATAATTTTAATAATAATAATAATAATAGAAATAATAGCAACATTAATGCTTGTAATAATACATATATACATGTAGCTATATACTTGATATTTAAAAATATTAATAACAAAATAACAACTCAAGTAGTATTTTCCTACACACACTTAATTAGTAGTAGTAAACAAAATAGTAACAATAATAATAATAATGGTACTAATAATAATAATAATAATGATAGTAATAATAATAATAATAATGATGATGATAAACTAATAATAATAGATACTAAACAGAAACAACAAATAATAACAAAGCTACACAAAAAAAACATAAAAACCATCAAAACAAACAAAAATAAACAAGCAAAGGGGCTGATGTTCCTCTTATTAGAAAAGAGGGGGAGAGGGAGAGAGGATCGAGAGTAGAGAGAGAGAAGAGTGGAAGCGGAAGGGAGAGAGGGAACGGGGAGGGAGCGGCGGTCCGGCGGGGCTCGTCGGAAGGGGCGATCGGAGAGGGGGTCTCGCGCGGAGGGTGACGGTGGAGCTCGGAGGCTAGGAGCGGCCGCAGAGGGGAGATGTGGGTTACCAGCGGGGGAGGGTGCACGCAAGCGGGAGGGTGCGCGCAAGCGACGGAGGGCGATGCCGGGCGGCGCCAGATGGGTTCGGCTGCGCGGCCAGGACGAGGACTCTGGAGGGGATCCGGTCGGGGCTTCACCGCTCCGGCGACGTGCGACGATCGGGTGTCTAGGGTGGCGGTGGGCACGCCGTTCGCCGGCGCTGGGGCCAGCTCTGCGTGCGATAGGTACGGAAGGCACGGGCTTTAGGGTTTCCTTTGGGATTTCTTTTGGGGATGGTGGTTATGGGGTGATGATGATGACAGTGGTAGTGACAGCGGCCAGGATGGCCGTGACGACGGTGACGGTAGTGGTGGTGATGATAGAGTTTTGGGGATTTTCCGGTCGTGGTGGGAGTCATCGGTGGCGGTGGACTGGCCGTAGGTGCGGGCGGTGGTGTACGGGAGTTCGACGTTGATGGCCGACGATGTTGGTGGAGTTGGCCGGAGTTGGCCAGGGTCAGAGGCAAGGTCCGGTGGTGGCAGAATACATGGGAAGTTATGGTGTGGCAGCGGGGCATGGTGGTTCTGGCGTGGAGATGGTTTGGCTAGTCGAGGATTCGGGTCAGTGGTGGCGGTGTGGGCCGCGGACGAGGGGCATGAATTCGGTTAGGGTTAGGATTTATTAGGAATTGGGTCTTAGGTTTAGGACTTGGTGTCAGAGGAAGGATGATGACAGGTGTCCATGTGTGGACACGAAGAAGGTGATAATATAATTGTAATGGAGGAAAAATAGTAAAAAGATGGAGACACGGACACGATGCACGCAATGATGTGGGTGGTGAAATATTTGTCGAGAAATTTGTGAATGGTAGCAATTTATGGATGAGTACCTGCCTTTTATAGGATGTGGAAATTTTCAGTTGGATATGGATTATGAATACTTAAACCCAAAAATAGATAATTCATCTATTTATTTTAAATCAAATTCAATAAATTTTAATACAAATCTAAATCAATTTAAATCTAATTAAATTCCATCCTTTAGTTTAAAATCAATCAAATTTCAAATATAGATATTAATTAAATAAATCCATAAAATCAAATCAAGATTTAAATCGCCACAATAATTTCCAAATATATTTTTCAAAAATACTAATAATAATAATAATTTTGAAAAGTACTTTATTATTTTAAAAATAAACTAATAAATAATTATGAAATACATATCTATGCCCAAATAATATTTACATAAATATACTTTTCTAATATACCATTTTATAGAAAAATTATTTATTATTATATATGTATAAATGAAAGGCTTTTAATAATTAAAATCATAAACTTGGAAATTTTGGTACGATAGCTAAAAATAAATATTATCTATATTATTTCGAAACTATAAAAAATGTTTTTCAAAATATGTACGCTCGCACATATTCGCACTCGTCGAGCAATTACGAAAAATAAAATTTCGCGCGCGATGTACAATGCAACTACGCGATGTACAATATACAAAAATAAAAAAATAAGCATCAAATTTATTTTAAAAAAATAGTAGAAATTTAGGGGTTTTACATCCTACCCAACTTAAAAGAATTTTGTCCTCGAAATTAAGAATAATAGGGGTGGGTGACATGGGTATGTCGGTAATAAATACGATCAAGCCACTAGACGAGGCAAAGAAACGACGTTCAATGCAAACATGCATTAGAAAATCGTGATTTTAAATAATGACAAAAATAAATCATGGATATGGCTAACTATGCCAGAAGGAATATGGTTAATGTTTAATCAAGTTAACATGCGATAAGAAATAGTACGGTATCAAGAGAAATAATTTTGAGAACTTAAAGACGTGGTTCCTTGAGAGTAGGTCGGGGGCACGATTAAGAGACTGATTAGGTGCACGCCTAAATTAAGCGATTAGAAGGTCATGATAGTAAATATAGGGTTGAGAAGAAGGACGAGTTGTTTAAGACAAAGATATAGCAACTTCGAGTGATAATGGTCATAGATGATTAGGATAGCTAGAGGAAAATTTTAAGTACTAGCGCTTTCGTCTGTCTAAAACAGGTGAAGGGCGAAAGCAATATAGAGTTCGAAGGAGGCGTTATCGAATACGAATACGTGGTTCAAAGGCGACAAAATAATTCAAAAGGAGTTACCAAGGCAGTCGCGGATGGAACTCTAGAGGACAAGTTTAGCTATGTCCCCATCCACGTAGAATGATAGATAAAAGCGAACCAAAGTACACTCGGTTGATCAGACCATCATGCACCGGTTCTGATTAGACAATATGTTAGTGGGTGCCACCCAAATAATATATGCCTTGAACAAGCTCGATAAAAGAATAAGCTTACAAAAACTAGGCTACATTTGCATCATTAGTCTAGATAGTAAAAATATAGGCACGTGAGATTAAGATCGAAATAAAGAACCAATATGAATAGTCTAAGTGTCATAAAAATCTAAGTCTTGTTTATTCCTATACGATCAGTCTACAGTTTATTGTCCAAGGCTTGTTTGACCAAATGGGTTAAATCCCTTTAGTCCCTATAGTCTAGATAATTTGTAGTCTCCTTAATGGTCAAGGGTGTGTCATGTCATGGGGTATTCTACCCAAATTAAAAAATTAAGCTAAGGGTGTTGGGACATCTAACTAGTAGGGTCAATCTCTAGCAAGCATGAAAGGAAGATAAGAATAATGATAGAAGGAATCAAGCAAGATGCAATCGATGGGTCGATCGAATATGGAATCAAGGAAAATGTCAAGTATGTGGATGAGATCCTAGACTTCTAATACTATTCGCAGGCTTGCTTGGTACGGTAAAGTAACCAAATAATTTATCTTGACCTGCATGGGCCACCACAAAAATATGTAACGCCACAATCCCAAAATGCGTAGAACTAGGAACGTAGACATGCCAGTTGTATACATACGAAGTACACTCCAATATATGGAAACCTTGTATGAATACATAAGCTATAAAATGTAGTAGATCTAAGACTAATCTCATCCACACAAAATAAATGAATAAAAGATATATCATATAATGATAATGAATTGTCTTGATACAAAATGTTGGGCAGAGACAAATCTACTACCAACAAGTAAGAAAAAAAATACATGGAAAATGAAATGACTTTGGCGAGCAAAGCGAAGACGATCCAAGTGCAATCATTCTCGAAGAAATAGCGATGATCACGGCTAGAGCTAGAAGCACCTGCGAAACACAATAGCACACACCTGGAGAGATAACCAGGTCCTCAGAGGGACGTAACAAGACACATAATATCATGCCATATAAACTGAATAAATATTGCTCAAATAAATAAGTCAATTGAATTATAACATGGTCCTAATACACACCTACTGAACGAGCGTACCATCCCCCCAACTAAACAAGGACAGAGATGGTAAACTAATTTACGGTGACGTATCTTTCCATGCTATGAATTCAATATGGTATTCGGACCCTCAAGCAGGTTCAATACCTTCTCATCGGAGTAGTAAGTCACACCTACAACCAAACAAGGACAAGATGTGATGAACTAGTCCGCGACAAGTTATTGTTCCAAGCCACGGTCAGATACAAGTACCCAAACCAAAAGTACTCGTACCTACGGATAAAGGTGCCTAACTGTTCTAAGTAAATATAGTTAAGAACAATCCTTCCTACGCATGGGTCCTGGCTAAATAGGATCGACATAGTCCCCCCTTGGGGCACCAGAGGCCCAATCAGTAAGAGCATAATGTTCCGCAGAACGTCAATGGCCGTCAGTAATTATGGATCATCAACCCCGTATCTCTAGCGGAGCTTTCGGATCACAAGAGAAAGTGCATCGAAGCCCATATGCTAAGGAATTGTCCTCCGCGTCCAATGCCTACTATGTTGTATTTACAACATAAAACCTCTATTAACCGATAAGTCAAACTAAGCATGCAACCTCTATTAGCGGTTATTTCTATCGCACGGCTTATATGTAACGGTGGCCAGCCAGTCACGCATATCCGTGTTCTATATGCGACACAACTTCATGGTACAACATGTCAAGGCCAATGAATGCAACACACAAAGGTGGTCCCTTAAATCTAGGTTTAATTTGTAAGAAAACTAATACATAGCAGAAAATATAAATGAACAGTAAGTTCTAACAGGTTATGCCATGTATCACAGTTTATTTTGCATAAAGAAAATAATGAATAATGCATAAAATATGAGCTAAAATAAATAAATAGTAAATGGCAAGGTGTCTTGCCTGGTAGGATGCCTGGTGTACTGCAATGATCAAGATGGCACGGATTATGACTTTGGTACAACAACTATGCAAGGTGACCTCTGAGGGTGGCACGGACAGTTCCATTTGGTCCGGGACAGTCAAGTTAGCTAAGGATGGTATAGGAAGGTTCGAGATTTGTAAGAAGGTAGGAAGAAATTGATTTAGTCATGGACAAGAATAAATATTCGAAGAATTTGGTATAATAAAATAGCTATAACTATTTTTATAAATACTTTTTATTTGAAAACCAAATTTGAAAATCAATTATAGATAAGACTATATTTCTCTTGTATTCAAAAATGCAAATAGTTACTTGAGAAATATAGGATAATAATTTACGACAAAAACTAATCTTTATCAAATATAATTTTTAAACTAAAAAGCCATATACTAATAGAAGACAATATAACAATATTTTAGGGCTCATAAACCCAATTTGGAAAATAAGTATTAGCACAATACAAAATTTTGTTATAACATAATTTAGAAAATACTAATAAATAGTTTTCAAGGTAAATAATAATTTTAATAATAATAATAATCTTAGAAATAATAGCAACATTAATGCTTGTAATAATACATATATACATGTAGCTATATACTTGATATTTAAAAATATTAATAACAAAATAACATCTCAACTACTATTTTCCAACACACACTTAATTAGTAGTCGTAATAAAAATAGTAACAATAATAATAATAATGGTACTAATAAAAATAATAATGATAGTAATAATAATAATAATAATAATAATAATAATAATAATAATAATAATAATAATAATAATAATAATAATAATAATGATAAACTAATAATAATAGATACTAAACAGAAACAACAAATAATAACAAAGCTAAAAAAACATAAAAACCATCAAGACAAACAAAAATAAACCAGCAAAGGGGCTGCTGTCCTCTTATTAGAAAAGAAGGGGAGAGGAAGAGAGGATCGAGAGTAGAGAGAGAGAAGAGTAGAAGCGGAAGGGAGAGAGAAAGAGAGGGAACGGGGAGGGAGCGGTGGTCCAACGGTGCTCGTCAGAAGGGGCGATAGAAGAGGGGGTCTCGCGCACAGGGTGACGGTGGAGCTTGGAGGCTGGGAGCGGTCGCGGAGGGGAGATGTGGGTTACCAGCGGTGGAGGGTGCGCGCAAGCGGAGGAGGGCGACGCCGGGCGGCGCCAGGTGGGTTCGGCTGCACGGCCAGGAGGAGGACTCTGAAGGGGATCCGGTCTGGGCTTCACCGCTCCGGCGACGTACAGCGATCGGGTGTCTAGGGCGGCGGTGGGTGCACTGTTCGCCGGCGCTGGGGCCAGCTCAGCGCACGACAGGTACCGGAGGCACGGGTTTTAGGGTTTCCTTTGGGATTTCTTTTGGGGATGGTGGTAATGGGGTGATGATGATGACGGTGGTATTGACAGCAACGGGATGGCCGTGACGACGGTGACGGTGGTGGTGGTGATGATAGAGTTTTGGGGATTTTTCGGTCGTGGTGGGAGTCACCAGTGGCGGTGGACTGGCCATAGGTGCGGGCAGTGGTGTACAGGGGTTCGACGTTGACGGCCGACGATGTTGGTAGAGTTGGCCGGAGTTGGCTAGGGTCAGAGGCAAGGTCCGGTGGTGGCAGAGTACACGGGAAGTGGTGGTGTGGCTTCGGGGCATGGTGGTTATGGCGTGGAGATGGTTTGGCTAGTCGAGGATTCGGGTCAGTGGTGGCGGTGTGGGACGCCGGCGAGGGGCAGGAGTTCGGTTAGGGTTAGGATTTATTAGAAATTGGGTCTTAGGTTTAGGACTTGGTGTCGGAGGAAGGATGATGACAGGTGTCCGTGTATGGACATGAAGAAGGTGATAATATAATTGTAATGGAGAAAAATAGTGAAAAGATGGAGACACGAACACGATGCAGGCAATGATGTGGGTGGTGAAATATTTGTGGAGAAATTTGTGAATGGTAGCAATTTATGGATGAGTACCTGCCTTTTATAGGATGTGAAAATTCCCAGTTGGATAAGGATTATGAATATTTAAACCCAAAAATAGATAATTTATCTATTTATTTTAAATCTAATTCAATAAATTTCAATCCAAATCTAAATCAATTTAAATCTAATTAAATTCCATCCTTTAGTTTAAAATCAATCAAATTTCAAATATAGATATTAATTAAATAAATTCATAAAATCAAATCAATATTTAAATCACCACAATAATTTCAAAATATAATTTTCAAAAGTACTAATAATAATAATTTCAAAAATTACATTATTATTTAAAAAAATAAACTAATAAATAATTATGAAATATATATGTATGCCTAAATAATATTTACATAAATATACTTTTCTAATATACCATTTTATAGGAAAATTATTTATTATTATATCTGTATAAATGAAAGGCTTTTCATAATTAAAATCATAAACTTGGAAATTTTGGTATGATAGCTAAAAATAATTATTATCTATATTATTTCAAAACTATAAAAATAAAAAAATCTTTTTCAAAATATGTACGCTCGCACATATTCGCACTCGTCGAGCAATTACGAAAAATAAAATTTCGCGCGCGACGTACAATGCAACTATGCGATGTACAATGTACAAAAATAAAAAAATTAGTATCAAATTTATTTTAAAAAATAGTAAAAATTTAGGGGTTTTACACTAACAGTATGGTGAGAATCAGGATTCGATTATATGTTGTCAGGAAAGCTTTGTCCAAATGGAGTCATCAAATATTTGGGGACATATTCCAAGAGGTTAAAATTGTTGAAGATAAAGTCATAGCAGTTGAACTTGCTTATGAAGCGGATGAATCTAAATGGAAAGAATGGATGGAAGCTAAAGCCTATTTGAAGCAACGGGTTACATATGAGGATTCATACTAGAGACAAAAGGCCAGAGTCAAGTGGGTTGGGGAGGGAGATAAAAACACAAAATATTTTCACTCCTTTGTTTCGGCTAAAAGAAATAGGCTCCTTATTCACTGTCTCAAATCAGAGGATGGTCGCATTCTAAACACCCTTGAAGACATCCAGGAGGAGGCCAACGCTTTTTATAGTAAGCTATTCATTCCATCCTCTATTAATACTCATGCTGATTTCCTAGATCCTGTGCTATCTACTATTACTAATGATGATAATAACCACCTTATGGCTAAGCCTACTGTGGATGAATTGGTGGACACCCTTAAAAGTCTTGATCAAGATAGTGCTCCTGGACCAGATGGCTATACTGGTCGATTCTGCAGGGCTGCTTGGGAAGTGGTTGGACAGGATATTCTGGATGCCATTCATCTATTTTTTGATGGTTTTCCCTTTCCTTGATCTATTACTAGTACTCATCTTTTTCCTATTCCAAAGGTGGCGGATCCTAAAGTTATAAAGGACTACAGACCGATAAGCCTTTGTAACTTTGTGAATAAGCTATTTTCTAAACTTATTGCTAGAAGATTATCTCATTTTCTTCCTCGTTTAATTTTCTCTGAGCAGAGTGGGTTTATCAAAGGGAGAGAGATTATTGATAACGTGGTCTTGGCTCTGGAAATGATCAGTATGATCCATCATAAGCACTAGGAAGGCAATGCAGCTCTGAAACTTGACATGAGCAAGGCGTATGACAGAGTTCATTGGGCTTTCCTCTTAAAGGTTTTAAAGAAGATGGGTTTTTGCAATGAGTGGCTCAATATGATACTACACCTATTGGATAATGTCTGGTTTTCTACTTTGATCAACGGGAATGCTTCGAGTTTTTTCAAAGGCTTATGCAGATTGAGACAGGGAGATCCTATATCGCCTCTTCTCTTTGTCATTGTTGCGGAAAGCTTTAGCTGTAATCTGAATAAGCTCGAACATTCTTCAGGATTCAATCCATACTAGTCGCCTAGAGGATGCCAAGTTATAACTCATTTGGCATATGCTGATGATGTGATTATATTCTCAGGAGAAGAAGTCTATTCAAAAGATAATGAACATTGTTACTCAATATGAACTGGTATCGGGACAAAAGATAAACATAGAGAAATCTGGCATTTTTCTTTCTCAACTCATTTCGGAGGAGCGAGTTAAAGAGATCAAATCTTCCTTCGGGTTCTCTGTGAATCATCTTCCTATGACATACCTTGGCTCTCCTATGACGACAGGTATAAAAAATGCTTCTATTTTTGATGATCTTGTGAAAAAAATTAGATATAAAATCAGTGGATGGCATAACAAATCTTTGTCAACTGGTAGGCGGTTTATTCTTCTTAAATCTGTCCTTACATCAATTTCGATCTATACTCTAGCTGCTTGTAATCCCCCTACCAGTGTCATCAAGCATGTGGAGGATATGTTTTAAAGCTTCCTATGGGGATCGAAGAATGGTTATGACAAGCGCTCCTGGGTGTCATGGACTAAGGTGACTACTCAAATTGAGGAAGGTGGATTAAGGATTAGACGTCCTCAGGATGTCATGGATGCTCTCACAATTAAGCTCTGGTGGAAATTAAGAATGACTCAATCTCTCTGGGTTTCTTTTATGCGAGCTAAGTATTTTCCTCACAATCCTCCCTCTCAAGCCAATGCTTCATTACTCTCATCTCATATTTGGCAAAGGATTTTGAAAGGAAGAGATTTCGGGGACATTTATATTGAGACTCAGGATGGATCAGAGAACTATTTTTGGGCCCCAGGTATAGCAGGGAAATTCTCTATTACTTCCACTTGGAACTGTATCAGAGTTCAACATGATACTGATGACAGGTTTAAACAAATTTAGGGATCATGCATTCCTGTAAAATGGTCTGTCATGTTATGGCACATTTTATTGCACAAACTCCCTACTGATGATGTTATACAACGTATTGGATTTCATCTTGCATCAGCATGTCACTGTTGTCCAAATCCAGACTTGGTGTAATGCCTGTGTTCGTATTACGTATTTGAAATACGTATACGTATTTTATCTTATATTTGCATATCTCCTTGGTTTGGTTTGGCTTGGTCTCCTTGGGGTTGATTTAATTCGGCTAGGCTTGATTGCCTTGGTTCATCAAGAACCAAGGGGTGAACCCCCTACCTACCACCAACACTATCATTTATTAACCCCACTTTCTTCTCTCTCTTCATTACTCTCCTTCTCTCCTCCATTAATTCTTCACCTACCAGAGAGAGGTCTAGGCAAGTGCAACTTGCTTCATGGAGGAACTCCAATTTTATTACTTCATTCTCTTCCTTACAGCATTTTAACTTACTTTAGTACTTGGCATTTTTACTTTCCATGGCTAGATTCTTGTAGATCTAAATTTATTTTATTTTTAGAATTATTGGGTTTTTATCTACTTAATCTTGTTATTTCCGAGTTTTGATGGTTCCATGTTGTAGAGTATTTTATTCTACCTAATTTTGACCTAAGGAAGTTCGGATTTGGGCTCCGAATGATAGAGTTATGCAGCTTGGAAGCCATGGCTTATGGTGTACTTCTTCTCAGAAATTTGGAGAAGAAGCACAGTCCCGAGTCGCATAGTAGCACTTGACCGCATGAACATTCATACGGCAAGTCAGTTCCAACCGTATGTACTATTGTCTTGACTTGACTGCATGACAAGTTCATGCGGCAAGTATTCATTCTAGCCACATGAAGTCCTTCTTACTTAACCGCATGATTGAGCTTTCCAGTCCAGCCGCATGGGACTCCGTCCACTCTGAGCCGCATGAACTCAACGCTTGCGAGCCGCATAGACCGCAGTCTCCCAGCCGTATGGGTTTGCTTCCCTTGACCGTATAGTCATTGCTCCCCGCAGCCGCATGGGTTGCTCCTCCCCGGTCGCATGTACCTGATTGATCAGCCAACCGCAGGAACCCATCCCCCGCCAGCCGCATGAGTTCCCTATCCTCCTGACCGTATGTCTTGCCTTTCTCAGCCGCATGACTGAGTGGATCTCCGAGCCGCATATGACTGATACCCCTTTGACCGCATAAGCCTTTTTCCTTTTAGCCGCATGCGCCTGACCCTATTCAGCCGCATGGGCTGTTCTCTTCCAGCCGCATGAGATCATTCCTGGCCGCATATGACTTAGCCGCATGGCTCTCCTATAGCCCTGTGTCATGAACTTGATAATTATAAATTTATTTAATATGTTTAAAAATGATAATTGAGCATGACCTGACAGTGACCCGTAGTGATGCACTCCTGACCTGACTAACCTGACATGACCTGATAGTGGTCCGTCGCGGCGCACTCCTAGTAAACTGGATATTTTAAACTTGACATAATTTTCTTGATAAGCTGTTGCGACGGCTACCTGACATGACATGACCTGTATAATTAATCTGGACACCGTAGGCGATTGTGCTTGTACAAATAATCCAGTCCTGTCTTGCATCATGTCTAGGAGGGGACTCCTGAGTACCACGGTTAGGAGTACCTACTGAAATGGACTAAGGCTAAATAACTAGATTAATACATTAGTCATAAAGAGATCTCCCAGCTACAGGCAAACCCGTTACCTAGGCACGCCTTGGGATCTGTAGCCTGCCGTCGAGTAGGGCACATTTCCAGCACACTGTCATGTGTTGCACCCTTCAAGCTACCTAAGGGTACATGCGTTTCCTGGACGATGTACCCACCTGAATTCAACCCTAATCTTTCAACCCGGGTAACCTGGATGGTCTGCAGGGCTTGTAGCTGTGGAATAATCTCGCTGCATCTTGTTAGTAATTAGGCTTGTGACAACCCTAGTTAGTTAAAGTATTAAGCCAAAATTCTTGCTTGGCCGTGAAATGATTGGATGGAGTCTAACCAGTCTAGTTGGATGGAGTCTAACCAGTCTAGTCTTGTCCTGATCTTGTTCCAGATTACTGCATGACCAGAATGCTTGTATTTATTTTACCGATAAATGGTGAGAATTCCAAGTTCTGTTCAGACGAAGGGTTAAAACCCCGGTCCTTGTTTGGTTTACGGGTTGTAACCTGGTTATCTGAATAGTTCCATGGTTATCTCGTTGTATATCATCCTGATGTATTTTCTTTATTTCCAGTTCTTACTTTATTTATACTCTTGTGCTGATTGCTGGTTTTAGTTCCTAAGTGAAGCCTCCTTTGTGGTACTTGCTCTTTCTGGGGTCTGACCCAGCTGGTTTTGTGTGGCCAGATTTCGGAGCAGCTCCAGAGGATCTACCGACCTTCCAGCCAGATGGTGGCCACTAGACGGAACCCTGACAATGAGTGGGTTTATTTTTGATCTTCCACTTTATTGTAAAAATATTCTTTTGAGGCGTTTAGCCGACGAGCACCTGTTTAGCTCGATTGTACTTTACTTACTGTCTGCCTACGGGCTGTAACATGATTGACAAATCCTAGGGTTGATCATGTATGACTAAACTCTTGCTAGTCCTAACATTTTGTAACGACTAGCTTCATGATCAGCTGAATATGTAATATTTGGGATGCCTTATTATTGTATATTTAATGATCATACATCTTGTAACATTTACTTATTTGCTTGTGATTGAGACACTAGGCTTGTTCATGACCTTTGGAGACTGTTGGCTTGTAGTAAACCCTCATGTATCTAGACAGCCGTGATCGTATAGCGAGATAGAATCCATTTCATATACGTAGCTGGCTATGTCTGCCCCCCGCTCTCCAGTATTCTGGTTCTGGGGCGTGACACTTGGAGACTAGCAGTCATATCCAATCTGAAGGAAAATTTGCTAAGAAAGTTTGGGACTTTTACTCTGTGATGTTCAATACCAGTTTCTATGAGATCAATTGATCAACGTCTACAGCGTATGTGGACTAGAAGTAACAAACATGCCAAACAGATCACTGCGGGAGCTATATGCTTGGTTCTCTGGAAAAATAGAAACAAGTAGAGATATGAAGGTTACAAGTATGGTGAAGATCAACTAATTTATGAAGTTAGGCGACAAATCAAGAAGACCATGGTCAGATGCAATCATACAAGGCTGCTAGCGGGAATTGAGTAAGCTTGATCATTGTATCTCCAAACTAAACTTTTATTTGTAACCTGAGTTGGTACTCACTTGAAAATCAATAAAATTCTAGTATTTCATTGAATATATATATATATAATGTAATATAAAAAAAAACAAAAAACAAAAAACAAAAAATATATAATGTAATATATATGGGTAGCAGCATATATAAATGTACAGTATTAGTATTTCAACATTTTTATCAAACTAATATTTCAATTAGCATAATATTATTTATATATTTTGCTATTGTTGTTATTACTATTAATAGGTTACCGATTTCAATATTATATTTTAAAACTATAATATTCGCATATCTAGTTAAGTTTTTTAAAAATCCTAAAATATAAGGTTATATTTTCCTATGATACTGTTTTTAATCCTAAATTATTTTCCTAGATATTTTTATATTTCTAGAAATATTTTGATTTATAAAAATAAAATTAGTTACCAAATTATCTTTATTTCTAGACTTTTCAACTAATTATTTTTCATAGTAAAAATATAGCTTTACCTAGAAATCATATTTTTACAACTTAGAGTTTTTAGCCAAAAACGATGTTCTTGACTTTAAGTATTTTTCCTACGAATATTTTTACTCAGGAAAACTAGTTTTTAAGTATTATAATTTTTTTTCTAAAATCAGATATATACTATGTATCCATTTCCTTCTATTATCCTTATGTTTGTAAGTAATCCCTTCCTATTCTCTCGCCAATTCTTTGCATCCCCCATCGACCCTAGCTAATTTGATTATTATTGACCCGATAGAATAGTTTGTGCCATCATCGGAGGCAGTGTTGTGTAGGTATAACACTAAAGTTAGATTTCGTGCCATCATGAACATCGCACCACACCGAGCGTAACACCAGGCAAGATACCTTGTCATTTACTGTCTATTTACTTTAGCTTATATATTTCATGCATTTACTTATTATTTAAATTTTTGCAATATAAAACTATTCTTTTAAATCATGGTTAGATGCAATTTTTGTTCGATTATGTCTTTACTATTTCTCTATTTATTTATATGCACATTAACCCTAGTTTTAAGAGACCACCCTTTTGTTGTGTTGCATTCATAGGCCTTGTCACGTTTGTGCCATGAAGTCGCAAGTCGCATATAGAACTCAGACATGCATTTCTGGCTGGCCACCGGTACGTATAAGCTGTGCGATAGGGTTAACCGCTAATAGTATTTGCATGATTAGTTTGACTTAGCAGTTAATAGAGGTTGTGTGTTATGAAGACAACATATAGGCATGGGTGGGGATGACAATTCCTTACCGTATGGGCTACCATGCACATTACTTTTATGACCGTACACTTCGCCGGAGATGCGGGTTGACGACCCCTTTGCTGTATTACTTGCCACTGACATTTGAGGTACGGTTATTCTTGAGGCCCCTGGTGCCCTAAGGAGGGACTGCCGATTCCATTTTTGCCAGAGAGTCCATGCGTTGAAGGTTTGTTCATAAATTGCATTCACTTAGAATGGTTGGGCTACCTTATTCGTTAGGTATATGTACTTTTGTTTGTGCACTTATACCTGATCGTGACATAGAATAGTAACTTGTTGTGGACTAGTTTACAATACTTGTCCTTGTTTGGTTGAAGGTGCAGTTCACTTCTTCGATGAGAAGGCACCGAACCTTATTGTGGTTCGGACACTATATTGGATTCATGGCATGGAAAGATACTTCATCGTAGATTAGGGTGCCATCTCCTGTCCTTGTTTTGTTGGAGGGATGGTACGCTAATTCAAGGGTGGAGTGCTGGACCATGTTATGATCCGATTTGACTTATTATTGAGCAGTTTATATTCAGCTTTATGGCATATTATTATGTATCTTGTTACGCCCCTCTGAGGACCTGGTGAATTCTTCAGGTGTGTGTTCTTGACTTTCTGCAGGTGTTCTAGCCAATGTTGTGGTCTTCTCTTTTCTATCGAGGATGACTTGCTCTTGGATCGTGCTAGCTACTTTTGACACATCCTTTCATTTGTCATGTATTACTTCTCATTTAAAATAGTTGGTAGTGGATTTGTCTTCGCCCAACGACTTGCACAAATGACAATTCAAAGTTGATATCTATCCTAAGGATGTGACTGACTCTGGTAATTGTATGTCAGTTCCACAATCAACAGTCCAATATCAGGACAGCCACTAATCAGTCGAATTGATTTCAATCTTAAAATGATTTCAGTCTTAAAATGAATCCAATTGATTTAAGCCATTCATTAGTAACTCCAATTGATCTCAGTCTTAAAATGAGTTCACTTATCAGTCCAATGTAAACCTAATTATCAGTTCACTATGTAGCTGTATATCAGTCCTTTATGAATCCATATACCAGCCATACAATCAGCTACTGTCAATAACCACAAAATTCTTAGGTTTCATAAGACTGTCTCGAATTAAGACAAGTTCAAAACATCACTCATATAATCCTGCAATCAAGTTACAGTTAAGGAAAATATTGATTGTTGCAACACCACAGGTCTGATGTCAGTCACCCCATAGTAAGAGGTCCACCCTGTCACACTTGTTTGGTGTGCAGGACAACATCATTTGCTGATACATCCCAGTAACCATACTACACATTTATAACCTACCAAAACCCACTAAAATGTGATATGAAAGAGAATACTTAAATGGATTCAGACATCTAAACACAATGGCTGTAAGCCTCCTAATAGCCCTACACCCCAATACAATCTCCTTGTTCCCAAATCGAACTATTAATTCGATTCCAAAGATTTCAAACCCGACACATTCAATGGACTGAACAAATAGTGCAACTAAGGACTGAACATGTGCCCTTCTGAAATATAATATGCAAATGGATATCCCTCAACATGAGCAAGCAAGAACTGTGGGCACACAAGTCAGATATTAGGAAGCTAGACTAGCCAATAACAGAACTGAAGCAGTGTATATTAGTTATTACATCTATCATCATAGAATGAAGCTTCGCAATTAGGAGTATCAAGAAGAAATAGTGTAGGCCTAGACATATGAACATGGTGAAAGAAATACCTATCATATATAGAACCTTCCCTGACCAGCAAACCGCAATAGGCAACCCCTCCCTGGCATTAGCTTCGACAAACACTCTAAAGCAGTACCCTATAGAGAGAGAGAGGTCGAGAGAGAGGGTGGGGGCTACCTTAGGAGAAGGCCAGAGGAGGGTGCGAGGAGGAGGAGGAGGTCGGAGGAGGGTACGAGCGCCGGAGGAGGGTGCGAGGAGAAGGAGGAGCGCCGGAGGAGGAGGAGCGCTGAAATTTTTGGGGGAGGAAAAATTCCGGCCGCGAATAAAAAAGAAACCCTCGTGCCCATGCCCTGTATGAAACATTTAGCGACGTCCGCATGGGACGTCGCTAAACGTCGCTGACTATTAATATAATGCGACGTAATATAACAGTCGTCGCTACACGTCGCTATATTAAAATAATTAGCGACGTGTAGCGACGAAATTGCGATGCAGGTTCCCATTTAATATACTAATATCGCTATTCGTCGCTAGTAGTCGCCACCAGCGACGACTAGCGACGTCACATTTACGCGTCGCTAACTCCCCAAAAAATAGCGACATTCACTCATGGAGTCGCTAAATTCGTCGCAATTTTGCCATATTTTGGTAGTGTCGACGGTACTGGCTGCGTAGAAGAAGAAGGCCCTAGGCTCGAACTACTAGAGCCGGATATGGAGGCACTGCCGGCGACTAGACCGCTAGTGTATGGTAGAGTACGGAGGGATGAGGAGTCGATAGGAGTCGGTAGGAGTGGTAGATGGAGACGATCGATCTCGTCGACTCCCACTAGGAGCGAAACCAAATGATCCACGTCGACCCATATCTGAAAAAATACAAAAGCATACCATACTAAATCTTAAAAAAAATAAAAGTATACCATACTACAGCCAGGGAACGTCGCTAAGTAAACCATACTATATCTGAAAAAACAAAAGTAAACCATACTACATCTGAAAACGTCGCTTATTAACGTTGCTAAAATAAAAGTAAACCATACTACATCTGAAAAAAAACAAAAGTAAACCATACTACGTCTGAAAATTAAACATATTCAATCCCGTTCTGAAAATTCATCTTGTTCCGATTCCTCTTCCTCTTTCTCTTCCTCTTCATCTTTCTCTTCACTTATATCAACTTCATCTTCCTCTTCTGATACTTCTACCTCTTCCAATTGATGAAACATGTCATAAGGAACTTTCATTGAGTCCACATCGACAATATTTGTAATAAGAGGTAGTTCGTCTTCATGATAAGCTATCTCGTCGACATCGAAGGTATTCCGAGCTTTAGTCTTACAGACTGCCCACCAATCTGATCTCCCGGCTCCTCGTTTTGGATAGCTGGTAAAGTAAACTAGCTGAGCCTGGCTTGCTAGAACAAACGGCTCATAAGCTTGATATCGACGGCGATAATTTATGTCAACAAGACCATGTTTGTCAACTCTCCAACCTCGATCCTGGATCGGATCGAACCAGTCACATCTGAACACGACGATCTTACAAGGTTCTATAGCATAATTGTATGTCAGTTCCACAATCTCCCGTAAGACGCCAAAGAAGTCATTGCCTGGGTCGACGTCTTTGTAGTTTGAAGATTTTATGCACAAACAGCTATTCTTCGTATAATCCAAATCCAAGAAGTCGTCTCTTATTCGAGCATTTGTTGACTTGAACCTGAAACCATTTACGCAGTAACTTGGCCAGGTCTTCACTTGATAAATTGGCCCCTTGGCTAGAGTTTTAATATACTCATTCTCAAGGATTGCCTCGGGACGATCAAGCTAAATACCATAGAAACGATGCTAACTTAATTATTATGTGCAAGTATACATGTACAGAAAAAGTAAATTATGACTACGTTCGTACATATGCTCTCAACCAAAAGAAAAATGAAGTCTCATTTGCCGTTCTACTTCCTCCTCGGTTGCGTACAGATTGTTGGACGTTACCTCATCCTTAAACATGCTGAAAAGCAATGAAGCATAGGTATATTAGTTATATTCATAAGCAACGAAGCACGCGAAATAATTTTACTTACCTCTCTAGCTTGTCCACTTCTTCCTCGTCGTAGTTGAGCAATACATATAACATTGTAGCGCTAACCTCATCATCATTTAGATATCTTTTTTTTATTTTACCAGATGGTTTTCCGTAGGCAGTAAATACTTTCAGTTTTGCCTCCATACCAACTTCATAGCCGTCATCATTTCTGGGAGCCCATGTTCTGTTTGTAGCAATATGAGGCTGAAAATACATGGAACAGAAGTTTAAAATATCCTCAAGGACATATGCTTCACAAATAGAACCCTCCATCCGTGCCTTATTTTTCACCTTCCACTTGAGGTGGTTCAACTGTCGCTCGAACGGGTACAACCAACGATAACCGACAGGTCCGGCAACAAGAGCCTCATGGATAAGATGAATCGATATATGCTCTATTGAGTCGAAGAATGTAGGAGAAAAAACTCTCTCAAGTTTCCAAAGTGTTACCACAATGTCATTCTCTTGCTTCTCTAAACGGTCGACGAGCAACTTGCAAGAACAAAGATCTCTGAAGAATATGCTAAGCTCTGTTAATGGATCCCAGACTACCGGCGGTAATAATTCTCGAAATGCAACAGGAATTAACCTTTCCATGAATACGTGGCAATCGTGGCTCTTCATTTCGGTCAGTTTACACTCCTTTATGTTGACACATCTTCTTAGATTGGAGACGTATCCGTCCGGAAATTTCAAGTCCTGGATCCATCTACAAAGTCTCACTTTGTCCTCCTTATCCAGCGAGTAGATTACCTTAGGCCGCAAAAGCTTTCCCTTCCAGTTGTCTATCATGTGCAATGTAGGGCGTCTGCATATTTTGGCTAAGTCCAATCTAGCCTTCTGATTGTCTTTTGTCTTTTTCTTGACGTCCATTACAGTATTAATTATGTTATCAAACACGTTCTTCTCGATATGCATGACGTCAAGGTTATGTCTAATCAGATTTGTGCTCCAATATGGCAAATCCCAGAATATACTCCTTTTGGTCCAGTTATGATCTTCGCCAAATCTCTCGCAATGGCTGCTCGTTGTAGGATCTTCAATAGCACTTGGGATTTCTTTTACTTGCTCCCATGTGTCCTTTCCGGACCACATTGGCGGTGGATCGCCCTTCTCCATAGCTACGGCACGAAATACAGTTTTGTTCCTACGGTACGGATGGTCTTTCGACAAGAACTGCCGGTGACAATCAAAAAATATGGCTTTCCTTCGTGTCTCAAACGAAAAGCCTTAGTGCGGTCCATACAATAAGGACATGAAAGCCGACCATGAGTGCTCCATCCAGATAACATTCCATAATCCAAAAAGTCGTTGATTGTCCATATTAGTGCTGCCCGCATCTGAAAATTCTATTTTTTCGAAGCATCATACGTGTACGCCCCTGTTTCCCATAGCTGCTTCAGCTCATCTATCAACGGCTGTAAGTACACGTTGATATTCCTCTTCGGGTTATTCGGACCGGGGATGATAATAGTTAAGAACATGTAATGTGTCTTCATGCACATCCAAGGCGGTAGGTTGTACGGAGTGAGGATTACCGGCCAGCATGAATATTGGGAGCCTGAAATACCAAATAGGGTGAAACCATCAAAGTAGAGCCCCAACCTTACATTACGCACATCAGAAGCGAAATTAGGATACGCTCGATCGAAGTGCTTCCACGCTTCTCCATTAGATGGGTGATCCAACACTCCTTCGGTCTGTTGTCGCTTGTGCAAACTCATATTTTCGGCAATCTCTTTCACCATGAACAATCTCTGCAACCGCAGCGTCAACGACATGTAGTGCATTGAAGCAGTCGGTCTTCTAGACTTGCCTGCAGCAGTTGGCATGTAGCGATCAGCACCATAGAATCCGTACACTTCTGCATCCTTGTGATCATTGTAGTAAATTATGCATCCGTTCTGACAGCAATCGATCTTGTCGTATCCCATCCAGAGAGATCTCACCATCCTCTTAGAGCGGTAGAAGTCTTTCGGTAACTTGGCACCCTCCGACAAGTAATCAACTCGAGCACTCTATTGTAGCATTCTTGGGACATGTTAAAGTCAGACTTTATGCTCAAGAGCCGAGTGATCACCACTAACGGTGAATGGTTCTCACAGCCAGGGTATAAAGGAGTCCTTGCATTCTCCAGCAACTCCATGAACTTTGCGGCATCGGCATTCGGTGCCTCCTCAGCTGCGTCACGATTGTATGGATCGAAACTAGGCCCCGCAGCGTCGAAGACCAAGTTCACGTACTCGTTGTCGACACCAGTTCGGTTGTGGACATTCATATAATGCTCCACAAAAGGCTCCACATAAGGCTCCACTTGGAATGCTAAAGGTACAAGCTCTCCGTGTGCGGTCCATTGGTAGTAATTCGAAAGGAAACCTTTTGTGTATAAATGATACTTCACATCCAATTCTTGTTGAAACTTCATGTTCTGACATTTTGCACACGGGCACTTAATGTCCATGCCGTCCATGGATTGAGGAAACGCCTTCGCGAATTGGAGGAATTGTTCTACTCCGACGATGTATTCATCTCGCACACCGCACCTGTCATCTCGAATGCGGTTGTAAATCTACGAACGGTCTAGCAGATACATGGATATAGCCATTTCTAGATATCTGCAAATATGAATAAACTTCAAAACTAAAATGATTATACTACATACTACATACTACGACCGTGACTCGGGACCATTCCTATGAGTCGGGACCATTCCTATTACATACTACATACTAAAACAAATAAACTTCAAAACTAAAACTTAAAAACTAAAATAAATATACTAAAAACTAAAACGAATATAATACAAACTACGGCCGTGACTCAGGACCATTCCTATGAGTATCGGGATCAAGGAAACTACGTGTTATAAATATCGGCACTATCGGTACGTGTTACAAATATCGGCACTATCGTGTTATAAATTAACCAACCAACAAAACTACGTATTACAAATATCGGCAATATCGGTACGTGATTTCGAATCGAAGTATCACATTTTTCGGTGTCGGAAAACAAATAACTATTACTAAATTATCAGTTTTTTTGGCACTATCAGTGCCCCTGACCCAGCCCCCCCGCACCCCTCCCCCCTACACCACCCCTAACCCTAACCCTAATCCTATCCCTAACCCCTCTGCCACCAGCCCCCCCTCTCTAGCCCCCTCCAACCCCTACACCACCCCTAACCCTAACCCTAACCCTATCCCTAACCCCTCCCCCACCAGCCCCCCTCCCCACCCCCCTCCAACCCCTACACCACCCCTAACCCGAACCCTAACCCTAACCGCCCTCACCCCTCCCTAACCCTAACCCTAACCCCACCCCTAACCCTAACCCGAACCTTAACCCTAACCGCCCTTACCCCTCCCTAACCCTAATCCTAACCCCACCCCTAACCCTAACCCGAACCCTAACCGCCCTCACCCCCAGCCGCCATCACCCCTCCCTGTGCCACCCACCCAGCCACCCCCCAACCATTCCTCACCCCCAACAACCCGTACGACCCCCGCCCCTCCCTCCGAGCCACCAGCACCCCCCCAACCACCAACAACAAATAGAGAGAGAGGGAGTCGCGTACCAGAGGAGAGTCGCCGGAGAGAGTGAAGTCGTCGGAGAGAGTGAGAGGGAGAGCGAGAGCGCCGGAGAGAGTGAGAGCGAGAGCGCCAGAGGAAGAGAGTGAGAGAGTGATGGGGGAAATGAATTCGAGGGGGGGTAATTTAATTTAGTTAGAATTTAGCGACGTTACTATTAACGTCGCTAAAATAGTCGCAATTAGCGACGTTTTAGCGATGTTTGGCGAAGACTAGCTCACGTAACTAGTATACGTCGTTGTCACGTCGCCATTTGTGTCACTAGTAGCGACGGTTACCGACGGTTCATTTATACGTCGCTAATGTTCACAATTTGGTGACATCTTTTTAACGTCGCTAAATTTACGTCGCCAATTAAGCATATTTTAGTAGTGTGAGATATTCGACTTGAAGTCCAAGGACGTAAAGCGGTGCTCTGATACCATTATGTCATGCCCCGCTCCCGTAGGAGCGATCATCCTCGCTAAGGCATGATGTCGCACGAGCCTAGATTGCGCTTGTGCAAGGCAGTTTCATAACGGCCGATTTCAGCGGCAGCGACGGGGTCGTCGCACAGAAGTCCCAACCAGAAACTTTGAAACATGCAACAAAAATTTAGAAGCAACACACAAGTTATTCAAAAGTGCCCTTTATTGTATTGAACAATTAGATTACAATAGGGCGCAAGGCCATGATTACAAGTCTCTCAAGCTCACTTTTCTCTCATTTTACAAGTCACTCTGCTCTTTCTCTCATCTCTCGATACAATGCTTGAGCCAGCAGAAGCTTCGGAAGGCAATGTCCATATATTATGTCCCGTATAAGTCTTGACTCCATGCGGCCGCACGCTTCGAATCGCCTAGGAACTCCGTGCCTCGACGTATCCAAGCGAGCTCCGCGCCACGAGCTTCTACATGTGCCTGCACATAAAAACTGTGTGGGTGTCAGTACTCAACTGTACTGGTGGAGTGAGCTCCTCGCCCACCCATACAAAATCGACACGTTTATTTACTTTGTGCAGCATAAATCCCTTTCGATTGTCTTTCTAGTCTTGCCTTAGGATCAATTTTAAGACAACGACGCCTTGGCCTATACTTGGTAACGCAATGACAAGGTCGTGCTTTACTCTATTCGTGACTTCAATGAATTTGAGGCAGTGCCTCGCCAAGCAGAAACCTATGCAACTCAAGCATGCCAAGACTTTCACTTATTTTACGTGCCTGAAGACCATTCTCGTGCCAACGACGTCAAGGGGGACGACTCGTGCTGGCCGTGCCAATACTCTTGATCGTACCTTAAGACCGAGGTCGTACCTTACAAGTATCTCCCAGACTTAACTAGTTTGCCTTACGGCCCTTCCTGACTTAACTCGAGACGAGACCACGTTCATGCCGAAGCACGTATCCTTACTATAGTCGACTCTTAGGCTCCAGGATGGTGATGAACTTGTCCACATCTAACTCGTGCCGACTCAAGCTTAGCGCTTGCAATAAGCGTAACTTGTTAACCCAACTCGTAACCTGCTAGTACTCGATGCAATCAAAAGGCATACACACGGATAACCGCTTTTGCCGACACATTTATATGAGTGGTCACTAGCAATGTCAAGCTATCATGGATCTTTTGCATACGGTGACCATTCGCATGGCGAGGTACGAGCTTCCACCGAATGACCCGCAGCCTATATTATAATGGTTCACTTCAACGAGTCATACCATCGATGAAGGCCGTACAATATTTATAATTCCTCATAGGCCAACACGAACCCGGCACCCCAGGATCGCTCGAAAAATTTTGCCCTTGCGCGCAAGTTGTCCAATGACCATGTAAGACTCAACTTTATCTACCAAGTCCTTTCTTATTCATGACCATGCTTTCCATCTTTCTATCGAGACTCCCAAGTAGCGGGAACGATCTCGCGTGATTCCTTATCGAGACTTCCAAGTAGCGGGACTGATCTCGTGTACTGCCTTATCGAAACTCCCAAGTAGCGGGACCGATCTCGTGTACTTCCTTATCGAGACTTATCGAGACTCCCAAGCAACAGGACCGATCTCGTGAACGAGACTTATCGAGACTTAGCGAGACTCCCAAGTAGCGGGACCGATCTCGTGAACGAGACTTATTGAGACTCCCAAGTAGCGGGACCGATCTCGTGTGCAAGACTTATCGATGCTCCCAAGTAGCGGGACCGATCTCTACGACAACTAGTCGTGTAGACTTCCTTTGTCCGTGGCATGCTTTTCACTAAACCGACCGTAGCTCGTGCCTTAGACAGACCTTGTTCTCTAGGCGATGCTATCGCTCAAGTCATATACTTTATATGATGAGCCTTGTTCTCGAGGGACTACACGACTTGTCAACCGCAGATAGAGCGGGACAGTGCTAGAAATGGCTTAGATTGACCGACATAACTTTGCCTAACTTATTTATGCAACGACTTGGCGAGCAAAGGCAACGCTAAGCTTCGCATCAAGGGAACGTGCGGTGCACGCGTTCAACTTGAACAACCAAGTTCTCGGGTGCCTAGACTTAAGCCACAAGCCAAGCAATACGACTTAACCCATGGGACATATAAAGACTATGCCAAGCCTTGGACGACGGGACCGTGCATGCTTTATCAAGCATTCACGCGGGCGATGCCTATGACTTAGGCTATTTCGAGCGTTGAGGCAACTTAGCAACTTAGGCCGACTTCCTTCTCCAAAGCCACGGGACGATGGATCGAGTGTCATTTTGAAGGCACGCTGAGCAGACATCTAAGCAGACCGTGGGACCGTTTTCTATGTTCTAACACATTCCGATCCGTCGGAATTATTTCCTTAGCTATGTGGATGCGTCTCTTTTATTATCAAGCCTAACTTGTGCAAGTTGAAAATAAGCGAGTTATTATGTGAAGGCTAAGATGAGGCAAGTTCATCAAAACTACCCCACCTGAGCGAGGAGTCGCCTCGACCGAGAGAGTCTTCGAGCAGCCGTTGCAAGGCTAAGGCCGAACACTGTCGGCGTTTCAATTCCTCCGGTTGACTGAGCGGGATGGGGCACTACAGAAAGTGGGGACCACTCCAAATAAATTTAAAAATTAATTACTTATCAAAAATTCAAATCCCCCTCCAAAAGCAATCATCAAATATTTATTAAAATATTTAATCAAGGATTATTATTCTTCAAAATGGTTTAAAATCAACTTATTATTTAGTAAACTAAAATATTTCTAAAAAAATAAATAGAAAGGTGGAGTTACAAATCTCTCCCCCTTAAAATAATTTTGTCCTCGAAATTCGAAAGACAGCAAAACAAAATCACAACTAATTGTTTAACACAAGTCATTTATTGAATTTAAAAAAAATTTAAAAACCAGAATACAATCAAGCAAACAAACTGGGATAGCGCTCCTGCATCTCGTCCTTGCGCTCCCATGTGGACTCTCCAGGAGAGGGGTGCCTCCTCATAACTCAGATCTGGAATGTAGCATCGAAGCTGGGACACATAAAAAATATCGTGTACTCCCTACAAGCTAGCAGAAAGTGCAAGTCGATACGCCACTTTGCTAATCCGCACCGTCACGGCGAAGGGCCCTAAGTATCTGGGGCTGAGCTTCCTGTCTCTGTTGAAACGAATAGTGCTTCTGGTTGGTGGGATCTTCAGGAACACCATGTCTCCAATTACGAACTATAACGGTCGTCTGCTACTGTCTGCCCATGCTTATGCCGATCCTGTGCAACTCTGCAACGCCCTGAGCCTTGAGACCAAGTATGATAATTACATATAAGAAGTTGAAATAACACAATCTAACAATGATCAAGAATCAAATAGGCACGAGATGGAATAAAATTTCAGTTACAACTTAGAGGAGCAAAATCATGCAGGCACAACTACCAAGTACGATCAAAATGGATAGTTTAACACAAGTGGACTAGAACAAGATAGAAAAATCATGGTCAGATAGACATGATTTAAGATCAAAGTTTAGACAAGACACAAATGTGGTACAGAATCAAAATCTGGCAATATATAATTTTTGAGGAAATCAATGATCTAACGATAAAATGCTAGAAGAGAAGTTAGCAATGGTTGACTAAGGAAACGTACGAAATACTCAGGAGGTACAGTATCAAATCAGGATGAACGTGCAAGGATTTGTGATTCTCGAAAATCAATAATCATATAAAAAGGAATATAGTCTCCATGATATCCAAAAGCATATAGGTATTTGAAATCACTTTGCTTAGAATCACTACCCCGCTAGTATGTATCTGACTGCAGTGGACTTCCGGCTCTGTGACTCAAATAATAATGTCATCGAATATTCTGTCAACCTTATCCATTTTCCAACAAACATTGACGAAACGACCCAAGAGATCAAGATATGAAGATTATGATAAAGTTCCAATAATACTCGAAAACCTATGAATGTCTGAAATCACTTCAACTTAGAGTTCCTGTCTCGCCAGTGCGATGCTGGCTGCAGTGAACCCTCAGCATCAGTAGTTCAGATAATGATTGCAGCGTGCAACTACCACGCCCCAGTAGATTATCGAATAGTATCTCAACCTTATCCATAGGAATTTCAAAAGGTTTCAAGGAATCTAAATAAATTTCGATAGTCCAAGTCATGATAATGATGAGATTATCTAACGGTTAGAAAACAAGGGTTTATTAGGTATTAAGAAGCAACAAGGAGCCAATCAAAGAGTGGTGAGGCAAACAGGGAGATTTAAAATTTTGAACAAGAAATCAAAGATCAAATAGTACTCGAAATCTCAAATAAAATTCGGGATGGTAACAAGATTTCGTATCTGGAACGTAATCCTGGATAGGTAACGAAGTCTCAAAGGTGGCATAGAAGCAAGATATCAGATACAAGATAGAGTCTCAAACTGAGAACCAGAAACCTTGTACAGGAATCAAAGTATAACAAAATCTCAATTGGCAACGAAGTCTCGAACAATACAATGAAAGAAATTTCAATAAAAAACAATTCTCAGATAGAAAATCAACATCAACAAAGCCGCGAATAGGAAGTAAAATCTTGAATAGAATCTCGAATATGAAGCAAGGTTATGAAGAGTGAATGGAGGAGTATCAATCAACAATTAGGAAGCAAGGTTCTGGATCGTGAAAACAAGCAAATTCTCAAATATGGTTGCAACACAGCCGCGAACAAGGAATAATCCCGAATAAAATCATGAATAGGAAATAGAATCTCAAACAAGGAACTGATCAAAGTCTCAAAATAGAAAACAAGATATTCATACAATGTCTCGAATATGGACTGAATCACAACAAACATTAATTAGAAGCGAAGGTTCAAACAATGTTTGATTAGGAAACAAAGTTCGAATAGCGAACAAAATATCAATAAGCGAATAGGAAAAATGTCCATAAAACAAGCGAAATCTTGGATAGGAGACAAGGTCGAAACAAAGTAGTGGACAAACAACTCTCGAATAAAATCAAAGTCATGAATGGAAAACAAGTCTTATATAGAGAATGAGTCACAATCTCGAATAGTAAATAAATCTTCAAAAACCTTCAAAGGAATCCTCAACAATGTCCTGAATAGGACAAAACTTAAACAAGGATTCGAATGAGGAACAGGGTTTCGAAATGAAATCTCGAGTAGGAATTAAATCTCAATTAACACGAAGTTTGATGAGGGAACAAAATTTCCAATTATGAGCCAACACTAGAAAGCAAAATCATGAAATAATGAATATGCAAATAGTATCGAATAGTGAAATTCGAACAATTATCGAATTATGGATCTAAAAAAAGTTTACCGAATAGGAAACAATATATCGAAATAAGTTTCGAATATCAATTAGGATTTCAAACAAGAAATTTCAAGAAATGATCTAGGTGCTAAGGAAAATTTAAAGGAAGTTTGGATTGCGAATCAAGATACAAGGTTTTCTCTAACTATGCAAGAGAAGCCTTCTATCTTCAGTATTCCTCTGGAACTTGATTCACTTCAACTTTTTCAACTATTCTGACGTAGGCTGGTCCATGCGATAGTGCTCCATGTGAGTGCTGAATCTGGAGAGGCCAGTCCCTTTGCTGTAGTCCTGGTGCTCCTTGTGCACGTCTTTGGGAAGTATGATTAACGGCCTCCGGATAGTCTTTGACTTGGTAGGCAGACGATCCACAGAATAAATATAGCCCCCTTCTCTTGCAGCACTCGTCGTAGCGGTGTCCTGACGACGGCAGAAATTGCAAGTGATGGTCGGCTGAATCTGAATCTGGATCTTCCGTTGAGGTAACTGAAGTGCAGGGACTCTGACATGAATATATGGTTGCTGAGATCCTGAGGCTCCTTGATCATTATGATCTGCGACTTGTTGACAATCCTTTATTTAGTAAATGTGAGCTTGAATCTGCCTCTGATGATGCGACTGATGATGTGACTGAAGAAACGTCATCTGACTATTACGACGCTTTGCGGGTCCAGGGTAGTTGCTATATTCATCATAAGTCTTCATGTCCTTTATGAGATTCAGCTTCTGGTCTCGTTCTATTGTCTGTGCTATATTCTGGATCTTCTAGCTAGTGGCTCCAATCTTTAGAGGAGCCGGGTCCTCAGAGACTTGGTTGATCTTCAGTGGCTGCTCCAGATTCTCAATCTGCTTCTCGGTGTAAGGAACGTGCTCTGCGTCGAGGAAGTCCAAGGATCCAAGAGTTTGAAAATCAGAAGTCCTTCCTGGCTCAGAGGGTGTATCCACAAGTTTGGCTTGGAAAAGAATGGCCTGCTCCCTCTGAGTGTCCAGGAACTCTTGAAACATCTCCATCAACTGCGTACTACCCATGAGGATAATAGGGCGATAGAAGGTAGCAAAAGCTCGAAACCCTCAAGTGTAGGTGGATCAACCATTCTTGTGTTGCGTGTTTGAACTATCTGAAAAATAGAAAACTGTTAAAATGTCCTAAACCTAAAAACAACAAGTATTTATAGAATATCGATATACCCGATATACCCGATTTCCTATGTTGTGATCAAGTTTCCCTAGTTTAAATTAAGTCCCCCAAGAGCACTCTAGTACCTAGGTACTATTAGGATAAACCTGCATGGGCCACCACTAAAAACATGTCACGACCTGTTCCCGAATAATCGGACATGAGTCAGACACGCCCAGCCTTCGTCGATAGACACGACGAAGTAAGCTGTACCAAGCTAGGGAAATCTAACCAAAAAAACATAAATGTACACAATCACAGCATCTAAGAACGTTCCCAGTAGATCACCATAATCCATAAATCCATATATCATGAAGGTACCAGAGTCAACAGGAATGAAACATGTTATGAACTCTAAAAATAACATCTATGAGTAAAGCTAAAACAATCTAAACCTAAAATCTCAAGATAAGTCATGACTCCATCCTGCTAAGCTAAGATCCCGGGCTCTGGCCCATGTTGTAGAATAATGTCCTGCAAGTACACCTGCAACATATTCTAGTCAGGAGAGGAGCTAAGTATATCCAAGAAAATGAACATCATGGTATGAAAATGAATACAGGAAAAATATAAAGTACGAGAAATAAGAACATCACATGAAACCTGAACATGAATACTAAAAAGTAAATACAGGGAACAAGAAATGAATCCTGAACATGAAATACACAATGAACCTGAAGTGTGCAATATATTGAAATACATCCAGAGTGTATGATCGGCTTGGGTAGATTCAGGAAACATGAAATAGTACAGTTTCGGTCCCGCGTGCACGATGTGGGGCCTAAGCTATTCACATGAATAGTAACTCGGGTTTGATCACACATCTGTAGTATTTCCCCTCCCAGACACAAGTAAACTCAAGGAACCAGATACCAGACAATCTCGTGAAATATCGTGTCAACCAGAAGATACAAGAATGAATATACAAGACATAAAAAATAGACAAGTCCGAGGAGTATACTTGCCTTGCTCAGGGTGATCAGGAAAAAGGAGTAGATCATCTCTATGTCCACCTGATAGTAGGTACAAATTGGTTAAGCTCCAAATTAATACATTTCCTATTAAACTCTTCAATCAAAACCTTGATTTAACTATATACTTGCTATCTATCTTATAGACTTACTAGTTATAGGGTAATACACTAAACAATTTCCTTTAAAACACCATTAGTAATATTGCTTATTACCCAAAATTATTACTAATTTCCAATTTGAAATAAATTGGTTACCACCAACCACAGTTTATTGCTAAGTCTAAAAAGGCTTGGCCAGCTATTCTTTAAAAAATTAATTACCAAACTTTACTTAAAGTGCTAACACCTCAAGATCCTACTGCTAACAAAAGTTAGTAAACAATGATTTTAATATCTTGACCACAACCCATGTTAGAATTTAAAGAGTGGGATTAAAGACAATAGAAACTTAGCCTTAATAGTCACACACAACTCCATTGCAAGAGGTATACACACAAACCAACCCAGCTCTATCAACATATCCTACCATAATCCCTAGCAACTTCACATCATCTATTGTCCCAACTTGACTCCCAGCAGTGAGTGAGAGCTAACACAGACCCTTTTTATGTAAACCTATAATTTTAGCTTATCAGAACTATACATTCCTTTGAAATGCTAGATTAAAGTTTGAAACTAATTAAGCAGCTCAATAAATTCGAATCGAAAGCAAATCAAGAATTAATTAACTATTCAATTACATTTGAATGTCCAATTATACAGTTAAACCAAATGTTTAGCAACCATTGAAATCAATATTATAGCCAACCAGCAGACCCCAACTCAGCAGACTCACACATCGGATCACAAATACAATTAGAAGCCCTGCAAAGTTCACACAGATCTTCTCCATACATTTCCAAATTAACCCAGCAATAGTTCTATAGACCTGACCCCAATGTTTCCTAACCCATAATCTGGCCCACACTTTAGTCATTCCAACATATCTCCTAACCTGGCAGCTCTAA
Source organism: Iris pallida (assembly GCA_029216955.1). NCBI lineage: Eukaryota > Viridiplantae > Streptophyta > Magnoliopsida > Asparagales > Iridaceae > Iris > Iris pallida. The sequence goes on along the minus strand of JANAVB010026000.1, from coordinate 18,039,980 downwards.
ACACCCAGCAAAATTATACAAACAGAGAATTTATACAATCAGAAGCCGAGAAGAATTTAGACACCCAGAACCGTAAACAACTCAAGCCTACCTACTCAGTCTCATCAAAGCTATAAACAAAACTGGTCAACATACTATACACAACTTAAACCCAATAATTAACCCTATAAAAAATAATACTACAAGAAGATTATACAAAGATATATAACTAAACAGTCCACAACAGTCTACTGCCAACCTAATCCCAAGAGTAGTAAATTATACAAACAAAGTTCAAATATAAAAATAAATAAGAATTATACAAAGCAATAAATTCAAAACTCAACCAATCTCAAATAAATTATACAACCCAATCGAATTATATATATATTCAACCCTTCCTCCTGCAAACGACCCCAATGCACTCGACTATATCCACAAATGAACACGATCCAGACTCGAACATGGCTTACTGCTAGGCACAAACAACTGGACACCATAACTCGAAATCAAAACTAGCTACGACTATTAATTTTCATGAATCAAGAAGGTAGAGTGAATACCTGCGAAGGAAAGGCTAGATCCAGAATAACGACACAATTCCACAGGGTCGGACAGAATCTCACAAGTCCGATTGAAGTTCGAAACTCTGGTGTGGCAATACATCAAACGAATTTCAGTCATAAAAGGGAACAGAGTACTATAGAGGAACTGAAATCTCTGCTATAGGAAATATTAAGAAATCAAAACCATTAAAGAAGAACACCCACAAACGATAATAATAAAATAATCCAGGTCTAAACCAAATTGAAATCGAACTCACCAATATTCGATAGCTCTCGCAGTATCGTCAGAAGAAAGAATCGCTGGAAGTGATCATCGCGTCGACGGAAAAGGTGAAACTCAGTCGAGTCGTCGCCGAGGAAGTCATCCGCTGTCGTCGTGGTCGCTGGAACGAAGATCTCACCGTTGCTCGATGTCGGGAAGGTTGGTCCGCTGCCGGAGACGAGAGTTTCTCGTCGTCGTCGCCGTCAATGAGGCCACTGACTGAAGGGAGGGCATCGGCCACGGCTGCCGTGGGGAAGTAGCCGTCGCCATCATCATCTCTCCCAACGGATTTAGGGTTAGGGTTTGGAAGCTCAGGAAAATTGGGGAAAGCGGAGGAGAGCTCGAAGAGTTGATGAAAATGAGTTGATAACTCATTTTCTCTCTCCTGGCCAAAATTAAAGGGATTTGCAAATAAGCAAATAGGTCCCCCCATCAATTGGTATTTTAACGCAAACCCCCCCCTTTTTACTAATTACAAGAATACCAAAAGTTCAGTTAGAAAATTGGTTACAAGTTTGTTAGGAAGTGGGGACCACTCCAAATAAATTTAAAAATTAGTTACTTATCAAAAATTCAAATCCCCCTCCAAAATCAATCATGAAATATTTATTAAAATATTTAATCAAGGATTATTATTCTTCGAAATGGTTTAAAATCAACTTATTATTTAGTAAACTAAAATATTTCTAAAAAAATAAATAAAAAGGTGGAGTTACATTTTTGCATCTCTTTTCTTTCTATTTTGCGGAGGTTGGACTCCGATCATTGAGGCTATTTATTATAGCTGTTTGGAGTGGGTATGTCTACCCGGCTATTTCTTTGCTACACTCGTTTATTATTTGGACTCTATTATCTTCTGTGTTGGGCTGTGATGAGATTTAAATGATTATATACTGGCCTGTGATTATTTATTATATATATAGCTTATGTGCGTATACAAGAATTCCATATATTAGAGTATTCTTCGTATATGTGCAGCTGGCATATCTACGTACTTGGTCCTAAGTATTTTGGGACTGGAGCGTTACAAGTTGGGTTATGTTACACCCACTTCCACTTCAGAAGGCTCAGAGAAAGAAGTCATGATGCACTCATACTCTTCTGACTCCTCAACCTGGGACTCCAACACCAGCACCCACTACCAGAATAAGTCACATTAGCAACGCCAGAAAACGTCGCTAAAATGATAAAAAAAATGTCGCTAAAACTGTTTACCAACGTATTTAGTGACGTTTTTCTGTGGTCGCGGAAAGCCATGTCGCTAACATGCAAAATGTCGGTAATCGTCGCTCTTACCGACGCTTATCGACGTAATTAAACGTCGGTAATCCTGGAACATTTATCGACGTTCATCGATGTCCCGTCGAAAATATGGTGACGTCTCAAACGTCGGCCAACGACGATGAATCCTGCAACAGTTAGCGACATATGTCTAGTTTTTACCGACATTCACCGACTCTGTAGGCGAGGGAAATACTGGGACATTTACCGACATTTACCGACGCCACCGTACGTCGGTAAACATCGGTATACCTGGTGATTTACCGACGTTTATCTACGTTTAGCGGCGTCACTAAACGTCGCTAAATTAAAAAATGAAAAAATTACAGAATGTCCACAGAATCACATTTTCTACCTGCAGTTCAATAAATAACAAAAAAAAACTACAGGCACATTTTCTTCCTGGGTTCGCTGACCCCTTCGGTGGAACACTCAACACCGGTACATCACAATATTATAACAATCAACGCAAACAAGAGTAAAAGTCTACAACCAACATATGATGAGATACCAATACAACGAACACTAAAATATCCAAACTCGGTAAACGAAATACAACCAATATCCACATGAATCCACAACCAATACTGAAAGTCTACACAAACAAATAATCCACAACCAATACTAAATCAACATAAACAAACCCAAAAAAATACTACATTCTCATAAAACAGTCCTAACTTGGACTACTGCGGATCTGGAGGAGGAGGGACACCGTCGTGCCTCAAGGATAGGAACATCTCGTACTCCTCCCGTAAAATCGTCACCGATGAAGAAGGTAGTGACGTCGGTGGAGTCGGAGGTAGTGACGCCGGCCGAGTCGACGATGATGAAGGCGCACCGGAAGGATAATAATGCTCCAACGCTGCTAGTCGCTGGTGGTAGAAATCCATGGTAGATAACAGCCTCGTACTGCTATCAACCATCGAATCCCGCATCAACGTGAGCCTCTCGTCCATAGACAGTTGTGATGCCTGCAGATCCGTCACGCTGCATTCTGTCGACGCTCTAAAATCAGTGACGCCCCGCTCTGTCCTCTCAGTCATATCCCTGAGCTCCATAATGCTACGGTCGAGTGTATCCAATCGTGCTATGAGCACAGCATCGTCCGTCTAGTGCTGCTCCTGGATCCATCGTTGCAGCTCGTCACGGAGAGACTCCACCATCTGCTAGACTCGGGCAGACTCCTGGAAGGGCTGTGGGCCGTGTACACTAGCAGGGGAGGTCCTGGAGCATTGTGTCGCAACTAGGGTGCCATAGGATTCCGTACAGTAGTATGTACCCCTGTAGAGACCACCAGCGGCGGTCACCCACAGCTCGTCCTCCGACGGAGCTGAAGCGGGCTGCGAAGAAGTACCAGCCTCTTCCGCAGCAGGTGCACTAGCAGTCGCCCGCTCCTTAAGTCGTTGAAACTCGGCCTAGAAAGCATGGATACTCTATAACCTCTAATGTCTAATATACTTATTATTACTAACTACATGAATATCTATTTGCATGCATATTTACTAAGTTATATCAAAACTAACCCGAAGTATTAAAATTAATAAATAGAATTTTAACACTTACATAGGCCTGCTTCGTCCTCTCATCAATAAGCTTCCCGCCCTTTCGATGTGTGGCCAGGAAGACAGTTACCATATTGGCGTCACCACCCCTCTTTACCTGTAGTTAAATATATCACCTTTTACTAATTTATCGGACTTATTAAAATAATATTTCTCAAATAAAAAGATATACCAAATGACGGAAATGTTTCGTCATCGGAATCGACCCACCGTACCACTTTGATCCCTACTTCCTAGCCGCCTTGGCCTTCTCAGACTTTTTCTTGTACCTTGGCTTGTCGAATCGAGCCTTCATTACAGCCCACTGATCAGGGGTAATCCAATCTTGGATCGGCTTTCCGGTAAGATCATGAGTCTTCTGATCATTAATAGCATCGCGGATCAGCTTAGCAACGACGGCAAAAAATATCCCCTCGATCATCTCGGCCCGGTGCGGTAGATAGAAAAACATATCATAGAAGAGTGCAAACCAAATATTTTCAGTTATATATAATATGCAAAAATTATATGGTTCATGTTAAAAGCAAATATATTTTAACCTTGAAGCGCGCAAACCATTAGGCCTTCCTCTCGTCCGGAGCATCAGAGTAGTTTATCCAAGGACCACCATAATTAGTCCTCAATAAGTGGCCTAGGCTCTCTGTACCGACGGAAGACAATATCTATACAGACATATTATATTCAAGAGAAAAGTTAATTTATGATAAACACAGAAAAAAAATGATAAACCAAAACACTTACTTTGTACCGTCGGCCCAGATCTCCGTTCTTGTTTCCTCCGGAGGTGCGCACGCATCATCTACCTGATACTGGTCGGTCGTCGGCTCAGCCTCCTCCATCTGCTCATCTGTCTCCATCGTCGTATCAGCAGGAGGAACGCTAGATGACGGAGCAGTCTCAGGCCTGGAACTACTCGTCCCAGGAGATATGCCACGTAGTGTCGGGGCAGGCGAAGGTGCTATCCGATACACAGGAGTACTGGGCGGCGAGGATCCAGAGCCGGTAGCAGTAGGAGGTACCGAAGGAGTACCCTATCCTCTGCCAGTACCAGTACCCCGTGCCCTATGTCGGGATATGCAGAACGATCCGCGATGACCTGTCATACTTGATAACAACATATGATGAGATACAACAAATAATAGAGACTAGAAATATGAAAGTACAACAAAGACAAGATAATAACCAAGATAATATATGATGATACATTTTACCAAAAACATCTAAGTCTAGATAGCATATTCTACGAGAAACATCTAAGTTCAGATAGTACATTCTACAAGAAACATCTAAGTCCAGATAGTACATTCTAAAAGAAACATCTAAGTTGAGATAGTAACCAAAACTAGATAATAACCAACTCTACATAATAAGAAAATGAAAGTAATCTCTCTCAATCATCTTTAGAATATTCATCTTGTTCGTCTTCCTCGATCAAATGCAATGCAGGACGTCTACATATTTCTTCCAAGTCCAATCTAGCCTTTGGATTGTCTTTTGCCTTCCCTTTTACGTCCATTACAGTATTAATTATATTGTCAAACACATTCTTCTCGATATGTATGACATCAAGGTTATGTATAATCAGATTGGTGCTCCAATATGGCAGATCCCAGAATATACTCCTCTTCGTCCAGTTATGAGTGCGACCAAATATGTCACACTTGTAGCCCGTAGCAGGCTCTTCAATAGCTCTTGGTAAATCTTTTATCTCTTTCCATATCGTGTATCCAGGCAACCTTGGCGGGGGATTAGCCTTCTCCACAATGCCAGCACGGAAAGCATTCTTGTTCCTCCGGTACGGATGATCCTTCGGCAGGAATTGTCGATGACAATCGAAGAAGCACGGTTTGCCTCTGTATTTCAAAAGGAAAGCCTTAGTGCAGTCCATGCAATACGGACATGAAAGACGACCATGCGTGCTCTATCCAGATAACATACCATAGGCTAAAAAGTCGTTGATGGTCGACATAAGTAATGCCCACATCTGAAAATTTTGTTTTCTAGATACATCGTATGTGTTGGAACCTACTTTCCACAGCTGATTCAACTCATCAACAATGGCTGTAAATACACATCGATATTCCTTTCGGAATGTTCGGACCTAGGATAATAATGGTAAAGAACATGTTCGAAGTCTTCATGCACATCCAAGGCGATAGATTGTACAAAATGACAATCACAGGCCAATACGAATACTGGAATTCTGAAAGTCCAAATGGGGTAAAACCGTCGGAGCAAAGACCCAATCTGACATTACGCGGATCAGAAGCAAAATCTGGATACTCTCGATCAAAGTGCTTCCATGCTTCTCCAACAGATGGGTGATCCAATACTCCTTCGGTCTGTTCTCGCTTATGCTAACTCAAGTTTTCTGTAGTTTCCTTCACCATAAACAACCGCTGCAACTGCGACGTCAACGACAAGTAGTGCATCGAATCAGTAGGCTTCCTTTCACCGACAGACTTTTCTATACCACTGCCCATGTAGCGATCAACACCACAAAATTTGTAGGCGTCTTCATCCTTGTCGTCTTTGTAGTACAACATGCACCCGTTACGACATGCATCAATTTTCTTGTATCCCATCCAGAGCAATCTCACCATCCTCTTAGACCGGTAAAAATTTTTATTTAACTTAGCATCCTCAGGCAACTCTATAACTCGGTTGTAGCAATCTTACGACATGTTAAAATCGTACTTGATGCTCAAAAATCTTGTAACCACCTCCAACGGTGAATGATTCTCACAACCAGGATATAATGGAGTCCTTGCATTCTCTAGCAACACCATAAAATTTGCAGCATCGACGTTCGGTGCCTCCTCAGGTGCATCGTAATTATACGGATCAAAACTAGGCCCCGCCGCATAAAAAACCATGTTCACCAACCAATCGTCGTAAGCAGCGTGGTTGTGGACATCCACATAAGGCTCATACTCCGATGCTAAAGACACAAGTTCTCTGTGCGCACTCCACTGATAGTAATTCGATGTGAAACCCTTCGAGTATAAACGATACGTGACTTCCACTTTTGGATGATATTTCAAGTTGCAACATCTCACACACGGACACTTAATTTTGGTACCATCCATGTACTGAGGGAACACCTTAATTGGCAAACTGTGGGAACTGTTGTACACCCTCTATGAATTTATCCCGCACACCGTACATGTCATCAGGATAACGGTTGTACATCCAAGAACGATTCTGCAGATAGTAATTCAGATCCATATCCATTTGAGGATAATTCTGTAAGATAGATACATGCACATCGGTGAAACACTTGTAAAAGTAATAGGTGCATTAATCATGACATATCCTAAACATTGAAATAGAATCCCAAGTAATCATGATACAACAAGTGGTAATAGTATATCACGTGACATAACCATATAACCATAGTGTATCAGAATTGACCACACAGAAGAGTTAGCCTAATTAATCTCCATAAAACAAGTGGTAATAAGTCCATAATTAATCTCCATAAAACAAGTACAGCTGGTAATAAGTCCATAATTAAGTCCATAAACTCATCTCCATAAAATAAGTACAGCTGGTAATAAGTACTAATAGTCTAACACAAAATATATCCATAAAACTACACTAATGACGACCACGCAGCTCACGCATACGCTCAAAGATACCATCACGCAACATCTTCAAAAAAGTGGGATTGACGGCGGGAAAGCGCCATTCTACTGCAGGTGTTGGATGAATGGAACTCCCGGTCTCACTAGCTACCGGTGCCACTTCCTCCTTAACAGTAGGAGGAGCCACCTCAGCAATCTATATTTTCCTCAAACGATGTGCTGCTGCTCGGGTCATGGGTACCATCTGGTAAGATCGATATTCACAGAGAATATAATTGTAACATAAGCAAGCTAACTAAAGGAACCATCATCTCGTTTCATGTATCAAAACCCAAGTTCCATTGTGAAATCTTAGTTTTTTTCAATGAGTATACCTATGTGTGTTTAGTTCAGTTTTTCCTGAGATTGTATACATATGTATATATATAGATTGATAGATATAGCTATAGTTATATAACAGTTTTTTCTGAGATTGTATGCATATGTATATATGTATATAAAGGAACCATCAATGAGTATACATATGTATATATTGTATACATAAGTATAAGAGTTTCATGTATACATGTATACATATGTGTTTGCCTTAAAATTAACAACATGTATTATAGAACACTGTAATTGATTGCAAACTCGCTTGTACAAAGAAAGGCCTAGAAAGAAAGCCTAGGAAACAATCTAAGTACAATTGTTTAGTTTTGATTCTGGGGGGTGACGGTGGAGGCTCGGGAAAGTGCTATCAACTCTGCCTTACTCTGTGGACTATCTGATGCAGTCTCTAGCTCGTGAAGATATTATTTTTTTTCTTGAAGGTTCCCAGCCTTTTGTAGGGGTGTGGCACCATGCTATTTATAATAGGATGGATTTTGAGCCGCATAGATGGCTTGCGGTCACGTGGCTGATTAGCACGCGAGGACCAGCTCTTGGGCTGCCATCTGTCGGTTTGTTGGGATTTTGTTGCAGCAAATCTGGATAGTTGAGGAATTGGTCAGATTGCCACGTGTCCCATTGCGTATAGCATTCTCAGTCTTCGATCATGTAGGGTCGTATGAGACTCATGCATGCGACCAAGATCATAGTTACTCCCGACTGCCTGTAGTTCGGGAAATTTTGGTACACCTCCAATGTAGCAGAAATGCCAACCTGAGTCGGCACAACAGGAGCTGCGGTCTCGAGGCCCTAATGAATAGGACGAGAGGTGGCCAGCCTCTCGATAGTATTCTCCGGACCGGAGCGATAAGATCGTGTCTTCATAACCATCATGAAGACAAATCAAAACAAGAAGCAATTTCTGAGAATGAAGCGAAAATTCAAAGGAGGACAGTTTATATTCAAGGGAAGTCAATAAGCAACAATTTAGATAAAAGGAATCTGATTAAGAGTTTTTTCTAATATGATTGAGTACCTTCAAAAATATCCTAATCCTACTGCAGGCTGTAGTGATACTCTAGTTCGAATACCACTACATAAACCCGACCTGCATGGGCCACCACTAAAAACTTGTCACGACCCACACCCTAGAGTAAGGGCACGAGAAGTGGGTACGTCCAGCCTACGCCGCAGTATCGGCGGTAGAACGCTGTCCTAGGTCACAACATCTAACAATATAATGCTAACAGTTTATACTCTCCGAATGGGGGTGACATAGCAGAAATAAACTCAATCACAACTAAGAAAGAAGAAGCACGATATGATATAGAACTCAAGAAAATACAGATGATCAGAAGAGTCTAAGATAACATCTCAGCAAATATCCAGAAATACAAGTCTATCTACTGAATATGAAAGAAATATATATAATCCAGATCTCAAATGACAGAAATAGTAAACCCTAGACTAGGGAGCCTCAGTCACTATAGCTAGTGGATCCGACTGGAAATCTGGGTCACAAGAGTCATCTGCAGCTGTCCCATAGAAGGTGTCTACGCAGGCCTCATCCTCTGTAATATTTTCAACAGGACCAGTCAGGACAGGAGCGAGCACAAAACATCTCCCGCAGTTCATATCAAGTTAGAAAATATAAAGCATGCAATAGAGTATGGTACAGGAAACGCTGAAAAAAGAATGTATATGAAAAACAGTAGAGATTTGATAACAGAAAATATCTATATATGATAAGTAAGAACTGTAAGCCACATGTGATTTAGAGTACAATATGGTTATGTAAATGGTCTAGGACAATGCAATGGTAACTCCATTGTACGTGAGTGTACAATGACATATACAATAGTTATACAATGTTGTACAATAGGATTTGAGTACATAACCAATTCTACTCCCCCTCCCCAATCAATACACAAGGACCCACTCCAGTTACGTTATCTTGTACAATAGTGTACAATGTTATACAATAGATGTACAATGTTATACAATAGATGTAGTTATACAATAGTTGTACAATGGTCTACCCCTGGGGCTCATGTGATAATGAGAGTACAATATGCACAATGAGTATACAAGGATATGGGTATTCAATAAATATAATATGTAAGTGAAACAAACATCACAATATGTATCTAGTAAATACAAGGGGATAACATCTCAAAAGAAGATCCATATAGTACCAATCCGTGATAACAATCGTGTCAGCATCAAGTACACTAATCTAGAGCAAGAATGTAATTCCAGACAAGTATGAAACGGTCAGAGAATGTACTCGCCTGTTGTCTGAATCTCCAAAGTAAATATACTGTCCGAGGAGAGGTGTCTGGCTCCTAATCAGAACAGCACAAGTCCAAAATGGCAATATGAAGTTCTACTATGCATTCTACATGATTCTAGGTCAATCTAGACCAAAGTCAACTCTTGGTCAACTTGGTCAACCCTGAAAGTCAAACCTAGGTCAACTATGGTCAAACTAGGTCTAACAAGTCTAAATTAGGTCAACAAGTTATTCTAGGTCTAAACAAACTAAGTATATGCAAATCAAATGTCCAAGATAGCTACTAACTCATAGCCTAAGTCACTTGCTAAACCAAGCACAAAACTAAACCATAAGCTAACAAGGCACACAAACTTAGTCATATAATGTATATATATTATTCACATTCATATATTCATATACATATATATATATATATATAGGAAAGCTATATATATAGGCACATACATATATATATAGAGAGAAAGAGAGGTAAAAGAGTAAGTGAGTATGTGTGTGCTTGGCATGTGTGTGAAAGGATATGTGTTAATGTTCTAAAATTTAGTGATAGGTAGGTGTATGTGACATGGGATACATTATGTCAAAGGGTGTATGAATGCATGTGTGTAAAAGGTTATAGGTTAACTCAGTTTATAGAAATACATACATACATACTTACCTTGTATACATATATACATACATATCATGTATATTATATTTACATGATACATACATGTATACTTGTATTATATTATACTTATATTCATGCATATTAGATACTTGTATTTATATTAACATATTGCAAACATTCATTTCATTCATGCATCTATGCATTACCTACATGTTTTATACATATGCATACATTGTATATTCATATCATTTTATACATTAACATAGAGACATACAAACATGCACACATCATATATTTTATACCTTGCATTACCTTACATATCATGTTATATATTATCATTCATTCCTTTCATATATTACATTCTATATTACCTATATACATGTATTTCCTCCATTCATTCATGCTTGCATCATATACTCTACATTACCATACATGTTATCATTATATATTGTATTACAATATTTATACATTATGTATTCATATCTATCATTTCATATATATCTTCATGCATACATTGTATATCATTCTTTCATTCATGCATTGCTTATATACATTATATTAATTGTATTCCTACATGCTTGCATTCAACCATATATACATTAATATAAAGAGAATATGTATCATATATATATATTATTTTATTCATCTAACATAACATGCATTACATACTCTATATTTATTTAATATCCATACTACATAGGCTCACAGGTTACACAAAATGCATATATCGTATAGTCACTCTTCTACTTAAAATCAATACTGTACCAATTGGTCTTTTACTAAATTCTAGGATTAAAGTATGTCATAGCCCTTTGTGTTAGCTTTCCGAAATTTAAACGGATCGCATTTTCGTGTCCGGAAGCTCCAAAAATCGCAAAAATACCGAAACACGTTCGTCTTTCGTACAGCTGACACTCAAATAATTCTACAGAAAGTTAAAGAAAGAATTTGGCTTATTAAAATATATATTTGGAAAGCTAACTTCGATACGGTTCTTCTAAAAAAACGGAAGATAAATCGGAGTTCTAACCTAAAAGTTATGACATTTCTAAGTTACTTTGGTTAATAAAAACGTGGATGAAAATTATGACGGATTTGACAAAAGAACACATACAGGCCAAGATACTTGGATACAAACATAGGTATCCAAATGAAACTCATTCTAACCATCCTAACTAAGATCAAACTACTCTCTAACCATTATAAAACTTAATTTAAATATCTATTTAAACTATTATCATACAAACATACACATGGGGTGTCCTAATTTGGGATCTATCAAGTAGGACACAAGACACATATCTAAAATTCTCAAGAGAGCTCCAAATGGCCTCAAATTTGGATCTAAATGGGACACATGCATGAGGATGGATCCTACGGATTCAAAACTAATTTATATGCAAAGAAAATCGATTTAGAGGATGGGTTTTACCTATTGGGAGTGGAATCCCAATGAAATCCTTTAGGACACGGCTCCGATACGAAGATCCCTCAAAGTGGACACTCCTCATTGCACTCCTATTCCAATCCTTGGTAGCACCCTTCCCTTGGAGAATGGGAATGATTGAGTGAAGGTTTGGTGAAGGAATGATTTGATTTGGAGATCAAATCAATGGAAAGGCTCTCTAAAATTGGAGAAGAACAAAAGAAAAATAAAAGAGGCAAGATTGTAATGAATGAAATGAATCGTTCTCTCCTAAAGGTGGCTGCCATAAAGAGTCCATTAGAGATAATAGGAAATGTCCTAATTGCCCCTCTCTAGTCTCATATGGTTAAGTCTAGACTAGGTTCAAGTTTGGGGTCAAAATGATCTAGTTTTGAGTCTCTAACTTAACCATTCTAACATGATAAAAATAGTTTAATTAACTAACTTAATGTTGGGTCTTGTAAGCCAATGCTTAACTTAATATTGGGTCCCATCTAGAGTTCAAGCTACCCGGGTCACAATACAAGTCGAAACGAGACGAAACTCAAATCCGACTAACCAAATCCAATAAAAATAATATTAAAAATATAAAAAAATTCCAAAATATTAAAATATAAAAAATGACCAAAATCATAATACATAAATTTTAATATTATTAAAATAATCTAAAATTCACCAATTAATCAAAATCCTAAATAATTCAAAGGTCACAAAATGACCAAAATATCCTTAGCCTAAAAAGTTGTAAATAGTCATTCTAATCACATGGTTAGGTCCCCATGGTTAGTCTCTAAGCTTAGCAAAACTAGGGATTAACTAGTTAACCATCAAAATCACAATTCAACATTTTAAATAGTTTTAAATTGATAAAAAAAATTACCAAAAATTACAACATGAGTTAAATCTTATTATCGATTAATCAAAATTATAAAAGTTCAAAATTACCCTTATTTTAGAAAAGTGGGTGTTACAAGTCTACCCTCCTTAGAAGAATTTCGTCCTCGAAATTAAGATGGTTGTACTTTTTCTAGAGTCTCGTCCCCAAGAATCATGGTCTCAGAACTTACCTAAATCATACGATTAAAAAGGATGGTATACAGGGTCATGGCATATGGTGGTAGAGAAAGTCTCGTCTAGGTATACTAGTCATGCTAACCAAAAGGGTCATAGGGTATCAAACATACAAGCAATCGGAGGTGTTAAACTGGAAAAGATACAGAAATAACAAATCATCAAAACTGTAAGACAGTCTATCATCCTATATAAAAATTGGTACTTATCAGAAAATAAAATAGGATAACTACCAATTATCTATAAAGGGGTACTATTCAAAGAAAAATAAAAATCAGAAATTAAAGAATGAAAGTCAATTGCATTGAAATCCAATCACAATATATATATATATATATATATATATATATATATATATAGAGAGAGAGAGAGAGAGAGAGAGAGAGAGAGCGTTAGAGAGGGAAAAGCTAGCATTATATAAAGGTTATGTGGTTAGTGTGTGTATGGGTGTATGTGGACATGTTCATAGGGTTAGATAGTAGACGTGTGTGTGTGTGTGTGTGAAATATACATGAAAGTGTATAGGAGGATTTGGGTTTCAAAACAATAGCTGTCAAGTTACACTACTCATGGCATATTGGTTAAACAATCTATAATGCACTAATGCACAACCTATTTACTCATAACATACATGGCTAACCATATATATATACATATATATATGTATAGAGAGGTAGAGATTTAGTTATGTATCTATATACATTATAACATGTATGCATGAACTATATATATATATATATATATATATATATATATATATATATATATATATATATATATATATGCATAAATATATATATATATATATATATATATATATATATATATATATGAACATAACATAGAGATGAAGGGTTAGGTTTACATGGCAGTTGTGAACATTATTGTACATTAGTGTAGAGTGTCAAGAGTACAGGGGTTATAACTTAAAATGAAGGGTTCAATCATTCAGTTCAGTTTAACATTACATATTAAATCTGAAATTGAACTAAACATTTAAAATCAATGTGATAAAATGTTAACATGTATTCAGTTTTAGGATTTTTGAGAAATTCGAACATCAAACCAACCCAATGTTTATCACAACCTAACATGTAAAAATATGAAACCTAACATTATATCCCTACATACAACAATGTATATACCTCAAAATATTACATTTAAAAAAACAGCAATTTGAACTAATATTTAAAATCCAGTATTAAGGGTTAATATGCACACAGTCTCAGATTTGACAAGTTCAAACACAAAACTCAACCAATTTCTTTAAGAATTGAAACCTTGTATATAAGATACATGTGCAGTGATATAAACAAAACTAATAACATAAAATTTATAGTTAAATTACGAATTCAAACTGAAAAAGCAGAGAACCAGTCTCTGATACTGTACTGTATCAGAATATTGGGGTTTTGAGAATTTAAACATCAATAACATATTAATATGCATTTAGATGGGTTGATAATCAAAGTGTAGCAGGCATACGTGTCAAACAAAGTGTCTGTGTCCACTATATATATTCTCATGTCCCAATATAAAAATCAAATTCTATATCAAGACCAACATTTAGATTCCTACCAAGATTGCAAAGCAGGTGATTGATGTAATCAAGACAGTTTTATTATTATTATTATTTAATACAAGAATAATAGCAAGAAGGAAATAACGATAAAATATGTTCTGCTTATCTGTTTAAAAGGAGGAACCATTTTGAAACCAGAGCTATAATATCAAATCCAAGATAAGGTCTAGTAAAATCATCGATTCATTATTTTAAGAAGAGATTCATAGTAAGAAGTTACACAAAGGTTTATAATACAGCTAAAGCTACTCCTACTCCTAAGTTAAATAATGAGAAACAAAACAAACAAAATAATTTTTTTTGAAAGACTGAACAAAAGTAGAGAAAACTTGTTCAAGAGCATTTATGGTACAATCTGATAATCATATGCGTCTATCCAAAATTTTGGTGCTCCAAATCCTCGTCATACTAGTAAGCAAGGCTACGATAATCACAGAGTCCTTGACTAAGGTACATACCTCTAGGTTCATGGTATTTAAAATTTTCGCATTGCCGCATGCGATGGCGAAAACCTTAAATTTTCACACTCGAGAAATAGGTCCAAAATCTGACTATATGTCCTCACTATGCCAGCTAACATGACTATCGAAGATTCTAGATCCCATAACTGAGGTGACCTAGCCCATATAATTTTTTTCTTAGAAGAAAAAAGCAAATATAACACAGGAACAACAGAACAAATTGATCAGTCAACAAGGAACAGATGGAATCGAATTTCAAGATAGTTATAAGAGACAATTGTGGGAATAGAATAGAGAAGAATGGAACTTGCAGCAAGATCTCTAATGGTTTGTGCATCCTCGACTGTCCTGACGATAGCTCGCCCTGCTGGTTTTCTTTGGTCTGCTGATGATGATGCATGAATCGCTGCTGCTGAAAGAAATCAGAAATAACGGGAGAAAGTCTCTGTACATACAGAGGTGCACCTCCAATGTAGCAGAAACGCTAACCTGAGTCGGCACAACAGGAGCTGCGGTCTCGAGGCCCTAATGAACAGGACGAGAGGTGGCCAGCCTCTCGATAGTATTCTCCGAACCGGAGCGATGAGATCGTGTCTTCATAACCATCATGAAGACAGATCAAAACAAGAAGCAATTTCTGAGAATGAAGCAAAAATTCAAAGGAGGACAGTTTATATTCAAGGGAAGTCAATAAGCAACAATTTAGATAAAAGGAATCTGATTAAAAGTTTTTTCTAATGTGATTGAGTACCTTCAAAAATATCCTAATCCTACTGCAGGCTGTAGTGATACTCTAGTTCAAATACCACTACATAAACTCGACCTGCCTGGGCCACCACTAAAAATGTGTCACGACCCGCACCCTAGAGTAAGGGCACGAGAAGTGGGTACGTCCAGCCTACGCCGCAGTATCGACGGTAGAACGCTGTCCTAGGTCACAATATCTAACAATATAATGCTAACAGTTTATTCTCCCAGAATGGGGGTGACAGCAGAAATAAACTCAATCACAACTAAGGAAGAAGAAGCACGATATGATATAGAACTCAAGGAAATACAGATGATCAGAAAAGTCTAAGATAACATCTCAGCAAATATCCAGAAATACAAGTCTATCTACTGAATATGAAAGAAATATATATAATCCAGATATCAGATGACAAAAATAGTAAACCCTAGACTAGGGAGCCTCAGTCTCTATAGCTAGTGGATCCGACTGGAAATCTGGGTCACAAGAGTCATCTGCAGCTGTCCCATAGAAGGTGTCTACGCAAGCCTCATCCTCTGTAATATTTTTAACAGGTCCAGTCAGGACAGGAGCGAGCACAAAATATCTCACGCAGTTCATATCAAGTTAGAAAATATAAAGCATGCAATAGAGTAAGGTACAGAAAATGCTGAAAGAAGAATGTATATGAAAAATAGTAGAGATTTGATAACAGAAAATATCTATATATGATAAGTAAGAACTGTAAGCCACATGTGATTTAGAGTACAATATGGTTATGTAAACGGTCTAGGACAATGCAATGGTAACTCCATTGTACGTGAGTGTACAATAGACATATACAATAGTTATACAATGTTGTACAATAAGATTTGAGTATATAACCAATTCTACTTCCCCTCCCCAATTAATACACAAGGACCCACTCCAATTACGTTATCTTGTACAATAGTGTACAATGTTATACAATAGATGTACAATGTTATACAATAGATGTACAATTTTATACAATAGTTGTACAATGGTCTACCCCTGGGGCTCATGTGATAATGAGAGTACAATATGCACAATGAGTATACAAGGATATGGGTATTCAATAAATATAATATGTAAGTGAAACAAACATCACAATATGTATCTAGTGAATACAAGGGGATAACATCTCAAAAGAAGATCCATATAGTACCAATCCGTGATAACAATCGTGTCAGCATCAAGTACACTAATCTAGAGCAAGAATGTAATTCCACACAAGTATGAAACGGTCAGAGAATATACTCGCCTGTTATCTGAATCTCCAAAGTAAATATACTGTCCGAGGAGAGGTGTCTGGCTCCTAATCAGAACAGCACAAGTCACAACAAGTCCAAAATGGCAATATAAAGTTCTACTATGCATTCTACACGATTCTAGGTCAATCTAAACCAAAGTCAACTCTTGGTCAACTTGGTCAACCCTGAAAGTCAAACCTAGGTCAACTATGGTCAAACTAGGTCTAACAAGTCTAAATTAGGTCAACAAGTTATTCTAGGTCTAAACAAACTAAGTATATGCAAATCAAATGTCCAAGATAGCTACTAACTCATAGCCTAAATCACTTGCTAAACCAAGCACAAAACTAAACCATAAGCTAACAAGGCACACAAACTTAGTCATATAATTTATATATATTATTCACATTCACATATTCATATATATATATATATATATATATATATATATATATATATATATATATATATATAGGAAAGCTATATATATATATATATATATATATATATATATATATATATATATATATATGCACATACATATATATAGAGAGAGAGAAAGAGAGGTAAAAGAGTAAGTGAGTATGTGTGTGTTTGGCATGTGTGTGAAAGGATATGTGTTAATGTTCTAAAATTTAGTGATAGGTAGGTGTATGTGACATGGAATACATTATGTCAAAGGGTGTATGAATGCATGTGTGTAAAAGGTTATAGGTTAACTCAGTTTATAGAAATACATACATACATACTTACCTTGTATACATGCATACATACATATCATGTATATTATATTTACATGATACATACATATATACTTGTATTATATTATACTTATATTCATGCATATTAGATACTTGTATTTATATTAACATATTGCAAACATTTATTTCATTCATGCATCTATGCATTACCTACATGTTTTATACGTATGCATACATTGTATATTCATATCATTTTATACATTAACATGGAGACATACAAACATGCACACATCATATATTTTATACCTTGCATCACCTTACATATCATGTTATATATTATCATTCATTCTTTTCATATATTACATTCTATATTACCTATATACATGTATTTCCTCCATTCATTCATGCTTGCATCATATACTCTACATTACCATGCATGTTATCATTATATATTGTATTACAATATTTATACATTATGCATTCGTATCTATCATTACATATATATCTTCATGCATACATTGTATATCATTCTTTCATTCATGCATTGTTTATATGCATTATATTAATTGTATTCCTACATGCTTGCATTCAACCATATATACATTAATGTAAAGAGAATATATATCATATATATATTATTTTATTCATCTAACATATCATGTATTACATACTCTATATTCATTTAATATCCATACTATATAGGCTCACAGGTTACACAAAATGCATATATCGTTTAGTCACCCTTCTACTTAAAACCAATACTTTACCAATTGGGCATTCACTAAATTCTAGAATTAAAGTATGTCGTAGCCCTTTGTGTTAGCTTTCCGAAACTTTAAACGGATCGCATTTTCGTGTCCGGAAGCTCCCGAAATCGCGAAAATATCGAAACACGTTCGTCTTTCGTACAGCTGACACTCAAATAATTCTACAGAAAGTTAAAAAAAGAATTTGGCTTATTAAAATATATATTTGGAAAGCTAACTTCGATACGGTTCTTTTAAAAAAAATAGGAGATAAATCGGAGTTCTAACCTAAAAGTTATGACATTTCTAAGTTGCTTTGGTTAATAAAAACGTGGATGAAAATTATGACGGATTTGACAAAAGAACACATACAGGCCAAGATACTTGGATACAAACATAGGTATCCAAATGAAACTCATTCTAACCATCCTAACTAAGATCAAACCACTCTCTAACCATTATAAAACTTAATTTAAATATCTATTTAAACTATTATCATACATACATACACATGGGATGTCCTAATTTGGGATCTATCAAGTAGGACACAAGACACATATCTAAAATCCTCAAGAGACCTCTAAATGGCCTCAAATTTGGATCTAAATGGGACACATGCATGAGGATAGATCCCACGGATTCAAAACTAATTTATATGCAAAGAAAATCGATTTAGAGGATGGGTTTTACCTATTGGGAGTGGAATTCCAATGAAATCCTTTAGGACACGGCTCCGATACGAAGATCCCTCAAAGTGGACACTCCTCCTTGCACTCTTCTTCCAATCCTTGGTAGCACCCTTCCCTTGGAGAATGGAAATGATTGAGTGAAGGTTTGGTGAAGGAATGATTTGATTTGGAGATCAAATCAATGGGAAGGCTCTCTAAAATTGGAGAAGAACAAAAGAAAAATAAAAGAGGCAAGATTGTAATGAATGAAATGAATCGTTCTCTCCTAAAGGTGGCAGCCATAAAGTGTCCATTAGGGATAATGGGAAATGTCCTAATTGCCCCTTTCTAGTCTCATATGGTTAAGTCTAGACTAGGTTCAAGTTTGGGGTCAAAATGATCTAGTTTTGAGTCTCTAACTTAACCATTCTAACATGATAAAAATTAGTTTAATTAACTAACTTAATATTCGGTCTTGTGAGCCAATGCTTAACTTAATATTGGGTTCCATCTAGAGTTCAAGCTACCCGGGTCACAATGCAAGTCGGAACGAGACGAAACTCAAACCCGACTAAACAAATCCAATAAAAATAATATTAAAAATATAAAAAATTTCCAAAATATTAAAATATAAAAAATGACCAAATCATAATACATAAATTTCAATATTATTAAAACAATCTAAAATTCACCAATTAATCAAAATCCTAAATAATTCAAAGGTCACAAAATGACCAAAATACCCTTAGCCTAAAAAGTTGTAAATAGTCATTCTAATCACATGGTTAGGTCCCCATGGTTAGTCTCTAAGCTTAGCAAAACTAGGGATTAACTAGTTAACCATCAAAATTACAATCAACATTTTAAATAGTTTTTAATTGATAAAAAAATTACCAAAAATTACAACATGAGTTAAATCTTATTATCGATTAATCAAAATTATAAAAGTTCAAAATTACCCTCATTTTAGAAAAGTGGGTGTTACAAGTCTACCCTCCTTAGAAGAATTTTGTCCTCGAAATTAAGATGGTTGTACTTTTTCTAGAGTCTCGTACCCAACAATCATGGTCTCAGAACTTACCTAAATCATACGATTAAAAAGGATGGTATACAGGGTCATGGCATATGGTGGTAGTGAAAGTCTCATCTAGGTATACTAGTCATGCTAACCAAAAGGGTCATAGGGTATCAAACATACAAGCAATCGGAGGTGTTAAACTGGAAAAGATACAGAAATAACAAATCATCAAAACTGTAAGACAGTCTACCATCCTATATAAAAATTGGTACTTATCAGAAAATAAAATAGGATAACTACCAATTATCTATAAAGGGGTACTATTCAAAGAAAAATAAAAATAACAAATTAAAGAATGAAAGTCAATTGCATTGAAATCCAATCACTATATATATATATATATATATATATATATATATATATATATATATATATATATATATATATATATATATATATATATATATATAGCGTTAGAGAGGAAAAGCTAGCATTATGTAAAGGTTATGTGGTTAGTGTGTGTATGGGTGTATGTGGACATGTTCATAAGGTTAGATAGTAGACGTGTGTGTGTGTGTGTGTGTGAAATATACATGGAAGTGTATAGGAGGATTTGGGTTTCAAAACAATAGCTATCAAGCTACACTACTCATGGCATATTGGTTAAACAATCTATAATGCACTAATGCACAACCTATTTACTCATAACATGCATGGCTAACCATATATATATACATATATCTATATGTATAGAGAGGTAGAGATTTAGTTATGTATCTATATACATTATAACATGTATGCATAAACTATATATATATATATATATATATATATATATATATATATATATATATATATATATATATATATATATATATATATATAAACATAACATAGAGATGAAGGGTTAGGTTTACATCGCAGTTGTGAACATTAGGGTACATTAGTGTAGAGTGTCAAGAGTACAGGGGTTATAACTTAAAATGAAGGGTTCAATCATTCAGTTCAGTTTAACATTACATATTAAATCTGAAATTGAACTAAACATTTAAAATCAATGTGATAAAATGTTAACATATATTCAGTTTTAGGATTTTTGAGAAATTCGAACATCAAACCAACCCAATGTTTATCACAACCTAACATGTAAAAATATGAAACCTAACATTATAACCCTACATACAATAATGTATATACCTCAAAATATTACAGTTAAAAAAACAGCAATTTGAACTAATATTTAAAATCCAGTATTAAGGGTTAATATGCACACAGTCTCAGATTTGACAAGTTCAAACACAAAACTCAACCAATTTCTTTAAGAATTGAAACCTTGTGTATAAGATACATGTGCAGTGATGTAAACAAAACTAATAACATGAAATTTATATTTAAATTACGAATTCAAACTGAAAAAGCAGAGAACCAGTCTCTGATACTGTACTGTATCAGAATATTAGGGTTTTGAGAATTTAAACGTCAATAACATATTAATATGCATTTAGATGGGTTGATAATCAAAGTGTAGCATGCATACGTGTCAGACAAAGTGTCTGTGTCCACTATATATATTCTCATGTCCCAATATAAAACTTAAATTCTATATCAAGACCAACATTTAGATTCCTACCAAGATTACAAAGCAGGTGATTGATGTAATCAAGACAATTTTATTATTATTATTATTTAATACAAGAATAATAGCAAGAAGGAAATAACGATAAAATATGTTCTGCTTATCTGTTTAAAAGGAGGAACCATTTTGAAACCAGAGCTATATTATCAAATCCAAGATAAGGTCTAGCAAAATCATCGATTCATTATTTTAAGAAGAAATTCATAGTAAGAAGTTATACAAAGGTTTATAATACAGCTAAAGCTACTCCTACTACTAAGTTAAATAATGAGAAACAAAACAAACAAAATAATTTTTTTTGAAAGACTGAACAAAAGTAGAGAAAACTTGTTCAAGAGCATTTATGGTACAATATGATAATCATATGCGTCTATCCAAAATTATGGTGCTCCAAATCCTCGTCATACTAGTAAGCAAGGCTACGATAATCACAGAGTCCTTGACTAAGGTACATACCTCTAGGTTCATGGTATTTAAAATTTTTGCATTGCCGCATGCGACGGCAAAAACCTTAAATTTTCACACCCGAGAAATAGGTCCAAAATCTGACTATATGTCCTCACTATGCCAGCTAACATGACTATCGAAGATTATAGATCCCATAACTGAGGTGACCTAGCCCATATGATTTTTTTCCAGAAGAAAAAAGCAAACATAACACAGGAACAACAGAACAAATTGATCAGTCAACAAGGAACAGATGGAAACGAATTTCAAGATAGTTATAAGAGACAATTGCGGGAATGGAATAGAGAAGAACGGAACTTGCAGCAAGATCTCTAATGGTCTGTGCATCCTCGACTGTCCTGACGATAGCTCGCCCTGCTGGTTTTCTTTGGTCTGCTGATGATGATGCATGAACCGCTGCTGCTGAAAGAAATCAGAAATGACGGGAGAAAGTCTCTGTACAAACAGAGGTGCACCTCCAATGTAGCAGAAACTCCAACCTAAGTCGACACAACAGGAGCTGCGGTCTCGAGGCCCTAATGAACAGGACGAGAGGTGGCCAGCCTCTCGATAGTATTCTCTGGACCGGAGCGATGAGATCGTGTCTTCATAACCATCATGAAGACAGATCAAAACAAGAAGCAATTTCTAAGAATGAAGCAAAAATTCAAAGGAGGACAGTTTATATTCAAGGGAAGTCAATAAGCAACAATTTAGATACACTACAAGAAAAAAACTCCTTTTACAACGTTTCATCTACAACACATCCTGAAAAAGTTGTAAAAAATGGGGGTCTTCTACAACTTTTACTTTAAAAAAGTTGTAAAATACATGTGTAAACAACATTTTATATTCAAACGATAAGGCTTCCACAATGGTCATTCACAAAAGTTGTACATTACTGTCTTCAACAACGTTTTATTAACATTGTAAAACTTATTAATTTTGACAATGTTTATTTAATGTTGTCAATGTTATTAATTTTGACAATATTTTTAAAATATTGTAAAATGTCATGTTCAAGAATGTTTATCAACTGTTGTAAACTTTCTATCTTTTACAATATTTGTTAGATATTGTAAAATTAATTTTGTTTTACCACTTTATATAATCGTTGTGTATGTATTATCCTATTACAATATTTAGAAAACATTGTAAAAGGGTTATATTCAACAACATTTATAAATTATTATAAAAGCTATGTATTTCACAATGTTTATATGATGCTGCAAATTTATCTTTTTTATCACTATAAATAAATGTTGTGAATGTATTTATCTTTTAACTATTTTAAATTATATACCCATTTGTTTGACAAAGAAAAGAGATATATAGGGGTGCAACTCGGGCGGGTTGGGTCGGGCTTGAGGTCAACCCGAGCCCAACCCGATGAATCATAAGCCTAGCCCAAGCTCGAGCCCGACCCAACCTCGGGTTGAACATATGAAGTCCAAGACCAAGTCCGGAGGATCGGGTTGGGCTCGAGTTGGATCGGGTTCATCGGATTTATCAGGCTCTAATATAATATTTAAGTAATTTTAAATAAAAGTAATGTTAAACACATAATTAAATAGCAATCAAGCCTTGATCATTACAAAATACAAACTGAAATAAGATTTATGATGATGAGTTAAAGAGTTTGGGTGGAAAAATTAGGATTTAAACTTTTTAGTTAAAGAGTATGAAACTATATATATATATATATATATATATATATATATATATATATATATATATATATATATATATATATAAGTCGGGTTTCGGGTTCTTCGGGTAACCCAACACATGAACCCGAGCCCAACCCAATTTTTGATCGGGTTCAAATAATCCGAGCCCGAACCCAAGTATCTTCAACCCTAACCCAACCCATTAACGGGTTTATCCGATCGGGTTCGGGTTTAGCCCGCCCGAGTTGCACCCCTAGAGATATACCCCATCATAAGTTACACATTTCTTACATATGTTTGTGGTTGGGGTGTGTGCGTGTGTGTGGGGGTAGGGGTGAATTTTCTTCCAATTCTTTATTTCCCAATACAAAAACAAAAGTCTTCTTATATTCTTTAAATTAGTTAGTAAAAGTTGTGATTAGTCGACAAATGATTAATTATGATTATTATATATGGTGTTTTCTTCTATTCTTTAAATTATCTTGATTTGATAAAAAAAACTTTAAATGAACAAATTAAGTAAATTTGTTGCTGACAACAACATGCAGGTTGTGTGGCACCAATCAAACAGTTGTACACTAGAGCTGGCAAGAACTAAATATATGCAGTAGCTGTATTCATTTGTTGCAACAACCAAATAGTAGTAAGCCATAACACATCAATAATATATGTTGCATCTAACCCAATATTATCCAATAAGCCATTGCAACACCACAAATTACTTCATTGCATCTTGACCTATTATTAATTAATCAAGCACGTCCCCTTGTAAAATTGTCACATATATATGATTTATAGTACCATATCACCGGAAGAAGAGACACTTGTTGATGGTGGCCACGTGAGTGAAAAATGTTCGTCGTTGCAACCGCGTATTGTAGTGCTACGTTGGGGACTTTCATAGCTTAATTGTTGAATATATTGTTGCAATACACAGACTTTTGTTAGAAGATATGTCGTACCAAAATTAATCTTGACATAAAATATAAAATTATATACAATAGCAAATATAAATTGATGGTCATATATAAACAGTTTTTTTTCCTCTAGATCAAAATTACCATAACATCCAAAATCTATTGATAACCAATATTCTATGTAACTCAAGACATTACATGGATAAGGGTTTTGAGCCACAAAATTTGAGACGATCAAAGAAATTTAGTCATCTAAACTGATATTTAGTGACTAAAAAATACAATTGTCACCTAAAGTCCTTTGGATTGGCAAACATAATTATGAACTCTCTAGCAACTATAAATTTAATTAGGCCTTTAGCCAGAATTAAAAATAACTTGATGGCCTGATGTTAAAAAATATTAATCTAAAAAAATTAGGCCCAAATATAAACTGATAATTAAGAATAAAAAATAGAATATTGTCTTAGAAATATTTTGAGAACGTTCCTCATTTAGCGTCGTCGCCTTCTTCTCCCATAATCCTCTCGGAACGTCCTCATCGCGTCGTCATCTTCTTCTTCCACAATCTCTGGAACATCCACATCGTATTGTCTCTTCTTCTCCCTCAATCTGAAGCAGTAACAACGAGATGAGTCATTCTATTCATAGTCGGGATTTGGTGTTATAGGTTATTTTTCAGTATTCTTTTTGCACCTTGATTTACTCTAATTCATGAATTATAATTGGTTAAATTTATGTTGCATAGACATAGATGCGATGCTATACGACACGAGGACACGTACACAAGACTGATCGTCCTATTATATTTTGAATATTTGTTGCGTGTTCATGAAATATGTGATCCATGTCCAAACACACGACATGACCAAGTTTTTGTTAGGCCAAAACAGGACCATAATTTAAACTACTAGTGACAGTTCGTAAGGAACAAGAAACCATGCCTCTTACTAAATTGGCTAAGGAGACGGACTATTGAGTATGCGAACTCAGTGACCAACTCTGGAGCCTTGTTAGCAATTCGGCAAACGAAAAAAATTCGGAACGACAAAAGTACGAGTATAAATCGGCACAATATAAGTAAAATACGGTCAAAAATTCGGTCAAAAATTCGTCTAACGAAAAACATTCCGATCAGATTTAATTCGTGTTTAGTACGTTTCATATGAACCAATTCGGCACTAAAAATTCGACATATATATAGGGTCTACCCACCTCTACTCCTTCATAAACAAGGGTTCAGTGTGAGAATAAGAAGAGGTTGAATTTTCGGTTTTCCTTTGATTGTTGCAAGCAACATATGCAAATACTCTTGGATTTCTTTTTTGGTTACTGTGAGACTTTTTATTCTTTTCTTTTGATAATTTTTGAGAATTGTGCCAGACTTAATATCTAATTGCAGCAAGAGTCAAAAAGTCAAGACTACCGGGTTTCTTGGTCACATTTTTTTGCCAAATTTTTTAAAAATTCGTACGGTACGCGTTTAAAATGCCACAGGCTTAAAATTCGCGTACAAATCTGAATTTTTCAAAAGTACGTAAGTATTATACGTTTATGTAAAATACGGAAAAATTCGCGTATAATACGCGTTTAATTCGGGTGATTGCTAACAAGGCTCTGGAGTCTGAACAATAGTTCTCTTCTTCGTTGATATTTTGTTGTGAAATATGAAGCATAAACTACATTTTTTTTAATCTTCGCACTACATGAAAAAAAACCCTACAACAACATATCATTAACGGATTTTTTTACCTAACGTTGTAAAATTTTATGCTTTTAAAACATTTATTTTAAAACTGTTATAGAATATTGGTCATGCTAACATTAAATCCAGAAAAGTTACAAAAAATTTCCGCAACATTTTGTGCCAAAAATTAGGCCGCCAGAAATTTGGCCCCCAAAAATTAACCCTCTAAAAAATTGGCCGTTTATTAACAATCCCTAGAGTGTTTTTTTTTTCATTTTTAGCACCCCTTTTTTAATAATTTCCTTTTCCTATTCCTTCTTCCTTCCTAAAACTAAAAGCTGAAACCTAGAAGGAGAACAGCCTCACGAGGGACCTCTCTACCGACTCCGCGGCTGTCAACTGCCTATTGGGTCTGGAGGAGGACTCCTCCATCCATTCCCGTGTTGGACCTACGGCGGCGGAGGAGGATCCCCTGGGGCAGCATCTTCGCTCCTCTCGCGAGATGACTCATCCACGAAGCTTTTTAATTAAGGTATTCTCCATTCTTCCAGTATTGAATCATCAGGAAGTTAGTCGAAGGATTGACAAAGAGAGTCATATTTCATTATTTCAGTTTAATACGAGTTTATATGCACATACACTTATTCTTGACATTTCATATCACCATTCATTCAAAAGAAATCAAAGGATTGGCAAAGAGATACATACTTATATGCCCATCTTCTATTCGATAAAATGAATGGAACAAAATCCCCTATTATAGGGCCAGTCGATATCAATTTCAGAATCAAGATGACTAGATTGCAATTTATTTGCGTTATGTTCTATAATTTTTGGAATCGCCTAGAAATATTGCCTGCGTGATTGTATGTGCGTCTCCATGGGCACACATAATTTATATTTCTTCATTTATTATATTACAAAAGAGAAGGAAAGAAATCTATTACTCTTATAAATTTTTATTTATACAGTACACTTTCTAGATTAAAAATTTCTAGCCAAGGTAACTACGAGCATGATAGGACCATGCCATAAAACCTAGGTGGCGAGTTGGAACCTGTCTTTTGGATTGCACTTTAAGCTCATGCAACCAAGGAACAGACTCCAGTTCCCCTAAACTATAAAGAGTCTAGACGAAGAGGTAAGATGATACAATTTTCTATAGGAAAATGCATTCATCTCCGTAGCAGATTACGCTAAAGAGCGAAGGAATACAAATTCCATAAAACTGTCTAAATATGTATCAAATATTTTTCTTGCTTTTAAAAATATGTTTTATTATTTTTGGCTTTTCCGAAATGAAGAACCCGATAGTCCGATCCAAAACTGCCGAAACTACCAACACCGCCTATGTTGATGCCCATAGGAAGGGTCCGAAACTGATTCCGACACTGATATTGGGACCTTGTATAATTTAGATGTAATGATAGATATGAGGAGATCATTTATTGTGATACTTGGAACTGGCAAATGATGTGTTACTTGTAGGCTGGAATCTTTTATAGCCTTGTCTTGGAAGTTCTTGCTTCATATTGAAACTGAAAAGCGGACTTTTATATTTAATCTTCACTTATTTTTCTTCATATGAAAAATGATTTGTCATTTGGTGGTTGCATTGTTACATCCATCTTGAAAGTTCTTGATTTATTTTGATATGTACTTAAAAGTGTTCTCTTTAAATAAGCATTTTGAATTGCTGAATCTAGTAGCAGAAAATATACTATCAATTCCTCTGTTGTGCCATGTTGCCACACATGGCCATATGGGCATATCATGAAACTTGTTCATACAAACAAAAATGCTAACCTTGCGCGACCGTTGCTCTGTTTCTGCCTACATTATATAAAGCACACCATAAGAACAAACAAAAATTGCATAACATATGGGAAGGTTGAGCATTCCAAAATTCAATATAGTGTTAGTGTCGCACATGTATATGATACATACACACTCCAAAATACAATACTAGACAACAAATGCGGACATGAATACATATCAACGTTCGTAGTATCGCTATCGATATTGGACCATTCCTATGAGTATCGGGATCGGCGGTATCGAAAGTATCGACAGTTTCGAATCGGAGTATCAGATCTTTTGGTATCGGAAAGAAAATAATTATTAATAAATTATTAAAATTTTATAAAAAGAATATTTTATGCATTTAGGCATAATTTTAAGTATTTCATGTATTATTTCTTAGTATTTTTGAAATAGAATGAAATAGTAGTCCTCCTTGCCTATTGGTTTACCTGCGATAGATAAGTTTCTCTTTTACATATTTTTTACAACCTTATTATGCTTTTACACCCTTGGTTATTGGTCTTTTTCGTTCTATTTTTTTTTTGTCAAATTGGCTTGAATAGAGACGTCCAATGTCAGTATCGATCGGTATCGGATCGGGACATGCCAAACCATATCGGTATCGGCTGTATCGGATCGATATAGGCCGATACCGCAAACTATGCTATTTACTTCTTTATTGTCTCACACTTTTATTTCTGCCATTTTTTCTCTGTTCCTTCTAATTCAGAGCTTACAAGCACATACTTGATGCCAACCCTGACTGAACTTACGATAGCAAGCATTAATTCCTTATGATCTCTTGTGTAATTCTTAGGCTTATTTGGTTGACTATGACATCTGTTTACTTGAATTTGTTTGGCTCGATGATGACATTACACTCCATGAGCGGCATCAGAAGATATTGAGATGCTTGTTGAGCTGGGTATTTTTACTTCCAACTTGATATCCTATGGAATTGCTGACCTGTATGTGCAAAAAATAGTGGCCTTTAAAAAATAGGACAATGTTGCACTTCTAAAAACTCTTGATTTCTGTAGGATGCATATATGTAAATTATTGTTTCATAGATATATAAAATTGTTGTGTCTATTTAAATATTTTTTAAATGAAGTTCTAAAGGAATTGGTACTAGACATTTCCTTGATAAGCTGAGATGGATGGTCTTCTTTTAACTAGAAACTTTAGAGCCATTTCTTTTCCTATTCATCCACTCTTCGACTATATTTTGCGTTAATTCTTATTAATATGCCATTTGTTTCTCAAGAAGGTAAAAGTCATATCGTTTTTTCATTGATTTGTTTAATCAGTTTCCCATGCCACTTTGCCACCACACTATCTTGTTCTTTAAGCAATCTGAACATGTCCTGATACTGGAAATCTAAAATCTATTAGTTTCTGCCTTTGTGAATTATCTGTTTTTTAATTTAACAATAAGAATAAGTTTAATCATTTTATATCCATACTTAATTTTAATAGATAAAAATTGAGCATTTGGGTGATGCATGTATTGTTCCATAATAAAAAAAAATGATATTTATCCTTATCAGGCAGCAGAATTAGAAATTGAAGCTTACCCCTTGTTAGACGAGCTAACATCAAAGATTAGTACTCTAAATCTGGAACGAGTGCGACGATCGAAAAGCAAACTTGTTGCACTAACTCGACGAGTTCAAAAGGTAAGCTCATCATGATATCTCCTTAATATCAATTCTTAAGCATTTCTCACCCAACTGCTTATTTAAGAATTTTCTTGTAGGTAAGGGATGAAATAGAACAGTTAATGGATGGCGACGGTGATATGGCTGAAATGTACCTTACTGAAAAGAAGAGGAGGATGTAAGCAGAATTAGAAATTGATGCATGTATTGTTCCATAATAAAATATATATATATCTGATATTTATCCTTATCAGGCAGCAGAATTAGAAATTGAAGCTTACCCCTTGTTAGATGAGCTAACATCAAAGATTAGTACTCTAAATCTGGAACGAGTGCGACGATCGAAAAGCAGACTTGTTGCACTAACTCGACGAGTTCAAAAGGTAAGCTCATCATGATATCTCCTTAATATCAATTCTTAATCATTTCTCACCCAACTTCTTATTTAAGAATTTTCGTGAAGGTAAGGGATGAAATAGAACAGTTAATGGATGGCGACGGTGATATGTACCTTACTGAAAAGAAGAGAAGGATGTAAGCATTTTATGGTGATCAGCCTTTACAGGGATACAGTTCTACCGGAGCTGGAATATCCGTTTCTGCTCCAGTCTCTCCTGTTTCTTCACCACCTGAATCCCGGAGACTCGAGAAGACCCTGAGCTTTGCTAGGAGTAGACACAGTAGTATGAAGAGTTCAGACAGTACAACTGAAAATATAGAGGAATTGGAAATGTTGTTGGAAGCTTATTTTGTGGTCATTGATAGCACCCTCAACAAGCTGACTTCGGTAATTGATTTCTATTCCCCCCTAATTCATATAGATCTTTAGCATGGCTGTTAACTTCTACCTTGATCCTGTTCCTTTTCAGCTAAAAGAATACATTGATGACACAGAGGATTTCATCAATACTCAGCTCGTAATTGTTCTTTCCTTAATATTCAGATGTTCTCCTTTTCAGCTAAAAGAGTACATTGATGACACAAGATATCATCTATATTTAGTTGTGTGCAGAACTTAATGGGAATAAACTAGCAAGATTTGTCCTAACTGTAGTTCAAGCTCTTCCTGATTCATATGAGGTATCAAAACAATTTATAGATCTTGAGCACATGAAATTATTTGTAGATGTATCATAACTCTCTTAATCTTTTTTAACATTTAGTCTACTTTATTGCATCTCTATTGCAGGAGTTTGAAGAATAAACTTGAAGTGTCACAAGAAGCGACAAGAAGTGCTGCCTTTATTTCTTCTTTAGACCAAGTTGGATAATGAGTCTTGTGCCAAGAGTCGAAAAGTCTGTCTTCCACCACACATAGTATGGAAGATGAAATCCTTTGAAGTTGAATGGATTCCCTGAAATCTACAAAGTGATGGACTTAGAGATGAATGCAGTAACTACCCTGTAGTAATGTTATATGACAAAATTCATAACATAGTTGTATTTTTGTATAGTTCTTGAATGTTTGTGATGTACAAATTGTGTTTTTAATAAAATAAGGTCATTTTGTAAAGTGTTTGTTTCTGTTATATTCTTTGCATATTTGTTCGGAGTAATAGGCAAAGGGAACGCACAATGGAAGCCAAAATATAATTGTAAATAAAAAATTTGGTACTAAATTTTTATTATGATCAAACCGTTATTTCTTAACAATTTTTTACTATCAAGAAAGACCTTTTTTTTGGTATTGTTTTAACAATTTTTTAAACGTTGTAAACTTCATTTACTATACATTGAAATTGTTGTTGATATTACAATCACAACATATAAATAGTATTTACAACGTTTGACAAACATGACTAAATAACATATACAATATTTTTCAAAAGTTGTATAAACTTTTTTTTACAATATTTTTACATTGTTGTACAAAATCTACGTACAACATTTACTAAATGTGGTAGATATTGTTTCTACCATAGCTTTAGAACATTGTTGAAATTATATTTACAATACTTGTAATATGTTTTAAAAAGTATTTTTGTAATACTTGAGAAACGTTGTAGAAAGGTTTTTCGTCATATTTTATAAATTTTAACAATGTTTGTAAAATATTGTGGAAAAAACTTCTACGATGTCTTCACAACGTTTGAACGAACGTTGTGGAAAATATCCCCCCTTTTACAACCCTGGATATAACAACCTTCTATTAAACGTTGTTAAAGTCCTTTTACAATATTTTTTCAACGTTGTAAAATAGGTTTTTTCTTGTAGTGATAAAAGGAATCTGATTAAGAGTTTTTCCTAATGTGATTGAGTACCTTCAAAAATATCCTAATCCTACTGCAGGTTGTAGTGATACTCTAGTTCGAATACCACTACATAAACTCGACCTGCCTGGGCCACCACTAAAAATGTGTCACGACCCGCACCCTAGAGTAAGGGCACGAGAAGTGGGTACGTCCAGCCTACGCCGCAGTGTCGGCGGTAGAACGCTGTCCTAGGTCACAACATCTAACAATATAATGCTAACAGTTTATTCTCCCAGAATGGGAGTGACAGCAGAAATAAACTCAATCACAACTAAGGAAGAAGAAGCACGATATGATATAGAACTCAAGGAAATACAGATGATCAGAAGAGTCTAAGATAACATCTCAGCAAATATCCAGAAATACAAGTCTATCTACTGAATATGAAAGAAATATATATAATCCAGATATCAGATGACAAAAATAGTAAACCCTAGACTAGGGAGCCTCAGTCTCTATAGCTAGTAGATCCGACTGGAAATCTGGGTCACAAGAGTCATCTGCAGCTGTCCCATAGAAGGTGTCTACGCAAGCCTCATCCTCTGTAATATTTTCAACAGGTCCAGTCAGGACATGAGCGAGCACAAAACATCTCACGCAGTTCATATCAAGTTAGAAAATATAAAGCATGTAATAGAGTAAGGTACAGGAAACGCTGAAAGAAGAATGTATATAAAAAACAGTAGAGATTTGATAACAGAAAATATCTATATATGATAAGTAAGAACTGTAAGCCACATGTGATTTAGAGTACAATATGGTTATGTAAACGGTCTAGGACAATGCAATGGTAACTCCATTGTACGTGAGTGTACAATAGACATATACAATAGTTATACAATATTGTACAATAGAATTTGAGTACATAACCAATTCTACTCCCCCTCCCCAATCAATAGACAAGGACCCACTCTAGTTACGTTATCTTGTACAATAGTGTACAATGTTATATAATAGATGTACAATATTATACAATAGATGTACAATGTTATACAATAGTTGTACAATGGTCTATCCCTCGGGCTCATGTGATAATGAGAGTACAATATGCACAATGAGTATACAAGGATATGGGTATTCAATAAATATAATATATAAGTGAAACACACATCACAATATGTATCTAATGAATACAAGGGGATAACATCTCAAAAGAAGATCCATATAGTACCAATCCGTAATAACAATCGTGTCAACATCAAGTACAGTAATCTAGAGCAAGAATGTAATTCCGGACAAGTATAAAACGATCAGAGAATGTACTCGCCTGTTGTCTGAATGTCCAAAGTAAATATACTGTCCGAGGAGAGGTGTCTGGCTCCTAATCAGAACAGCACAAGTCACAACAAGTCCAAAATGGCAATATGAAGTTCTACTATGCATTCTACATGATTCTAGGTCAATCTAGACCAAAGTCAACTCTTGGTCAACTTGGTCAACCCTGAAAGTCAAACCTAGGTCAACTATGGTCAAACTAGGTCTAACAAGTCTAAATTAGGTCAACAAGTTATTCTAGGTCTAAACAAACTAAGTATATGCAAATCAAATGTCCAAGATAGCTACTAACTCATAGCCTAAGTCACTTGCTAAACCAAGCACAAAACTAAAGCATAAGCTAACAAGGCACACAAACTTAGTCATATAATGTATATATATTATTCACATTCACATATTCATATACATAGATATATATATAGGAAAGCTATATATATAGGCACATACATATGTATAGAGAGAGAAAGAGAGGTAAAAGAGTAAGTGAGTATGTGTGTGTTTGTTATATGTATGAAAGGATATGTGTTAATATTCTAAAATTTAGTGATAGGTAGGTGTATGTGACATGGGATACATTATGTCAAAGGGTGTATGAATGCATGTGTGAAAAAGGTTATAGGTTAACTCAGTTTATAGAAATACATACATACATACTTACCTTGTATACATGCATACATACATATCATGTATATTACATTTACATGATACATACATGTATACTTGTATTATATTATACTTACATTCATATATATTAGATACTTGTATTTATATTAATATATTGCAAACATTCATTTTATTCATGCATCTATGCATTACCTACATGTTTTATACATATGCATACATTGTATATTCATATCATTTTATATATTAACATAGAGACATACAAACATGCACACATCATATATTTTATACCTTGCATTACCTTACATATCATGTTATATATTATCATTCATTCCTTTCATATATTACATTCTATATTACCTATATACATGTATTTCCTCCATTCATTCATGCTTGCATCATATACTCTACATTACCATACATGTTATCATTATATATTGCATTACAATATTTATACATTATGCATTCGTATCTATCATTACATATATATCTTCATGCATACATTGTATATCATTCTTTCATTCATTCATTGCTTATATGCATTATATTAATTGCATTCCTACGTGCTTGCATTCAACCATATATACATTAATGTAAAGAGAATATATATCATATATATATTATTTCATTCATCTAACATATCATGCATTACATACTCTATTTTCATTTAATATCCATACTACATAGGCTCACAGGTTACACAAAATGCATATATCGTATAGTCACTCTTCTACTTAAAATCAATACTGTACCAATTGGGCATTCACTGAATTCTAGGATTAAAGTATGTCGTAGTCCTTTGTGTTAGCTTTCCGAAACTTTAAACGGATCGCATTTTCGTGTCCGGAAGCTCCCGAAATCGCAAAAATACCGAAACACGTTCGTCTTTCGTACAGCTGACACTCAAATAATTCTACAGAAAGTTACAGAAAGAATTTGGCTTATTAAAATATATATTTGGAAATCTAACTTCGATACGGTTCTTTTAAAAAAATGAGAGATAAATTGGAGTTCTAAGCTAAAAGTTATGACATTTCTAACTTGCTTTGGTTAATAAAAACGTGGATGAAAATTATGACGGATTTGACAAAAGAACACATATAGGCCAAAATACTTGGATACAAACATAGGTACCCAAATGAAACTCATTCTAACCATCCTAACTAAGATCAAACCACTCTCTAACCATTATAAAACTGAATTTAAATATCTATTTAAACTATTATCATACATACATACACATGGGGTGTCCTAATTTGGGATCTATCAAGTAGGATACAAGACACATATCTAAAATCCTCAAGAGAGCTCCAAATGGCCTCAAATTTGAATCTAAATGGGACACATGCATGAGGATGGATCCTACGGATTCAAAACTAATTTATATGCAAAGAAAATCGATTTAGAGGATGGGTTTTACCTATTGGGAGTGGAATCCCAATGAAATCCTTTAGGACACGGCTCCGATACGAAGATCCCTCAAAGTGGACACTCCTTCTTGCACTCCTCTTCCAATCCTTGGTAGCAACCTTCTCTTGGAGAATGGGAATGATTGAGGGAAGGTTTGGTGAAGGAATGATTTGATTTGGAGATCAAATCAATGGAAAGGCTCTCTAAAATTGGAGAAGAACAAAAGAAAAATAAAAGAGGCAAGATTGTAATGAATGAAATGAATCATTCTCTCCTAAAGGTGGCTGCCATAAAGAGTCCATTAGGGCTAATGGAAAATGTCCTAATTGCCCCTCTCTAGTCTCATATGGTTAAGTCTAGACTAGGTTCAAGTTTGGGGTCAAAATGATCTAGTTTTGAGTCTCTAACCTAACCATTCTAACATGATAAAAATTAGTTTAATTAACTAACTTAATGTTGGGTCTTGTGAGCCAATGCTTAACTTAATATTGGGTCTCATCTAGAGTTCAAGCTACCCGGGTCACAATACAAGTCGGAACGAGACAAAACTCAAACCCGACTAAATAAATCCAATAAAAATAATATTAAAAATATAAAAAATTTCCAAAATATTAAAATATAAAAAATGACCAAATTATAATACATCAATTTAAATATTATTAAAATAATCTAAAATTCACCAATTAATCAAAATCCTAAATAATTCAAAGGTCACAAAATGACCAAAATACCCTTAGCCTAAAAAGTTATAAATAGTCATTCTAATCACATGGTTAGGTCCCCATGGTTAGTCTCTAAGCTTAGCAAAACTAGGGATTAACTAGTTAACCATCAAAATCACAATTCAACATTTTAAATAGTTTTAAATTGATAAAAAAATTACCAAAAATTACAACATGAGTTAAATCTTATTATCGATTAATCAAAATTATAAAAGTTTAAAATTACCCTCATTTTAGAAAAGTGGGTGTTACATTCTGCTTCAGCTGAAATTGTATGGTAGGCTCTAGACTTTCTGCCCTTCTTCTTGTTGGTAGTAGATGACACCCCCGGGTAACTTCGGGCACCAAGTCTGGATGCACCCACATGATCTCTCCTCGCGATGTGGTGAGTGGTACCAATCCAGATGTCTAGCTCCGGGCGGGTGGAAGATTAGTAACCTCCATCGTTGCTCGGGGGACCGGTATTATCCCGTCTGGAGTGCTTGTTGGAGAAAAGTCGCCGAACTGAATAGATACCATGTTCGCCGCCACAGTAACCTCTTCATAGTCTATCAATAGGGCTTTTGAGTCGATAAGCCTCTGAATGTACCGCTTCAATTGGAAACAATCCTAGGTGGCATGATGGACATAGCGGTGGAAGTGACAGTACTTTGGGTCCTCTATTTCTGCTGCTCGGGGCTTGCGCCTTGGTGGAGGGAGTTGGATCCTACCCCCTTGCAAGAGCATATCAAAGATAGGTTTGACATGACTATCTTCGAATGAGTAGTTGATCTTGGGCCATTGACCTTTTGCCTGTTTTTCTTCGGGTTTCTGAGTCACATCTGTGACCATAGCCTGTTTGTACTTATTATCCCGGTTGGTGGTGGCGCCACTGTTGTTGTTACTGGAAGTTTGACCAGGATGTCTGTCCTTATCTTCTCCGTCTGGGATGTGTAACCCCAGCTGGCGAGCCTTCTTTAATTTTGCCTCCGCGTTGGTAGCACTTATGATGAAGGCCGTCCAATCCCTGAACTGATCGTCACCCATCCAGAGGCTAATTGCAGGGAGCAGCTTCTTCTGGTAGATTTCGATCAGGGAGCTCTCGGGATTGCCCTGAGGCAATCTCATCGCGGTTTGGCAGAACCGCTCGATATAGTTCCTCGTCAACTCCCTCTCTTCCTGAACGACGTCCATGAGAGACGACATCGTGACATCATGCCCCACCTCATAGAATCTCTCCAGGAACATATGCTTGAAGCCGTCAAAAGAATAGATACAGTTGTCGGGAAGGTTTCCGTACCAGTCGAACACGATCCCCTCTAAAGCTTCGATGAATAATCGCGTGAGGATGGCGTCACTATGCGACAAGTGGTCGGTGGTGACTTCAAAGTAAGTCATGTACCGACTAGCATAGGTCTTCCTATCATAAGAATCGATATGAAACGGCTTATACCGTGGTGGAAAAGGTACATCCCTCTATCTGACGGGATATGGTTATCGTATTCTGAGATCCCGAAAGGAGTCTCGGGCATTGAACATCGCTCGATGCTCCTAGACTTCCCTCCTAGCCTCCCTGGCTTCATCTGCAGCTGAAGGAACGGATGGTGCTGCAGGATCATCACCCAAAGGAGGGGCGGTCGTGTTGGAGTCTGCGTTGACTGTGGGCCCCAAGCTTGTTTGTCCGGACGTCCTCACTGGTTGAGCTGGCAAGGCAGCTTTGATCTCGTCTACCGACTTGACTAAGGACAGGAGCATGGCTTCGAGTACTTCTAGTCGCTGTCGGTCGGAAGGTGCTTCATGATCGTCGTCAGTCATAAAGACTATTCTCACGTGGGTAGAGGTGGAAGGGATTGTGGCAGAGGTACTCTCGATGTCGTACCCTTGTATAGAGAAATCGTCGGGAAATGTCGGAATATCATCTTCGTCAGACTCGGAAGGGGTGCTACCCCCTGTGCAGGAAGCCGCATTGTCTTGGCGAGGGTGGTGGCCCTCAGGGAAATCTGATTCTGTTGCAGAGGTCTGGAGGATCTCTAACCCCTGCGTGTGCTCTTGGTACACCGGGTTGTCGCATACATTGAGGGGGCTGCTACCCCCAGTTTCATCTACCTTCAAGGAGGCTGAAGACGCACCCCAGGTTCTAGAAGCTTCTTCTTGGATCGAGTGCCAAAATAGACACCCCATGTGGTTGATGGGAACCCCCAGATGAGGGTCTCCTTGCAATACTGGATGAGATGGTTGGGCTGGAAGAGCCTGTCTTCTTTCCTCCCTTGTCGGGAGGAACTTTTTGAGTTGAATTACAGGAGGCGAAAGGAAACTCTTCGTCCCTTGGAATTTGTACCTGTCGGACCGGTGCTGGCTGCTGCAGTCGCTGGAAAACTAACTATCGATCTTTAGGTGCTGTTGATTTGTCACAGCAGCAATTGATGATGACTTGAGTACAACGACGCCCCGAGAGGGACTCATTGCATGCTGACGCTTTCGTCTTACGCTTGTGAGTAATTACGTCACGTAAGTCGGTAGGAAGCTGCTCTGCCTTTGTACCAAACTTGTGAACTTGGGGATCCCGAGCGCACGAGTGCTTAGGCATCATGTTTGCTTCCTGATCCATGGCTAGTAAAAATACTTGATCTTGATCTTTAGAGGGAGACTTGAAAGACACACCTTGTCCGTTAGCCCTAGGGGACTGGACGCGAGTGGTGCTATACAATTTTCTGTCAGGAGCCCGTGTAACAGTCAACGGGGCCCACTGACAGTCAGCAACTTGGACAGTTGACTGGGCTGGTTGGGCCCGCACTGCCCTAGACGTTTTTGACTTAGCTCCCAAAGGCGCGTAGTAAAAAGAGTCCAGATTAATACATCCCGCATCTTCGGCGGGCCGCATAGCATCGGGCCCGTATGAGAGGCGGTCGAACACAGAGGTTCTAATAGGGCCGCATGAGACGTCCTGTTTGATGTCAGGATTGGTCGTTGCAAGGACCATCTTCTTGCGGCTGCAGCTGGCTGCCGTATGGATTATCTTCCTGCGACGAAAGTTGGCTACCGCATGAGTTGTCTGCCTGCGGCCGGAGTTGGCCGTTACGTGGGCAGACTGCCCATCTCCTCTCTGCGGCCTCCTCTTTGTCCGCATGGAATTCCCTTGTGCCCCCAAAAACTCAGCATCGTAGTGTTTTCTTCTGCTGGATTTGAGGACAAGGGGGTCCTCTGCGGTCGAAAATAGAGCCACAGGAGAGTTCTGGTCACCGTCTTGGGCTGCAGAAGGAGCTTATTCGAGAACTTGGTCGGGGGCAACAGTTTTGTGCACCGACGCCTTGCGAGTCCTCTTCGGGTTAGCTCGCTTCTGAGACTGACTGGCGCTCCCTTCAGAGAGCAATTCTTCGAAGGCTTGTTGGTCGAAGCGAACCACAAGCATCTGCTGTATAGAGCCGAGCTTGGACGCATCAGATTCCGTCACCAACTTCTCATCGGAAGAGAAGGATGTCCCCAGTAGAGTTTCCATCGTGTTTTCCATAAAAATCAATAACAGGTATCACAGAACACTGGAATTGATTGCAAACTCGCTTGTACAAAGAAAGGCCCTAGAAAGAGCCTAGGAAACAATCTAAGTACAATTGTTTAGTTTTGATTATGGGGGTAACGGTAGAGGCTCGAGAAAGTGCTATCAACTCTGCCTTACTCCGTGGACTATCTGATGCAGTCTCTAGCTCGTGAAGATATTATTTTTTTCTTGAAGGTTGCCAGCCTTTTGCAGTGGTGTGGCACCCTGCTTTTTATAATAGGATGGATTTTGAGCCGCATAGATGGCTTGCGGCCACGTGGCTGATTAGCACGTGAAGACCCGTTCTTGGGCTGCCATCTGTCGGTTTGTTGGGATTTTGTTGCAGCAAATCTGGGTAGTTGCAGAATTGGTCAGATTGCCACGTGTCCCGCTGCGTATAGCATTCTCAATCTTCGATCATGCAGGGTCGCATGAGACTCATGCATGCGGCCTGGATCACAGTTACTCCTGGCTGCCTGTAGTTCTGGAAATTTTGGGGCCGCATAAGCTGGGCCGCATGAGGTTCATGCGGCTTGGATGATGCTTTTTTAGCCGCATGGAGACGTACGAACCCTGCTTTTAGGCGACGTCTCACATCTTATCTTTCCTGTCGAAGTGTCAGAACTTTCATGTTTTGCCAGGACTTGTCAGCTTTATCAGTCGAACTGCTCCTCCTTGGTCGCAAATTTTCCCTCTACAACTGTTAATCGATGGGCCGCATATATCTTTGAACAATTATGCGGCTTTCCTTTATGCGGACATGTTTGGCCCGAAGTACCTATACGGCAATTTGTAATCCACATGAACTCCATATTTTTCATGTTTCTACAATATGTATAAGAGTTTTCTTCAATGAGTATACATATGTATATATTGTATACATATGTATAAGAGTTTTCTTCAATGTATACATATGTATAAGAGTTTTCTTCAATGTATACATATGTATAAGAGTTTTC
The DNA here is from genome assembly GCA_029216955.1 of Iris pallida. Lineage (NCBI taxonomy): Eukaryota > Viridiplantae > Streptophyta > Magnoliopsida > Asparagales > Iridaceae > Iris > Iris pallida. Next base: position 17,999,223 of record JANAVB010026000.1, on the reverse strand, counting down.
TTCAAACGAGAGTTTTCTTCAATCTCGTTTCATGTATACATATGTATAAGAGTTTTCTTTAATGAGTATACATATGTATACGTGTCTGTGTGTCGTGTGTGTCTACTTGTCTGTGTGTCATGTTATATACTTCCATGTCTGCGTATTAGGGTGTATATGTCTGTATCTGTGTGTCTTTGTGTCTGTATCTGTGTCTTTGTCTCAGCGCATGAATGTTTCTGTCCATGTTTGTGTTCATGTCATGGCAGATTGAGGGAGTGTGTCAGTGTCGTGTCAGTGAGTGTGTCGGTGTCGTGTCAGTGAGTGTGTCAGTGTGTCTGTGTCGTGTCAGTGGGAGATAGGGTTAGGGTTAGGTTGGACCGGGTCAGGTAGGGGTCGCCGGAGCGGGGCAAGGGACGAGGGGGGTCGGTAGTGGAGGAGCAACGACGAGGTCACCAGGTGGGTCGCCGGGGCAGCGGACGAGGGGAAAGGGACCGGAGGGAGGGGTCGTCGGGGGGAGGCCTCGCCGGAGGGGAGGAGCTCGTCGGAGGGAGCGGTCGCCGGAGAAGAGAGGGGGAGGGAAGAGAGATTTGGGGCTCGAGACGAGAGATCAAAAATTTGGGTGAAATAAAATGAAATCGATCGGGTTCCCAGAACCCTATATGAAAGTTTTTAGCGACGTCTGAGAGAGACATCGCTAGACGTAGCTGTTCAGTAATAGGTTAGCGACGGACTTGATTAAATGTCGCACAATGTCGCTGAATAAAATAAATCAGCGACGTTTTGCGACTAAATAGCGACTTGTTCTTTCCAAACCATAATTCTAGTCACTATTAGTCGCTAAACGTCGCTGATAGTGACATTCAGCGACGTCATTTTCATACGTCGCTAAATACACAAAACATAGCGACATTTTTAACTGGAGTCGCTAATCTCGTTGCTAATTTGACATATTTTGGTAGTGACCGGCCAGGCCTTCAAGAAGATGCTGTCAGCTAATATGGCCTCTGCATGCTCTCCAGTCGAGGACGAAGATCACACGTTTGAGTATTCCAAAGATGAACACTGGGCTCAGCGTCTGGGGTCTCAATGGGAATGGCGTTTCGAGCAGCGCAAAGCTCCTACAAAAGATGAAGTCGTCCAGGTCGAACTGGGGAACGAGGCCTCCTCTAAACCCATCTTTATTAGTAAAAGCCTAAAAGAAGGTGACAAGCAATCTCTGATACAGCTCATCCGAGAATACATCAACGTCTTCATCTGGAGCTATAAGGACAGGCCAGGTTTGGACCCATAGGTTGCCATGCATCGCCTCAACATCCTTTCGACACTAAGCCTGTCAAACAATAACAATGTCGCCTTTGCTCGAACATCATGGATGCTATTGAGGAGGAAGTCGACAAACTCATCGAGAGTGGCTTCATTCGTAAAGAGCAGCATCCAGATTGGGAAGCAAACGTCATCCCGGTTACTAAGGAGAACGGGAAGATACGAATTTGCATAGACTTCAGGGATCTCAACTCAGCCTGTCCTAAAGACAAAATTCTCCTTCCAATCACTGACATGATGATTGACAATACTTGTGGCTTTGAGCGTATGTCCTTCATGGATGGTTTCTCCGGCTACAACCATATCAAGATGCTCCTAGAAGACAAAAAGCATACGACATTCCGGACTCCAAAAGGGGTGTACTGTTACACGGTGATGCCTTTTGGATTAAAGAATGCTGGAGCAACCTACCAAAGGGCTATGAGCACAATATTCCTCAAACATCTCCAGAAGATGGTAGAATGTTATGTTGACGACATTGCCGTTAAGAGCAAGGACAAGTCCACATTGATGATCTATGAACAGTATTCGATCTAATACGGATGCATCAGCTGAAGATGAATTCGACCAAGTCCTTCCTAGGCGTTTCCAGCGGCAAGTTCTTGGTTTCCTCATCACTGCGAAAGGAATTCACATCGATCCAGAGAAGACTAAGGAAATCCTAGACATGGCTCCTCCAAGAAATCTCTGAGAGATTCGAGGCTTGCAAGGGTGAGTGGCGTATATCAGAAGGTTCATAGCAAATATCTCAGGTAAATGTCAACCCTTCACCAAGTTAATAAAGAAAGGGGTCTCCTTTGTATGGACCAAAGAGTGCCAGCACGCATTCAATGACATCAAAAAGTATCTTACCAGTCCTCCCGTACTGGTAGCACCAGTCATGGAAAAGCCATTTCTGCTATACGTCCGAGCAATGGATCATTCTCTTGGTGCCTTATTAGCCCAAAAGAGTAGTGAAGGCCACGAGCAGGTGATATACTATCTCAACCGAACCATGATTGTGGCCGCGCATCGGTATAATCCTGTCAAGAAATAATGTCTTGCCCTTATCTTCGCCATCCAGAAGACGCGGCACTATGTGACTGGACAGACAATCCATGTAGTATCCAGGATCAACCCTCTCAAAGTCCTCATGACCAAGCCAGGGGATTTAAACTCACGATTAGCCACATAGGCAATCCTTCTGACTCCCTATGACATGGTGTTCATCCCGTAGAAAGCAGTCAAAGGCCAAGCGCTACCAGATTTCTTGGCAGCACATCCGGTAATAGAGACATCAAAACTCTACGAAGAGATACCGGAAGAAGTTCTGGAGTCCAATACAGTTACGGACCATTCAGTTTGGCGTATGTTCATCGACGGAGCCTCAAAAATGGGGCCAAAGGATGAAATTATCGTAGGGGTCGGGATCGTCCTCGTTACTCCCGATGGACTGGTTATCAATCACGTATATTCCCTCATGGAGTCGTACACCAATAATGCTATGGAGTATAACGCCCTCATTGTTGGGCTCTAACTCGCTAAACAGCTGGGGGTTGACTACATCGAGGCCTATGGAGATTCAAAATTAATCATCAGCCAAGTTCGAAGGCAGTATGAGGTTTGACATGAAGATTTGATCCCTTACCACCAGACGGCGATCGATATCATCTCCACCTTCACAGGGTTCTTTATAGAATATTTGCCACAACTGCAAAACTTGGAGGCTGATGTATAGCTGGTCTTGCTGCTTCTCTGGCTTCCCCCGTCGGCTCCCAATATATTGTTAGGTGATGGGATGGGAGCCAGTATGTCCAAAGAATGCTCTGTACATATGTCGAAACTACTCGCTACTAGTAGATATGGATGAAGATACTCGAGAATGGCGATTCCCGTTTATAGACTATGCGGTCTACGGGATCCTGTCTGAAGACCCAAAGGAAGCATCTTCCGTCAGGAGATGCTCACTCTGTTTCTTCTATAACACAGCTACTAAAATGTTATACCGACATTCATACGATGGGCTCCTCCTACGATGTCTGTCTCAGACAGAGGCACATGAGGCACTTAGAGAGGCACATGATGGAATATACGGAGCTCATCTGCCAGGTCCCAAGTTATAAGATCGACTGTACCGTATGGGCTATTATTGGCCCACCATAATAGCAGATATCGTAGAATATACAAAGAAGTGCCAGGCATGTCAGTTGCATGCTAACTTTATCCATCAGCCTTCAGAATATTTGTACCCTACGGTGGCCTCTTGGCCATTCGAAGTATGGGGAATGGATATCGTGGGGCCAATCAGCCCGCCCTCTTCCAAAGGACACCGGTTTATCCTTGCCATCGCAGACTATTTCTCCAAATGGGCAAAAGTAGTACCATTGATAGAGGTGAAAACCTCCAACGTGATCAACTTCATCAAGCACCACGTCATTTACCATTTCGAAGCTCCTAGAAGAATTGTTCACGACAATGGCCCTCAGTTCGTAAGCCATGATTTTCATCGGTTTTGCGATAAAAATTGAATTCAAAATATGGCATCAACTGCTTACAACCCGACAACTAATGGACTAGCCGAGGCATTCAATAAGACCATCGTCAAGCTCCTTAAGAAAGTCGTCTCTTCTAACAAACGCGACTGGAATAAAAAATTGGGTGAATGTCAATGGGCTTACCATACGACCGTTCGTACGTCCACGGGCAGCACACCATTCTCTTGGTCTACGGGAGCGAGGCAGTCCTCCCCTTGGAGATCTAGATCCCGTCCTTACGGGTAGCCATTACTAACCAGCTGACCGACGAAGACAACCAGCGCCGACGGCTAAAAGAGTTAGAAACACTGGACGAAAAATGCCTACTAGCGCAGTAGAGAATTCAGCTTTATCAAGCTCGTATTTCTGGGGCCTTGAACAAAAAGGTACGGAAAAGAATATTCCGAGTGGGTGACCTCGTTTTGGCAGTTCGAAGACCGATGGTAATGACTCACAAAACAGTAGGGTAGTTTGAGCCCAAGTGGGAAGGACCATTTGTTATAGAGACGGTCTACTCAAATAGCGCCTACTGATTGGCTCAACCTAATGGCGACTTGCAAATGATGCCCATCAACGGCAAGTTCCTGAAGAAGTATTATATCTGAAGACGGAACCGACATAGGCTCCCACATCCCCTAAAAGGGTGCCTATGGGTCTGGTAAGGAGATACCTCTCTTCTATATTTTCTCTCAAGTAGATGAAGCACTTCACGTCAATATTACCTCTAGATTGCTCCTTTACACCCAAAATCGTGGCTACCATGTCCATATTACCTCTGAGTAGTCGTTCTCTCCGTATTGATCCAATGAATATCATGGCCATCTAGAAAACAGTTTACATTCATACTACCTCTGAATTTTTGTTCTATATCCCAATAAAGATTAGGTCTAACATGTTCATATTACCTCTGGTTAGGCAGGTCTTCCAAGATGACACCTCGTTATGATTATCAAGGGCTAGGCATGACACCAGCCCACTACCAAGTATGCACGCTCATGCCACGTATTCATGCTTCTGTTCAAAGTACCCCGAGCTTGACCTAAGTTTGGGACATTTTGAAGGGGGTCTTGTAGAAACATGAAAAATCTCAGCGTAGTTGTCACGACCCGCACCCGTTTTTTGGGCGCAAGCTCGTGAACAAGCCAGCTACGTATCAAGCGGACTCCAGCCCGACTCGAGTACGTATAAGTTGTCAAGATCATGGTATCATGGCTAATAGGGTAATCTACAGTGTATCTCAATCCACAAGAATATATAAGACAAGAATGAACAACTATGGATCGTGGTCTGCAGCCCACTAGCATATATGTCCGATTAGACTCCAAGAATAATATGAGTCTATAAAGCTAAGCTGATAAGCAGGGTATATCATAAAAGCACGAAAAAGATAGTAAATCGATAATATTAAC